>OX453244.1:22722201-23922201 GCA_949709985.1 Luffia ferchaultella | reverse complement strand
AGTAGACAATACTTTTTTAAAACCTCCAATAATAATTAGACGAGTGTAAATCAATTCAAATTACGTCAAACGACAAACTATTTTACTCGTATGGTTGACTGTACTTATAATACCTACATATTATATATCAACTTTGGCTTTTGGCGCTTTTTTCGCATATAAACTGCAACTATGCCAAATCTCACACTCCTCCAGATCATCAAATCAAGTGTTTTCGTTTTCTGTTGAAGTGACAGATTTTTCAAAAATGTGAATATGCAGTTTTTGTTTTCTCAAAAAATCGAGATTATTATACCTTTGAACACTTTTCGCTATTTCTCACAGTTTGGGATTTGGCCATACAGTGCAGTTTCAAAAACTCATCCTGTATATAGATTTTCGCTTTCCGCACTCCTACTCCACATAAAATTTAACTAAATATGACAAATTTCACACCCTGCGTGCGCGTAGTTATACTTAAAAAAGGATCAAAAGTTTTTCTTCAAGTAAAGAATTTTAACAACATATACATATAATGTTATAGAAAGATTATTTCGAAGGCGTACATTGTTTTGAAGTAATGTTCGTATAAATCTACTCTATTCAAATATACACTCCGGTACCTACATATAATTACTTCCTGCTACTAAATAGGTAATGAATTACTAACCTTGTGCTTTCATAAAATCACAAAAGCTATTCAAATTCAAAGGGAACCCGAAATTTCATAAGAGCCCACTGTGCAAAATGTATTGTATAGAGCCCTTCGCAAATACAAAACGTTATTTGAACCTGTAATCGAGATAAGGAATGAAAGATATCGTCTTCATAACAGATCTTTGTAAAGGATCGATTCTTTTTATTTCGATTCTTAATAAGAACTTGGACGGTTTATACTTTATATAATCTATTCCAGTATGTCAGGGTGTAAAATATCTATTTATGGTTATACTATAAAGAATATTTGTGTATGTATATCAGTTGTCTGGTACCCATAATACAAGTTTTGCTTAGTTTGGGACTAGATCTCTCAAGTATTATTATTATTGAAATTCGAAACGGATCGGAACCCATAACTCAAGATTGTTCCGAAGGAAAAGGACCCGGTAAAGATTATAAATTTCCAGTTTATGCGGTCCTTACATTCTATTTTCCTTCATCGATATTCATTATTAAAAAAAAGGTTATTAAAAAAACCAATTTATTTAAAAACTATAAAGAATTTTAATCGATCGAACGTCCATTTGTATCGCGTTTAGAGTGCGCGTGCGTTTAATTCGAGTATTTTATGACTTTAATAGGTAATCTGAAGTGGAAGTCGTAACGTGTTCAGACAAAATCAATTCGTGAAAGCACCACTAGACATTTCCACGATTTTACGATGAACATTAACTGAAAACGATTCGCAAGTTTATAGATTTATATAAAACATCAATTCGTTTAGTAAATCCAATGATATTATACATACTATCTTTCCGCCCGCGGCTCAGTCGTCGACTATATTTTTCACATGTACTAAAGCACCAAACTTTGAATATAGCAAAGTAGAAGACGGAAGTTTGCTAAGCTAAAGTTAGCGACTCAACCCCGACAATTTGTGTCAACTTTATTTATTATATTTTTTTTATCAGTCTTTCATTCAATAGTATGTAACTAGTTGTGAGTGGTAATTCAACAAAAACCTAAATACAACACAAACATTTAAGTAACCAATCGCGTGGGCCATACACGCGCCCCGCCCCTCTCCCTTCCTCACCTATACGGCTCAAATGTGATAACTTTGGTTCTCGAGCTAAGATCCCAGCATTACACCTCTATTGAACTAATTCAAAACTCGGTGAACGGAAGTAACGCATATGGAAGGTGGAAGACCGTATGGTGGCGAGCCTATGTCCAGCTGTGGACAGAAAATGGCTGATGAAGATCGGATTTGCCTAAATACCGGGCCCTGCGTAATATAGTTTCAATATAAAACTAATGACAGATCTCGCCAAGAGCAACACTTTTTTAAATATGAAGTTTACGTAATTTCGTTATGAAAGTAATATATTTCTTTGTGGCCCCTAAGTTAGAATTATTTATTACATTTACGAGGATTATCTGTAGTTTTCATATTGGAAACGGATGTATGGATACCCGGAATAAACTTTATTAGTAATAGCGGTTGGCAACATCAGCACAGTGATGTGCTGAAGTTGCCAACCTGTGCTCGTGTATCGTAAAAGCTTACTAGACATATTAAAATACCATATTTAATGTCTGTGTTATTAATGTTTACCGACTACATAGGCATATCTGCTCTCTTGTTTTAAGTTAATTTACCAATACTAATAAAACTATGATAATATAAAGGAGAAAGATTTGATTTTATGTTTGTTACGCATAAAATCAAAAATTACTAAACAGACTTTAAAAATTCTTTCACTTATATAAAGCTACGTTATCAGCGAGTAACTTGAGCTATATTTCATTTTCAAATTAGCTGTCCGCCTGCGGCTCCGCTCGCGCTTACTATACAGTTGTACAGGGACCGCTATAATTTTTTCCACAGATATAGTTTAAAGCTGGATTGTGATATAGATTACCTTTTATTCTGGAAAAAGCGGTAAAGGTACAACTGTATAGTCCGCGCGAGCGGAGCCGCAGGCGGAAAACTAATTTTCTATGTAAAAACAGAATTCATATGAATTGACACATTCCTCGGGATTCTAAATTTAATTTGATAAAAGTTTAATGAAATCGATGCAGCGATTATTCGATTTGACAGCAAAATAAGTAATTGAACTTTAGTGAATATTATTATACCTAAGTAGATATCTAATTTAATCTTGGTGCTACATTTTTCATTTTTGTAGAAAGTGAAGAAGGCAGAAATATATAATCACGTTATACCTGTTGCTGGGTAAGTTTTTTAGACATTTTTCGCACGCACAGCTTCAATTCTCAGGGTAAATCGGAAGACGGATAGACAATGACAGCAATAGGACAGCAACCCCAAAAACACTAAAGAATCGTTAGCGACGCGATAGTTCCAGTACGCAGTTAAAACTTATTGATACATTTTTTTTATGGGACAACCCACACAGCGCCATTTAATCCCAAAGTAAGCAAGTGTTATGCTTGTGTTATGGTTTACTACACTACTGATATACATACTTAAATATTCTTTTTTTTAAATAATATATACATAAATAAATATTATACATCCAGACCAGAACGAAATAAACATGTTTATGCACATAAATATTTGTCCCGGGAGGGAATCGAACCCGTGACCGTTGGCATATAGTAATAACATTACATATCTTCGCAAAAAGAGGCCTTTCGCAGATTTCTATCGCAAATGACTAATAGCTTTATCTATCGCTAGAATCAAATCGCAGTTCGATTGCCGACCTGTCACCGCGACAATACAGTACGTCAAACAGACGGACAAGCAAAAAAATTTAATAGGATTACTTATAATAGGATAGGCTTGCTGTAGTTCATATCTATCTAGGATAGTATGTATGATATATACCTTTATAAAGGCTCTATCACACGTTGGCCAATCCGCTTGCTAGCATTCTGGCCAATGTATTGGCAAGCGAATGTTACTGACACTGTCCAGTGTTGGCGTGTGAGTGAATGTGTATTGTTTTGAGAGGAAACAGCAAAGCAGTGGCTTTTTTTAAAATTTACTCATTAATTAAAAGTAATTTATTTTCATTTCTATTTATGAAAAATTAATATTTTTTATTTATTTAATATAATTTATTTTTAATTCCTAAAAAACGCTTCTTTTTATTTATTAAAAACAATTTATTTTTATTTTGATTTATTAAAAATCACCTGTTTTTATTTACCAAATATCATTTACGTTTATGCTTTTATATTTGAACATATTTTTATTAATTCAAAAATATTTATTTATATTTATCAAAAAGTCTTTATTTTTGTTTATTAAAATATTTATGTTTATTTAATAAAATGTTTGTGTTTATTTATTTATTTTTGTTTATTAAAATATTTATGTTTATTTAATAAAATGTTTGTCTTTATTTATTTATTTTTATTACAAGCCGAAACATTTCTATTTTGAAGGTTTCTTCATTGTTCATACACGCATAAATTTTATCACGAACGAAATTGCGTCACGTCTGTGGGTATTATGTGTAGAGTGTAAAAGTAACCCGGCGTATTTAATTCACGTGTGACATCAACGTGTGACAGCTATATGTCCCTTTATTGGGCCAGCGCCATGCCAGCGCTTGACTTAAGTGGGATGATATAGTTGAGTAAAGCCAACACCAATTAAAACAGTATCCAAACCCGATCAACCATCTTAATGCACCCAACAATAGTCCTTGTTGATCTTGCCTCCGTACGTAACTTCTGACAAAATGGGCATGCGCCATCGATTGCATGCGAGTACATTGCATTTCTATACATGTTACATAAGCTGTCGGATCACACAAGATAGGATTTATTTACTACTATACACAACTCGTTCGTTCGCCAATACTAGCGACATTGACCGAAGACATGCCAATGGGACTACTGTCCCGTAGCTCATTTCCTAGGCTGTATAGGTTCATGTGTATATACGCCTATACACATATTGGTATAGTATGTGTGTAAGCATATGTCTAACGCTATTGGCCAATAGGTACACCTGCCTTTATAATATTCAATGTAAAAATAAAAACCTATAACCTTTTAATAGCATAAACAATAACGGCTAACTCGGCAGAATGGAAACTATAGTGGTTAATAAAATTATGAGTAGCTTTCACTGCCTGAATCTCACGGCTCGCAGTTCAAGCTCGGCGAGCAAGTCGATACGCGAGCTTGTTAATTAAATTTATTGAATTTATTGTTCTAAAGCCGCGGGCGCTCGAGCCGATTTCTGTTCAATAAATATTAGTTTTCGATCGCGTTTCGCTTGGATTTCGACTCACTCAGTTCAATGTGCGGCTCTCGCTTTGCTTACCTGTAAAAATACACAATGTATGAAAATATACTCTTTTTAGTTATTTAATATAACTAAGAGCTTAAAAATTTGGTCTATAATGAAAAGTAAATATATCATTTCAAGCAGTACTGTATAAACAAACTACTCTTCAGTTTAGATATATCGATAAGAACATATAAAAAACAAAATTTTACTGTAACCTTCTAAGAAAATCTAGATATGTTATTTATCTACGTTAGAGTACACATTTTCATCTTTGTAGATTTAGATAAATAGGTACACTTTTATATTAAAGTTTACTTCATTAAATCTGAAATGAGATAACAGTAAAATATTATTCCACATAAACACAGGAATTTTTGGCCGTCAGATCCTGAAGACGGATGGTCGACGGCAGGAGCATATACGAACCATTAATAACCCGTAATTACTTCGGTCAATAAGGACCAAAACAGTTTGCCAGTAAACCTGAAAACTACACAGTTTTGTACGTATTCACCTCAAACGATTATAAGCCCTGCCGCCATCTTGCGACGCCATGTTTTTTTCTCCTCGACGTTTTTTGACAGCACGTTATGTGGGCTGATGCGATGCGCGTGCGAGGTAGTTTAGTTTTTTGATCGACGTTCGAGGTTTTAATGTTTTTTTTTTGTCGATACGATCCGCGCGCGAATACACGTGTTGTTAAGGCCCCTTAGTAGGCGACCAAAAAATCTGATTTCACCCGCACGGCCCGTGTCCCCCTCATGTGTTTATAAATTTTAACGCTAGAGGCGCGCTTACGCACCGTGACAACAAATGCTTAATTATTTTGAGTCGAAATATAATTTATTCATGTAAAACATAATCTACTAGTGCAAAAGAATTATTATTTGTATTACTTACGAAATTCAAATAATATTAGTTACGAAACAACAAGAACATTAATTAAAATTAATTACGAAACAAAGTCAAAAACACGCCATCTACTGTATATCCGCAATACTAAGTGAATTAATTATAAGTAGGTACTTACTTACTTTTTATATATAGATCGCAAAAGTTTTGTGGGTTTTATCATTACGTTTCTTCTATATTAATAAAATTGAAGTGTCTGTCTGTCCGTCTGTCTGTCTGTTCCGGCTAAACTCCGAAACGGCTAAACCGATTTCAATGCCTAGTGTAATATTGTAATGTAATAGTGTAATAGCCTAGTGAGTAGGGACCCTGCCTACGAAGCTTAAGGTTCCGGGTTCGAATCCCAGGTCGGGTCAGTATTTATATGATGAATATTGATACGAATACCGGGTCTTGGTTGTTATATGTATGTGGTGTCTTCGCTTGGTACCCAAAATACAAGCTAATGCTTAGTTTGGGGCCTAGACGTTGTTGTGAAGTATACGTTATTATTATAAAAAAATGAAACTTTGCAGCCATACAGAGGGCATTACCGCGGGTGACATTGGTTACTTTTTGTCTGTCTGTCTGTCCGTCTGTCTGTCTGTTCCGGCTAATCTCCGAAACGGCTACACCGATATCAATGAAACTTTGCAGACATACAGAGGGCATTACCGGGGGTAGCATGGGGTAATTTTTTTCTGTCTGTCTGTCCATCTGTCTGTCTGTTCCGGCTAATGTCCGAAACGACTATACCGATTTCAATAAAACTTTGCAGACGTGTCTATGTGACCACGTGACCAGATTTTAAATGCATATATTTTCGAAACCATCAATGATAGACCTATCGTGTTGGTACTCAAACTTGATATTTGGCGACATTTATGCAACCACGTGACCAAATTTTTAAACACTTATATTTTCAAAACGATCAATCGCAGACCTGTCGTGTTGGTACTCAAACTTGATGTTTTGGCGAGATCTATGTGACCGCATGACCAAATTTTTAAAAGCTTATATTTTCGAAACTATCAATCGCAAACCTATCGTGTTGGTACTCAAACTTGCTGTTTTGGCGAGATCTATGTGACCGCGTGACCAAATTTTTAAAAGCTTATATTTTTGAAACTATCAATAGCAGACCTGTCATGTTGGTACTCAAACTTGATGTTTTGGCGAGATCTATATAACTACATGACCTAATTTTTAAAAACTTTTATTTTCGAAACTATCAATCGTAGACCAGTCGTGTTGGTACTCAAACTTAATGTTTTGGCGAGATCTATGTGACCGCGTGACCAAATTTTTAATAAAGCTTATATTTTCGAAACTATCAATAGCAGACCTGTCATGTTGGTACTCAAATTTGATGTTTTGGCGAGATCTATGTAATTTTTACAAACTTGTATTTTCGAAACTATTAATCGCTGCTGTCACCCCCGGTAATGCCCTCTGTACGTCTGCAAAGTTTCATTGTAATCGGTTCAGCCGTTTCGGCCTCGGACAGACAGACTGACAAAAAACTTGTTGACAGTTATAGGGACTGCCGATAGAAGTGAAAACTTAGACCTCATCTCAACATCAAGTTTGAGCACCAACACGATAGGTCTGCGATTTATAGTTTCGAAAAAATAAGTTTTTAAAAATTTGGTCACGTGTCACATAGATCTCGCCAAAACATTAAGTTTGAGTACCAACACGACAGGTCTACGATTGATAGTTTCGAAAATAAAAGTTTTAAAAATTTAATCATGCGGTCACATAGATCTTGTCAAAACATTAAATTTGAGTACCAACATGATAGGTTTGCGATTGATAGTTTCGAAAAAATAAGCTTTTAAAATTTTTGTCACGTGGTCACATAGATCTCGCCAAAACATCAAGTTTGAGTTCCAACATGATAGATCTGCGATTGATAGTTTTAAAAATATAAGCTTTTAAAAATTTGGTCACGTGGTCATATAGATCTCGCCAAAACATCAAGTTTGAGTACCAACACGATAGGTCTGCGATTGATAGTTTTAAAAATATAACCTTTTAAAAATTTGGTCACGTGGTCATATAGATCTTGCCAAAACATCAAGTTTGAGTACCAACACGATAGGTTTGCGATTGATAGTTTCGAAAAAATAAGCTTTTAAAATTTTTGTCACGTGGTCACATTGATCTCGTCAAAACATCAAGTTTGAGTACCAACACGATAGGTCTGCGATTGATGGTTTCGAAAATATAAGCTTTTAAAAATTTGGTCACCTGGTCACATAGATCTTGCCAAAACATCAAGTTTGAGTACCAACATGACAGGTCTGCGATTGATCGTTTCGAAAATATAAGTGTTTAAAAATTTGGTAACGTGGTTGCATAGATGTCGCCAAAACATTAAGTTTGAGTACCAACACGATAGGTCTGCGATTGATAGTTTCGAAAAAATAAGCTTTTAAAAATTTGGTCACGTGGTCACATAGATCTTGCCAAAACATCAAGTTTGAGTACCAACACGATAGGTTTGCGATTGATAGTTTCGAAAATATAAGCTTTTAAAAATTTGGTCATGTGGTCATATAGATCTCGCCAAAACATCAAGTTTGAGTACCAACACGACAGGTCTGCGATTGATCGTTTCGAAAATATAAGTGTTTAAAAATTAGGTCACGTGGTTGCATAGATGTCGCCAAACATCAAGTTTGAGTACCAACACGATAGGTCTACCATTGATGGTTTCGAAAATATATGCATTTAAAAATCTGGTCACGTGGTCACATAGACACGTCTGCAAAGTTTTAATGAAATCGGTTTAGTCGTTTCGGAGATTAGCCGGAACAGACAGACAGACGGACAGACAGACAAAAAGTAACCTATGTCACCCCCGGTAATGCCTTCTGTACGTCTGCAAAGTTTCGTTGAAATCGGTCCAGCCGTTTCGGAGATTAGCCGGAACAGACAGACAGACAGACAGACAGACACTTCAATTTTATTAATATGGAAACAGACAGACAGACACTTCAATTTTATTAATATAGATAATCCAACAAATTATTCAATTTGTGAAATTTTTGAAAATTTTTTTTTTTTTTTCAAACTTTATATGAATTATTTGAACTGTGATAAATAAAATGATCTAATAAGATTATTTTATTTGTTACAGTTCACATACGGAGTTGGAATTTGAAATTCGTAGAGAAAGCAAAAATTAAATGAAGTATTAGAAAGTAGTAACATATTTCATTTGCATTTCTATAAGCTGCGTGGTCGAAAAGATAGAGCTCTGATCTTTATTACTTCTAGCGCCGACGGGCATGGGTTCGAACCCCTGTCCGAAGAGTTTTTTTTTTCACGTTTGAGTGTATAATATTTATAGTATATTGAACAAATATTCAATTAAATATTAGGCTAGATATAGTAATACCTAACCAAGGTTATGAGTTATTGATCTTATGTGAAATCTCACGTACCTATTACCATAAGATGAAAATATTAATAAAACATATGCCTTACAACTAAAAATAGGGTAATTGCCTTATCTTGAAAGTTCAGATTTCCAATCAAATTACACATTTGCAAATAGGTAGGTACGTACCTAACAAAATTAGAACAACAACGATTAGGACTAAAGGTTGTAGGTTCGAACCCGGCATACAATTTTTTTTTTTAAATATATTAGAGTGTAAAATATTATTTGGTACAAAACAAAAATATTGTAAGCGAATTGCATTCGCCAATGTTTTTATTTTATTAATATTTTAAATAATCTGATACGCGATAGATTGGTGTAGCAAAGCAGTACACGTCTGTTAGCAACTGGCCCCAGGGCGGTTGTGAGGTTATAATTTTTTTTTTTTTTTTTTTTTTTGTTTAGTGAGGGCCGAATCTGCTTACAGACATCTGCGCGCCCGACCTACCGCGCAGATAGTGCCGGGTTGGGATTTCTACACAGAAGGTGCAGCCCGACCGGCTAAACGACTCCTCAACCTATACTCCGGAGAGCGTATAGGATTTGACATGAACGACGACCGGACGCATTGAGGATGCTTCGGTGCGTTAGTGCCTATTGGCGGGCGGCGCCTTAAGGGCGCCGTCTCGTAGGCTTATGATTAAAATTAAAATTAAGAATTAAAAATTCGGCAATGGAGGGCAGTTCGAGCTGGACGGCCCGACTGTGAACAAACAAGGCTCAGATGCCATTCGAACAGATTTGCTACGTTAACTAGGTAATATCGGGCGCTAGGTACTGTTCGCCTATGTCAGACTGAAGGTCTGATCTGCCTGCATTCCTGAGACTCTCAACCTCGGTGGTGAGATCGTCAGGAGGATCTGTTAGTGCATTCCGTGGACGTCTGAGAAAGTGGGTGGCGGGCGGGGGCTCGTAAGAGGCCGCTGCCGAAAGTAGCGGATTGGGGTGCGCGACCGCAGCGGCGAAGAAGCGCTCTGACGCGTCCTTCATGTATTTGGAAAGAGTTGGTAAGTCGAAATCGCTGTGAAGCATACTATTTCGAACGTACCAAGGAGAATTTACTGCTCTTCTACAGAATCTGTTCTGTATGACCTGTAGCGGTTTAAGTATCGATTCTTTGGCGTAAGCGAAGACCGGGCATGCATAAGTCATGACCGGTCTGATAGCCATCACATAGAGTGTGCGCTTGTTGCGCATCGACATCTTACTACGGCTACCTATCATACAGGACAGGCGGGCCATATAAAATTTGGCAAGTTTGCTAACACGTTTGACATGATCGCGAAAGTGCAGATGCTTGTCAAGCGTAATACCTAAATATTTATAACTATGTTGCCACGGAATGTTGACACCGGACATTTTAAGTGAATCTATGTTTTTTGGGAGGAGTGAGGGGTCTTTCGCTTTGGAATGGCGAAAACAGATGGCCGCGGACTTGTCCGGATTTATTTCAATCCTCCATAGGCGAAACCACTGCGTGAGTTCGTCTATAGAGGACTGAAGTCTAGGAGCGATATGACTATTAACGCGCGCGCGAAAATAGAGCACTGTGTCGTCGGCGAACAGTGCTAATTGGACTCCGTTGCGCGGCAACGGAATATCATTTGTATAAGCTGAGTACAGTATCGGGCTGAGAGTGGAGCCTTGCGGGACTCCAGCTTTTAACGTTTTCCGCGTTGAGAGTGATTTCTCGTGTTTATAGACGAATTGTCGGTCGGTGAGATAGTCTTGGATTATAAAAACTAATCTATCTGGGACTTCAAGTTTATGCAGCTTGTATATTAAGCCTGCATGCCAAACTTTGTCAAAAGCTTTGGCTACGTCGAAAAATACTGCTACGGTTTTATCTTTCCGTTTGAAACCGGAAGATATGTATTCAACTAAGCGGAGAGCTTGTTGAGGGCAAGAGTGTCGGGGACGAAAGCCAAATTGCTCGTCTATAATTAGTCCCTTTCCAAATAAATGATCGCAGAGACGAGTCTTTAAAACTTTTTCGTAGAGTTTGCCCATAACCTTGAGGAGGCTTATGGGTCTGTAACTGGTGGGAAGATCTCGAGGTTTGCCTGGCTTAGGAATGCCGATTACGACGGCTTCCTTCCAGATCGGTGGAAAGTAGCAGTTTTTGAAACATGTGTTGAAAATGGTTGCCAGAAGGGCGACTAATGGAAAAGAAAAGCATTTGAGTGCTTTGTTATTGATGCCATCGAGACCCGGAGCTTTTTTGTTTTTAAGCTCCTTAATATGTTTACTAATTTCCTCACAAGTGACTGGGGGAAGGTCCGCTGAGGGCGGACGGGCCGCGTGATTGCGTACGTCATTTTCGACGTAGGCTACGTGAGAGGGGTCGCACGGAAGTGTGCTTATTGAACATTGGGCGTCAAGACTATCTGCAAGACAGTCAGCTTTTTCGTTATCGTCGAACGCGAGGGAGCTATCTGGTTTCTTAAGTGGGGGGGACGCGGCGTGTCCGTCTAAACGGAGCGCTTTGGCGACACTCCAGTAGGCCTTATGGGTTGGCTTAATGCCTTCCATAAGGTCGTTCCACTGTTCGTTACGTAACTCACTTATGCGCGCTCTCACACGGCGTTGGAGGGCGCGCGCTCGTGACCTATATTCGGGCGTGGGATATGCGCTCGCGCGGCGCAGAGCAACGTTTTTGACTCTTATGAGTTCGCGCACGTCAGGCGGCAGGTTCAGGCGGGGTTTAGCCGCCGGCGCCTTCCGCGAGCAGTCCGCGATCACTTTTTGAACGTGCTCAGTAAGAGCCCCTATAGCTAAATCTATATCATTATTGGAATTAATTTCCGATGGGATTTTATTAAGATCTGGGGTATCGATTTTTTGGAGCGCGGCTTGGACTTTATCCCAGTCGGTGATGAATTTGGGGTCCTCCGGCGGATTTTCCGGTGATCCCAATTTCATGAGAACGGGCCGGTGATCTGAGCTCAGGGCGTGAAGCGTCTCGATAGAACTCAGTTTCAGCGCCACGTTTTTAAGAACTGCGAAATCCAGAATTTCTGGATGATGAGTATTATTATCGGGAAATCGCGTCGGTGTAAGTGGCGCGATTATGTCTAAATTGAGGGCCTCGGCTAGGACCGTTAGCCTGCGGCCGTTCATATTGGTGGCCACACAGTTCCAATCTGTGTGTTTACTATTAAGATCGCCGAATAAGAGAACGGAATCTCCAAGGGCGAGAAGAGCTTCTATGTCGCTCCGGAGCAACTCACTAGTCGGCGGCAGGTACACAGAGGCTATGATAAGGGTCCCGTGACCGGTCATAGCCAATCTGCACACTGTCGCCTCTACGTTAATAAGAGAGGGCGCGTCGATAGGGCAACAGTACAGCGTGCGTTTAAAATACACCGCGGTACCCCCGCCCCTTCCGCGTTCGCGGTCCGTTCTGAGTAAATTATAATTTTTAATTTTGCAGGCCCTGGGCCTTTTGTTTGATAAAAAGGTTTCCTGGACTAATATAATATCTACGCTGTACTCAGACGCACATTCACCTAACTCTATAAAATTTGTGTTAAGGCCGCGCGCGTTGAACGACATAATCGAGACCGAACTCGGTTTATGTCGCCCAGCGCGAGCGCCCAGTGTGCACGCGGGTGCACTCATTACAATTTAGTATTGAAAATAAAAATTAAAAATGTAAAAATTTAAAAATTTAAAAATTTAAAATTTATAATTAAAATGAATTTAATAGAGTGATTCGATCACTTTGGGGTAACGACTAAGGGCAGCCATTCTGTCCTTAGTGCATTTACTATTTGAGATCTCCGAGGCCAAGGCGGCGACCTCGTCTTCGGAGACCTCGGCTATGGCCGCTTTTATTAATCTTAAATTTGCGAGGAATGAGCTCGCATCTTTAAGAGGTTTATTGGGCACGGGCCCGGTATTACGAGCGGCCGGTGCAGCCGCCTTTGCGATGGGACGCGGTCCCCAAGCCGTGGCGGGCGCGGCGGGGCGAGCGGTCGTGGGAGCGAGAGGGCCGTTAAAATGCGGGCGCCGTTGAATGAGCGCCGGGAAATGGGTCGTGTTGTGGACCGCCGGGGCCCATTGCCTTTGTGCGGGACGCACTGGCGGTGGAGTGAGTTTAGGCGCCTTAGGGCAGCCTCTATAATTGGCCGTGTGGCCGGTTTGTTGGCAGAGGACGCACGCTGGTGGTCCGTCCTTTGCCTTGTCACGCGGGCACTCCGAGGTGAAGTGGGGCGTGAGACATTTAACGCAACGCGGATTCGCGTTGCAGTTAATGGAAGCGTGGCCGTAAAGCTGACACCTATGGCATTGGCCAGGGCCGGCGCGGCGTCGCGGGATTTCCGAACGAATGCCAGAAAGACCGGCTATTTTAATATTGTTATTTTGAAGAATGAGCTTGCCGAGCTCATTCTTTTCTAAGATGGCTAGGACGAGGCCTAGCGATGAACCGTCGCGCCTATGTAGACGGTGTACCGAACTAACGGGGTAATTTTGGGCCTGGAGGTCCTCAATTATAATTTGGTCGTCTACTTCGTTGGGGATTCCGCGAAGGATGACCTTTAATTTGCGCTCTTCAGCGAGCGCGAAAGTATGAAATTGGATTTTAGCATCCGTTAAATAGCGCGTGAGAGCGCGAAAAGAGTCTGTGTCGGTAACTGAGATGCGAATACCTTCGGAGGTATTCACAGCTTTATTATAAGTTATGTGGCGTTGGCCGCACACGGCTGCGACCACCGTCCATTTAGTTTTGTCCCGAAGGACGACGGGCGGGGGTGATTTCCCAGCGGGCGGGGGGGTTGGCTTATGAGCCGTTATTTTGTTGTGCGCCGCTACGGCGTCACGAGTGAGCGCTGAAGGCGCGGGAGCGAGAGGGGCGCGGGCGGTGGCTTGGTGTGCGGCGGCCGCGGGGGGAGGGGGAGGGTCGACTACCATCGACTCGGCGGAGGTAGCGAGTTGGCGACGGTCGCACGCTCGCTTCTTTTTGCGGTCGGCTTTGACTAATTCAAAGCCGTCGTTAGCGGGGTCAGGGGAAGCGGATTCAACAATTGTTGAATCGGAGTCGGTACAGTCAGATTCGGTGCCCGAGGCGGGGCGGGGGCGCTTACTGCCCGTAATGGAGCCGTTATCTGACATAGTGTCAGACATGCACGAGTGCGAGCGAGAGGGCGTGGCGTCTCTCTCCGTCTCGCTCACACTCGTGGCCGGGGAGGCCGGCGAGTCGGGAATAATGGCGGTTGTACTAGCGCGCGGGGTAGGGGCGGGCGTGCTCTCGGAATTATCCGGAGCGATGAAGATTTTGGCCAGGTTAATGTTGGCCGGAATGGTGAGGCCATGAGCGGCCGCTAAAGATATGATAAGAGTCATAAACTCTTCTAGTGATTTTGCCTGAGGGGCGGGGGGGGTGTTCGTAGCTGACATATTTTATTTTATGGGTGTGTACTGCGTGTATGTTTAATGTGAGTAGTGTGTGAGGTGGGTACCTACACCTACACCTACGGTGCGTCCCCTAGTTTCGCGTGAGCAAAACCAGGGGGTGCGTACCTAACGGCCCTAGCTGCCTCGACCGAGAGACCGCCAAGAGATACTCGATTGGCGATCAAACTACGGCCGAAGAATGGGTAAAAGGATGGGAGAGGTGGGCGGGTGACACCAGGCGTCGACGAGGGTAGCCCCCAAGGTCGGTGGTACCTGGCCCGTCGGTAAACTTGCCGTTCCCGTTAGGGAAAGGCGAGCGGACCGGTCACCGCTCCGAATCGGATTGTTGGCACCGTTATGCGTTTCCACCGATTCGACCACAGTAATAATGTCGTGGATTTGCAAAGCGTATGTGAATTGAATTGAAGTAGCTTTGAAAAAAGCTTTTTTATGAAGCACTGCACGAGAACTCGCGAACGATTTCGGGCGCAATGTGAGACGTCCGCGCGGGTCGGACGCTCAGAGCAAACTGTTGAGGTTATAAGATGGCGAGATGCGAATATATACAGTGCGAAAAAGACAGCGCGTTTCAGCCTTCTCAGAATAAAGTCACGTAAGTGATTTAAGTAAAAATATCAAATTAAACAAGTAATATTATATTTAGAGTAAAAGTGTCTCGTCGATGTAAGCAATATTGTTTATAGAAAATTCATAAAAAGTTTCGAGTTTATAAGTATCAAAATAAAACGTCGGTATAGACAAATAAAAATTGTAAGAGGTATGTTTGCGATTTTTTTCTATCGAGCAAAGTAAACGTATTTACGTTTTTGTCGTTGTCGATGTAAGAAACATATCCTCTTAAGTAACATATATTTTTAGTTATCCTATAGCACTGCAATTTTTCACGTACTATCAACAACAAAATCGGGATGTGGCCCCTTAAGAAAGGAATCGTCAATCATGCGACTTTGTGCCAGTAAGTCTTCAAGATACTATCTTGATGATGCCGCCTTCCATCCGAATCATTACTCAATGTTTTCCTTTAATTTTTAAACCTCAGTGACCGCCTATCTGCATTGAAGTTAGAGTTGTTATTTTACAAAGAAACAATGCAGCTGTTTTTTTTTTTTGTTATTTTCACAAATATAGAATATTTTTATTCTCATAGCCACGTGATAACGGGCTATAAGATTTTTTTATTTATTGAAATCCATAGAATGCGTCTATCAAGTGTCTTTTGACAGCAGTGCTTTTTAACGAACATATATTGCTAAAGGTAATGATGAAATTCTGCACCAAAGTAATACATTTTTAGAAGTGCTTCATCCAGTATATCATATTCAAAGGGGTCGTCCATATATTACGTGGTTTGAAATGCCGGAAGGGGTATGGTCTGCAAATTCATAAAGAAGGGGAGGTCTAGTTAAAATTGACGTCATTCTTGCAGATCTGGAATGACAATTTCACATAACATAATTCATTGACCTCATAAATTAATATGCCTACCAGCACGCTGATACCTACATAGTATGTAGTAATTAGCAGTGTATGTAAGTAAGAACACGTGGCGATCTTAATTTTAGGTATAATTTCACGCATTTATATAGAACGGTAATTTGAGGTATAAATTACGACGAAAGATTGATTTTGTAATAAACATGGTTAAAGGAAACGAAATCAGTTTTGTACGAGAGGATTTATAAGATTATCACAGTAGGATGATTTGGGGGGAGGCAGAGTCGAAAATCGGCAACCATATTTGTATCAGGAAACTATGTTTCAAATTTTTCAATTATATAATTACATAACTGTAATTATATAACTGTCGATGTATGTAAATACAATGAATTAACTCGTTAAAGTTTTTATCGTAGATTTAGTTTGGCAAGGTTTTTAAGTTTTTTATTAGGTTCAATCGATTGTACTTGATTACTTGTTTTAAATCATAATCAAATCGTTTTTACCGCTGCCAGTAAGTACAGAATCATTAACACTAAAGCGTTGTAAAAAACTGTTAAATGTTAGGCGGAGTTACGAATTTAGGTTCCATACCTAACATTGCATGGACCTAGGAATACTTGGAAGTAGCACCGTGTACTAACTACCGACGCACCCCTAGTAAGTCAGCGGCTATGTACTCACGCGTTGACTTGAATACAGTCATACCATAGCAAGTCCACAGACTGCCAATACGCTGTGAAGTTCCTCTCACACATACTTACACAGCCGCCATCGCAGTGCTTCATTGGTTGTTCAGTGACAAGGAGTCTAGAGTTTTTATTTCGTCTGTGACCTATTGTAACATTTCCACAGATGAAGAAGAAATAGACTCAGATAAAATATCATAGCTTAGCCTTACGTATAACATAGAAACTAAGTATGGAAATAAAATAGGCTTGACATATTACATTTGCAGATATATAACTGTTACATCTAAGTCATAGCTATTGGAATAGGCTTTTAAGAGTTTATGCTCATATGATATTTTTAATTAGTGCTGATGTCTGTGGCGTAGATCATCAGCTCAAATAGACAATTTTCAGAACTTATTTACCGAATTTCAGAATCGCTATACTTCTTCTGTAAAATTAGCCCTACTTTTGTGCCAAATACAAACTTTGTACGATTAATCCGGTAAAAAGTGACAGTTACATAAAGTTTGCGACCTTTGAAATACACAAGGTAATAATTTTGATTATGTAAATGTCTTAATGGACCTTTGCAATGCAATGTCAATAAAAATTTTAATATGTAAACTGTTGGTGATCCTATTTGAAATAAATAAATAAAATGACTGACAACTTTCGCATACTTGAGTATGTGACTCAACAGACCACATACTCTCGCTACGCCTTACTACCGCATGTACAAATCGTGTCTGCGTCCGTAAATTATAACCGAACGGTTAGGTGATATGTTTATGTTCGTTTTTTGACATCGACGCTCTATCCAGAGATTATAGTATAATCAAAGAGTAATAATCATTTTGGAAAAACAATGTAAATTTTATGAAGTAGTTTTCTCTAGTCGTTCGAAGGACATTCAGTTCTCGAACATAAATTATGGATTTCCGACGTAAACCTTAATTAAACTAAGTTTATTTTCTAATTTATTATCGATTTAACACAACTACTATTGAAATTGTTAGTCGGACACCAGTTCTTACACCGCATACCGATCTGAGATAAACTAACTGTGCCTGCCTATATGATATGTTTGTCCTTTTCTTGTCGTACTGCTACAAAAGAGATGCAAGATAAGTTAGTTAGCCGCTAATGAGCCGGAGAAATGCCCATAGTGAAATAGGTACCCATGGTGAAAATTCGCAGTGAAAGTGTCCAAGTTCAGTTTTGTAAATATTTATCTGTTACGGCCGTTAAAAGCCTTTGTTGGATTTTCCATTTAGACGCTTTTTTTTCTATTCGTCTTTTGAAGGCGAATGCTTGACCGCTTATTTAAGAACGTATAGCCATATTCCATATTACTTTTTAGTGAAAAACGTAGGTACAATAATGATAACTAATATTAAAAAAGTGAAAGTGTGTTAATTTTTTAGCTTTTGTTCGTGCTGCGTCGTTCAAACACTTGACTGTTTGAACATTACAACTCAGTTTAAAACAATAATCATTACTATTGTGTAATGAAAAATACGTCTCTGATTAGGACATCGAAGAGATATCACTTGGTTGTCATATAGAACCAAAACTTAATAGATATCTTGTAATAAAATTATAACTACGAATTATTGATGTCGTGTGCTTAGGTGACATTTGACATCGCACTCACACTTAATGCGGTGCGTCCCGGGTGTGAGCGAGAGAAGATCATATTAAAAGAAAATTATTATCATATTAAATGACCTTCTCGTTGACCTTTACCATGCCATATTTTAAAATCATGTTACGCGGTGCAACTGACTACACTGTTTATATTGTTTATATAGATAACTTGTTAACATTAATGTATAGCTTAACTTAGTGGAATCAAATTAAAAATATACTTAAATAAAAGATCGTGCGGTACAAACGCTCTCTAGGCCCGACCCCGCCTGCCATTGTGCTAGTGTTGTTGACCGATCACTTGTCAGCGGTCGACAAATCAAGATCGATTTCGATACTATTAGTAATTCGGATATATCGGACCGTCACGGATGTTTTACATCTCTTTTGCGCTCCTTCATTTACATTATACTATCTCTTTCGCACTAGCTCGTGAGCACTCGCCTCGACTCGCGCGTGCGTATAATTCCCAAGGTGCCATTTGTCATGGTTAGATTTTTTTCTCATAGCGATAAAGAAAATATGCACTGACACCTAATAAATTAGCTAAGCCAATATTAATTTGAAGTTTGAATATAAACAATGAGTTGCACAACGTTAGATGCTGTCACATCGAACCGGATCGTTGATTGTTCTAACGCATGCGACCTACATGTTATGTTTTGTTTAAATTGACAAAGCTTAAACGACTGTTCGTGATACACATTATTGATCTGACTACAATCTTTATTTTCAACCATAAATATTTAGAGAAATCGTAACTTGAACTTTCTATTTACTTTACGTTAATATCTGATTTACAAGAACCTATATCTAGAAACAGTGCTGTTTCTAGATATAGTTTAAAAACGAATAAAGTATGTATATTTATATGTTATTAAACGAAAGTAGAAACAGTACTCTGTTTCTAGAACCTAGAACAGTACTCTGTTTCTAGATATAGTTTATTCGTTTTATTAAAAAAATACCAAACATATCATACATATATGCCGTCAATAAAATAGATCCTTGAAGACTGCTCAATGAACATGTGCATTAGTCAACGTTGACATGGATGTTAATAAGTTTACGATTGGCTGTTGTTTTAGTAGGTTTCTGACTACAGAGCTTTGGAACAAATTAGAGTTGGTATGTAGGCGGATACGCTGTCCCTTTCAAGTAGGCAGTATACTGCGTACTTAGACAGATTTTATGACCTAAACCTTCGACAAATATGAGACATGACTATTTACGTATGCATAATATTTGTGCTTATTTTCGGTGGGTAAAATTTTGAGACACGTATCTCCGCACATATAACATCACATGGCACCTCTAAGCTACTCAATTCTTTGTGGGTCTGTCTATGTATTAGTAAGTTTTTGGTAACTACTAATTTTTTTAAAAATAATATATTAAAATTGTTCAAATATTATTTTGCTGTTAGGTATGCGTTTCAAACACGAAACACATTACACAATATCGAAATTGTGTGTTCATTGAAATATTTTTCATACACTAATAATAGAATATTTTACTTAATTATAACAACAATTTCATAAAAAGATGTGTATGTTGCACATGCTTCGAAAAATTAATGCTATTAATATCGTTACCTCATTTGCTGCACAACACTACAATAACCATCCAGTAGTAAATCCCTTAACCCTTTACGCAAGCGTCTTTAGCTGTGACCCGACATTTACAAGGATGAGCACGCGGAAGACATGACGCAATAAGTCAACTGAAATACTGCAGGTGGATGCTGTAACGACTACGTAACATATCGCAATTTCGTTTGCTCAGAATTTTATAATCTAGGTTAGACAAAGATAATATACACATACTGCAAAACTTGAAATTCTTAAATCAATGTAAATTGCATTGGTCCAGGAATATGCGGTATTTGTACATATTGAAGACTATATTTTCTTAATACCAGAATTCTTTTTTTTTTCTGTGTAGTGTCTTAAGAATAGCAGCTTTTCGGTCGTTCATAGTGACTTAGATATTTTTTTGAAAATTATATTAGATTTAGAACCGTATTAGTCTAGTTACAATTATCATGTTTTTAAAAACCATTGATGTTCGTTAAGACACAGCGTTGTGGCAACAAAACTGTGAGCAAAAAAATATACGCCATAGACCAAACATACACCAGTTGATGTTTCGCAATATTCGCTCTGAACTAGAATTTTGCATGACCCGTAAATAAAATTCGTATTGGAGAAGAAAATGACGATCCTGAAATTACTTTTCATGTGTAATTTAAGAAAATGTTTGTTTATGAAATGATGATGAGGTATGGTTGTCTAATTGTTGTAAATAGTCTAGTTGTCTAATTACTGAGACTGACATTTTGATCGTATCGAAGTATGAGACACTCCAAATTGATTTATGCTATCTAAGTTAAAAACATGATTTTTCTTTTCACAAAATGTAAAAGTTGTACACTGTTTTCTTATTGTTCGCTTCTAAAAATAGCAACGTGATCATAAATATCACATATGGTGAACTATGTCAACGACGTCTATTACTAACGAAATTGAGTCTTTTAATATACCACGTGTTTGGCTGAACGTAGTCCAAACGTATATAGCATGTAGAGCTTACCGAACTAAATATAAAGTTTCAGCTGAGTGAACAGTTGGCGCAAACTAACGGTTACCGACTAAACCACGTTGTTCACGTTCAACCGAACACGTCGTACATAACATACCACGTGTCAGCTGAACGTAGTCCAAAAAGTTCTTTCTCATTCCGTAAATATTTTTTTTATTTTTTGTTTAGTTTCGTCAGCTCTACACGCTTTACAACTTTCGATTGTGTTCAGCCGAACACCAGGTATGGGAGGAAAAACAAACAATCTAAAAGTAAAAAACTAAACTTTAAAAAAAATTTGTTGCATTAACATGTTTCCATATGAATAGAAGTTGTTTACTTACATAATAAAATAAAATACTACTTTTTACACAAAAGTGCATGTTTATTTTTAGATCTTACGATATACGTAACGTGTAATTGTATAGTTACGAAACTTGATTAAAAACTGAAAGCGAATATTGTTAAAATAAAAATGATTATGTACTTGCAACAATTAAATTATGAAACATTTACTTTCAACAATCACATCGCTCCGTGGTATTGTTCATATTCATAGAAATTCTTACATAAAAAAGTGACAGGTGTAAAAACGCTCGCCTGAGAATTCTTTGTTTTACGTAAAATTTTAGAAAGGTCGTGAGAGGGCGTGCCAAGTGCCTTATTAGTTAACGAATGGAAAATATTCAAGTTGCATCACATCATCTGGTTGTAGTTAATAAAGTTTAGATTAAAATGTTAGATAAGCCCTATCGACGATGAAATGCGTCGCCAAAACTTACGTAACTCACATCAACATTGTACAAACGATGAAATTACTGTCATATGTTATATAGAACAGAGAACGTGCATTGTTTTCACATCTATTAATTTAAATCTTGGATACTTTAGACAATAGACTAAGTGACCTCGAACCTTGTTTAAAATATACATAAATAAAACAGCAATCTTAAATGAAATCGAGAAGGCAAACCAAACTCCACTAACCATATCAAATAACTCGATAAATTACGCGAATAAAAATAAAAATAAATTTCATCGTGATATGATTTAGCGTCAATTAATCAAATTGTAGCAAGGCAGCCCGCGCGGCGCCCCGGGCATGCTTTCTCCGTCCGGTCGACGACCGGCGGCGGCGGCGCCAAAAATAATCGCACTTCGCGCGCTTTTGTACACAACGACATAGTAACGACATGACCATGACAGGATCGTCACGTTCTCTTTTACAAGCCAACCCGCACGTAATATCTTTTTCTGCTACGAATAATTGGAACCCTTCATGTTGACCGTTTTCTGAAAGAGAGAGAAAGAGACACACAACCATGGAATAGTAATATTATATAATCAATGATTATTACATGACTGGGAAGCTCTTTATCATAGGACCACCGATGGCAGACTGGCGTCATGGAACGCGCACGCTTGCTATAGTTTGATCGAAACTGCTGTACCGCGCCCCGCGCCCAAAGACCGCGCGTTAGGCAGGTGCGCGGCGCGGAGGGAGGCAGATCTGCTCCGTCAGTCCGTCGTCAACGCTTGGGAGCTGCCTGTGGCTTTGGGTCATAGAATTCATAGTTTGACCGCAAAATAACACAAAGCCACATTTTGTCAACTTTATTTAAACATTTTTATCGCTATCTGCCTTTCATTTAATACTATGTAACTTGCTGTGACACAACATTTAAGTAACCAGTCGCGTGGACCATACGCGCGTTACGCCCGTCTCATTTTCTCATCCTATGGCATAAATGTGATAACTTTGGTTCTCGAACTAAACGGACCGCATCATTCTTCGTTTTCTTTTTTATATCTCTGTTCTTATGACTCTATAAAAATTCATGTTTTTTTTCTGTTTAATATGGACACTTCTTTTTATAAAAACAATTTTTTTAGATCATATTGCAAAATTTTCTCACAAAATTGTCTCACGAAAAACCATTACAGATCGGACCAATGATCTCGATCCTTATGAAATTGACACGGGTGTGGATTTCCGGAGTGACCTACTCCCGCTGCGCTTATACCCATTTTTAGTTACGGCGACGCTACCCGCCTGGACTGCGACAATATTCAAGTCAAAAGTTTGACGACTACCTTACATCGTATCTAATGGGTAAGTCTACTAGCTAAAGTCGTGTCGCTCTGTATGAAACCGGCCCAACGCATATCTACTGCAACGCAGACAAGTCTATATTTAGAAGCGCTTTCGTGCAATAAAAAGCAAATGTGGTGAGTCAGATTCGAACATTCGTCATTTTCGAATTTGTTTAGTAAGGCAATATCGAAAGCTCGCAAAGCTTCTCTTTATGTCTGTAAAGTGAGAAAAAAAACACGCAGTCATTATTCCTATTAAAAATTAAACTATTTGTATTTTTTGTTCTACCCTGTTTCAAAATTTTCAAGTGACATAATAATATTTTTATTTTGCATGTTATTATCCTGATAGAGCATATTATTCTTTATATAGAACCAATTTCAAAGATGTCCCTAAAGAGGATTCAACTCAAGTTTTAATAAATCAAGACAAGAATCGATCCGAGGACCAGTAAGCAAACAAAGCACTTGTTGACGTGTAAATATATTACAATTCTAGAACGGAAGTTGATAGAAGCGGCATTGACGACACGCCGACGCGATTGCATTATGCATGAACATTGCTTAGGTCGAGGAAACAGCATAGAAAAGACACCTGGCTTACTATTTTAATCAATTCATAATAGTTCATTGTATTTCACCATATAGAAATAAAAAACAAGATTAGTAACCATTAGCGATAAAAAAAAACTAATAAAATATCGTGTCACATATTATACAAATGAATCATTGTTTTCATATCGATAACAAAAAAAAATCCAACAGTTTTATTGAAAAAATACAATTTTCAGGGTTCCGTGCCTAAAAGGTAACCTACGGTACGGGATTCCTATTACTATAGTTCCATTGTCCGTCTGTGACAGGGCTGTATCGTCTGAACCGTAATAGGTATAGACACTTAAAATTTTCACAGAGTGTGTATTATGGCCGATATCGCTATAACAAAAATAAAAAGTAGTTGAAAATTACAGAAGGTATGTATACGGGAAATATGTTTTTTTTTTGACGTTTTTAGTGATTTGTGGTTGTGAGATCATTGTTTACACTTGAAATTTTCATGAAGTATGTACTACTGCGACCGCTATAACAACAAATAGAATAAAGTTAAGAATTAAAGGATAAAAATTGATAATCGATTTCGCTAAGTATTTATTGAAAACTTGGTATAAACATAACAGATTTCAATTTGAAAAAAATTAATGCGTATATTAAAAATATTGTGACATCAAAGTAGGATTACATCCGTTTTATCTAGGTTAACTTTTTCACCGAAAACAAAAGTGTTATTTAATAAGAACGGTAGTCACAAAAGAGTTCTCAGAACGACCGACGAAGCGGACAATGCTTGTCACGGCTTTTATTGATGGCAATTGATTAATTGGGCCAGAAATGCCAACGTAAGGTAGAAATGATTGGGCCAAATTAAGTATGTTCTCAGCGTTAGAAAGAACAAAGTTCAATATTGACCTACTCTATTGATTATTTGTTTAAAGATAAAAAACTGCTCCGTAAAAAAAATTAATATCAAAAACAACATTACGTAAAAATACCTTAAATTTTGATTTTGTAATTTTCTTTGCGGCGGTGTCTGATACTCTGAATAAAAGTAGTAAAATTTCGATGGAATAGATAAACCATCGAATGTACGCAGCGAAATAAAATAAAATTAGTTACTTTACTTTACCATAGATGGCAGTATCTAATAACTTATCAAGCATCATAATTTCGTTAACTTTTTGTGTGGGTGGCGATCTTAAAAATGAAAGATATTGGTTTTTGGTGAAAATAATAGAAACAAGGTATAAATTAAACACTAAAATATGTTATTTAAAAAGAAATGAGCTTTCATTGGGTCAGTCAATGGTTTCATCAAGTTAATTTTACTATGTTTAAATAGAAAAATGAACGCCCGCCTTAATATATTCATCGTGTTTATTGAAAAGAAACTGTTAATTAATGCCTTTATAGCGTTATCTATAAATAACCATATCAAAAGAGAAATTATTTTCGTTAAACAAAGTTTTTTATTGTTCGACGATGTTACGTCGACGAAATCTATAATCATAATACCTGAGACATCCCACACAGCGCCATCTAGTCCCAAACTAAGCGAAGCTTGTATTATGGGTACCAGACAATTGATATACAAACTTAAATATTCTTTGTTATATATAGATAATTTTTTTACAATCAGACACGGAGCAAATGAACATGTTCATGCTCATACATATTTGCCCCGGGCGGGAATCGAACCCACGACCCTCGGCTCCGCAGTCAGGGTCTCTAACCGATTAATTAATTAATTAATTAACCTAAAGGTCAATCGATCAGTCAATATAAGTGAATAAAACTGAAAACAGTTATTGCTAAATAAATAATTTTTCTTATGTCTGTCCGTTTGTTCGTCCGGGCTAATCTCTGAAAAGGCCGAACCAATTTTGACGGTACTTTCATTGGCACATAGAATACTTTTTAGAGAATATCATTGACTGCTTTTTATTCTGTAAATATTAAAAGTTAAAAGCAAAAATTTTAAAAACTTTAGAAATTATAAAAATCCGCGTAAGAATCGCGAAAAGAAATCGCGGGTATTCGCTAGAATAGAATATAAAAGAAAAATAACACAATAAACGAGGTTTGTCTAACGACTTAAAATCTCCAATTTTCGGTGTCGTTTAATTTAGCTTTCTTATTTGGTAGTACGAATTAAATAATCATAACTAATCATAACCATAACCTAAACCATAAAAAAACCAAATATGTGATATGAAAATTACAGTTTTGGTAATTATTTACAAACTTCGCGCCTGTAATAGTGATGATGAAATATTACTATAAAGTATATAGCAAACGGGGTCGACAGCAGAATACAGCACGAGGGAGGCGTCACTTCGCTAATTTCCTATATTGTATGTATATGTCGCTTCCAACGCTGCGCCCACGCAGCCATTCTCCGGTTATGATTGTAATTGGTATAATTACTAGTTGTTTGCCGCTGATGAAACGGAATTTCATAGAAATGAGCTACGGCTTAATATTCATTATGATTTATCGTCTTCATTATAACAGTTTTGAATGGTATAACTTAGAACGCTGTGAATACAAAATTTTTAGTCCGAAAGAACATAACTAATTAATAATATAAATAAATAAATAAATAATAATAATAACTGGGACATCCCACACAGCGCCATCTAGTCCCTAAGTAGGCAAGTATTATACTTGTATTATAGGGTACTAGATAATTAGATTATACAACTGATATACATACATAAATATTCTTTAAAAATTTAACCTAATGCTCCCATAGCTGTCAACTGATCACGGTTTGTGAATCAGCATTATAAATACTAATTAAAAATTCAGCTTTTAGGAAGTCATGACCATTTTAGGAGTTTTGTACCTGAAAAAGAAAATAGGAATCCCTGTTAGGGGCACTTCGTTGTCTGTCTGTCTGTCTTTCTGCCTGTCAAGACCTTTTTTCTCATCAGGAACGCATGGAGGTATTAAGTGGAAATTTTTATCTAGTACTATTATCGTATAGTTCGTCTCAAACTTTATGGCGGATCGGAATACAACGCTTTAAGCCTTCTTGCGCAGGTACAGTCATATATCGCTCGCTCCACTGCGTCCCGCTACACCTAAAACTGGTTACTGCGACGCGACTTGTGCCTATGTTCACATCCGCCATAAAGTTTGATTGGAACTATATCACACAATTACTCAGTCATATCACAAGAACCTTTGACACCTAAGGTTGTGAAGCTTACCTTGTCAAAGTTAACATAATTTATACGAAAAAGTCAATGATAAATACAAGGTATATTACATATGATTTATAGATACGTGTAAGTATCTATATTTGTATATGCTATAAACAATATTTAAGTATGCATAACAGTTGTCCTGTAACCCATAATATAAGCTCTGATTAGTTTGGGACTAGATGGCGCTGCAAGGAGTGTCCCAGGTATTATTATTATGAACAGTTTTTAGGGTCTCGCGCCTCAAAAGGAAAAAAGTAAACTTTTCTTAGAAACACGTTGGTGTTTCCCTTGGAGTTGTAAAAAATCAAACTTCCATGTCAACGCAATAAAAAAAATCGGCCAGCCGCGTATTTTTACAGTCGCTTATAAATTAAAACCTACATACTTCCCGTTGAGCTAGAATGATGAAAGGCAAGAAGCAAGTTCTCACAGCACAAGTAAAGGACAAATCGGAAACTAGTTAATTTGTAGTTACATAACATAAAAAAATTCTACCTATTGCTAATACCAACTTACTTTTTGTAAATACATAACACAAATATATTGTTTAGTGGTACGGAACCCTCGGTGAGCGAGTTCGACTCGCACTTGTATTTTAGTGACGATAATCAGTACAAATCTAAAACTTTGCGTTCCGAAGTGCTAACACTAAAATACCTAATTAATTAAGGACCCTTACTGTATAATTGTAAATAATAATAAATATCTTTAACGAATCAATAAAATGATACATATGTGACTGGTTAATGATTACCATAAGTTGTCATTTGCTTTACGCATCGTTCTCGCAATTCACCGTATGTAAAGGACAAACTAATCAAGGTTGTTTAAACTAACATTGAAGTTGATCAGAGATTTATTTGGATATTATAATTGTCTATGGTACACAAATATAAATCGTAAACAAACAAACATTTGCTTTATTAGTGAATATTTTGTGGAATTTATGCCGCAATTTTAAAAGGTAGTTTAATATTTTGAGGATTGTGCTTATACGAAAAAGTTGTTAATCTGAATATATTTTAGATATTTAGCATCAGTTGCCTAGGGCCCATAATACAAGCATAATACTTGCTTACTTTGGACTAGATGACACTGTGTGTGATGTCATAGGTATTATTATTTTTATTTTCATTGTTCTTTGGCCAGTTCAAACAGAGCGTAAGCGAATTCGTGAGTCAATCGTTTAAATATTATAGAATTTTTAGGTTTATAAAAGTAGCCATATATCCTAGAAAGTTGCTAGAAATCTGAGTGTATTTTTGTGTTTCGATGTCAAATGTATTCAGATAAAAACTGTATCTACTTAACTTTTTAAAACACTCGATGTCACCATTGTTCCATTTTGTGTATCGAATTTTTTAAAACCTTTTACACAATAGAGAAAGTTGACAATGCGTTTAGTACGTTGCACGCTCGTATTATAAACACGTCTATCGAATTAATACCAAAAGTGAAACTGACTAGATGGTAATTTGATAACGTTTAATGGATTGTTACATATTACAGTGATGTCTTACAACGCAGTGATACTAATTGTTACGTAATTAAAGAAGTAATGTATAATGAAGTGTAACAAATTTTGTTAGTCCTGTTTGGAATATTCGAGGCGGTTGTAAATTGTAGTGTGGATTTTGCCCATGGATGTTCATAGAGATATCGCGTCGTGACAAAAAAATGTGAGCAAAAAAATATACCACGCAGACCAAATATACACCAGTTGATGTTTTGAAATATTTGCGGTGTGTCTTTACACTTACATGTAAAATCTGTGTTTGAAAAAAAATCTGCTATAGAAGTTTTCGATCATTTGATGTATGAGGCGCTATATCTTCGTCATTATCTTATCTAAGAGTTTAGCTTAGCTATAAAGCGAAAGTTCTTATTGTAATGTGATTTATAATGACAATTTTCAATGATGTATGACAATAATGACAATGATAATTTTCAAATTTAACTAAATATTTAATAATGCTAAGTCAAGTGAATAATAAGTATGTTTATTTTAATGTGGGAAGAAAAACACTGTCATAATGCCATTTATCTCCACATATTTCCGAATATATAGGCTAAACACAAAAATTCAACTACAAGAATATCTGATATTAGAAATTTTTCAAAATAGAATAGAAAATCGACTCGACTTCGCGTATTTTTCGTAATCTGCATTAATAATACGTTAATCTAAATTACTTTAAAATTTTCATGAAAACGTTTAAAATTTGTAATTTTCCGTTGTATTTTCCACAACATATTCTTAACTAAGGAGTAATGTTAGACAATAATAGGATACAATAATAGGATGTGCAACCGCATTTATATCGCAATTCTAAGTTCTCATGCATTCCGTTAGGTACAGCAGGCAAGGCGCGGCCATGACACACTGTATTTGTTGATATCACAAATACCTTTAAATAGGTACGTTGATTATTTCCGAATTTCACGTACCCTTATTTGGATATCAAATTAGATGTTTGTTATTCAAGTATGCTTCAGTGGACAGACGGAACTAGCTCAAGTAAGCCCTTCGATCAAGTATTAAACGAAATGTGGAGCTTAGCGATTTATAGTAATAATAATAATACCTGGGACATCCCACACAGCCCTATCTAACTAAACTAAGCAATGCTTGTATTATCGGTAGGTACCAGACCAGACAACTGATATACATACTTAAATATTCTTTACAATATGTACATATACCTATAGATGTTTTACACCAGACACGGGACAAACAGACATGTTCACGCACACAAATATTTGTCCTGGACGGGAATCGAACCCGTTACCCTTGGCTCCGTAATAAGGGTCTCTAACCTAACCACTCGGTTATGTAGTCAGCTTTCCAAGAAAAATCAAGAAACTTTCAGTTCGAATCCGCTTTCAGTTTCTGTAACTAATGCCGTTCTCGTAAAAAGGTTTTCGTATCAGCTATCGTTATCGGTTGATAACACCTATAAATTATGTATAATTTAAGACGAATTTACAACAATTTTTCCTCAGCAATATCGCAAAATTAATGATATTTTAGATTTAGAATTTAGAACAACATTTTTCAATCTATGTACTTACGAACTTCTATACTATCTCCGTTCAATCCTTGAAGTACTCAGAAACAATCTGCAAATTTTAGCACGAACAGATAAACCAAAACCTATAGAACATTTCTCATTTTACATAGAATTAAGAAATTTTCCATGAACTAAGCTCTCACAGCTTGAGTAGAAGATAAATTCCGGAAATCGTTAATTTGTATTTATAAGACATTAAAAAAAATTATAAATGCTTTTACATGCTATCTGGCGATGAGTAGCATCGCTATACAACAGAAGGATCGTAGTAACGGATAAATCCGTTATATAACAGTAGGGAACCTTCGAGATGCGACTCGGACTTGCGCTTGACTGGTTATCTCCATAAAATTTAAATAAAAAACTCAAAAAATTACACTACTGACTGATTTCTTATAAACTATTATAATCATGTGTTACTAACTGCCAGTCATTTAATTCCAAATCCCCGACGACAATAAATAATTCGCAGTGTTTGTGTCTTCATAAAATCAAATAATTTAAAAAAAACGATTTATAGATACATTCTTAATTAAATATTTCATTCCATATGCAGCATTAATAACAGCCTGTCGTCTAAGCGATTCGTCTTCATTTACGTAACCCATACACGTTTTCGAATAAACCAGTTTATTTCTAAAAATCCCATACTAAGGCGCACTTCACTGATATTTACGTATGTGTGAGGTCGGATGTATTTCTCTGAGATTTTACACTCTTGAGAATGAAAAAGGAATGGCAAAGTACTAAGTGTCGCAGTGTACTAGCGACGGTTGGTTTCACTAAGATATGCCATCTTTCGTGATTTTATATGAGCACACTATGCGGTCAGTTGATTTAATTGCTGCGTTCGCAATAAATTTATAAAACTGTCCGATGAATTATGTAAATAATTTACTATGGGAATAAAGCAGTTGGCAACACAGTTCGGAAATTAAATATAATTAATTATATAATGATACAGTTGACAAAGATAAAAAAATGTTAGGAAACATTTAACAATAATTTAAAGGCTTTAAAAAAAAAATAACGTAATATGATATTGATAACACAATAAAAATTATCGAAAAATTTGTGAACTTTTCACGATTTTTTTTGTCTTGAGTGTGTGGTCCTCAAAACTTCTTTTGTTTTGTGGACATAGTACCTAGACGATTTAGAAGTAAATAACTTAAAAATGACTTTCATAAAACGGACTGCAAAAACTGCAAAAAGATTTGATATTTCTAGAAGGCCGAATAGTCAGAGATCTCAACTGCAGAAATAAAGGTCGTAGTTTCGATTCCCGCCCGGGACAAATATTTGTGTACATGAACATGTCTATTTGTTCCGTGCCTGGCTGTAAAATATCTATGTATATATATATTATAAAGAATATTTAAGTATGTATTTCAGTTGTTTAATATCTGTAACACGAGCATAATACTTGCTTACTTTGGGACTAGATGGCCCTGTGTGGGATATCCCAGGTATTTTTTTTATGACAGCATAGGATACTGTCGTTTAAAGAAGAATGAGCTTAGTGATCGATTTATACATATATGTTTGGGATGCCTTAAAATCTGATTCGTAAATGCTGAATTTATATAAATTGTAAAAAAAACCTGTTCTTACCCATTCCCGTTACCCGTTCCCCGATACCCGTTCTTAGACGACCGCTTAGCCTAGTGGGCAGCGACCCTGCCTGCGAAGCTGGAGGTCCCGGGTTCGAATCCCAGGTCGGGTCAGTATTTATATGATGAATATTAATACTGGCACCGGGTCTTGGTTGTTATATGTATGTGGTGTCTTCGCTTGGTACCCAAAATACAAGCTAATGCTTAGTTTGGGGTCTAGGCGTTGTTGTGATTGTGTATGTTATTATTATTATAGAATAAGATTTTGTCAACTTTTTAATTAATCACACCATACATCTTCATGCAAGTCCGTTGGCTTTGTCGATTGTGAGCCTATATATCTGCTAAGTATGTAGACATCAAACCGATTCTTTTCTTTCCATAGTCTTCAATGAAAACCATTTAAAAGGTATATCCTAAAAAATAAAAAAACTGGCAACACTATCGTAAAACGTACCAATATAAAAAAGTACAGACATCAACTTTTGCAATTAAGGGTAAACGATACCACAAATTTCCTTACAATATTTATTGGACTAGAAGTAAGAATCATAATAAATAAGGTGGATCATGAACTTGTAAAATTTATAAAAATATGTTCTTTTTGACACAAAAGTGTTCTAATTTTAATTTTTAAAGTTCAAAATTTTCGATTTAACTATGTATATATGAACGAGTTTTTTGGAAGCCAAAATTAAAGCTGTTTCGTATTAAAAAGAAGATATTTTTGTAAATTAACGATAATTCTATGACTCGTTTTACTTATTGGAATGCTGAAATGAATATTACGGTTTGTAGTATTTTAGTTCTGTTCAAATAAATTTTGTATGGAAATCAGAGGTATCGTTTAACCTTAATTTTATAATATTCTTTCGCATTACCTTATAAGACATAATATGCTATCCCTCATCAAATTTGGGTTTTTGAATGTCAGTTGCCAGATATCATCAGACAAGTCCTACCACATATGGAGTTAAGGCGGTCACTTTCACTGTTACTATGCGAAACAAAAAGTTATGGCATCCTTATCGCTGTATCATCAACACCGCCTCCTTTTACGAAGAACGGCGAATAAAAAAATTACCGATTTTCAAAATTATGGCCGTTCAAAGGAACCGGTTATTCTTGATTTCGTTGGAATAATTTGATTGATTATATTTAAAGAATCTTAGTGGTAAAAATGTAAGAATACTTCCTCTTGAAGTGGCTTGAAATTGTTAATTGTAAGTGGAATAACGAAGACCGCGGGAATGGTAAAAAGCGCTAAACTATCCAGGCGAGCTTCTCTGTGTAATAATTCAAGGTATATTATGAAATAACGTGTGAACTGATGGCAGCCATCGTATTGCAGTGTGTAAACACTGCCTTATATTATAACATTTATCAAATACATGTGTTTGGATTGGATATCATTGAGATTCATGAAAGTATTATTATTAATGTAAGTATTAATACTAAAGCTCGTACAGTTCCAGAGCGTATGTTTTATATGGCAATTAAGTCATGTTAAATGCATTTAAAATGCCAGATATCAAACTAAGTACTAAGGCACAACTAAAGAACCTCAAAGAAAAATTATAAGTAATCTGGGACATCTAACACACCGTCTAACACACTAGGGACGCTACTAGATAACTGAAACACAAACTTAACCATTTTTTTTACAAAAAAATTTATATAGATATTTTACACCCAGGCACGAAACAAATTAAATAGACATGTTCAGGCACAAAAATATTAGTCCCGGGCGGGAATTGAACCTACGACCTTCAGGTCGCAGGTTCAACTACTCGACTGATGGATCAATCCAAATTTTTTTTTTCAAAATTCATATGCTCATTCGCCATAAAATCTATAACTGCCACCTAAGTAAAAAGGTGACAGAACTTTGGTTTTTTAGCAATATTTGGTTTAAATCCTTTGCATTTTTTAAAATACTTTACAAGTACTTTATATCAAAACAAAACAATACAAAACGTTTAAGACCATAGAGACAAACGGTTTTACGCAACTCACGCATGCGCACCGTGATGGACAGACGGCGCCAAATGTCACGGCAAATAGCCGCGGGACGACAACTTTGAGTCCCAATTCTAATTGTCCATGACATTATATCGAGTTAAAATTTTTTTAAGTAAATGAGTATTAAAAATTGCGCTCTTGCCTTGACCTGGCACCAAACAGGTGCCGCGAAAATGAGGAATCTCAGAGTTTGACAGATGTCAACTTTTATGCTCATCGCTCCTCAATTTGTCGAATATGCGGAACGCAATAAATGATGTCGACTTTTTGACAATATTTGTTTTAACAGTTTTGTACTATATGCAAGTGCATCCATCTATCGACTTCATGAGATGTTAGTCCATGTTTGTAAATATGAGAGACATTTTTCTCTTTTTTTTTTGTAATCGGTTCGTTTCATGTTTTTATCTATGTGAGATGCAAAGAATTTCAATTCTTTCTCGTTAATTCAATTCGTTTTTTTTTAAATATAAAAGACAAACTTATCATTTAATTAACACCACAAATAGTTTTTAATTATTAAAAAAGTATTTTTGAAATGAAAGCATATTACGAATTTAAGGAAAAATTAAATCAACCAAAATTAAGCAAGACAACCAAACAAAAGACAATCGCTACAAAACATTTTTTTAAATTAAATTTAAAAGTCAAATTATTACCAGCCAGCTACCGATGAAACTGCAAAATTGTTATTATATGTTTTTTTACAATATGAGCTTCTTTTAATTATCTTTTGGGGTAAAAGAAAAATACTCTTTCAAATACCGTAACAAAGGGTCTATCGTTAAAAATAAACATCGGTGACGTCACACTTGCTAAACGAAAAATTTCCGTAAGTATTAATTATAATAGTGATTATAATTAAAATCGTGAGCAAAAATTAATAAAAGTTGACCAGTTCGAGACTTTTTCCCAAAAGTTATATGAATTTATAACCAATTAATATACATACATAATGAGAGGGTACCAGGCAAGCAGCAAATGAAAGTCATTCTTCCTTTCACTATCCCGGAAAAATTTACACGGTTCAGATGAAAATCGGTATGAAAATTTCTTGGGTATTTAAGTTTCAGAATGTTTTAGAAAATCTCAAATGTCCTTTTTTGATAACTATACAGTCCAAACGGGTGAAGCCGTGGGCGGAAAACTTATGTGTAAATAAGTGGGATTTTAGATATCAATTTCATTTCATAACAAGGGTATAATCATATAAGCAAAAACTGCGCGAATTTCAACACAGCCACCAAGTAATACACGAACGCAAAGAGTTTTGTAGGAGTCATTGTACGACGGAGATAATTCTGAAATAATGAGCGAGTTACATTTAAGTGCACGCATGTAATTGTGCCGAGACAGGCGAGTGTGAGATTGCAAAGTCAAGAATTTTGCATTATTATTCGCAAAAAGGTTAATTATTACATATTCTTGTTAAAGTTATTTAAATCGGGGGCTACATTGTTATACTGTTTGACGCAAGAGATTTTTGGTTCGTTTGCAATGTGTTTCAATAACCAATTTATTGTTATTTTGTCTTTTACCTACATCTATATAATAAAATTTACAATATATATATATAATAATAATATCATGTCAATAAACTGGATGAATTCTCCGAACTTGATTTGTTCATCTCCAAGTACATTTAGAGCTACTACATCGAAGAGCTGGTTTGGTGCGATGACGACCGCTTAACCTAGTGGGTAGCGACTCTGCCTACGAAGATGGATGTCCCGGGGTCGAATCCCAGGTCGGGTCAGTATTTATATGATTGAATATTGATACTGGTACCGGGTCTTGGTTTGTTATATGTATGTGGTGTCTTTGCTTGGTACCCAAAATACAAGCTAATGCTTAGTTTGGGGCTTAAACGTTGTTGTTCATGTATGCGTTATTATTATTATTATTCCCCGACTCCGTTAGTTTAGAGACCCACAGTATATATTCAATTATTTTATTCAATGATAACTATATCTTTACTGTTTTTCACTCCATGTATAGGTAGATGTTTAAACAAACAAGTGTTTTTAGTTTCGATATGTGGAAAAATTTAAATGGCGTTTAGATACATTTATTTTCTATTATTTTCGTAATGTATCACTGTATGTTTTCCAAATAAAATAAATAACTGTAAAAAATCTATGTCTAGAACCAGTCTTTACTGGGCTAAATAAACTGATAAATACTTCATGTCCCTTCGTTATGAATACGCAAATGCAAATCAATGTGACTGCGATCCCTAATTGCACGGACACCGTTAAGGCGGCCTCTAACGCATGATTTATCTCTTATTCATGCTAAATGCTGGATCGTGTTGTGTAGCTTAGGGGCAACGATAAAGCGTTGATTACTACAACGCACGGCTTCTTTAAGGCTCTCGTACAGCTTTAGTTCTAAACGAGTCGCTCCTGAAAATCTGTATTTGATTCAGTTCCTTAGTTGGGTATGAACTTGAGTTTCATGATTTCCGAATTTCTCTCAATTTTGATAAGGTTGCTTGTACATATAGATAAGACTATATTACTGACGGCATAAGAAAAAAGGGCAAAATTTAAATTTTTGTCGGAATTTAATTAGGTAAACAACTTACTTGAAATTACGAGAAAAAAACGCATCTGCTTAACTTCGTTCATAATTTTGCTCGTTCAAGTTAATATTGTGGAGGCACAGCGGTCACAAATGTTAAAAATTTTAGAATTTAAATGTGTATTATTTTGCTAATATGAAAATAATTTATAATTTTAAATTAAAAAAATTAAAATATTTATTGAGTAAATCTGAATTAATTATTTCATTAAATTAATAATATTTTTGATAGTAAATATATCTTCTGCATAGTAAAATATCACTATTGGTAGAAAATACATAACACTTAACGTACATTTTCATTCATAACACCATAGATATAGATAACAAGATGTGGCTCATGTGCTACAAAATGTGTAATCTAAATTCATATTAATATACGCCTATCATTACATGAAGCTACTGCTTTTATGAAGTTGGAAGTTTTCATAACCGCAAAGTAAGTGAGGACAGACCTCGATTTAATATCTGTGCATAAAAACTGACAAAAATTACATTCGAAACGTGTATTTACAAGACCGGTGGTCGTCAAAATAATTTCGTGAGTTCACAGCACCAAGGCCTCAAGTTCACGGCAAGCCAACACCGACACACACTCACTCCCGTATGTTACATTCAAATTATTTGATGATGCGTCATCGGTAAAAAAAAAGTTTACAATACACGAGGTACCTATGCTATGTGGTGTGGTCCTCAGTTGGAATTTTTATCGAGACATCCGGTCATATATGGGAAATACCGATTACTGTGTCATGATTCCTGGTTTGTAATTGATTCGCATTCGCTTTTATCTCATACTTTATAAGAGCTTTCCGCTCGCGTGGTCTACCCATTGGAGTTATTTAAAGTTTTTAAGGTGCCGGCCCTTTAGGGGAAAAATGTAACTCTTATAAGATCACTCGGTTGTCTGTCTGCTGTTCGCCCGTTTGTCTATCACAGTTATTCAATTAACTCAGAATTCGTCTGACGCAAAAACTTGTAATTGGGAACAGTTATAGGTATATCATCTAACATATTTTGATATCAATAATTAGAAAAAAAATCTGGATAGTTCCTTTGATAAAAAGTATTATAAATTAGTCGTGTGGAATATCCAAATATGAAAGAGCTTGGTTAGTACATTTTAGTTTTATTTACTTTTTAATTATTTATATAATTATAATTAAAAATGAAACATAATTATAAAATACTAATTTACAAAAAAATTATAGAGGTCTATTGTATCTTCATAAATGTCGAAACTAATTAGTAGAACTATTTTTCTTATTTTTCATACTTTTGTAGTTATTCCGATTAAAAAACTGATGTCGAAAAACTAAATTTGTGCGACCACTTCTCGTAAAGAACAAAATTTATTTAAAAATATGTTGTGTTGCGTCCATATTGAAAAAATATTGATATACCTAAAAGTATGTACCATTGTAAAAAAATATATATTATTGGATACAAGTCAAGAGATTATTATGAAAGAATTATCACATGAGAGGTATTTCCACAAACACATAAAAAAACCGTTCTTCACCGAGATCGGTGTTACAAGGGTAATTAGGTAATAAAAAGATCTTCAGCATAACATTTATATTATATTGCCTAACAGTATTTCCTAGGAATGCCATCCGAGAAATACGCAGTCTGCGAGACTCTAGATTATGAATTACGCCTTTAGAAAATGCATAATTAACAGTGATAATATCTACACGGAGATACTATTAGACTGCGGCCACAACACTTTTAGCTTATAATTATTGATTATTGATTTATTAATTATATTGTATTTATGTTTTTTTTTTACTTCCCTATTCCGTGAGGTGCTTAGAAAATCGTGCTCGAAATAAGGTCAAATTTGCATTGGGGTACACTCAAAATGTAAAATGAATTTTAAATTTAAATACCCCGTCACAAAAACTATTATTTAAAAAGTTTTCAATAATGCAGGTTTGTTGATTTCCAAATGTATTTCGTAACTTTACTACCTCGGTTTCTAATGTTCCTACCTTTTATTTAGTTAAGTGTGTTTCATCACAACAAAAATATAGATGCTCTAAGATTACCTAGCGATCCCCGACGCCTTTGAGGATCCAAAATCATTTAGAAAGTAACAAACTTGTGTTATTACAAATTTTTTAAATTATAAATTACATTTTTATTTTGAGCTTTTTAAACGTAACAAAAAAACATTAGTTTTTACACATTTATTTATATTTTATTAAAATAAACATATTTTTTTAAGTTACCTAAGAAACTTCAGTTAAACTCGCCTTCAAATGAAAAAAATAAACGCATTAAAATTGGTTCGGTAGCTACGATACTGAAGACAAGCACTTACATAGACAGACAGAAAGACAGATAGACAGAGACGGACGGACAAAAATACAAATATGCTAAAAACCGTTTCGTTTAAACCAGCTAACTATTAAAAAACCGCATTGAAATCGGTTCATCCGTTTGGAAGCTACAACGCCGCATAACTAACAGACAGATAGAAATATAGCTAAAAACCGTCTCAGTCAAATTGCTTTAATTTTTAAAAACCGCATTGAAATCGGTCTATCTGTTTAGGAGCTACAATACCATAGACAAACATACATAAACCTCAAACTTATACTACTCGTTTTCGACGTAGGAAACATTGGTAGGAAGTTAAAAAAAACCGTTTTTTTTACATGACCGTATTGCGGGTGTCACTGTGGTGTGGCGTCCATGGAATTAATTATCATTACTGTGTAGGTATTTGAGTATTTAATAAAATTCAAAATCTATATCGAAACAATAAGTTTATCAAGAGATTTATTTTATCTACCGCGCGTTGTTACGTATAGTGATTACTGTTAAGAAAATGCGCAGCAGCAAGAAACTCATCGAGTGCTTATGCCCGTTTTAAAATTTAAAAAACCGGTCAAGTGCGAGTCAAACTCGCGCTCTGGGGGTTCCATACAGTTATAAAGGTGCATTAACGTGTTTATCGCTACCAACCGCCAGAATATCACGTAAACGCATATTTTAATTTATGATACAACTACATATCAATCGTTTTTTTAATTTATTCCTTAACTTGTGCTGTAAGATATTGCTTCTTACCGAAATTCGTGATTTTAGGTCATCAGGAAGTGTACCGTATAGGTTTTGATTTAAATACTAGAAGCAAAGTACTTGGAGCGCGCGGCCCCGAGTAAGTAAGTGATCTTCGGTACTAACGCCGGTTTACGTATATTTAACGCGAGACACACGTGTATGGGATGTCGACATAGCGTAGCTACGAACAAATATATTTTTTGTTCGTCCCTTCGCATACATATCAAATCCATTAGACACACGTAAACTTCTGTGACACTTTAATAACTTTTTTTTAAATTACCTAAACCTTTTTTGTCCGTTCTCCAGACGCTCGCGGTAGTAATCGCCGGGAAACGTTCTCTGCCTCACCGCACCGCTTCTTCTCACTTGTGCCGCGTATTTATCGCGAAGATGTTCTACTTATAGAATCTTCACCTACTTTGCTAGCCTAAATGGCCGTATCCTTTATGGAGTTCACTTCTACGCTTCTAAGCTTGATTTTTTTACAACTACAAAGGACTGTAGTCTTAAGTACTAGAAATTAATTTCAACTTGATACCTCCACTCGTTTTTGATATAAAGAGTCTTGATAGACAAACAGACGGACTACGAAGGATCCTACAAGGGTACTTTTTTTTTAGGTACGGAATCCTAAAAATATAAATATTTTTCACATGTTCACCATATTTTAAAGACCATACACATCACCTGTGCGTGCGAAGATAAATCTATGACCATGCAGTATTAACTCATAAATAATCTTTAACAGTTTAAAGCATCAAATCGTTTTTTACAATGTATATAAATGTATTCAATGGTATAGGTACGTAAAATTTCGTCAAGGACTATTATCAAACATGAATTAAGACTAATTTATCATTTGCTTTAGTAGTGTTCTTATATTTATTTATATTGATTAAAGGAGTATTCTGACGTCATGGATGTTTATAAAGATACTGCGTTGTGACAACGAAAATGTGAAAAAATATGTACCACACTGAATAAACCGTTTCTTGTACCAAGAAAATATTATTTTATATATACCGAAGAGGCTATTTTCTCAACATAAGTAATTATTTTGTTGTTCCAAAACACTTTTTGTTGGTCTTAAAAAATATTTACTTATTTTGAGAGAATATTATTCAATTCGGTGTATATACTCGTATTAGACAATATTTTCTTTGTTCAAACGATACTTTTTTCAGTGCACGTGGACCAAATATACACCAGTTGATGTTTTGAAATAGTCGCTATGAAGTAAAATTTTGTGTCACTCACATTAAGATTCGTACTGTAAATGAAAATAAAGATTTTTAAATAACATTTTATTTTTAACTAGCTTTACGTCCGCGGTTCCGCTTGCGTGGACTATACAGTTGTACCGGGACCCCTTTTTCTGGGCAAAAAAGTACCCTAGTCATTATTTAGCTTATAAACTATATCTACCTATGCAAAAAATCATGGCGGTCCCGGTACAACTGTGTAGTTTACGTGAGCGGAGCCGCGGGCGTAAAGCTAGTTTGAAAATAAAATATAGCCCATGTTTCGCTTTCTATAGGTGAAAGAATTCTTAAAATCTGTGTACAACTGAGTAGTCCACGCGAGCGGAGCCGTGGGCGGAAAGCTAGTAGTATCTTTATAAATTATAGCCTATGTGTTATTCTGACGTATAAGCTATATTATTGTAAAGTTTCATTAAAATTCATTCAGTAGTTTTTGCGTGAAAGAGCAACAAACTTCTATACATACAAACTTTCGCGTTTATATTATTAGTAAGGATTTAACGAAGTGTTAGTTTGAAACAATGATAATGATGTATGATTTGTCTAATCGCTGAGTTTAGACTGTTTTCGTTTCGTTTCGTTTCGTTCGTTCGTTTCGATGTATGAAACGCTCCATCTTGATTATTAATCAATCTTATCAATTAACAATCAATCTTATTAGTAATCTAAGTCTATCGTATAAAATATAATATTTTCATAAATGAACTATGAAGCTTCCGTACCAATATTATCTTGTTTTTTTTTTTTAGTTTTAATTGTGTATGTTTGTGGATAAATATACCTATTATAGTTTTGCATTACTTCAGAAATACGAAACTTCTATGTATAATAATTTCAAAACATATACATAATTTTGTTTTGTTTTACTTTTTTCTAGCAGAAAAAGCACAATTTATCTTTCTTTCAAGAATAATATTAATACCTGGGACATCCCACACAGCGACATCTAGTCACAAAGTAAGCAAGTATTATGCTTGTATTATGTGGTAATAGACAACTGATATACATACTTAAATATTCTTTACAATATATATATATATATACATATATATATATAATACTGGTACACCCAAACACAGAACTGATACACATATTCATGCACACAAATATTTATCTTGAACAGGAATCGAACCCGCAACCCTTGCCTCCGCAGTTAGGGTCTCCAACTACAAGAAAACTCAATAATTCTAAGTGTGAGAGGACCTTAACGTCATAAACAACCAGCTAATGTCAATTTTATCACGTACTCGCATCGTATTATGTTTAGGTTTATTAATTTTAACGAACGAGTCCGTGCGAGTATGTCTGCGTGTACAGTTAGCATACGCAAATAGCCTGCGCCAAGTTTAAATCCTCCGCTTGACATGTTTATACGCTATTAATTATAGGAGCTTTTGGAATAGAAACAATAAATACGTTTATAACTACCGGTCACCTGAGCTTCGTTTACGGATAATTTCTTACCTTAGCTGCTATACATGTAGTACCAACTGTGTATTAAGAGCTGTGGTACCTTTGATAGAAGGGTTGCGGATTCAGTTCCCGTTAAACGTATAGACCAAACCAATGTGTTTTTAATTAATGAAAACTTAAGTCTATCAAATTTCACAAGCTTCTAACTAGCGCCAGACCAACCAACGTGGTGAGCTTATGGTCTAGAATTCAGGTGGACGCATGGTCCCCTGGTAGTACTGCCAGATAATACCAGGTAATATACCTGGCGTTCGACTAAACGTAGTCCAATATAGTATGTGGAGTTTACTGAACTAAACAAAAAGTTTCAAGTGAGCTAATGGAGCAAACAAACGGTTACCGAGAAAAATATGTTTAAATTTATTAATCAAGAAGAACATCCCCTATATAATACACAGCTGAACGTAGTCCATACTAATAGAGCGTGTACAGCTCACCGAAATACAAGGAGGTTCAAGTGAACAAATGGCATAAATTAACGGTTACTAAGAAAAGCATGTATAAACTTTCGTTTTTTATTTTTAATGTTTTTAAAATCATCTTTTTTTAACTTTTTGTTTGGTTGGTAAGCTCTACATGCTCTATAAGTACGGACTACGTTCAGCTGAACACGCGGTTTGTAGCCGTCATATATTTTCAACTATGAAGCACTGCAATGTCGGTCGTGTAAGTATGTGTGAGTGGAGTTTGGTAGCGTACTGGTGGTCAGTAGACTTACTATAGTATGAGTATGGCCAGCTGACTTACTAGGTGTCGCAAAGTACCTTGCGAAATGTCTGAATCCTAATCTATGTATAAATATAATATGTCTTATATGATAATAATTATAACGAAATGTATGATATATTATATATAAATGTTAAGGGCGTATCTTGTATAGTTAATGTGTACAATGCATAGATTTCGTACAGTCCTCATTATCCAGTCACCCGTTTCGTATTGATGACTGATGGACTGGGGACCTTCTGCAGGTCCCGATGATGGCCTCCTCCTCTCCCCATACAGCCACCCTTTGCCTCCATAACTTTTATAAGCGCGTGTGTATGTGTGTAAGTTGCTTATCGATTCTGTAGGTTCTTTTTTACTCACGTTAATCCCTCAACTCCTCTTTTCACTTTCTTCTTACGGCTCACCCGTGCTACGCCATCTTTTTCATCTCTTTTCTTTTGCACCTACCTTCCTGCTACACCACTACCATCCCACCTCCTACTCCACTTTTACCAACTCCCCGTTCCTGTCTGTTTTCTCTCTGTCACGGGTTCTCTATGATATAATCTCCTCCTCTCGCTCGCTCTTTTCCTCTCTTTCACACTATTTTACCATACTGTACAACCTTTTTAACCCTTTCTTTCGCTCTTCGCGACACTAGGGGAGCATCGGTGGTTAGTTCTCGATGCTACGTACGGGTATTTCTATAGGTAAATTGTATGGCGTTATTAAATATAGATCCAGGTTTATAGTTTGTGTAAGTAGAATTCGTAGCAACATAGATCTTAATCTTTATGTATAATAACCGCGTTTTATATAGGACCTATAAAAAGACGAGAGAAGATTATGTGAGAAAAAGTTAGTCCATTTTGTTGCCACTTCATCCTTCAGTGATGAATCTCTTCCTGATACACGAGATACCCTTTCCGCTGATACTCAGACCGACGATTAGCGAAAAATTCGATTTATTATTATATTGCTGTTACAGTATCCATTATATTAAATCATTTTAATTAAAAACACATTTATGAAATAAGAAATAGAATTATAGAAAATAATCCAAGCATCGAAAACAGAGAGGTATAATACACTGAACGTGTGGGACTAGCGAACTGTGGAATGGGTTTGAAACAAAATTTTTTAAACATGGTTTTTATATTATTTCCAAAAATGTAAATCAATTTATACCTTCCCTTTAAAATAAAAAAAAGAAGTATTTAATTTTGTTAGTTACTTTTTTTCAAATATTATTATTAAAATATCCCTGTGACGTCATATGGACAGATGCTTATTAATTGCATTTTCTTAGATTAAATAAAGTCAAAATACTTTTAGTGATTCACGAAGATTACAATTACTTCAATAATACTTCATTATTTTTTATTTGCTTTTAGCTTTGGTATTTAACTGTGAAAAGCAGCGCTATAATCTCAACCACCCAGATGAATTCACAGCGACAGATTCGTCGCCAGGTAAATTTTCATAAATATCTGGGAAATTCGTAAAAAGAAAATTTTTTTATACTTTTAAACATTCGTGCTTTCGCCGTTTTCTCTATCGATTCATTACAATTAATATAATGAGGACATCTTAGAATGCCCACAGTCTCATGGGTATACGGAGTGCATGACAATGCTGTGCGTTTCTTGAACTTGTGCGCGAGATGCATATAGAATGACATGGTCACGCATGCGCCATGCAGTGGCTTGCCGTGGGGACAATCCAACCGCATATAGTTATTTAAAAGTACCATAAATTATTTATTCAGCATAATAATGATCCTATTTCCTGTTACCATCTATTTCTTTGAAATGTCTGTTGATGCGACGAAAGTATAGTTTTTATTTAAAATTAAATCGAAACGATAAAATATTATATGGGCATAGAAATAAAATATTATAATGAGGCGGTATATTTATAGAAAGGAATACGATAAATAAAACCAAACATGTGCGAGTCGCATTCGCATATGAAGGGTTCCCTACCACTGTACAATATAAAAAAAAACACGTTTCTATTATGGGGAGCTTTTTTAATTTTTAAGTTAATTTTATTTTTAGTGTTTTTTGATATGGCCACTATAATAGTACACACTCCATGAAAATGTCAAGTGTAAGCAATGATCTTACAACCACCAATCACCAAAAACGTCCAAAAACATGTTTCTTTTATGGGGAGACCCCTTTTAATTTTTAAATTTATTTTTTATTATTTGTTGTCATAGCGGCTATAGTAATACACACTCAGTACAAATTTCAAGTGTCTAACTATTACTGTTCAGACAATACAGTGTGACAGACGGACAGACAATAGGGTTCCCGATGGAATTCTTTGGGCACGGAACCCTAAAAATGATCCAATTACTATGTCTGAAATATTATATGAGCATACAGGTATTCATATACTATTGCCGCTTAGATGTAAAGGAACCAAGAACATTTACATAACTAACTATGCATTTCCTAAATACACAATATATACCTACGTGATGTATGGGTATACGCTCTCTAATACATACTTAAAAACTCGTTACGACGTATAATTTCTAGAAGTTCTAACATATGGCTCTAGTTGCCAAAGATAGTTAACTCACAATTTTAGCTATTTTAGGTATCTTGTTATATTCTAAGGAACTTAATACGTTATGAGTGAAAACTGCGCTTATTTTTTTTTTCTTTTAATTTATAGTAAACATCTTTTAGTTACTTTTTTATAGTTCCACATACGTAATCAAGATACAAAATAACACGTTCCGCTGACACTCGAGAGTGTCACAAAGAGAGCCGACGCACGCGCCGCTCTGATCTACGCCGCTAATCGAACATGCAAATGCGCCGGCCATACTTTCAACGATGCAAATCTCTATGCAAAGTACATTAACGATTCTTTTAAGTTTAGCGTATGCTATTTTCTAATGTAGGAAAAACAAATTATGTTTGTTTATCTGTTTGTTTAAATGTACTTATATTAAAGAGTAATACAGTCTGTAGGTTTGGATGTAGAAGTAAATTTCCGAAGCTATTCGATTGATTTCAAAAATTCTTTTACCAATATTTAGAATTGACCTCCACAATGGGTACAAGCTAAATCTTTTATTTTTTATATATTTAAAAAAAAGTTTATTTACAATTATAGAACATGTAGTCCACGTGGGCGGTCACCAGTTAACAATAAACATTGAATAAAATTAATGAAAACGGAAAAACATAACTAGTCAAACTCTGCCTATTAGTTATTATGCGATAATTATATTAAAAGCATGTAATAGAAACAGGAACCCTATAGAGAAGAGGTAGCAGAAAAAGAAGCAAAAAAACACTAAACTTGTAACACCAACTATGTAGGACGAATTTTAATTAATAAAATTTTAAAAATAATTACCTACCGATGAATAGATACCTTAAAAATCTACACACTTCATTTGATTGCAGTTCGATATCAGCATGGGATAACAGACGGATAACACATACACGACGGAGTCACAGAGTAATATAATGTCAATGTAAAATGTAACTGGAAATGTCATGTCCATCACACAAACATTGCTACACCTATAGTTTTAACCTGTCAAACGCTTGTCATGCTTTATAAACGAAGAGGGTGTGATGCACTCTGTTGAAATCGAAACTTCACATGTTTTAAATCTATCACCCAAAGCCAATATACTTCTTAGTTTAGCTCTTTTTCAAGGCCTCATACCATGAAAAAGAAAAAAAAATCACATATTTTGTATCATCACTATGCTGATTTTTCAGGGTTCTCTACATAAAGAGTGCCAACCGGATCTCTATCACTAAGAGTCCGCTGTCTGTCCGTTCGTCCGTCTGTCACAGGGCTGTATCGACTGAACCCTAATAGGTAGGTAAATTCTCGCCCGGTACAAATTTTTGTGTGCATGAACACGTCTATTTATTTGGTTTCTGGATGTAAAGTCTCTATAGGTACATGTATATGTTATAAAAATATATAAGTATATATATATCAGTTGTCTGGTATACCCATAATACAAGCTCTGCTTGGTTCGGGACTAGATGGCGATGTGTGGGATGTCCTAGGTATTATTGCCATTATTACAAAACGTCAAGTATCGTGTATTTAGTTTTGGCCGTATATTTCATGCTCACATTTATGAGGTCACGATGCGGTATCTCTATGAAGCTCAATGCTTTTCATTCTTTTGCCTGCGTGACTAAAAAGTATTAAAAAAATGAGTGATAAAAAACGAAACTTCAAACATGTTTTTCTCGGTACCCGTTAGTTTGCACTATCTACTCAATTGAAACTTTTTGACTAGTTCGTAAGCTCTATACACGCCCTATAAGTTTGGACCATGTTCAACCGAACACGGTGTATATGGTTATATGTGTATGACGACCGCTTGGCCTAGTGGGTAGCGACCCTGCTTACGAAGCTGGGGGTTCTCGGTTCCAATCCCAGGTCGGGTATTTATATGATGACTATTGATACTGGTACCGGGTTTTGGTTGTTATATGTATGTGTTGTCTTCGCTTGGCACCCAGAATACAAGCTAATGCTTAGTTTGGGGCCTAAACGTTGTCGTATACGTTATTATTAGATTTTTACTACTACATGATTTTAAAAACTTCATTCTAAGCATAACACTACCATCTACATGCCAGCATTAACATCTACCTAGAGTTACTTGGTTATAGAATGGACTATGATTCACAGATCATGCAATATTGGACAAATGTGCATGCAAAAAAAAAACTTTGTAAATCCTAAATAATTGTAATCCTGATAATGTATATAGTGTATATATGGACTGTAAAGTCTGAAATAAACAATTATTATTATTATATAAACAAAATAGCACATACACGCAGAACGATCCATAAATTACCTCTAGGTCTATAAAAGCATTAAATCTCTCTTCGCAGATAAATATCCATACTGGTTATAAATACTGTACTTTCAATTACAACTATCATATCCACAAATGGTTACATGAAAAGCCAGCGAATTACGAAAGCGGCCGATCGATTAGAAAAGAAAAGTCGCCGTCCACCAGAGCTTGTTAGAGATCGAAAGTGGCGTAAGTAATGTGGTTTTTGCGAAGCGGATTCTGGTGAAATTGATACAGATCTGGGCATCTGGGGTCATACATTCAAATTGAAAAAGTGTATTTCAAAACGTATTTATTCAAATTTTAAAGATTTTGAATTTCACTTTCGATTCTATTTCTTAGAAATAAAATCTCAAAACATCAATTTTCCAGTTCTAAATTAAGTTCAAAACTTGACCGTCGTATTAAAACTTGATTTAGAATACAAACAATGAACTTCGTATTAGTACCCCGTAACATTACGATTATTCCAATCGTAAATTTAAATAAAATTATTAAAAATTGTGCGTAAATTGTCTCTAAATTTTACATAATAACATAACAAAATGTTCCATTACATTTAAATCAATACAAGATTATTTCATTTTTTAAATTAAAACAATAACCTGCTGAGTTTATAAGTTAATTTAAGTTTATATTAATAGCCATTGAGACATATTTTTCAAATCATAATTTAAAAAAAAAATTATACATACATATGTTTTATAGATTTTCCTTGTTTTATAAAAAATCTTATTTTGAAACGCATTTGCTTTTTTGTAGATGAATTTATTTACCTCTGGAAGATATTGCATCACTCAAATAGTTGTAGTAAAACAGTGCATAGACTGCATTATGCTTATATTGCATTACTTCTTTCGCTAGAATAATATTTCAAAAAGACAAAAGGAAATAATAATAAACTGCACGTCTTCGAGCAAAAAAACAAAAGTAAACCAATATTTATTTTCAAAAGTATTTTAAGCTATTATTTATATAGTATATTGTAAGATTAATGAGTGTAATAGGGCATTGTTATTATTTGCTAACAAGTTACTATCGCGATACGCTCTGTACTTTACAGTACGTTCGCCAAGTCTTCCACACTCTTCTGATATGAAAAACGTAAATATCACAGAAACAGACACATATGCGTATTTTTAATTAGCTCGATGGATAGACGGAAAGTTCTATTTTTAACGTTATGGAACATTTTCTACCGACCGACAATAAAGCTTAATAGAAATCCTAAAAACACACATCGGCGCTAGCGCAGCTAATGATCGCCTTTTCTCTCTGCGACCGAGGCTAATCGATTCCGTAGCAGTCAAGTCATCGCGACCCCGCGTACACGCTCCGCGAATTTTACTTTTAACCGGCCCATTAAGGTTCAAACCGTGAAAAATCCATAGTTCCGGTTTTCAATTCCAACGCGTCATATCTGATGTGGTTTCTTTGTGTGACGTATTTTGGTAGCTTGCTTACACGAAGATTTATTTTTTTCGATAATCAATCACCTATCAAAATTGGGAAAAATTGGTTTCGGATGCGTTATATTATAGCCAGAAGAAAGCAGAATAGCTTACTTAAAAAGACGCGTATCGTGCGCTTTGTGTAGCTATAACCTTTTTCTTCTTAAATATGGCGTCCTCTACTATATCAATTTCGCCTACCTATAATCTCTGCCACAATCGTCGATAGCTTACCTGTAACAGAAAAAAACAATAGATAAAACTTTTAATATTTAAAACTTTACACATTGGTGTTAAATCATTTTTCTGAAAAAAAAAAACAGGCAATTATTCATAAATTAGATTTAACTTAAAATTTACAAATAAGGTTAAAAAATTAGCTTAGAAGAAAAGAATTTTTAAATCCTTCCGAAATGCAGTAAACACTTTTATTTTGATTTTTTTCCAGTTCTGGAACAAATAATAATAATAACGTATGCATCACGTTTTGGGTACCAAGCGAAGACACCACATACATATAACAACCAAGACCCGTTACCAGTAACAATATACATCATATAAATACTGATCCGACCTGGGATTCGAACCCGGACCTCCAGCTTTGTAGGCAGGGTTGCTACCCACTAAGCTAAGCGTAATGTGAATAATACCCATCTGTCCATAACATATCAGACGTACCGTGGGTCTCTTTCTTCCAAGAATTTCGATTTTTGTCCACAAATGTTAACTTCTTGTAATAATTAATTCAAAATTTGAATAAATAACTAACGGAGAATCAGTTCATATATTAATAGTACGTGTATTACTAGATATATTTTTTTAAATATTGATTTAAAATTGAATTATGTGGTGATAGCCGAGTGGTAGCGAGCCCCTTCTTGTTTAGAAGGCCATGGTTCGAATCCCAGGGCGTGTACCAATGAGTTTTTCTAACTTATCTACATAATTATTACTGACTGTGCCTCGGAGAGCACGTTAAGCCGTTAGTCCCGGCTACCATTAATAGATGGCAGTCGTTACAATCCACCAGCCCGCATTGGAGCAGGTGGTGGTGGATTAAACTCCAGGCCTCCTCGTTCAAAAGGGAGCCCTAATCCTAATGGGCTGATGTGGGGCGTTAATGTATTGATGGTAAGAAGTAACAGCTAAAAAATTAAATTAAAAATAAATCACGTCACATCCTTTGTCAAAGAATATGTAAATAGGTTTCATACCTCTTTTACTTTGAAATTTTCAGTCAGAATAGTAATTTTTTTCGTAGGGTTACAGTAAGACAGTATTTAAATATCAGAAAAAAAGCGATATCTCTAATAGCCATGCAGTTAAACGGGTGTGGCTGGCCTGTAGATAATGAACTCGTCAGTGCGCCCTTCACTTTCGCCGGCGCGCGCGCAGATCGGTGTGATCATAACGCGGTCGTTTACCAAACTGGTACTAGGGACACTTGTATTGCTACTATCAGAAAATTAATAATTTTCTGGTCATATCATTTCGTTACCAAGAGATCGTTGTAGGCCAATCGTTTACTGAACTGGCACCACACACCCTTTGGTTTCATATTATTAATAAAAAAATATTAATATTATATATTATTATATATTTTATATATTATTATTTTATATATTATATTTTTAATATATTATTATATATTTATATATTATTAATAAAAATTGTCATAGCACGCTATTGTTGCTAACAGATTGTTATCGGGACAAAATATTCTATTTATTTAATATTTTAATTTTAATCAATCAATTAATTAAAAATATTTAATTTTAACTTACTTCTGAAAAGAGGAAGTTCTCTATTTGACTATATATTTTTTTTGTGTGTTACGCGATATCTTCGCCGATTATAAACCGATTTGAAAGATTTTTAGGGTTCCGTGCCCAAAGGGTACCAAGAACCGGAACCCTTTTAATAAGCCTCCGCTGTCCGTCCGTCCGTCTGTTACAGGGATGTATAGTCTGTAATAGGTAGACACTTGAAATTTTCATAGAATGTGTATAATGGGCGCTATGACAACTTATAATAAAAATTGAATCACGTGAAAAATCAAAGGGGATCCCCATTACAAGAAACTTGTTTATTTTTATATTTCTTCGTGTGCAAGTCCAACTCGCACTTGGCTGGTTTTTTAATTCCATCGTTGATTTATTTACCTACAAAAAGAGGAAAAGAGGGACTATACAAAAACGTAATAAAGATGCAAAAGGGATATACGAAATACCTACATTTTTATGATGTATTTTACGCACGAAACCATTTCCATTACAAATGCAGAACTTCACCTTCACTTCTTAACTTATAAGCAATCAGAATGATAAACGTAAAACGGCGCGCTCGGGTGAGCCGATAGTTCGTACAACTTTCGCTGCGTCCGCGCAGGTGGCCGTTTACCGTAACGTAACGCGATGTAATAATGAACTTGAAATGTCCATACTTTAGACACGAATACGCAAATTATGGGAAAACGAATAAACAAAAAAAAAACAAAGTAATAAGTAAATAATATATAATATATTTTACGTCTGCTCTTTGTGAACTGTGTAACATGGACGTTCATTTTCGTCATTATCACAGAAATCTAAATTAGTTGGCTAATAGAAATGGTTTCAGTTAAATCTTTGACAATTAATAACAGAAGTGGCTTGTACGGATAAGTATAATAGTTCCACCACTTCCACCACATTAACGACAAAAATCATAAACCTTCATAACCTTTGTTCCACTGCAGCTATAGTTCGCCTCAAACTTTATGGCGGATCGGAATACAACGCTATAAAAGTGCTTGCGCAGGTACAGTCATATACCCCTCGCTCCACTGCGTCCCGCTACACCTAAAACTGGTTACTGCGACGCGACTTGTGCCTATGTTCACATACGCCATAAAGTTTGATTGACGTTTGGACCTAATCCACAACAGAAGCTAGCCAGAACTGTTAAACTGTGAGACTGAAGTAAAACGTATTCTTCATGCGTTGGTATGCTTTATATCACCTATGATGATGACAACAGCTCTTGCCATTTCCTTTGGATTTTTTTCGTATCACGGTCGAGTGAAATTCGACTTTAAGGCCAGGGCACTCGGCTGACTGTCAAAAAATCTTAGTTTCTATTTTATAAGAAAATATCTATTACATGATTTAATTTGGCTAGTGAATAGATTGAATTATTCAATTATCTATCAAGACACATATTTTTTATTACATGATAATCATTACGGTTGTTGTAAAACTGATTTTAAGTCTTCGAGCACCCTTATGTTCAAAAAATAATTCTTTCTGATAGAGTTACTTAAAGCGTCAAAAAATCGTAGTTTCATTTAATTACATAATATCTGTAAATGATTTTATTTGGCTAGTGAATAAATTGACTTATTCAAGTATCTATCAAGACACATACTTTTATGTGTTTAAAAAATAATTGTATGCGATAAAATTACTAGAATCACGTTTTCAACGACCGATATCAGCTTAAAAAATTAAAGTTACATATACTTCTTTTAAACATTTCGTGTCCTATTCAATTGCTGTAAAACAAATTACGTTGTGACACACAGTGTTTTCATGAATATCATTTAATGAAATGTCACTTGAAAACGACAATTTGTCATCTGTTATTATATTGTACGTGACAACTGATTCATAAAAAAAAAATAATCAGAAAGTATTACATAAAACACACCTGTCCGTGCACCTGCATTCGAATGCATTCCGTGTGTTATGCAAGTTGTTCGACGAACCGACAACCGAATTGCTTGCTTTATACGACTTTAGTTATGATCATCCTAAATAATTATGTCTTTATGAATAAATTTTGTAACTTGTGTGTGGGAATACTCATGGGAATGTATGTACAAATAGTTTGTTATGTGCTAATCTTTTGATTATTTTTCTGATTTTTTAATTTCACTACGACGGATGAAAAATTAAAGCTCATGTTTAGCAAAATATTTACCTAAATAAAAAAGTCGCTAAAGAACTATTGCATTTTCAAAGACCTGTCTAATGATACATGATGTGGTGCGAGATAATTTTTTTTCCGTTTCTTATAATATAGGGTATGAAGTGGTACAGGAGAAGAGGATGTCTGTAGATAGGTTATAAAAGACTAAGAAAAACGTCATCCGAAAATTTACACGACCAATTGAGGTGGAAATAGGATATGATAAATTGTTTTCATCGATGGATTAATTATCAAATCAAATCAAAATATCTTTATTTCGTAGTTATGTAACATAATCTTGAAATACGTCATAAGAGAGAATTTTATTACTTTGTGGAAGAAGGTGACCACAAAGGCGCATTCAAAAATGCTAGTTCCTCTCAGAAGAATGCGCAAGAAACTGAGGGACGCTCTTTTCAACAAAATTATTTAAAAATTTTTAACAATAAGTGCTTAAAGAATAATATTATTGAAACAAACTGATAGGTGAGCGGCTTGCACCCATGGATTTTTATCATCTAAATAGTCTGATACTTTATAATAAGCTTTTGCATAAAGCTTTCGTTTTATTGTAGTTATAAACTTATTAAGGGGTAGATCTTGAATGTCAGCTGGGATCTTATTGTAAAAGCGTATACATTGCCCTTTAAAAGATTTCGTGATTTTATTGAGGCGGCTGAAATGATTAGCAAGTTTATCTTTGTTTCTTGTATTAACATTATGCCGATCACTATTTTTTTTTAAATAATGTAATATTTTTTTTTACGTACATAATGTTTTCAAATATATATTGAGATGGCAATGTCATTATATTAATTTCCTTAAACTTTTCTCTAAGTGATACTTTAGGTCCCAGTTTATAAATTGCTCGAACAGCTCGCTTCTGCAACACGAAGATTGTATTAACATTAGCAGCGTGTCCCCACAGCAGAATGCCATAAGTCATTAAACTATGGAAACCACTGAAATACACCAACCTCGCGGTTTCTATGTCCGAAAGGAAACGAATCCTTTTTACAGCGTAAGCTGCAGAACCGAGCCTTCTCGCCAAGTTAGTGATATGAGGATCCCATTGCAATTTCGCGTCCAATGTGATTCCTAAGAATACAGTAGAATCCACAAGGTCCAATTTCTCGCTTTTAACAACAATATTGGTAGGTGCCTGTTTGACGTTCGGTAGCGAGAATCTTATACATTTGGTTTTTTTTTCATTTAGTAATAAATTATTAGCCGTGAACCATTCTACTATTTCGGAGATAGCATTGTTTACATCGTCGTAGGTAAATTTCCTTCTATTAACTTTGAATACTAAAGAAGTATCATCAGCAAACATTACTATCTCGTGATTATTTTTTACAAGGTAAGGCAAGTCGTTAACATAAACTAAAAATAGAAATGGACCAAGAATTGAACCCTGTGGGACGCCCATCGACATCAATATCACCAATATCGTCGATTTATTATTGTAATCGTTATTTTCATGTAAAAAAGAGGGTTCAGCCCGTGAATCCTCGTTGTATATCTGTATCAATATTTACTAAAAAAATATATATAACAGGAGAAATATCTTGTTTAGTTGTTTTAGAATAAATTCCTGAAAAACATGATTTTCGTCGAGCCTTTGTTTTTGAAAATAATGCGAATTTAAAAAAAAGAATCGTACCGCTCTAGGGAGGACATCCTTTCTTAAGGACCCTGTAAATTTTGGTTCCAATTCATATACATTTCAAGGGTGGAAACAGTCACGCCCCGCAAGCTGTTTCGACGGGTATTTTATAGCCATTTTTTGGGAATTTGCTCTTGTCATCTCTGTCACTCAGAACTAGGTCGGGGAAGAGGGATTGAAACGCAGATAGTGATGCTGATTCGAAGCCACGAAGAGAAAGACTATCCCCTTAAGCTTCGCGACCTGAGCCAAGCGTTCGCGATTCACTGCATACGAAATTAATTTGATTCTATGAATCAGATTGGTTTTAGGGTTCTGTAGCCAAATGGAAAAAACAGATCTTTTATTTAAAACAGGTCTTTCCGTCTGTGTGCATCTGTCCGTTTGTTACAGCCTTTTTACTCGGAGTCTAATGACACTATAGATATGGAAGGTTAGTGATTACACTATAAACTGCTATACAATGATGTAAACGGAATTACAAGAAAAAATAATTGAGGTAGGTCGCATGTATGTAGGTAATTGAGGGATGAATAAAAAAATTATTCCAACGCACATTAACCCATAAGCCTAAAAAAATATAGTGGTTGCAAAATGGCTTTTCTATTTGAGTTAATAGTTGTTGAGATATACGCTGCTTAGTTCCAAAAAAATCCAAAAAATTGCTCCTTCCTTTAACTTTTCGACTACGGAGTAGAAAATTCTGAAAGAAAATTTGAATTAATATATTAATTCTAATTTTCTTTTAGAATTTTCTTCCTTTCTTTCTTTCTTTCAGAATCAGAATTTCAGTTTGGAAATACTTTCAAAGAAAATACGTTTGAATAAGACATAATGACTGAGTAGTTTTTGAGATATTTGTTTTTAAGCTTATTTGAACTTTAACCATGCACGTTCATCCCGACTACAGAACCGTTCACTGTGCGTGATCCTACACGTGCTGGGTCCGTTTATTCTTTTTTTTTGTGGAATGGGCTTAACTATAAACATAATGAAATTTGGAGTTGAAATACGAAATTAAAAAGATCTATCGAGTTGACGACGTGATTGGCTCAATAGGTCATAATGTTTGTAAATATTTGAGTTTGTGAAAACGTTATTTGTAATTGTAATTTAAATGATGGAAATAAAGCACATGTGTACAATTATAAAAATGATCCCTTCTCGGTGAGATGTAAAAATAAAATAACAAAAACTGGACAAGAAAAATAAACAAAATCCAACTATTTGCATAAATAAATATCGTATACATTGCCATTACCTGAGGATCTTTCTCGTAATCTACTAAAAAAAAATTAGAGTACATATCTGACACGTTTCGACATATAAGTTTCAGTCTTATTTCAGGACCGGCCATTGTCCGCACTAGAAATAGCGGCGGCATTTGAGATGCGCACGAGTCGACCTACTTGCGCAGGTGCGGCGCGTCGTGACTGCGGTAGATCGTAAATCATTTCGTAATTAAAATAGACAAATATACTGAAATTAAAATAAAGATTTATATCACTATTCGGATGTTAAGAGGTTAATAAAATTATTGAAATATTTTGGAGAGTTTTACTTCTATTTGTTTTGTTGAAAAAACATTAGCTCTACACCCATGACAAAAATTTAAATTTATTTTAATTTTGCATAGGTTGCGATGTTGTTTACCATAAAAAAAAATTACGAATATTATTTTAATAAGTTTAATACTTTAAATATTGTTATTTGTAATTTGTTAATAAATAAATTATAAATGTTAACAATTTTATTTACCTTAAAATATATTGTTTTTTGATAAAATTTGTATTTAAATAGATTATATTATGATTTAGCATGTAGGTTATGTACGTGTCATCACTATTACGAGCCAAGGGTGGCGGGTTCGCTTCCCGCCCGGGACAAATATTTGTGTGCATGAATATGTCTAATTGTTGCGTGTCCGGGTGTAAAAGTATCTGTATATGTATATGTTGTAAAGAATATTTAAGTATGTATATCAATTATCTAGTACCCATGACACAAGCATAATACTTGTTTACTTTGGGACTAGATGGCTATGTGGTCGGAATCTTGTGGTAATCGTGAAGATCTCCTCCTGTCCTTCCTAAGAAGACGTAAAACAAACCCTGGACATTCCATTACAGGTATACTTTTTAGCTATATAGTATTAAAACTTAACTCTTCATATAGTTACATAAATCACGGTCCAATGTAGAAATACCAGCTTGTGTATGTCGTAACATCGATATAAAATTATTTTGCCCGCTTACAGGTCAATTTCCGGTGCTATGATTTAATGGGCGTAGGACCTGTCCGCCTTGTGGACTCTCACGCAATTATGCAACAACAATCTAGTCTTTCATTTATTTAACTATCTTTTTGTTTATGTTATGCGAAATCATTTTATACTCTTTTAATAATTACGTAAAAAGCGTTCCTGGTTGCCATACTTCCTAAAATTTCGAGAGTTAGTTTAAAAAATTACAGTAATACGTACTTTTTTAGAAAGCTTCAGTAAAATCGAAAATTATTGGATAATCAAAAATGGCACGCCCCATGTGCTCATGAATAGTTTGATATTAATACAATTAACTTCTACCATTATAATAATAAAAAAAATTATGAAATCAACCCAGCAAATAAACCCAGAAAATCCAATAACTTTCGTTAATATCTTTTATTATTATTAATTATTATTTGAAACGATTATGAGTTCAATTACACAAATCCATAGGGTTCCTAATGAAGTGAAACCTCATTCAATTAAAACTCATTCAAAAAGATTTATGTAAATCCATTGCTTATATTTTTCTGAATCATGAACATCCACTGAAACCCATATCCACGGACATATATGTCTTTATCACAATTTTCGTTTTACATAATAAAATAAATAAATTAAAAAATGCGATATTTCTATAATTCCATATCTTTAGTTGTTAAAACATCCCTATTAATTTGAATTTAACGTCTAACTTGGAGTAACTGATGTTGCTCGTAGAAATTATTCAACATTTTATTTCCACAATAGTTCCTATACGATAAAAACCGACTAAAATCTTCTTTACGATACTTTTTATTAACTATATACTATCAGTAATGTGGTATATGTGCTGTTATAGGATTAACATTTTTCATACTAGTCACGAGCATACGTAGCGCCTCTGTCATCTATACGTAGATGTAATGAATGGAGAAAGTGACAGATTTTTTATACGAAGTCAGATAGTGTTGTGCACTAATCGATTATAAAAAATCTGTGAACAGCGTCACGTTAAACTATTTAATTATCTTTCAGTATGTGTTATGTAAAACAAAATTCTGTCATGCATTGATATAGATATATTCATGCTATGCTGAAATATTAATTTATGAAATTATTATAGTATGTGATTATATCGTGTTTCGGTTATCTTGGTGGGTGTTAAGTGGGCCATATTAGCATTTTGAAATAGCCAAAATTACTGATTTTACTGAAATTTTCGACAGGAAAATTAGTATATACCTGCTTAATTCGTGTTGAAAATGATATTATTTTAACAAGAAAATTACAGCAATAGTAACACTTCGATGAATTAAAAAGAAACCCATAAAACCAAATATGTCCAAATGGTGTTAATGAAAAAATTACAATAAATAGAAAAATTCAATACTTTTAATATGGATTAAAGGCCCAGATATAATTAATCAATCATACCTGATTATATCGTTAACAGCGATTATGGACCACCGGACATCCCTAGCCGGTCTAGCGAGATGAGATCTCGATTAGATTCTCAGGTTGTTGATATCGATATCGTAACTTGGAGGCTTGTTAGCTTCACTCATGCACCTTGCTTTGGATGTTATTTCCTTTTATTTGTTTACCATCAGTGTTACAATTTGATTTTTTTTTTAAATGTAACTAGACTTAAAATATTTTGCGTTGAGTTTTATAAATATTGAATGCGATTTTAAATTCGAACTGAACTGGTTTGATATTTAGCAAATAGGTAAACATTTTTTTCGGAATACCCCTTGACATGATTATTAAATCAGAAGGATTCGCAATTAAATACAAGAATTGGAAATTGGACTACAAAAAATTTATAATATAAACTAAGGAATCTAATTGTGTAGACAGGAATGGGAATTTGCGCAAATTATGAAGTCCATGAAGGCAAAGGCACGGGCTACACGTACTAAAAACGTTAAAACATATTAAATAATAACTTTCATAAATATATGTTATTTTTCTATCTTATTAATAATTGTGTAAAAGGATATACGAAGATTACAAAGATTCAGCAGAATCATTCAGGCGTGAAAGCTCGCGAGTGACCGAACAGAAAGCACGAGCTTTCCAGTCGCAAGAGCGTGTGCAAAGTAAACGATACGTCATCGCACAACCAACCATACTGTCTCCGCAAATACGAATTCATCATGCTGGAATTTAATATTTGTTTACACATGTCCTCTTTCGAGCTCAAACATCATAATGAGTAATGTCAGGTTTGCTAGTGTGTTGCCTATGAGCCTTTTGTTAATTTGTCCATTCATACAGCTATTAAATGATAAAGAATCTTTGTAATCTAAATCTGAGTTCGGGAAGTATCATAGCTTATGCTAAACCAGCTTTGCGCCTGCGACTATAACCACGTGGTTTAGAAATTGGTGTTTTTAAGGGTTTAACCCAGATATTTACCGGACATTTTTTGTCATTTTGTCATGATTAATTGACGACCGCTTAGCCTAGTGGGTAGCGACCCTGCATACGGGGCTAGAGGTCCCGGGTTCGAATCCCAGGTCGGGTCAGTATTAATATGATGAATATTGATACTGGTACCGGGTCTTGGTTGTTATATATAAAAAAAAAAAATATTTATATAAGTATATATTATAAAGAATATTTAAGTATGTATATCAGTTGTCTAGTAACCCATAACACAAGCATAATACTTGCTTACTTTGGGACTAGATGGCGCTGTGTGGGAAGTCCCATGTATTATTATTATTATTATTATTATTATTAATTTACAACTTTATCTTCATCAACTTTTCTTCTCTTGTTGTCACTACTGCCCTCGCAAGATTAAAGTGGAAAACTTGCGAAAAACTACGTATATTTTAGTATCAAACTATTAAAAAATTTAACATTTAACAATTTTGTACACAACTATGATTCGAGCCCACTCCGGCGCTAAGTATTATAAACTTATTTTTCCATTTCGCTAATTCTGAAATTCATGAAAAATAAGCGTGAATTTTTATGGTTACATTGTGTCCGCTGAGAAAGCCCACCAAAACGCAAAAAGTCCACCAACCGGCTTTTAGTTATGGGCTTAGCGCCGAATAAACGTGCGCGATGCCGACTTGTGTCGTAAAAATTTGTAAAACTACTCGTCAAAGACGCAAAAAGGAGCTGAATATCGTATTTGCGGTACGTAAAAATTTTTATTTAATATTAGTTTATGCCTGCAGACGGTTATTCGATTATTCTTTTGATTTAATTTGGGTATTATTACGATTTCATTCTTGTTACATTCTCGTAAACAGTCTTACACATCCGCCCTGTACTAAGTGTTTGTTGGACTGACCGGCCGAAAAGGCCCGTCGCGGAGTATATATAATGTAACAAACTATAAATGCACATTGCGGACGCTTATATTTCGCTTTTGTTTACCCGACTACGCATCCTTATTAAAATTGGTAAATCAATGGTTACATTTCAAAAATTGGTAATTTATTTTCTTTTTCGTTTGGTGGATTACTAGCTCTCCGCTAGCGGCTTCGCCCGCGTGGAATACGAAAGTAAGATCCCAATAAATTTATTTATGTTTTCACTGGACCGAGCGCAGCCGGACAATATATATATACGTAATAAATAAAAGGAAGATGTAATAATTATGCGGTAATAAGATTCACCAGCACCAGACAGGCGTGGTGGTGGACTTGCAATTCTCGTTATACCTATACTCTAACAACATTTAAACGCTTTCCATTACTGCCTTAGTTCGTTAGTTTGATTTAAGCCAACAATATAACATAAATATTAATATTGCAATATGAAAGATATATTGAAGTATTATTTAAAGAAAGTTATAGCAGAGGCTATAGTGAGTAAGAGCGTTCCCATTAAGTTTCCGAGTACGCAGGAAACTGAAGTGAGAGTATGGGCGTCAACGGAAAGTCATTAAAAGTTTTTCCTTGGTTTCGTAACAAGAAAGCCACTCAATCTGACAAGTGACAGGTATATGACAGGATGACGCAATTAACGCGACTGGAAGTATCCGATCTATCCACATAATTAGTTAAAGCTTGTTAAAAGGAATTATTTAGTGAAAGTGGTGATTAGTAATGATTCTACTAAATTAGGGTGGTGTAATTCGTAGGGTGTGATAGGATGGATAGGTATTAAACACCAGTTAAGTGCGAGTCAGTCACGAAGGGTTCCGTATACTACCGTACAATTTTAGAAAACACGTTTCTTCTGTAGGGAGCCCTTTAATTTTTTACATTATTTTATTTTTTGTTGTCTTAGCACCTAGAATAATACACATTCTGTGAAAATTTCAAGGGCCTACCTATTATAGTTCAGATGATACAGTCTTGTGACAGAATGGACGCACTGATGGACATCGGAGCCTTAGTAATAGAGTTACTGTTGGTACTCTTTGGTGCGCAACCCTAAAATTGTCAAAATGCAATAACCAAGTTTCGAACTTTTCCTAGAAATAACGCATCAAGAGGGATAATAATAATTATAACAATAAAAATAATAATATTTGGTCAAACTAACAGACTTCCTAATATTAATAAGAATTCGTTTGCTATTGTATTTGATAATTTTAAATCTACTCTGCATAGTTTAGTTCATAGACTTTTCTCGCTACCAAGAAAACTATAAATCAAATTCCAAAAAAAGTTAATTGTTGAATACTTAACACCTCGTACACTAACAAATAATTTACAATGTGACCCGTCGGCTCGTTTACATGCTCCAAAAGGGTTTAAATCAATATTGACTTCAACGGGACCTCGAGATATAGTAGTAACAAAAAAAAATGTGTACCCAACTGTTAGCAAGTTCGGTATTTGGCATTCTAAACGCTTTGATCTCGTATTTTGATGACTTTATCTTAATTAAATTGGTTAAATTTTAGTTAATTTAAGGAACATTTTCTGTTATTATTGTTAAAGTACTCGAATAAATACTTTTTCTTATTCAATTAAAATGTTACTTTTGCATTACATTTGCACAAACGAAAACATGTCAAAAGTTTAAATAAGTTGTGTTTTTTTTATGATAATAATAATACTGGGGACATTCCACACAACGCCATAAGACCACAGATATACATACTTAAATATTGTTTATAAAATATACATATATAGAGATTTTACTAGACATGTTCATGCACACAAATATTTGTCTCGGGCGGGAATCAAACCCGCGACCTTTGGTTCTGCAGGTAAGGTGTCTAAACACACGGTCAATCGGTTAGTCATGATAACTTGATTGTTTCATATTACTTTCTAGTCACAAATTAAAATGGCTGATATAATATAGGCAATTGTATTTTTCAAGAAAATCAATAATATAATTTATAACAAACGTTAGTCGACTCGTCTTCAGTCAGTGTCGCTAGGATCGGTGAACGCTGACAATGAACGAGCTCTGTGTACAGTTACCTTTTCATAATTTTAAAAATACCGTCTTATGTGATGTGAATGTAGAACTAAATTAATTATGTATTTCGTCCGCCCGAAGATGGGTGTGAAAATAAACTTAACTGTAGCCGACTAAACTGCACATCAGCTCATAAGTATCAATCGACACGCGGGGTGCGGGGGGAAGAGTGATTACCCAAAACACTGATTGTTTATAAAAAAAAGGTTTTAATTACGAAAATAGATATGACGTCGAATAGGTTATTTAACGTACCGTATACCTACTGATTTTCATTTCTTTAATCATCAAGTCCTTAACACTTAAGTTTAGCCAGTTAAACTGAAATTGATTTTCACGTCCATCTTTAGCCGTAACATACACATGTGACCCATTCCTTTTATTAGTAAAGTATGAAGGTACCTACCGCATCTGCATATAAATAAAATTGGGTTCACTTATTAATAAATTTATTTCTAAAGAGTATAACAACATAAAACTTATGCATATTTGTTGAGACTTTTCCACATTTCACGTTATATTTGCGCAAGATGGATGATATTTGTTTGGCGGCTGTCAAACAAATAAGAGAAAAGAGGCCAGTCGTCTCGGCTGCCGCAACGTTGCGCGTTATTTCAAAATTGCGCAATTTGACCGTTAAAATCATCGCGTAATATTTATGCCGATTAGAATTATGTAATTTCAATCTAAGCGGCTAACGTGTATCACTGGTTTTTTGGGACGACTTTTGGAAAGGATAAATTAGCTTTGTTTCGGTTTTTTGTTTATGAAGTCACGAAAATAGCACGAGCAGTGTATTAAGTAAATAATGAGTATGTTAATGAAATGCAATTATTTGATTAATATTAAAAACAATATATTTATCATAAAAATAGACTACATGCGATAAAAAAAATTATAAACTAAATTATGCTCGGTTAAAAAGTATGGAACTTATAAGCTATCAAAAATTTCGCTCTTTTTCCTAAAAAGTAACTTAACATTGTTTTGAAAACTGTCTAGTCCACGCGAGCGGAGCCGCGACCGGAAAACTAGTTTGAAAATAAAATACATCTCATACTACTCGTTAATAATATAGCTTTCTATAGGTGAAAAATTTTTAAAAATTATTTTAGTAGTTTTTGAATTTATCAGCAACAAACAACCAAAAAATCAAATCACTCGTCTTTGTTACAGACAACAGACACACAGATGTGAACATATTTGGAGTATTCTTTCATATAAAATAATTAAAAAAAAAAAATAGCGATCTGCCCTACGAATACGACGGAAGCAAATATAGAATTCATGTTTTTGAAAGATGTTTTTCAAATATGGTAAAACATGATGACCATTAAGAAATAACTTTTTAAAATTTTTGCTGTTTATAACATTACGGTCCACAAGTGCCCTTTTTTTTTCTTCGGTACTCGTGTCTGACAGCACCGTTACTTACCTTAATTATTATTTTAACTTAACGCTTAAATACTTTACTTAAAACCGTATACTTGGACATGTTATTGCTTAAACTCTTTTCACAGTTGCGTAGAAACAGAACACTAATTTCGCTATATCCATTTGTCTGGCATCTGTTGCCTATATACCGGGTGTTCGGCTGAACGGAGTCTAAACTTATAGAGCATGTAGGGCTTATCGATTTGAACAAAAAGTTCCTAGTGAGCAGATGGCGCAAACTAACGGTTACCGAGAAAAACATGTTTAAAGTTTAATTTTTAAATATATTTTATTATTTTTTGTTATGTTCGGTAAGCTTCGCACGCTCTATAAGTTTAAACTACGTTGAGCTGAACACTCGGTATAGCTTCGTCCGCTTGGACTCTAAGTATAGCACAACTATATCGCGTTAAACAATCGATATCGCACGGTTAAATAATCGATCTCGGTTAGATCGATTCAATAGTTGAGCCGTCAAGATATGAATGTATTATACTCGCGTTGTTTTGCGTTCTAATAAAAAAAAACTGAATCAATCCTGTAATTTAGCCCTGAAAACAAACCAAATACATAGATACATTTTCGTATTTATTGGCACGCATATGACTCATTTAGAAATAGTTTTTTTAAATCCTTCATGAATCGAAATGCACGATTTACTTTACATTACATTAGCGACCGTCCGCAACTTGACTCGCGTGCCTTTTATAATTTCAGAAGTATACACGGAACACTAAATATTTCCGGGACAAAAAGAATAAATAGTTTGGCGGTTCCAGCGATTAGCTTCGACAATTGGACAGATAGATAAAAGGAAAGACAGACAAAAAGTTGCCTATATCATTCATATCTTCTTCTCATATCTGCGTAGTTTCATGTAAATAGGTTTAGCCGTCTTTGATGTTAGCCCGAACAGACAGACAGACACTACAATTATATCGGGTGATTTCAGACATCGCTTGCAAAATTTTAGTGTAATGATCTTTGGTAAAATAAAGCAATACGTGTTTTTTTCTTTTCATCACTCAGTCATTAAGTATTGAGATATGATGCTACAGAGTATCGAATGACTGTGGCGATGCGCGGGCGACTGACAATTGCGTTGGTCAACGGTTACCGGTAGGCCACACCCTAACGTTCTTTCGGGAGAAATATTTTAAAGTGAACATTTTGGACTATTTTTTTTTTCAAAAATAGAGCCTGTAGGTGATGCCGAAATAATCGCCTGTACACAAAAAAAGATAAAAGCTGCAGAACGCCCCAGTGAAGCTTACCAAATTTTTAGGGTTCTGTACCCAATAAGTACCAACGGGGAACCTTATTACTAAAACTCTGCTGTCCGTCCGTCCGTCCGTCAGAAGGCTGTATCGGCTTAAAATTGTTGCTGAGTATGTATTACTATTGTTTGTTGTACCGCTACAACAATCAAAAATAAAAATAAAATAAAGTTAAAAATTAAAGGGAGTCCCCAAACAAGAGTGGTATTTTTTTTAATATGGTACGGTGGTACGGAACCCTTCGTATGCTAATACGACTCGCACTTGACCGATTTCTTCGATTATGTAGCTTCACTGAACCTATATTATAGGTCCGTTGGTGACTCAATTATAAAGAATTTCGTAACAATTTTAAACACCCAAAAAAAGTTTCTTAATAAAATACGCGAAAACCTTAAAGTTCATATGAAAACAAATTATCATTCTTTGAGACAAGTTTGCGGTAGTAATATTAAATATTACGAAATAAACAGCCGACACAGCAATTACTGAGTTGTCCGAGCGAGTTTTCTTTATATATGGACACTCACATGTAAACATTATTAACGCACCGTCCCGTAAATTCAAAAGTAATGTTAAAAGGCCGTATTAATTTAAAACGGTTCACAAATTTTTGAGACTTTACGCCGTTTATACTCCGCCGCGATATTATGACTTAAGGCGGTATCGAAATGCAAGAGACGTAGCTAGGACCTCACTCCAAGTCAGAGCGGGACACGACAAAAACAATACCGTTCGCGTTAGGTAGGATATCGCGGTTCGCGGTTTCGGTGTACGATAGAAGCACCAACTTCATTTTAGCGCGCCACCCCGCCCCTAGCAAGCATGAATTAGTTCGTTTAGGTCGAACGGTATTTTTTACAATGACAGCTGTCTCGTTTTATATAATTTAATGCTGTTTCCAGATGGCCCGACGCGAAAACTGTTATAGCTCCATGATAAAAAGATGATAATGCAAATAGGGTCAGCTTTCTTATGGGGAACAAGCTATCCGATAATAGTTTCCAGGAAATAATAGACAAAGCCAAGCAAGAAGTAGAAACAAATCAACCCACTATCAAAACCTGAATACAAAAACGTTAGTATATTTGAATACTAGAAATGCTTTTGCTTCTGTGAATATTGGAAGAAGATACTTCGGCGAGTTTAGATGATCATATATAAATAATAATATCTGAGACATTCCATATAGCGCCATTTAGTCTCAAAGTTAGCAAGTATGTTTGTATTACGGGTACTAAACAACTGATATACATACTTAAATATTCGTTACAATATACACATAAATAGATATTATACTCCCAGACATAGAACAAATAGACATGTGCATGAAATATTTGTTACGAGCGAGAATCGAACTCGCTACTTTTGGTTCTGCAGTTATGATCTCTAACGACTCGACCGATCGGTCAGTCGAATAAACAAATAGGTCACAAAAAACCTTCGACTTCGGCATCCTCAAAATTATTTGTTCCGAAACGCAAGACACATTCTCTCTGTAAACAATAATTAAGTTGACATATTTCTCGGATCCTGATATCCTCGTTTACAGATACAGTGTAACGATACGACACGCGTCCAGACGTAAAATTCCGCTGTTTTTTCGTAGGTTGAACGACCGCGACAGGTTCGCGTTACGTAGTTGTTACGTAACATGTTCACGTGAAAGCAGTGATCGAAAGCGCCGCGCCTTGGTGACGTATTTAGCCGTCGTCTTGACTTGATGAATGATTAATTAAATTCTATTTTTATTATAAAATACTAGCTTTCCGCTCGCGGCTCCGCTCGCGTGGACCACAGAGCAGCACCGGGTCCCCTTTTTCAAGGATAAAAAATAACTAAAGTCAATCTTCAGTTTATAAACTATATGCAAAAAATTATAGAGGTCCCGGTACAACTGTGTAGTCCACGCGAACGGAGTCGCGGGCGGAAAGCTAGTTCGAAAATAAAATATAGCCCATGTTACTTACGGATAATAAAATAATTAATAAAATACCTTTATTTCAGACTAATAATGTCCATAGTATTCTTAGTATTACATATTTGTACTAACTTAACACTATGTAAATATTAGTCTAGCAACAGAATTTACTCATCTTGATTAACCGATTGGCCGAGTGGTTAAAGATCCTAACTACGCACACTGTTTCATTTCACTAAAAAAATTTCCCTATGCTGTTTATCGCATAAATCGATTAAGAAATGCTTTTTAAATGCAGGAGTAAAATACCCACCTGTCTATTTAACATACTTTTTTTTTTAAAAAATAACTTGTGTGTCGTGACTTTGACGTAAAAAAAAGATTAAATAAATTCTGTAAGCGTGTTTGATCAAAATATATCTTTTTGATTAATATGGTTTGATAAAGGACCTTCAGGCGCATATTTTCCAGTTTTTATTTTTTAAAGATCACTTTTGGCTACCGAATTATTAATTTTTATTCAAATTTTTGTTTTTATTTTTTTTCTCCCAAAAACCGCAAAAGTGCGACTTGTGACTGGCACTCAAAGATTCCTCATAAATGCGTCTATCAGTGATAAAAAAATCAAGTCGCACTATGGAAGCGTTTGGGAGTTACGGATAAAGGTTATATAGTACATTTTAGGGTTGTCACTAAAGGTCAAACAATTGTAATATTTGTAATCAATAAAAAATGTAAGACTCATACAAATAATTTTCAATTACGAGTATCAGCATGCTGTCGTCAACATTATCATGTTGGAACTTCGTCAGCCACTTCTTCCAACTGCAAGTTTTCTTTATTAACCGGCTTCAGAAGTTCACGAACAGCTGCTGGCAGACAAATCCTATTGGACAATCTTTGGCGCTGTCTATAGTGTGCCATAGACACAAACGGACCCGACGATTCAAGTGCATGGTGGAAGAGGTCAATCATAGTTTTTTTCCTGTTCATTTTCCGGCAGTGGCGTTCCCTACCTGAGCGCCAAAATTTATTGCGCGATTCAGCCGCTTGTTCTGAGAGCATACCTACAGGAAGAGAACATGATTATACGATCTCTTTACCATGGACTAGAATTTTGTGTACCGTCACAGTCATCGACTGCCAATTAAATGCCTGGATGTACTTTTCCGCGAGCGTGCGACAGAAAATGTCAAACTTTACAGTGTCAATAGGAAATTCACAAGATATGGCTACAAAGATAGTATGCAGCCCGTCAATCAAACATGCATCTAGACCTAATATCTCTGCAAATATAGCACGGTATTTGTCTGATAGTGCTGTGCGGGCTGAATTGCCATCATTTGTGGTTCCTGCATTGGGTTTAACAACGTCTACCAACAATCCAATCCGATTTCTTATATCAGCCTGGATATGTTTTTCCGTTCTTTCACAATTTGACTTTCTCTGCTATCTTTTTTGATTCTCCATTTCCGTACTAACGAATCGTTTTTGTAACTGAAATGTAATAAAAATTCGAAAATACGTATCCATACATGAAGTGGATTGATGCCGTGTTGCATATTTTCTTTTACAGTTCGTCTTGTTTACGATGTTGCCAAATCATTGAACTGACTGGCAGTAGCTTTGCAAAATGGGCACCTTAACTGTGAAGACGTACCAGTTTAGGACTTTGCCGTTGATCACACTCAAAATTAAATTAGAAACAAACGTAATAAGTATAATGCTCTTCCGAGGTTTAGGTCGTAATTCCTATTACGACCCAAACCTCCGAAGGGCATCATAAAAACTTTGATAGAGAAGCAAATTAAACGTTTGACTCCTGTCAAACGTTTAATTTGCTTCTCTATCAAAGCTTTTTCCTTAAGAATAAGATTAGTGTCTTTTTTTCTATACTGAATGTGGAGCGGCCGACAAAATCTATACGACTGGGGTGCAGGATGGTGCCATGAAATATATTTTTGTCCATTACTATACTTAAAGGAATAAAAGTCGAGGCAAAAAGACTATTTTCGTTCACGGAAATGTCTTCGTCTGATCCTGAAAAGTGTTGTTTATATAATGCTTGGCCTGTGCTTCCATCAAAACCCCAGGACCCTTCAAATACGCATGAGACTTCTTGCTTGCCTGTTCTGTTACAATACTCGATAAAATTCTCATCACAACTTCGAACAATTCGTCGCAAAGTAAGAAGTTTATGCAACGAAACTGACGCTTCTATTTCCGAAACATCTAGCTCTTTTGCTGGGTAACATGCTTTTCTTGCTCTTATTAGTATTTCTAAGAAGGGTGGATAAGCTGAATAAACTCGACTTTTCAAATCCTGTCTTAAAAGTTTATATGTTTCCATATTCAGTCTCCTGTCGATAACGAAACCTAGAGCTTCCTCAGGTGTATAGGTTTTCGTCAACGTAGATACTTTTTTTAAAACTTTGAATCGTTTTTTTGGTGATGTCAGACAAAGTTTTATTACGTCTTCTAAATCTTTTGAAGCTTTTGGGGTTATCTTGCTTCCATCTTCTGAAGTAATCGTGGATGCAAAAGATTTTATCACTTTAGCTTGGGGTTGATCTTCCAAGGACTCCATGATTCGTTTTCTAATTTTGAGGTCTTGTTTATAATTTGTACTGGAGTCATTGGTTAATTTAGAAGATCCCAACAATAACGACGTGCCAGGCGATTCTAAGAGCGTTGGTGCGGACTGTGTGACATCCAGTGGATTTGTCTGCCAGCAGCCGTTCGTGAACTTCTGAAGCCGGTTAATGAAGGAAACTTGCAGTTGGAAGAAGTGGCTGACAAAGTTCCAATATTAGATGGATCTTCATCATCAGACGATGATGAAGATCCATCTATTGTTGACGACAGCATGCTGATACTCAAAAATGAAAATAAAATGAAATCTATTGACAGCGTCCGGGACCGACTGCTTAACGTGTTCTCCGAAGCTCGGAGTCAGTGATAGTTATGTACTTGAGTCAGAAAAACTCATTGGTACACGCCCGGATTGGAACCATGGCCCTATGACCTTATAAATTTGAGACAGGTTCGTTGCGCTTTGGGATATCATGACTATCACGACACGAAAAATTAATAACTCGGTTACCAGAAGTGATTTTCAAAAAATAAAAACTGGAAAATATGCGTCTGAAGGTCCTTCATCAAATCATATTAATCAAATATATATACATATATATTGATCACACAAGCTTACAGAATTTATTTAATCTTTTTTTTACGTCGAGGTCACGAAACACAAATTATTAAAATTAAAAATTAAAATTAAAAAAAAAAAAAGTATTACAGATAGACACGTGGGTGTTTTAGTCTTGCATTTAGAATGCACTTCTTAATCGATTTATGCGATAAACAGCATAGGAATTTTTTTAGTAAAATGGAACAGTGTGTGCTGTCGTCAACATTCGAACTTCAGACGATGATGAAGATCCATCTAATGTTGGAATTTCGTTGTCCACCTATCCCAACTGCAAGTTTTCTGCATTAACGGGCTTCAGAAGTTCACGAACAGCTTCTGGCAGGCAAATCCCATTGGACAATCTTTGACGTTGTCTGTGGTGTGTCATAGACACAAACGGTTCCGCCAATTCCAGTGGAGGGTGGAAAAGGTCAATCATATTTTTTTCCTGTTCTTTTTCCGGCAGGGGTGTTTCTTATCTGCGCCAAAATTTATTGCGCGATTGAGCTGCTTTCTCCGAGAGCATACCGACAGGAAGAGAACGTGATTTTATGATCTCTTCACCGTGCACTAGAATTTAGTGTACGGTCACAGTCATCGGATGCCAATTAAATTACTGGATGTACTTTTCCGCGAGCGTGAGGCAGAAAATGCCAAAATTTACTGTGTCAATAGAAAATTAATAAAAAAAAAACTAATAAAAGTTAAAAAAACCTTCTAAAGTAATTAACGAAGTAAACGATGAAAGGGTAGATATTACAAAATAGAAGCCGCTTAGTGATAAAATTTTGTCGACACTCTAATTGTAAATAACTAATATGCAATTGTAATTTTTTTTTAAATAAATAAATGTAAATAAGTAAATAACAATAAAAATAAAATAAGTAAACAATATAGAATTTTGTAGTAAAGGACAAAATTGAATTAATTTAAACAAAAATAAAAGGTCATGTTGAGTGACACCCCTAACACCATATTTTGAAATTCGATTACTCGTAAACGCTTCCATAGTGCGACTTGAGTTTTTTATCAATGATAGACGCATTTATGAGGAATCTTTGAGTGCCAGTCACAAGTCGCACTTTTGCGGTTTTTGGGAGAAAAAAAATAAAAACTAAAATTTGAATAAAAATTAATAATTCGGTAACCAAAAGTGATCTTCGAAAAAGAAAAACTGGAAAATATGCGCCTGAAGGTCCTTTTTCAAACCATATTAATCAAAAAGATATATTTTGATCAGACACGCTTACAGAATTTATTTAATCTTTTTTTTACGTCGAGGTCACGAAACACAAATTATTTTTTTATAAAAAAAGTATGTCTAATGGACACGTGGGTGTTTTACTCTTACATTTAAAATGGATTTCTTAGTCGATTTATGCGATATACAGCATAGGGAAATTTTTTTAGTGAAATGAAACAGTGTGCTACGGAGCCAAGAGTCACGGGTTCTATTCCCGCCCAGAACAAATTTTTGTTGAACATGTCTAACTGTTCCGTGTCTGGGGGTAAAATAAATGTAATGTAAAATAAATGTAATGTAAATCATAAAGAATATTTAAGTAAGTACATTAGCTGTTTGGTACCCATAACACAAGCTTTGCTTAGTTTGGGACTAGATGGCGCTGTGGGATGTCCAAAGTTTTATTATTATTGTAATACACGCAATTCCGTGAACCTTCTGATCATGCTAGAGGCTAGCCTCTCAGCTATCATATTCACAATCGTGCTGGAGCCACTGCTTAGGTTAAGGCAGATTGGTCGCGCTGCTGCACGCGTATGCTCTACTTACATATTTGCGAGAGAATTCGCGGCAGTCTGACGGCAGCAGAAGTGGAGGAGGCACTTTGTTGGTGGATATCTCATTAATTCTCTAAGATCCCGATTTATCTTGTGAGCCCTCATTCTTTTCCCAGGTGAAATATTGTTCATATACAATAAAATATATTCATAAACATTACTGAGGAGAATTGGCACCCTAAATTCCGTCTAGGCTATTTTTTAATTACTATTGTTAAATTATCTTTAACCTACCTATAAAAATAATAAAAAAAGTGATTATATTAGAATTAAAAAAAATCGAATTCATAAAATCAAACTTTGTTTCACATTACAATAATAATAATAATTAATATTTTTGTTGATATCGGAATATACCTTGGAAGTTACACGCTTTGGAGCAAACTTTTGGGGCAACAATTTATATGGGAAAAGAGTCGTTTAAATAATAAAAAACCTCAATTTTAATAAAAAAATGGTCTGGATCGAATTTAGGTTACCAACCCTTCTTAGTAATGTTTATCAATATATTTTATACTATGTGAACAATATGTTTTCTGGTAAAAGAATGAGGGGTTTAAAAAATACAAATAAATTAATTAAAAATTTTTCTTGGTGAGTGTATCTAAACTACACAAAAAAAAACAACATTAAGAAAATTAAATATAAACTACTTAGAACTTAAAAGATACATTTAGTCACGGGGGTCTTCAAACTCAACTAAAATTACACACAGAAGCGAATGAATAACTCGAAAACACCATAATGTACTTTTAATGCGGTCAAGTTAACGCAGAGCCAGGAAGTGACCGCGTTCAAAGCCATAAATTATATGAAAAAGCACTTCAAATACGATACAATTAATGTAAGCTATTTGGGAAGACAGTATTTATTTGTTTATTATAATAATAATAACACACACAATCACTACTACGTCTAGGTCCCAAACTAAGCAATAGCTTGTGTTTTGGGTACCAAGCGAAGACACCACATACATATAACAACTAAGACCCGGTGCCAGTATTAATATTCATCATATAAATACTGACCCGACCTGGGATTCGAACCCGGGACCTCCAGCTTCGTAGGCAAAGTCGCTAACCACTAGGCTAAGCGGTCGTATTTATGAAAAACCTCCAGCTAAAACAAAAAATTAATGAAATATACTACAGTATTAATTTTCCAACCGCGGCTTTTTCAGATGATTTCCAGGTTTAATTTTCGAAATTTGAAATTTTAACAAAACTTATTTGTATTTAATTTTCTTTGATATTTAATACGAAATACAGAAATAAAAATTCTATAATATACAGAAAATACAGTACAGTAAAATACAGAAATAAAATTGATTAACTTCCCAAACTTATTTAATCCGATTAAATAAAATGTATATTATTTTAAGATTATTTAAAATTTATTACATGAAATTTTCATACTGGAACAAGATTATTGTAACTGGAGTTAAACTAATATTTTATTGTTAACTTGCATTTTAATGGCACAAAATTTCGGCGCCATATCGGCGCATCGATTCACGAATACAAATTTTTAAAGAACGCTCATATAAAATAATCGATTACTATGTTTGTATCTCTGGAGCCGTTAATTCTGATATCTAAATCGACATTAAATTATATTAAAACTTCTTTTGTGCGAGTGGCTACAGGGCAGTCAATTAAAGACATAAAAGATATGAGTCAAAATATAGATTTAAAAACTGGGTCGAGGTTTGGCACCTGGCCGTAAACTCGATCTTTTTTTTGCACAAACAACCGTCATCAAATTCTGTATCGTTTAGTAGTTATAGACTTATGAAGAAATAGACATTTTAACATATTACAAGCGTTTCAACTTCCCATTTTGGGGAAGCAACCCTAATTGAATAGACATTTTCTAAAATACCTGTAATATATCTATATATTTAACAGAGCGTTAGGATTTGAACTATAAATGCATAACTTATTAAACTATAAAAAAACAAAATAAATAATATTTTACATATTATACGAATTTTTAATAAAAATATAATATACATAACAGTGTTTTGTGCTGAAATTTCACGCGATTGGAAAGTTCAATGACCCAATACTGCCAAGTCCGAAATTCGGCCTAAAAATTGTGACAACCATACGCTGCAGTTTCGTTTCATAAGTGACAAAAGTAGTTCTTTTAAAAAAAAACATAAAGCTTGTTATTATACATAGCTATTATTTGTTTATTGTACGAAAATTTTTTTAAAGACGAACCATTGTTTCTAAGCACTTTCCACTTTTTCCGAAACTTCGTGAGCGTATTTTTTTAATTACTATTAATACTTTTTCAAAGTCTATGTATTTAAATAAATGAATTGTTAAATAATTTCTGCAATTAAAGTAAATCCGACATCAATAATGTCGAAAAAATCATAGTAACTTGAAAATCAGTAGTTTTTCCGCCTCTCCTAGTTATTAAAGCTTTCTTCATAACGACGCGGTGTAACTGGTGTTACAAATCGTTCCATGTGCGCAAAGTCGCGGTGCGTGTCGTATTTTCTAGAGCGTAACACGGCACGGTGTCCCTCATGTTACAATTGCATACTATTAAACAAATAGATTAGTACGGTGACGGAAGAAAGCGGAAAATTTATTTTCACCTATACCATCACGACCGTACCAAATACCACGGTGGTCTGTAGATACACTTAAGAGCTGTACTGTGTTGAACAGCTGCAACTTACGTAACCTCTGTCGTTATAATAGCTGCATAAGAGCAGTAGAAGAGTTAGTACTAACTCTTTTTAGTCCTACTTTTACAACTCTTAACTTTTCCACTGCAAGTGTATGGTTTTAATTCGATAACGTAATATTTGGCTGAGGGTGTGTTGATAACTTGATTAAACTTAAATTTATGTTATATCCCTTAGCAGTCATTGATTTTAAATAAAAATGTAAGTAGCATGCTAAAAACTAATTCGATAGTTATTTTGGAAAACCGGTTAAGTGCGAGTCGGATTCGCACACGAATGGTTCCGAATCACCGTAGAATATAAAAAACGATTCTTGTATGGGGACTATTGGGTAGCCCCAATAATTTTTAATTTTATTTTAATTTTATTATTAATTATTATACAATTATTTGTTGTTATAGTGGTCATAGTAGTAGACACTGCTTGAAAATTACAAATGTAAGCAATGATCTCTTCTGCGTTTACCGTCTAACCACTCATACTCTAGCTAACTGGTGCAAGATGACGAGTATTAGCGAGTTTTAATCTGTGAGGTCCCCGCGCGGCGATCTTCAACTCCGCGAAATATCCGCGTGCCGGTTTTCACCCCAACGAAATCGCGTTAAACATTTTAGACACTGTAAAGTGACATTTCTGACTGTATTAAAACCAAAAGCCACTGTCAAATTTATTTACTCTATGTAAATCACCAAAAACTCTAAAACACACGTTTCTTTTATGGGGACCCCCTTTAATGTTCTACTTTATTTTATTTTTATTATTTGTTTATTATACACACAGCGAGCGATGGAAAGAGCTATGCTCGGTGCTCATCTGCAACATAAGATCCGAAATGATGACATCCGCAGGAGAATCAGAGTTACCGACATAGCTCTAAGAATCAGCAGTGGGCCGGCCACATATGTCGCGGAACCGATACTCGGTAGGGCAAAAAGGTTCTCGAGTGGAGACCACACACGGGAAAGCGTAGCGTCGGGCGTCCCCGACTCGATGGACCGATGACCTGAAGAAGGTGGCAGGTCATGCAGCAAGCGGAGGATCGCGTTGCGTGGCGTGTCATGGAGGAAGATTATGTTCAGCAGTGGACAGTTAAAGGCTGAAATGATGATGACGTGATGAAAATTTCAAGTTATACCTATTACAGTTCAGACGCTACAGCCCTGTGACAGACGGACGGACAACGAACTCTTTCTATCTCACTCTTTGAGTCCCAAACCCTAAATATAATAGTTCCTAGTGAATCATATCACAAATTATAAAAATTTACTACGCTTCTTTGAAATAATCTTCTAGGTAGTAAAAAAAAAATACAGTAATTTAACTCAGTAATCATAAGTCATAAGTTTCATTATAACAAAAAAACTATAATATCAAAGTAAAATTGTTTCTGATAATAACAATTAACTGCAGGTAGATATAAGCGGTGAGTGCCTTTTAAACCTAATGTTATTTTAATGGCATCCTTTAATATATAAATAATGTTAACTTTAGTGAACGCTAATACCTGCGCGCGCATTTGATCTATGACAGATAACATTCTGGTTTATAGCTGGATCATATTCACGACGATAAATACTGTATAGGGTAGTCAGGTGATTGAACTATCGTTTGTAATATCGATGCTATGTTCTGTGGCCAACTCAACGGCTTATTGTACGCGAATTTATAGTCAAATCGAACATTGCGGTATAATACTGCTTAGCTTTAAGTTGAATGCAATACAGTTAGTTCGTTTTATAGATCTTATATTAAACCATTAAAATAGACATAACTTGGTAATAATTTTTATCAATAATAATAGTAATTTAAATAAAAAAAAACATTTGACAAATCAAATATTTATTATTGCTAATTTCAAAACAAAAATGTAATAGCCAATGCAGCGCGAAAATAATAATAATAATAACACATACAATCACAACAACGTCTAGGTCCCAAACTAAGCATTAGCTTGTATTTTTGGGTACCAAGCGAAGACACCACATACATTATAACAACCAACACCCGTTACCACTATCAATATTCATCTTATAAATACTGACCCGGTACCACCAGCCCCGTAAGCAGAGTCACCACCTACTAGGCTAAGTGGTGATCAAATTAAATTTTTACAAACGACGATTTAAATTAAACTGCAATATTTATTGTGTTATTATATACTAGAACTGAGGTTCATTAAATTATATTACTGATGTGTGTTACGGTTAAAAACTGAAGTGCGGCTCGGCTACACCTAAAGTTAGTCGACTAATACGCGGAGTAGACGATCGCCAAAACGGGTTAGAACTAAGTGTAGCCCCATCCTAAGAAAAAATATCTATTTATAGTCGGGAGACGTCAACGATATTCTTATCATAGTCTACGTAACGAAAAAAAAAATTTGGTTCCAAGTTAGGAATTGGTAACATAATTCAACAATCAAATATGACATTTTTTTTCAAAAATTTAATTAAGTCGGCTAGGTACTACGCGTAATAACCGGTTAACGCTATGTGTAACAGGTAGCAGCACTTTGAGCTTTAGCCGTAGCTATACAATATTGGTTGAATGTAGTCCAAACTTAAAGAACGCGACAGAACGAACTAAACAAAAAGTTCAAAGTAAGCAAGTGACGCAAGCTAATGGTTACCGAGAAAAACAAATCACAACACGGACAACCCAAATGCTTGGTCACCCTACTGTTAGGATTTCTAATACTATTCCGAGACAGTTGGTCTACCGCTAACCGCCAGTTAAAAATAACAATTTAAAGAATAGTCAGTCGGTCACTGACTTAATCAGCTGTTTCACGAGTAATTTTTCTCTGATTTTGCGATTCGCGAGACAAGCTTGCGGGGTTTCATTGAGTTTTCAAGTGATCCTGATTAAATAAAATGTATTTCTTTTATATCGTAATTCAGAAAAAAAATTGAGACTTTAAACATATTTTTCTCGGTAACCGTTAGTTTGCGCTATCTGCTCTGTTGAAACTTTTTGTTTAGTTCGGTAAACTATATACACGCTCTATAAGTTTACACTATGTTCAGCAGAACACAAGTGAGTACTGAGCGAAACTTGATTTAATTAAACAAAATAAACTTTTTTAAGATTAAAATTTATAGCCTCTTATCTTTCAGCAATCTACATCACTGCCTTTCTTTGTTTTTATTGTGGTCTTTTAATACATACAAAGTTAGTCGACGTTACCTGACGTTACGGACTCGTTCATATGTTTATATACCTGTAAAAATGATAGGATCTTGTTTGTTTATTATTAAATATTTCAATTTGAACGCAACTTTAACTTGTTATGATAATGAGAGGGTACACATTAAGTTGTTTTGTAAATGTTCAGATTTTTATAACGCAAAGTTATCTGTATTTTATCCAGTATGACGGTGAAGATAAACTTGAAAACATGCGCGACGGTTATTAAAATAAACTTGTAGCAAATAAAATAATGTAAATTATGTACAAGTAACTTATGGAACGTATCAACTTAATAAACCCTTTTTATTAAGATTTAATATTTACTAATTTATTTTTATATAATTAATTTATTTATTAGTTTACTAACAAAAATACTTGAATCCTGGAAGATAGCTATTCTTCATGTTGAAAATATAGCTGCAGCGTCGGCCGATAGCTGGATAATAATAGAGTACCTACCGTTTTTGTGACATCACATTTCACGCATGACATATTTTGTTGACGATGACCGGTTGGCCGAGTGGTTAGAGACCTTAACTGCGGAGCCAAAGGTCGTGAGTTCGATTTCCGCACGGGACAAATATTTGTGTGCATGAACATGTCTATGTGTTCCGTGTCTGGGTGTAAAAAAATATCTATATATATATTATAAAGATTATACTACTTTATGAATATTATAAAGATTATTTAAGTATATATGTATATATATATCACTTGCCTGGTATCCATAGTACAACTTTTGCTTAGTTTGGAACTAGATGGCGCTGTGTGGGATGTCCAACGTATTATTATTTGTGTTTTCTAACATAACGAGTGAAAACTAATAGTACAAAATCCCTCATTCTTTTTCCAGGCAAAACATTGCTCATGTACTATAAAATATATTAATAAACAATACTAAGTAGGGTTGGCACCATAAATTCGGTCCAGCCTTTTTTTAAGTCAAATTGTTAATTTTTTTTATAATTAGAACAACTCTTTTTCCATATCCATCTTTGTAACAAAATGCTTCAAAACATGTTACTTCCAAGGTATATTTCGAAACCAACAAAATTATTATCGTTCTAATGGGAAACAAAGTTTGATTTTTATCAGAACTCTTCAATTTTGTTTTGATAAATTTCTGAATCCGATAATATTTTTTAACTCCCGGCATAAAAAAGTGGGGTGATATAATTTCGATGTGTGTGTCTATGTGTCTGTCTGTGGCATCGCAGCTCCCAAATGACTGATTTCGATTTAGTTTTTTTTTTTTTTTAATGTGACTTAATCGTATTATTCCAATATAATTACTTATATTTTTATATGTTAAGATTAATTTAAAATGTTAACAAAAAATAGCCTGGACTGCATTTAACGTGCCAACCCTATTTAGTACTCTTTATTAATATATTTTATGGTTTGTAGCGGATGCAACTGGCCACTTAACGTACTGGCCATACACATTATATATTAACGTTCTAGAATGTATTTTGAAAACGTAGAACATTTAATATAGAATGGATAGAATAAAGGACAGTCGAGGTTGAGAGATAGACGAAAAACCTACGTACGCGACTAGTGAGCCAAACAATATAGGAATATTGTAATTGTTATTGATTGTTAGTAAAAAAACGACAGTCAGTGAAATGATTCTTATTATTTTACACTCCCGATAGGACCCGTTCCTACAATATGAACAATATGTCGCCTGGGAAAAAAAAGGGTCACAAGATAGGTCCAGATCTTAGGCTGCCAAAAAATGATAGAAGAATGATAATCGAATATAGTTGGCTGTTAAATCAGGCGTGTTAAATCACGGTTCGACAGGCGCTTGCGCAACAATATTGTACACCGTACTAGTTATGATAGCGAAAAATTGCCTTTTGTTAAGGATTTTTTTGTTACAAATCTGCTATGAAATCGAGATGAAATTTATGTAACGTTACAATACCTTCAGACGCGTTATTTAACGTGACGGATTCATACAATATTTCGTCATACTAGAAATCTAAAGATTGACTCATCTAGAGGGTTTCGTGGTAATGTTTTAAAAATGGTTATTGTTTCTTTTAGAAGAGTTTTGAGCTGTCGTCGACTCGATTTATCTGACCGCGTATAATTGTATCTCTCTCTCTCTCCTGCCCTTATCCCACTCTAGGTGGGGTCGGCCCAACATGTTTTTTTCTTCCACTCCTCTCTGTCACTCGTCAGTTCATCACTCACTCCTTTCGCTATCATATCCTCCTTTACACAATCTATCCATCTTTTCCTCGGTCTTCCCCTCTTTTTACGTCCTTCCACATTCATCACCGCGTATAATTGTATGCGGAATTAAATTTCCCGGGATTTTGATTTTGACGGTAGCCTCTGAAACCGAACTAGTGATAAAAACTATCAAGAGCTGACGTCTAAGATGCGCACAAACGTGACAATACACAATATGTGCGTCGTCGTCGTTAATAAATCTTTGACTTCTCGTTTTCGCAGTCACTTGAATTTCAAAGAGTCTCCACTATGTATATATTATATATTACAAAGAATATTTGAGTATGATATAAGTTATTCAGTATCCATAATACTAGCATAATACTTGCTTACTTACGAAATAGATGACGCTGTGTTGAATGTCGTAGGTATTTTGTCCCAGATATCTAAATTATGACGAGTGTTAAATTATTTTTACTTTCTGAACCGTCAATATGTAACGGACGCACTAATCTATTTATTTTATATAATTTAGTATAGAGAGTTTAAATTCAAATAGTAGATACATATTTAAAGCTTTTTTCTTAGTCTAGCCGGCACACTAGTTGATATTCCGATACGAATCGGATTTGATCAATCAAAGCTTATATAATTTTTTTTAATATTGACAAAAAATGTGACTAGTAGCAAGGTCAGTGAGGTAAGTTGTTTTGGTTGATTTTTTTTAAATAAAAAACCTCTGTAGGAGATTAGGTCGTGATGTAGGTGGGAGTTCAGGGCGGGGCGCCTGGAATGCAGGTAGGCGCGTCCTTGCTTCGACTGAGACGCCGAAAAATTAAATAGGGTTGCCACCATCGACATGTAAAAATATTTGAGATGTACATGGTCGCCTCAAATTAATTACCTTACTATCCTCACCAAAAGGTCGGTCGGTTCGCCACAAAAGGATTGTGACCACGACGCGAGTACGCTCAAGTGTGAGAGTTTCTCACAGTTTGTGGGGGTCATTCGTAATTCGTAGTAAGTGCATTTGACTCAAAATATTGTATTGATATGTCGATAATTGCCACGCTGCTGCCTTTAAATTTGTTAAAAACATTTAAAATCTTCATTAAACACTCGGGGCCCAATAGAGCATTTATAGTTCTCAAAAGGCTACGAAGAAAGACATCAGTGCTTCAGAAAGTGAGTTTAGAGAGAATCAAGAAAACAACTGGTTTTAATTATATTCTTCCCACATTAACTAAGTAATCAATATTTTACAAATCAGACTGCCCCCAAGCTTTCTGGATAAAATTATTAACATGTAATTTTATCGAATATCTTAACCTATAAAATAACCCGAAGGATAACGATTGAACCTTGTTTTTGCTGATATTAATTGATACATATTTTTTTACGGCAAGGTAAACTTACTAGTACACAATCCTCAATGAATTTTCAAATATTATCTTCCATGTCTAAATATCAGTTTGTTACATTTAAAACCGATTAAACTTTTAATATTTTAACATTAGAATTTTCCAACCCTAGCCAGTTCATTCGTCCACGCCGGCGACTCGCTTACACCCAAGTGTATTCTCATTTCACTTTTTTCTTTAATCCCCATTAATTTTTGATGGGAACAAGCAAACGCCATGGCTATTTCGGGAGAGGCAACGAAATTAAGGTTGTATTCGAAACGAGATGCTCGACGAGCTTATTTTCGAATTTTATCATCGAGCCAGTGTCATTAGGATGTAACATTACAGCAAGTACCACGTATGTTTGTCGGTGTGTTATATGATTATCGTGATACAAAAATAATTATCGTTTAAAACCATAGATGTGGGAGTTCCAAACACAAAGCGTAATATAGATGGCACCAATGGCGACCCGACTGCTGTCATGTTAAGCGACTAACTGTCAATGAATTCGTTACTGTTTTTTGTTGAAGTTTTTTTAGTCCTCAATGTTAAGTCCTGCTAATTCACGGACTATACAATGTATTCAACAAGGAATTTAAAGGGTTTGAAAGCTAAACTAAAAAGAAGGAGTGCATTTCAGTCTGGAAGGAGCAAACTTTGTTGACAGGTATGGACTGTTGGACAAAAAATGAAATTCTTTGAAAACAGTAGAGCAGGTGGATTAATATATACAACTGTGTCGTTTACTAAATAATAAATTAAACGATGTACAATACAATATAGGTTAGATAATGTATGCATGTGACATATATCAATGGTCATGTCAACAATTCGCCCTCTGTAGGAAGAAATCGGCAGTAGGTATGCTCATTTTCTAGGCTCTGTAATAATACATTTGAAGTACTTGACGTCTGGATAGACCATCGCAATACAATTACAGGCCAACTTCTACATACTTGTGTGTTGACTCAACAGACCACATACTCTCGCTAAGCCATACTAACTATGTACAAACAGTCTCTGTGTGTGAATTATAACCGAACCGTTAGGTGATAATTTTATCTACGTTTTTTGACGCCGACTCTATCTAGACATTAATAATCAAAGAAGCGGACGAGTTTTGTAATAATTTTGTGTGTGATTCTCCATTTCTTGGCGACTGTACTTTTTAAATTTGTGAATTCCGATGGGAATAACTCCAAAAGCTTACAACGGTCTCTTATGAACGTTTTCCTGTAGCTATAATTAGATATCTGCCTTTTCTGTCTCATCTCAAATTACCATCATGAATATTAGTGTCTTTTTTAAACTTAGTATAGATCTTTATAGTGTTTTGCAAAAGTAATAACAATTATTTTATTAGATGGTAAAATCTCATAAACAAAATTTGTAATTTATATTTTTAGGGTTCCGTACCCAAAGGTTCCTCCAATTGTAATACCTAAACACTTGAAATTACCTACTATGAGCGGTATTACAACAAATAATAAAATTAAATGAAGTTAAAAATTAAAGGGGATCCCTATACAAGAAATGTGTTTTTTTTTAAATATTGTACGGTGGTACTGAACCGTTCGTGTGCGAGTCCTGACTCGCACTTGACAAATGAAATGTCTGTTGTTTCGGTTACAATTTTCAAAGACTTTATATTATCTATTTCTATTGGTAAGAGAATTTTTGTAACTTTCTAGCAATTTCGCAAATCGTCGAGCGGTGGCTGTACGCACGAGCGGACGCGAAAGGTGCCTTTTACGCCAGGTGCGCCAGGCTGGGCTGCCGACTGCGGCCTAGATGTGCATTGTTATCGTGTTTGCTTTCTACATAATCACTGTATTACGAGAAATATCTCTACTATGAGAGGTCGTTATATTTACAATTAAATAAATAACTGATAGAAATTTATATTTATTTCAAAATCTCTATGTTGCAAACCACTATTACGAATAAACTAAAATTATCATCATCATCAACCCATTTTACCCCACTGCAGGGGCTTAGGCCTCCCCCAGGGTGAGGAGGGGGGCTTGGAGCTTAAGTCCACCACGCTGCTCCACTGCGGGTTGGGAACTGTAACGACCGCCATCTATTGACAGCGTCCGGGACCGACTGCTTAACGTGCTCTCCGAAGCACGGTGTCAGTGCGCGGCGCAAACTAAAATTAAAATTTTATTAATTTAGAACGGCAGGTAATGCCGTGTATTCATACGCAATTTAAGACGATTTAATCAGCTCACTACACAATTTAACCATCGGAATGCGCAAACAAAACCATATTCAACCTTAGCATACATCTACTCGCGCATTGTTGGTGATTAATCTACGTCGACTGTCCGTGATCTATGCTACGATTGACTGATGCCATTTCTTTTGTCACGCCACCTTCCGCACGCAGGATAAGTTCTAGTCCACCGCAACACACAGACCGTCACTAAATATATGTAGCAACATATTTGAATTATCTTGCTACCTATATACCTTACTACAATATTGTTGAATTAAACCATGGTATACAAGTATCATGCATGTTCCGATACATCGTTGTGACAGCAAAAATGTGAGCAAAAAATATACGCCATAGACCAAATATACACTGGTTGATGTTTTGAAATATTCGCTATGAAGGAGAATTTTGTGACACTCACATATAAAATTCGTACTGGAATAGAAAATATTCTAAAATTACACTTCATGTGTAATTTAATAAAACGTTTGTTTATAACTTTGATATTCACCGAGTCGAGTTTCGTTGAATGAAACGTTCCATCTTGACCAATATACTAAAATAAATACCAACAGTTAAACAATTACGCCATACTGTTATTAAAGTGTTGAGAAGCGCGCACCCAAAAACGCGTACGCGAAGAATAGCGGCCCGCCTCCACATGCTGTTTATGCTAATGTCAAATACGAGTTGTCACAGTATTGTTCGTGGGTATCGAACCCGAGCCCTTTCATTATTGCCAACCGCAATCTCATATTTATTCACGGGGCGGGGCGCAGTGCCCTCAAAAAAATAATAGCGAAGTGCGATCAACTTACGCAATCGAATTTTATAATAACAATCGATACTTCCACATAACTAGTTTTATTGTTAAAACTACTGTTAAGAACAGGTGACGAATAAATTGATTGGAGTGTTTTGGAAAACGTTAGAACTTTGAATCGTAATACCTATATATGAGGTGGTCGAAAACGAAGTCAGGACGACAAAGTAAAGCTCATGTTTAGATAGGAAATAAACAAATTGTTAGTGTTAAATTGACGTGCAAATTTAATTAGTGTAGACGTCGATATGTTCATGAATTTTTTCGTTTTAATATGTAAGAAAGTGAAAAAACCCAAGAAATAATTTGCCACGTGTGGCATTGTCATGAATACATAGTTTTTTTAAATATGTAATTATTTTTCGAATTGTTTTTGCCGACCGCTTGGAACCCTAACTGCAGTACCGAAGGTCGCAGTTTCGATTCCCGCCTGAGACAAATATTTGTGTGCGTTAAAATTTCTATTTATTCCGTGTCTGTGTGTCAAAGATTTGTATATGATAATAATAAAATATTTAAAATAACTCGTATCATAAAGAATATTTAAGTATGTATATCTACTCTTTAGCATCCATAAGACAAGCATAATACTTACGTACTCTAGGACTAGATGGCACTGTGTGGAATGTCCCAGGTATTATTATTATTACTGAAATCATTAAATAAACTATATATATTGTTCTGTAGATACTTGCGAAACCCTGCTTTTACATTTTACTACACATACTTCAATAGTTTTTTTTATGGAGACAGCGTCCGTTTACTTGTGAATTGTAAAGCTCTATATATGTCGCGGTAAATTTTAAAATGTCCCTTAACCCTTTCGGTGTATTTACAGCCTTTATATTCAAAAACATAAAATGTATATTTTAAATGCGCCCCCGTCGTGACGTGCTCATCGTAATCTCGAATAATCATATTTTGTATTCATTCCATTCGGTTCGCGCATTCATCATAATTTTTTCCGAAATAACCCACCATTAAGTATTGCAGAATTTTAAAGCCATTATAGGATGGATACGGTCATGCGTCTTCCCGCAAATGTTCGTACATTCCCTTTTTAGACAAATTTTGGCAAAGAACCGAAATAAAATATAGTAACAAAATTGAATGAGCAATTTCTGAGTAATATAGCACTATTTACCAACCCGCACTGGAGCAGCATGGTGGATTAAGCTCTAAGTTCTGAGCCTGGGGGAGGTCTAAACCCTGCATTGGGGCATAATGGGCTGGTGGAATGGAATGGCACTGAACATACACAAAGAAATTATTCAAACACGACTAATATTCGTTTAATATTGTCAAAATTGCAAGACAACGTTTACGTATCTTTTGTAGGTAAGTTATTTGCTTTCTAAAATCAAAATGCGCACGTAAGGTTGTCAATACAATTATTTATTTATTTTACAATTTTTGTTGGATTTTAATAACTATTTTGATGAATATTATTTGCCTAAAGAGGAAGAGATTACAAAAATTTTGCTAAAAAAACTACCAAACTACCACAACTACCAAATTTTATATTTTTGAATGATATAATAAATATACTATAATTATTATTATTATTATTAATGAATGTAGTATAATATATTTACTATTTTAATAAATATCATTTAGCTATAACATGACTAAAAAAAGGATGAGATTACGACTAACTGTTAAAACACGCATGAAAACTACCAAATTTTTCAACGTTACCTACCAATGTGAACGACTGCCTTTTTGAAGTACGTTTATTGGTTGTTAAATCGAATTTTATATGACAAATTACATAACATTACAAGTTTACAAATTGTTAGTAATTTATAAACGATATTGAAAATATGACACTTCATTACTATCTACATTATATAAATACGTAATTCTTGAACGAAGCCCGGAACGAAGCCGAGAATAATAGCCGGGACATACCACACAACGCCATCTAGTCCCAAACTAAGCATAGCTTTTACTATGAGTACCGGACAACTGATATACATACATAAATATCCTTTTTTATATACAATATATACATATGTAGATATTTTACGCCCAGAAACGGAACAAATAGACATGTTCATGCACGCAAATATTTGTTCCGGGGGGGGGGGGGGGGGGGGAATCGAAGTCGCGACCGTTGGCTTCGCAGTTAGGGTCTCTGACCACTCGTCATCATCATCTTATTTTTGTCATTATTATCAAACAATCCATTTACAAATAAATTGCAACACCGATTGTAAGCAAATAAATATTTAGTGTGACGGAAATAGTAAAATAGACTAAAATATAAATTGAAAAGTATAGTAATAGCCACGAACATCATCGACGACACCACCTGATTTTATTAAGGCCATTTGAACTCCGAACTGGGCTAATTAGCTCAATTTTGACGGCACATATGCATTCTACGCTTTATAATTTAATCACAGATCTAAACTAACTTTTGATGAAAAATCTCTATAAGTAAAATCGGAAAAAATTTAATTTTAAAGTGGGTGCCAAGTACCACCTCGAATCAACTTTATTTCGATCTCGAAAGCGATTTATCATACGTGATGTCCATAATCGAATTCGCCATTCGATCTTAAGATAGGATCAGTATCCGATTCTCGGAATATCGAACCCATCGATTTCGTGTTCTTCGACAAACTTTATACGATCCGATTGGAAATTTTACAGTATCGATCAATTATAAATTCCGAGGAACACCAAAAAACCATTAGGGTTTACAAAAAGATGTCTAAAAAAGTCAGTTTCATCGTCTAACCTTAGTGTTCGGTGCAAAACAAAACAAAATGTTAACTTGAAAAATAATACAACAAAAAAATTTATATTATTTATCGAGTAGTTTATAGTAAGAAAAAAATGTTGTAAGTTAAGTTTTTCAGAGGGCATAGAGTTAAAATATTTGGAGTTACTTAGTTACATGATAATGGCGATAATTTTGTGCATTATTAATAGGAATCTTGTCTTGTTATTCATTATGAACGTAGAATAAAAAAAAAAACGGAAAAACCGAGTCGCACTCGCATACGAAGGGTTCCGTACCACCGTACAATATTAAAAAAAAAACAGTTTCTTTTATAGGGACCCCCTTCAATTTTTTTTTTTATTTAATTTTTATCATTCGATGTTATATCAGCCCTAATAATACATATTTCATTTAAATTTCAAGTATAAGCAATGATCTCACAACTACCAATCTTGTATGGGGGCCCTTATAATTTTTAAATTTATTGAATTTTAAATATTTTGTACATAGTCCTGCGACAGACGGGCGGACAGCGGTGTCTTAGTAAGAGGAATCTCGTTCACTAAAAAACGAGTCTGTAACGAATTAAACTAGATAGCTATGTATAAAAAATGCTTGCAACTGTATTGTAAGTGTAATGTAACAATTAGAGTAATTTTTAGAGTTACGTACCTAAAGGAGGTTAACGAGCCAATATTACTAAGCTGGTCGGTTAAAATTCTCGCAGAATATCTGGTATAATGGTGGATATCCCAACAAATAATAAAAACAAAAAAAGGGTCTGAATTCAAGCAAAAACAAAACATTTAAAAAATAATATATCCCTGACTCCCTGGAAAGTCGATTTTCAGCCCACAACAGTGCGACGGATCGAACATGTATGTATGTGACAATGGTAAACGACTTCGCGTAGAAATCAAATGGTTCGATTTATAGCCCAAGGTATCCCAGGGCCTCATGACGTTACTTATTTTCTCAGAAATAAAATATGTGGGCTTAAGTAGTGTTAGTACGTAGTGTGCGTGTATGCATACCTGCTAACTTGTGCCGACGGCCATTTTACAGGTATCAGGTGCTACAGGTAGGTAAAAATAAATTTTTCTTTTCTTAAAGTCTCAATGTTGATTCTTTTGTATGTTTCAAAGAATATTGATGAAAATCGATAATCAATATTGCCAAGACACTACCCGTTGGCGGTAACCCATTACGTTTAGCACAGTATACGTACGAACACTACTTAATTCCACATTATTTTATTACTAAAAAATAAGTAAGATCTGGCGGCCCTGGAATCTTGCTTTATCCTTACTAATATTATAAACGTGAAAGTTTGTATGTATGGATGTTTGTTACTCTTTCACGGAAAAACTACTGAATGGATTTTAATGAAGCTTTACAATAATATAGCTTATACATCAAAATATTACATAGGCTATAATTTTTTTTATCATACAAAAATCAACAGCTACACAATACTTATAGTAAATATTAATAAACACAGGAAGCCAATTAGAGGTTCTTGCAGGTAGTGATAGAATTATAAAATTACCTAGTCCAACGCCACAACAGCAGCAATACCTTCGTAGCATATCACATGTCAGCTTACAATAGAATTTTAACTACTTAATTATAAATTACAAGTTATACCTAAATTAACAAAATTGTATCTCATTAAAGATTCACCGGTGTAAAACTGTGAAATTCTCAAATTGGTCATTCAAACAGGAATCGCCCAGTTAACAAGTGCCTTGCCTTTACGAAATCGGTATTAAGATCTAAATCAAGATCTTTGCAGATAATATTGAAATTGTGTCGTGATAGCCCAGAGCACAACGAACCTGTCTTAAATTTATAAGGCCCCACAGGGCCATGGTTCGAATCCGGGCGTGTACCAATGAGTTTTTCTGACTTAAGTACACAATATCACTGACACCGTGCTTCGGAGGGCACGTTAAGCAGTCGGTCCCGGACGCTATCAATAGATGGCGGTCGTTACAGTTCCCAACCCGCAGTGGAGCAGCGTGGTGGACTTAAGCTCCAAGCCCCCCTCCTCACCCTGGGGGAGGCCTAAGCCCCTGCAGTGGGGTAAAAATGGGCTGATGATGATGATGATGATGAATATTGAAATTATTGCTCGCACGCCATAGAAAAGAATTCCGCTTGTAATTGCTCGATACAACAGGAATATATAAAATATTGATTGAACGAAGACATCTAGCAGGTGCATTCAAGGAAAGCAGCGCTAAAAGCTGAGGGCAGTCAATTTTGTTGGAGGCAATTTTAAAGAGAAATAAAATATCGGCCATTTTGCGACGTTCTTTTTTTTAGTGGAAGGAAGGAAGTGATGTTTTCCGCAGAAATACTCGTACCTATCAGAACAGAAGGCATCTTTTGTGTGATAGCTTTGGTGACATAAAAAAAAAATTCTGGATTTTCTCAATTCGTAATATGTAAGTGACGTAGTTAGGATTCCAGACCTGAGACGCATTATAAATATATTGTATGAATTGTCCAAAATATAACGATAAGTGTCAAGTAAGCGAGCTATTCCGACGTGTGCTGCAAAAAGCGTTAGAGTTACACGTATATAATGTATGATAGAAATGTTTATCTTAAATAATCCTACAAGAAAGCCCGCGAGAGCATATATAAATTTTTTATGTGTAAGCTATTATCGCCATAATCAGAATCATAAATACAACAAAGTATCAAATGGGGGGCCCTATGTAGCCAACACGAGCGGAGCCGCGGGCGGAAAGCTAATCATTCATAAAAGTATTTTTTAAGTAAATGAATATCTTTCATAAGATATTGTATTTAAGACCCGGTTTTAGTTTGGCTCATTTGATGCTTCAAATTCAAAGGTTTTCAAGCGTTTATTTTCGATATTACATTTATAAAAATAATTACAATAGATTGTGTATATAGTATAGATTATAAGTTTACTATAGATTGTGAATGAACGCTAAAAATAGGAAAAAGTAATTTAAATGTCGATAATAAATTTATAGAAAAAAATATTTTATTTTTATTTCAACTGTAATATCCATACATAAAGTTATTTCCTGTAAAAATAAATTTCACCATAAAACAGGCAACAAAATCGTCTAGCAACTAAAAGTTTTAATAAACGCTCTAATTCTAAAGCAATCAAATTTTAATTTTTAAAAAAAACCTCTAGTGTAAATGCACAAAAGCAAGTGATAAATATTTCACAAAGTTGAACTCTTTCTTTCCATTGGGTACAGACGCGTAGGGTCTCTGCCTCTAATTTCAGCGAGAGCAGAGCCTTAATAAATGTAATAACATACCTTAGTTCTGTAGAGCGGATTGGAAAAATCCCAGCCCGGTGCCACGAACAAATAACCACACTTCGAAACCTTCCGGCTGGCCTGTGAACAAATTAAATATAATTAAAATGATGTAACACGAACGCCTGTTATTACTGGGATGCGATTAAAAATCATGAAAAGCGTATTCGAGACACGTTTTATGGTAGGATTCTGTAGTCAATATGAAAATACTGAATGTTCGGCCGAACTTATTCCAAACATATAGAGCGTGTACAGCTTACCGAAAAACAAAAAGTAAAAAAATAATTAAGTAGGTAGTTATAACAAAAATAAAACTTTAAACCTGTTTTTTTCGGTAACCTTTAGTTCACGCTATCTGCTTACTTGAAACTTTTTGTTTAGTTCGGTAAGCTCTACATGCTCCATTAGTTTGAACTACGTTCAGCCGAACTAGTTGTATTTTTATATAGTCCAAAATTATACAGCGTGTGCAGCTTACCGAACTAAACAAAAAGTATCAATAAAAATATGTGATAAAAAAATGAAACTTTAAACACGTTTTTTTCGGTAAACGGTAGCTTGCGCCATCTACTCACTTGAAACTTTTTGTTTAGTTCGGTAAGCTCTACACGCTCTATTATTCTAAACTAACGTTCAGCTGAACACGGAATATATACGAATACTTAGTGTCACAATTATGTTAAACTAAAGACACATTATTCATCTTCGGTAATTCAAACAAAAGCTCATAGTGCGCCAGTGTTGTAGTGCGTAATTAAAATAAAATTAAAAGTTAAAAGATCTATTCAACAGTGCTATAAGCACTCGGAGGCGTATATATTTTTTTATCAATAGGTTACATTACTTCGGATATTTTGCAAGATACAATTTATAAGAATTACGTTTAACCACGAACCCCAAACTTCACACACTACAAACAATAATTTTTTCATAGCGTTGAAGTACCGTCAACAAAAAATATGACTTCACAAAGAAATAAAAAAAAGCCGTGCTAACTGGTAGTTAGTAAAGACGGAATTAATTACGATAAAAAATTCAAATTCTCTAATCACGAAGATCTTTCGAGAACATGTTATGTTTTTTACTCAGAAATGATCCATCCAAAAAACAACAACAAACGCTTATGTGATAAAAATAAGACCGGACCTTGTTTTTAGGGTTCCGTACGAAAAAACGAGACCCTATTACTAAGACTCCGCTGTCCGTCTGTCTGTCTGTACGTCTGTCACAAGGCTGTATCTCATGAACCGTGATAGTTAGACAGTTGAAATTTTCACCGATGAAGTATTTCTGTTGCCGCTACAGCAACAAATACTAAAAAAAAACAGAATAAAATAAATATTCAAGGGGGCTCCCGTACAAAAAACGTGATTTTTTTGCTCGTTTTTGCTCGATAGTGACAACGACAACAGGTAGACGCTTGAAATATTCACAGAATATTTAGTTATATATTGACATTAAAAATAAATAATTAAATTAAAATATAACAAATAATATTAATACATATTATAAGTTAAAAGATAAACGTTGTTCATTCGACTGGTGTTGTGGAAATTTTGCGTTTGTTTTTTAGCTTTTTAGTTAAATGCAATGTGTCAATTTTCTCCAATACGAGTACAGATTATAATTACCTACTAATTAAGCATTCATAATAGTTGCCGACACCCTCAAGTTTATATAATTATCAACAAAAAGACTTAAAGCGATCGTTGAAAACGACGTTGCTGAAATTACGTTTTAATTATTTGTAATGTGATAGTTATTACATGGCCCGGCGAGAGCCAGATCGGGCCCCGGGTGTAAAAGATTGCGGGGCCCACCCCACCTTACTTTGAAAAAAAAATCAATTAACGGGGCGCACCCTACCTTACTTTGAAAAACAGATCAATTAACCGGGCCCCCGTTTCGTAGTCCGGGCCCGTGTGGTATTACTACCCTTACACCCCCTATCGCCGGCCCTGGACTTATTACACAATTTATATACGAATATCAATTCACAATACATTACTTTTACGTAAATAACCACGCAGGGATTGGTCTAAATATAACCCGAAAACTGGTTTCGGTTAAAATTATAAAGTCTATCACGTTCCTAAATACGGAAAAGGGGAGTGGAAGCAGGAGGAAGATGTGTATACGGAAAAGGGGAGTGGAAGAAGGAAGGAAGGACTAATATTTTTATTGTTTTACAAATCGCAAAATATCGCTTTGCATTTTAGCTCAAATAAATATATAACATTAGGACAAAACTTTCAAAGAAAACCAACTAAATAAGACAAGATTATATTCCGGGAGCCTAATCTGGCATTTATTACCATCGCGTTGCATTTTATTACACAAAAGACTTATTTTCTTCAACCCATAAATTCGAAAAGGATCGCCTTGGAGTAATTTACGTTTATCTCCCCTGTTACTAAATCGTATTATCTATAATAAACTCGGAATAAACCAACATATAGCATACACAAAAATTACTAATCCAATAGTTTATAGATGTTAATCAGTTGGTCTCTCGGTGTAGGACTTTAAAATGAAAATTATATTTCTATGAGAATGTTTATAAATCTATCGTTTTCACTAGGAGAAAGTTGGTTAATGAATACCGCGTTTATTCGAACATAAAGTGTCAATTAGAAACTACATAAGTTTTAATGTCGCCTAATAATACATTTGTAAGATTTTAATAGAAAGACTATAGCTACCGACTACTGTTTCGCGGTTATTATTGGAAAGTGTGAAATATCTGTAATTGAGTCGCCGTCGTCATGATGTTTTTCTCGAGAGATGGAGGTCGGAGAGGAGAGGGGGGCGTGGGAACTGGGCGACTTGCACTTTCAATAGCGCGCAACCGATGTACGATAGTGCTGCGCCGACGCCGCCGGCCGGTCTGACTTGGCGCGTCCTACCATCGAAACGGCACGAATCTATCATTATAGCGCGTTTGTTTTTTACGTCGACATATTAATATAATATTTGAGATACACATGCTACACTAAAAACGAATTAAGCGTCACAGCAAAATGATCTGTTTACAAAATATATGAGAACAAGTTGCAAGCACATAAGCGTGAAGATTTTGGTAGGTAGGGAATGAGGGGGAGGGGTTGTTAGGGTTTATTAGGGTTATGATTGACAGAATTAACGCAATGTAGTGTAGAAGGGATGAATGAAAAGGTCGGTAAGGAAACGATTGGTAAATGTTTATGAAGAGAGATGTCTCATCCCCACCATCTAAAAGTCAATAACAAATATCATATAATAGACGACGCCATGTATCCTAGGACATATTTCTTAACTAGATACAACTACATAATAGATTATTCACTGTTTCGAAGCGAAATTTTCCGAGGCGAAACTTTCATCCAAAAACTAGTACAGACGCAAACGTATTGAGATCGCAATTAATTTGAAAACGCGATCGCCGACGCATAGATCCAGGACTATTAGATAAAAAAAAAACTGTCTAACAAAAGAAAATACTTTCTAGTACGAAGGTATCGACAATACGATATTAAAATGTCCACCCGGGCTGCACGACAATGCTTCGACAATGCGTCAACAATGCGCCCGCGCAAAACCATCGACGGCGTATAGATCACGACTTTCGTCGACAGACAAGCGAACGGACGCCGACAAAGGTTGAGCAAACAGTCGGGCCACCATCGACACAATTACCGTCAACTAGTTTACTCTTACTAACTCGCTCGCAAAAAGAACGCCGCTTAAAGAAAGCAGGTGCGCCCCCATTTCACTTTCCTGCTACTTGAATACTGACGAATCAAAATAAACCTTAATGCAAAGTGTTAAAGGTTAATTTCACGGTGAGAATTCGATCATTTTTTGGAAGACAGTCCTATAACAGTAACTATCAAGTCGTGAGCTTTTTTGAATTGCTAATTTTAAGTCCTGATTAGAGCTTTTATCTTTTTACTAGTATCAATGCTTATATATATATTTCTGTTTATTGAGTTTCATAAGAAAATCTGTTTTAGATTTTAAAATAATATACAGGCTAAGAGGTACGTTTTGTTTTCCACATTGTGTATATCTGTATTGTCATAGATAAAAACTTCCATGAAGACTTTTGTTGACTTTGAAGAATTTTGTAACGCTTGGAAATCACCGCATACAATGTACCGGGTTAAATTTTTCGTAAATCGTAAGAATTTTGTAAGAGTAAAATATTTTTTTTAATATAGGTATTTAATTATGACTCAAGAGCCCGTGTAAATAAAATTGTCCGTCGTCGACAAGCCTTCGAGCACGACTGAATGCTGCGAGCGTGTATATACGTTCATAAGGTAATTTTCGAAATTTTATTACAAAGAAATTTGAAAACAGAAATAAAATGTAAAAATTGTATTTGTCAGATAACACCTCATATTTAACGTTTTATACGTTTTCTTGTTATTTTCATTAAATTTTAACGCGTAGACGACTATTTTGCGTTGACCAGCAAATATGTAGTCAAGGTGTCGTCTTGACTAAAGCGCGTTTCCACCACTCGTCAAAACCGAAGCGAAAGTCAAGGTCAAAAGTCAATGCACGTACGTCACCTCAAATGTAATGAAATCAGCACCAAATCCGCATTCCCGCATCATGATCAATGGAGTGAAGATGCTCGTATTAGTGAAACTATTTTTCGATTTATTAAGTCACGATTATGTTTGCTTATTGCACTCGTGTTTGTCTATGGTTTCGATCGGATTTTAATTTTTTCTATCCTACAAGAATAATAAATCAAGATAATTCGTTGGTTGTTTCTTTCTTAACCCAGTGTTCAGTAGTGTGTGAACGTAGTCAAAACCTATAGATCACTTACCGAACTAAACAGAAACTTAAAAAAATTATAAAAAAACTTTAAACATGTTTTTCTCGGTAACCGTTACTTTGTGCCGTTTGCTCACTTGAAACTTTGTTTAGTTCGGTAAGCTCTACATTCTCTATAAGGTTGGATTACGTTCAGCCAAACACCTGGAATGTATAAACCAAATGTCGTGCGTTAATCTCGCAAAGAACTCGAAAATGGGCCGACCGAATTGATTTTTTTTTAATGCGTCAATACTAGGGTTAAGGGAAAAAAAACTTAGGAAAAACCCCAAAGGAACAGCTGAAACAGCAGCCATGCTTACTTCTTCTAAACCACGCAACCGATTTTGATACAGTTTTCACAGCCATTTACACGGTTTCTCCCAGAATGTGTTCAATGTCTTATTACACTAGTTTGTTAGAAACGAATAGGTACCCCTATTAGGTACCTAAGTTTACTTTAATTGTGTTAAGCTGTTTAGAACGTACTTAGAAAAGTTAATGTAATGTAAATTCGTTTTTTTTATGTTCACAGTTGATATACAGATAGTTTCAAGGCACATGTTTTTTGAAATCACAAACTTTCTATCTGGTGGGTTTCAACTCTGCTTGTATGAAAATTAATGTTACAGTAAAAGCATTTGGAAATTAATGAAAAAAGTGTTTTAAGTAATGAACAGGAGTTCTTACCTCCAACCCGCACTGGAGTAGCGTGGTGGATTAAACTCCAAGTACCTACGTGACGAAGAGGCCTAAGCCCCTGCATTGGGGCAAAATTTGCTGAGAAGGCAAAGAAGTATTATATATTCATCCAAATCAGCCCATTATGTCCCACTGCAGGGGCATATGCCTCCTCTTGGGACGAGGGCGCTTGCAGCTTCATCCACCACGCTACTCCAGTACGGGTTGTTGGTAAGGACTAAAAAGAAGTTTTCACTGAAAAAAGATTAACTTTTGAAACCTTAGACTTCTCACACACTAACAATTTTTAGTCACACAACTACCGCGTGTACGAAAAGTAGGAGCAAATAAATCGAACGATGAAATATGCAGCTATCAGCTTGTCACATATCAATATTGCATGTGTAAAAATCTTAGTGTTACAATAATACGTGGGCCATCTTACACAGCGCCATCTAGTCCCAAAGTAAGCAAGTATTATGCTTGTATTATGGGGTACTAGACAACTGATTACATATTTAAATTTTTTTTATATAATTTAAACATACCTATGTACATAGTTTTTACAACCAGACACGGAACAAATAGACATATTCATGCACCCAAATATTTGTCCCGGGCGAGGATCAAACCCGCGACCCTTGGCTCCGCAGTTAAGGTCTGTATCACTCAGCCAATCGGTCAGTGAAGCTAAATATAATTCTGCAAATAGTATTATACGAGAAAGGTACGGCCAGTGTAGTACCTACTTGTAGCAAAAAAATAATTACACACACGCGAAGCCTTCGGCAATCGCTTGAATAACAAAACATGTTTTAGTTATTTAATACGTTTCTGTTTGTGATCAGATTTTCGTCGTTCCATGTAATTAATCAGCATTAAGAGCGCGACCGCCTCTAACAGGATCAAAGGTGCCGCTACACTTTCGCCATTAGCCCGACAGATAAATTGTCACGCCCACTGACGCAGCCTTAAGAGAAATGGTTGACTGGTTTAAGGTCCGTACGTAAACTGGAGCACTGTTATTATTTCGCCTAGAAAAACTCATGTCGACCGCATTTTAAGGAAGGGAATTTCGTTTTTAAGAATAACCCAATAATAAGTATTGACGCGGGTTTAGGTGTCAAATATTTTTGCAGGTAATTAAAAAATGGTGCCATAATTTTAACTAGCGATTTGGAGGAATGCCACATAAGAGGCCAGAGATACCTAGTCCACATAACGTGAAGACTGGAGTGGCGATTCAGGTGATCGAATATGGCGGAAAACAATATAAACGTAAAAATCACATGTATAGAGATATACGTGGGGGGCGATACGGCGTCGCTTTTCATAATTGACGACCGCTTAGCATAGTGGGTAGCGACCCTGGAGGTCCCAGATTCGAATCCCAGGTCGGGTCAGTATTTATGTGATGTATATTGTTACTGGTAATGGGTCTTGGTTGTTATATGTATGTGGTGTCTTCGCTTGGTACCCAAAACACAAGCTAATGCTTAGTTTGGGGCCTAGACGTTGTTGTTCATGTATATACATTTTAATAAAAACAAATTTAAAAAACTTCCTGGAATTAACGAGAAAAAATTACTATAAATGGTGAAAAATGAATTTATTGTTTCTCAAAATATTCTCCTTTAGCATAAATGCACTTTTTCATACAAATAAACCAATTTTGAAAATATTTATGCCACTCCTCCCTGATGACTTCGGAAACATGTTCTTCATACTCTTGGACAGTTTCTTCTGGTGATGAAAATCGTGGCCCAATAATAATACCAAAAACATGTATTTGATGCTTAGCTTACCTTATGTCACAGAAATCACAATAAGTTAGAAATACAATTTAGGCGTGGCATGCGTTGCACGCGAATTCGATTAGATTCGATTCCATAGACGCGTCAAAATGACATTTCAAGCTTATTTATTGTAAACGGTATTTCCCTGGAGGTTATTGTAAAATTGTGCACTTTGCTTGTACAGTTGGATAAGTTGGATTTGTTGAAGTATTATTGTTTCGAAAACGGTAAAATTTTAGACCTACCCATACAATCACACTTGGGCAAACACCCAAACGATATGCTTTTACGCTTTCAGATTGGTTGGCATAATACTTGTATTTTTCATACTTGGAAAGTATGCTTGAAGTTTCCTTAACAGAGAGCTGAAAAACAGTTTTCGTTCCTGGGAAACGATTTTTCCTGCTGTCAAAAAATTTAGCTTTTAAATTTTTTCACAGCAGGGAAAATCGTTTGAGCCAAGCCATGAACTAACTTTTTACACGGCCACTCAGTAAAATCACGTCACAGTGTAAAATTGTAATTAATAAATATTATCAAAAATTTTGTAAAATGGCTTTATACCTTATAATAAATTTTTAATAACGCGTTTTTATTTACTTTCTGCATATTCGAAATGAAAAGGAGAGAGTTTACCTCGAGTGAAAGACCTATTTAGGCATCCGAACTATTGGCGCCCTCGCTCATTAATTTCTGTTGAGTTTTTATAAAAAAAGAGGAAATTTGTCCACGATTTGGGTGTCGCGCTGTGTCTGTTGACAGGGGATCCTTTGAGCAAGGAGTACTTTGTTCAGAGGATCAGTGTCGCAATACAGCGCAGCAACGCGGCAAGCATCCTTGGTACCCTGAACCCATCGTCTCTTTAAAATTTTGTCATTCATCATAATTTACATAGTATTTTTTAATTTGTAAATACTTTTAGTTTTACTTTTTATATAATTTAGTTATAATTTGGTTTCTTCTTGTTTTTATTATTATTATTATTAAAAAAGAGGAAATGTTTACATATGATGGTATAATTTTGTAGCGTATCAGTTACATATGTTTTTTGGATCGATTCATACCCACTGCTTATAATTATGATCTTTATTTTATTATAGGATGAAAAATAGTAAAATACTAGTTTGTACGTTTGGCTCTGGTTACATTCTGGACACTCCCTGGATAACATACTTTTGCTCGGAAAATTGAATAGAAAATATTTAATTTCAAGAAATTTTCTATTGGATCAATGTGGGGTTAACACATCATTACGTAAACGTAAATAGGTAATAAATAGATATACTATGAGCATAGTATATTCTATAAAAAGACTTATATATTCAAAAATTTATTTTCAAGTACTGTAAAGTCAACACGCGATAACTTTCTACGCTGAACGTAAAAAAAAATATGAAAGTAAAAGTAATAAAACCACTAAGTAGGTACTTCAAATTGTCAACTTGTCCATCCATTTGTTCCGTTTCAGGGTCAAGAGCGCTCGTTGATTCGATACAGATGTACAGTCAGAATAGAAAAATTCTTACTTGCTTACTTTGGGACTAAATGGCGCTGTGTGAGATATCCCAGGTATTATTATTATTGTTTGTTATACGTGGTATATTTTTGCTCACATTTTTGCTGTCACAACTATCCTTTTAATTTACATATCTACATATATATGCATCTTAAAAAAATCTAAGCTTATAATATCAGTAGCCTAGTGCTCATAATACCGACTCTGTCCAGTTTGGGCCTAGATGACCATGTGTTAGATATCACATATATTATTATTATTATTATAATTTTGCAGACCAGAATATTACAAAAAAGACGCAGAGCACAGGATCGGAAATGAATAACGCAGTCCAAATGGTAACAAAATATGTTACATCATCACACATTGCGTAAATAATTTTATTTATATTGAACAAATAAATCACGTAGTTTTTAAGTATTAGACTATTTGACGACCGCTTAGCCTAGTGGGTAGCGACTCGGCCTACAAGGCTGGAGGTCCCGGGTTCGAGTCCCAGGTCGGATCAGTATTTGTATGATGAATATTGATACTGGTACCGGGTCTTGGTTGTTACATGTATGTGGTGTCTTTGCAAAAATATTTATATATGTATATATTATAAAGAATATTTGAGTATGTATATCAGTTATCTAGTAACCCATAACACAAGCATAATACGTGCTTACTTTGGGACTAGATGGCGCTGTGTAGGAAGTCCCATGTATTATTATTATTATTTCAATTTTATCATTTCAATATAATAATAATAATACATGGTACTTACCACACAGCGCCATGTAGTTCCAAAGTAAGCTAATATTGTGCTTGTATTATGGGGTATTATATATAGTATTCCAACTGTACTGACATGCGTGAATGTGGTCATTTATTAGGATTATGTGGGCGGCATTGAAGGGAACAAGTTAAAAGTATTTGTCACTGACAGCCCATTGTCACGTCGTCGGCGAATAAAAACGATGTAGTCAGATAAAAAAGTTTTCGTTACGACATATTTAAAAAAAAACTCCCAAAAAATTATTTACTGAATGCAGAAAATAACTATTGAGCTGATGGTGCTTACGTATGAACACGTTTGTTTTTATTTTTTATATTTATTAATAAAAAAAATTAATAATATACGATTTATATAGTAATATATAATAATATTATATAAATAGGGACATTCTACACGGCGCCATCTAATTCCAAAGTAAGCTAGTATTTTGCTTGTATTATGGGGTACTAGACAACAGGTGTACATACATAAATATTCTTTTTTATAATATATACATATATATAGATACTTTTGTACCCAGTCTGTTGTCCTACTGTCCTACTGTCCTAGTTGTCCCGGGCGGGAATCGAACCCGCAACCCTTGGCTCCGCAGTTAAGGTCTCCAAACGGTAGAGACTCTAACTCGTAGCTCTAACTGTAGAATGGAAGGTCGCGAGTTCGATTCTCGTCCGAAACAAATATTTATGTGCATGAACATGTCCATTTGTTCCGTGTTTGGGTGTAAAATAATTATGTATATATTATAAAGAATATGTAAATATGTATATCAATTATCTAGTACCCATGATACAAGCTTTGCTTAGTTTGGGACTAGATGGCGCTGTGTGGGATGTCCCAGGTATTATATTACCTACTACCTAGTACCCATAATACAACCTCTAATTAGTTTGGACTAGACGACCTTGTGTGAGATGTCCTAGGTATTATCATTATATCATTTTCCTCATAAAATAAACAAGGTAGATATTACGCAGGTAGTATTCTTTTATGGTAGTAATTCACAACTTTTCACAACTAGTTTTCTAATGGTAGTCGAACGACGCATGTAACTGGGAGTTTGTATTGTCATGCACTTTCTAGGTAGTTGGAAATTATCGAGTGTGCCATTGTTCTGGAGTCACTTTCTACTGACGTTCTACCTACCGTAACTTGAGTGTTATTTATAATGTTACGAAATTCGATATTGTTATTGTTTATACGAGTTATTGATAGCCCGAATGGAAATTGAAAGTGATTTGTCTTTTTTAGAGTATCACCTTTAGAAGCTTCGGTTTAAGAGCCTGAAGACTTGGTTACGTTGGACAGTGCGATTCGCTCTGCTATGACTATGACAATTTGACTATTCCCAAATTTTTGAAGTAAAACCCGTTATATTTTATTTAAAAAGAAAAGGATGTTTTTAAAAACTAATTTGAATTTTTTTTTTGATAGATATTTACAAAGATATATTATATTGAAAATTTTTATAGCATGACGTCACCAGGTGGAATTATAAGTTCAGCCATTGCCGTTGCATATTTATAAAAAACAATGAAACTATTACTATTGACAGTTCTGAGATTGATATTGTTTTTATAAATATGCAACGGCAATGGCTGAACTTATAATTCCATCCAGTGAGGTTACGCTATAAGAATATTCAATATAATATGTCTTTGTATATATACATTTCAAAAGAAAAAAAACAAAAAAGTTTTTTTAAAATTGCCTATACTTTCGAAATAAAATATAACGGATTGCGCCAAATACAATTGACCCAAGTTATTATTACGTTACTTTCTATGTCTAATGATACCCTTCATAATGGGATGAGTAGGAAAAAATTTCATTCCCACTTCATTATATTTAACTTATTCTGAATTTGGATTACAAAAATTTAAATTCAATTTTGACGTTTAATAATACGTAAACTCAAACTGTCCAATAACTAATTTAAAATTCCCTAGGCTATGTTTATAAATATAACGACGACGGATGGACGGACGGACTGGTATGATGAAACTACTCGTATAAAAGTTCCATTCTTTGTTTTTCGGTCTGAGATCTTAAAATTCTATTATTTCAACTAATAAATTCCGCCTGTTGTTTGTTCAACATTGCTTTTAAATTCATCTCGATCACCGTTTCACACAATTAGAATTGTTATTGGATCTATTATTCAATCAATAGACAGAGACGCTCGAGTAGGAATTTTAATGAGCTAAACTGCACTTACTGTACTGCGCAAACGCACCTTCTTTGTTACCAAAACCAACCGAAGACAATCTTGATTTTTTTCATATTGAACTTGGTCATAGAATAAATAAATTTGACAGCAGCGTTTGGTTTTAATAGAGTCATAAATGTCACTTCACAGTATCGAAGTGACATTACGCAATTTTGAGGGGTTGAAGACTAGCGCGCGGGGATTTCGAGAAGGTCGATACAGGTGCGCGAGGAGATTGCGCTGCGCACTGAAACTCGGACTAAAACTCGCCATGTTGCACCAGCTAGCTAGAGTATGAGATATTTAAAAGTAGAACAGGGCTTCTAGTTAATTCGTGCTTTTATGAAACTGGTATTAATTTTAAAATGTTTACATTTTACACGTATAATAATCCAAGATTACAGAAGAAAAACCAGAAAATGTTTTTTGATTTTTTTAAATAAAAAATAATTTATTAATTTTTTAAAATCCAGATTAAACGAGACAAATAAATGAATTTATTCAAAAATAACGACTCCACTCGTATAAACAATAATCGTAAACGTGAATTATGTGCACAGTAAATACAACTGACAAAAATGAAATGGTTTTATCCGAATCGAGTTCAATAGCGTCATCTCAACTGAGAACATTAAAAATAATTTACTGTCGGCAACATCATCGCTAAATTGGATCTGTGTCACCACATGTCAAAGATCGCTGTTCGTTTCAAAATTTTTAGGACATGAACACACTGCTTCCCAGAAACGATGAGTAATTTCGATATTAGAGAATACATTTATACGTAGGTAAAGCGGAACCACTATGTATGGTAAATTTTAGCATTGAAAATGCTTTTTCGAGGTATTAAGCATTCGTTTTGGGCAAGAAAATTACGACCGGTGTCCTCAATTATAAAAATAGAGAAATAAAAATGGTATCAAAAGATAAATTATTTAAAGTGCTATAATACTCCAAAAACAATATTGTAAATTGTTTATTATAATGTTTTAATATTGAAAATGTTTATCAGATCGTTTTAGTGGGGAGTGTAATTCGGTTATATTTTAGAAATTTATGATGATAAACAAAGAGCAATTGTATCAAAAGATACAGGGGGCTTGTAGGGCACCGTGTATATTAAATTTTCTAAAATCGGTCCGTAATTTTTTTCGGAAAATCGAAAATGGTGATAAAAAAATTGACGAGATTTCCCGATTTTTCTGACAAAAAGTATCTTTTTCAAAATTCTTTCAAAAATTGGCTATATGCATTTTCCTGTACCTATCAGGTTGGTTGCACTAGCGATCGATCTAAGCGTACCTACAACATATTTTAAATGTCATTTTTGTAACTCGTCTGATTTTTAAGAGCTTTAATGAAATAAAGTCATTTTCAATGCGCCAGAAGGTATTAAAAACGTGTTTATTTGCGTATCGCATAAATAGGAAATAAATAAAGTATGGTAGACAAATCGCAAAAAAAAATATTAGGTAATCCAAAAACAAGAACAATAGACGCATCTTATGTGAAACACAGCTTTCATTTAATATATTTATTACAATAAAATTTCCTATATCTTAATATTGCAGTCCATTGGGGTAATCAAATATCACGTAGCGTCGTTTCACATGATTCTGAGACACCACTTTCGCTACTTCCAGTCATTAGTAGTGCAAAGCAATACTTAAAATATGTGCACTCGGCACAGTCGTTATAAAATTACTATAGGTATTTAAACTTTCACTTGTGACTCGATACGATATACGCAAGTCACATGTGAGAATGATATCACAGACGTATCGATTTTATTCTACACCGCAAATTATAGACACCGTTTATTTCGTACTAGCTTCCTGCCCGCGACTTCACAATAAAGTATAGTTAATGTAGTTTGACTAATATTAACTATATTATAAGTAATAAGGTTCTAGAATAAGCCCTCAAAATAGCAATTTTTATATATATACGAATTTTTCAGATATTTTTTTCTCATCTGACGTTGAAATTGTCCCTGTGACATCAACTGGGCGATTGAGCTTGTTGCAAAGCTAAACCAAAGCTAAAACTAAATAGAAAATATTAAGATAAGGTCACTTAATGAAATTTAATCCTCATGAATCAATAAAAATATTATGATTTTATTTAGTCCAAGATAATGCAATCAGTAATGATCTGTCTAGTTGACGTCGTCGCAGGGATATTTTATTAATAAATTTTTGGGAAAAAATTACAAAGAGGATTACATACTGTTTTTTGTTTATTTTAAGGGGAAGGTATAAACTGAAAAAAAAAAAAATTTAAACTATGTGTTAAAAATTCGGTCCAAGTCATTATTGACTTTATTGCACAGCTGGTCTACCTCTTAGTTCATTTTACAAGCGTTTTGAATATAGAACACAACGGCTGTTAAGTGAAAAAAAATTTCACTTTCACCGTGCATGTTTTATTTTAATTTAATGTCGCCAGTAGCTAAAGCGGTAATTTCTTAAACCTCTATTATTAGCAGCTTAACTGTTTATTGTAAGAAAAGAAACCTGAATAATTCACGTAAGTATTCGCGGAATGCTCATACTTGTACGTGGCTTTCGGTAAATTAGTTTCACATTCAAAACGCGTGGTGCGTACAGCAGCGGTGCACGCGTCTCTCTGTCCCTTATGTTAACTGCTCAATATTCATAACGGTGCTATTGTTTCCCGCCTTTTTAAGCGTCACGTAGCGCCGCCATATTGTTTAGGGACAGGTTTCTAGTTTTTCTTGACCCAAAGAAAAGTAAGCGTGGATGCCGGTGAGAAATTAGTAACTTGCTACTGGCCGGTAAAAAGAATTACTTTTAACGACTTCACTTCTTTGTTTTAAAAATGTACCTGCTGTGATTTAGTCCAGTTCTGTTAAAAACAAAGGTAATGACTATTTTAATTGTCACAGAAATTTCTCGAGGAGAAATAGTGACATTTTATCAAATTCATCAAACTAAATGAATTTAAAATGTCAGAAACGCAAGTGGTATATAAAGTAAATCTAAACTGAAACTTTGTAGTTAATATTTTTTTATCAGTACAAAGAACGTAATCGAAATTTTCTGATTCGATTTCCTGCTGCATACTATTAATGTATTCAAGTTTTAAACATATAAAGATACGACAAACACTGTCTATTAGGTTGGTACTAGCCGCTGACATTGAGCCATTTATAGTCGATATCAACCCATTATGCCCCAATACAGGGGCTTAGGCCTCCCCTCGTGGTGAGGGTGATTGCAGCTTAATCTACCACAAAGTTCCAGTAAGGGTTCCTGAATTTTAACGACAGCTAACTATATAGTGCCGGCGTTTTGGTGTAGAAATAAACAAACAGAACGTATTTACTACGTGTGAACTAAATACGTATTTGCATATACAAGCAACTCATTTTCTGCTGGGTCTGAGTAAAACTCAAAGATGTAAATAAAAATCTAAGATGCAAACCAAAAATTTCCTTGTTTATTGCAGTTTTTCAAGCGTTTTGTTATATTTATGTGATTTTTAACCTTAAAAATACGAATATGAATCCGCTGTTGCCAAATTTATTTACTCTAACTAACTAGCTACGTATATGTTTAGGCAACCTAAATGATTCGTAATGACGGTGCACTCTGACACGGTCATATTTAGACGGCAAGTACGTGAATTGACTCCATAAGTACTATCTATCATCTGCGAAAGATTCAAGTTTTAAGAACACGTGGCCATTTTTAATCACGAGTTTCTGGAATATAAGCAATAACATTGATTCGTAAACAAAGGATGCTGCAGTTACTTTGAGGAATATACGCATTCACGAAATATTAAAGTCTTTTTCGATGGTTGCCATAATTATACAAAAATAGTAAATTCACGTAATATAGCGTCCGCAATGAAGGATAAACATCTTAAAACGGTCAGAAATTGGTTTAAATAAATTGGAGATTTTTGATAAATTGCGTTATAAATATTGTGGATTCCCATATAAAACTAATCTAAAATAGGACAGGATGAATTTGTTAAACTTTCTCAGTTTAACTGTGAGTTTCACTAAATGGGATAAATTAAAGATGTTTTACGATGTGCTCACTAACTGTACAATTAAAAACAAAGTTTGTTTAAAACTAGTGTAGTTAAAATATGTTTTGTCCTTATCTTTTCATTGTGACACTTAGGTTTAAAAGAAAGAGACAAAACATATTATACAAAGAATATTTAAGTATACATATCAGTGGTTTAGTACCCCATAATACGAGCATAATACTTGCTTACTTTAGGACTAGAATACGCGTTAGATACTATTATTATTATTTATATTTTAACTAAACGAAATTTAAACAAACGTTACTTAATTGGACAGAAATTGATCTTTAATTTTTTTATGCACCTAGGTGGGTTCTAGCTCTATATTCTGACACATAATTTATTTTTCCTTTCATACGGTAAAAGTAAATAAATATTGTGAAATAATGCTACTTTGTCATACCATATACATTAATCAAGTATTTACTTTTGTTTATCACGACGCATTTAAAATTATCTTATCTAATCTATACAAATCACGAAAAAAAAATTAATTATATTTATTCAAGGACACTATTTCAGGTACCATCATAATTTTAAAATTCCGAGTATGATAGAAAATTCATCATATAAATTCTAGATTGGTCCAATTAAGCCATGGTATGAGTTTGCCCATAAAAATGTCGGGGCGCACAAGTTACGAGCACATGTCGAATTAATTCTAGACAAGACCCAATTATGAAAGTTCTTTGACGATAATAGGTATATTTTTATCTTTTATTTACAATTTAAAATTTGCCCACGGGCTTACCCGTGTGAGAATCGGTTTGTGGCAGACTTAGAAAAGAAATATTTATTTTAGCATACACAAGATCAGTCCACAAAAAAGTATATTAAAAAAAAAACTAGAAATATCCGTCATTATAGTGACTCGCCAGGAAATCCCTACGTCGCATCGTTTACTCTTAAAATACTTATTTCAATGACCAAAAACAAAAAACACTTATCTACAAAACAAAAAAAACCTTACCTAATCAGTATCCAAAAAACAAGAAAAACACTTAATTTTTAGATTTCACCAACCAAGTTATTTTAAAATACTTACACATTTTACCTTCGTCATTTTGTCCTGTACTTTTCCCACATACTTTGTCGCACAACCTAACTATATATAAGTAACTTCTGGCAGCGTATCATTTGTAATTCGTGGAATTTGCGACAAATAAATAAACATTAAAAGATTGTGGTTACTTTTGTTTCTTGCACAAGATTAATTATCATAAGAGTGGTATAAAATGACATAGCTCATAAACAGAGACAAAAGCTACCACCCAGAACAAGATTTCTAGAAGAATCTCGTCCCATAACAGATAATCGCGGGAACGGCGTATATGGAGCAAAGTACGATGTGTAGGTACAGTCGTTGACGATATTTCAGTTTATTTTTCTGTCCGTTTATAAACAAACGAAACCCTTAAAGAATATTTTGTTTGATTGTCCATTTATATTTATATAAATATAACTTGTGAACATTGAAACTACAGACTTAAGTAGCTTATGTAACTGTGTTGCGTTTTTAAGAACGAATATCTCTCGGAGCGCGGTTTTAAAGTCGACATGTAAGACTAGACAGCGTATGCTTTGCCGGCGTACAAGCCTTTCACATAGTAACCTCAAACGAGCCTGACTGAATTTCGCTACTGGTAATGGGATTAGACGTTAGAAGATCATTCTTGAACGAACTGTCTGCTTAGTAGCAGCTCATTACGTTCTGTTCGTGTTCACTAATGTTCTGTAAATTACGCACCGATTGTATTATTCGTAATGAATCTGTATGCAAATATTAGTTTCAATACATTCGCATACAATCACACTGGAGAAAGATGTTGCTTCCAATAATAGCGTTCACCGTGTGCTTTCCAGCAGGTATTTTTTAGTATTTTTATAGTATTTTTATAGTATTTTTATTATTTTTTATAGTATTTTCCAGCAGGTTAAGTAACGTTTTCACCTTTCTTTGTAAAGAATTAACATATTTTTTTTTAAAAAGAAAATAACTTTAGTAATAATAATAATAACGTATACATGACAACAACGTTTAGGCTCCAAACTAAGCATTAGCTTGTGTTTTGGGTACCAAGCGAAGACACCACACACATACAACAACCAAGACCCAGTATCAATATTCATCATATCAATACTGACCCGACCTGTGATTCGAACCCGGGACCTCCAGCTTCGTAGGCAATATCGCTACCCACTAGCTAAGCGATCGTCATATTATGTATATCATATTCTTAAAGTCAGATAAAATCAAAGAACGTTTTATTCTTTAGTCCATACTCACACTTTTTTTAATACATACTCATGTGCAGTTTCATATTTCAATTCAGTGTACTTTATCTTTCTAGGAAGAGATCCCTGCTGCTACTTGGTGCGGTGCTGACGAGACGTATTATTGTCATCACTTTATATAGCTCGAAAGTAAGTTTACCAAGACAGTTTTACAAACATAGCTATGTATATATAAAAATACTTGAAAATGTTTCTATAATCTACCGATAGTGTCAGAACTATGATAGAATTGTATCCCATGGTATATTTGTTTTGTCGAGACAATACTTGTGTTTATTAAAACGGCTTGGCCCATTTTGATTTGATGTAGTTTTATACTTTACATTTTAAGATTTATACGCCACCAGAGAACGTTGCAGTGCATGTCTTTTTTTAAACCATTACATAAGTATCACTTCACAGCAGGTTCTTAGATTTGTTGGCGGTTATAAATCGCCAGAGGGCGCTGCAATAGATGTTTTTTTTTAATCAAGTATTTTGGCTTTTTCATCGTTATCAGCATATTTTATTTGACATAGAAATACTGATTTTTTATAGCGATAAATGAATAAGGTGGCTTTCCTATTGTCTAGTTCCTAATTCATACTATTTATTATTAATTGGATTTTTGCAGATTTTTCCATTCCGTGGTCTTCTTAGGAAATGATTAGGAGGAGGTGCCTCGTAAGTGGCAGCTGAAACTATCAATGGATTGCTATGATTATTAGCTCTAGTGAAAAAACGCTCTGATGCGTCTTTTATGTATTTTGAGATTGTGGGGAGCTCTAAGTCTCGATGTGGAACTGAATTTCTGACGTACCAAGGTGCGCCAGTCGCTCTTGTACAGAATTTATTTTGGACAATTTGGAGTCTGTATAACAGATTTGGTGCCGCATGGGCGAAAACGAGAGACGCATAAGTCATCACCGAAGGAAGACTGCCAGATTTGGAACTAAATGAGGATGTTGTGTACACATGAGCAGAGTAGTTAAATATGGTTTACCATATCAAAAGGTTTATGGTTAAAAAACTAAATAATATAATTTTTTTTTTGAATCGGTACTGTTCTGATATAATGTAATTTTGAATTTAATATTCTAAGACATAGAAACGTAATCCTATCGAATATCAACTTTAAAATTATACACGACGATATATTTTTGTAGTTATTACATTCGTGATTATCCACATGAAGTCCAAAAACCTCTGCGATGCATACAAACGAGTTGGGGTCCATTGGATTATTATGGGCTCGATTTTGTTCGGAATTAAGGCAAATTACACCGGGATGCTGGTTGTAATCTTGCGCCGAAACGAACCTCGTCGGTTTAAAGATATCCTGTTTCCATTTACCACACGACACGATATTAAACAGTTTGGGGTATTTTTAAAGTCGCTCACGGAAAGAAAAATAACGACATTCAATCAGTAGCGTAGTTTTCTCTCTTTTTTTAAATTTTAATTTATACCTATTTACATGAAGATGTGATTTGGCATTAATCCTGTAGGGCTACCAATAATATTGTATATACTAATAGAAGCCGATGTCGCACTAGCGCGCAAAAAGCGAGGAGCTGAAATTGCACTAATTATGTAATCTGATTTAGTCGCCTATTGGCATTTCCTCTAATACGTGTACATAGGTTAACTAAGCATAACATAACATAACTATCCCTTTCTGTATCATATGTTAAGTAACATATTTCTCACTTAGTTTTGTATTCTCTGTGGCTATATGCTTACAATGTATGTATGTGATTGCAGATCAATTTTTGAACGCCGCACCGCCGCCGCCTTGCCACCGAGCCATGCAGTATGAACGTGCGTCATCCTTAACATCATAACAAATACTATATAAACACTAAACACTACGTGATTAATACGTGCAACTCTTCATGTTTCCCATACATTCTATTGGCAGTGTCACCTCTGGGTGTGCATCTCACACCCAGAGATGGCGCTGCTAAATATTATATAAGTGTAATTTATTTAACATGGCTTGGCTTTGTTTGTATACACATATATCAGAATCCATTATGTAGTTTTTATTTTGGTTTTGTATAGTACACGGATGATGGCTCTAGGTAGGAAATAACATAAGGAAATAATTATGCGCATATTTCTTTAATATTAAATTTATTATATTCTTTCTTGTATTAATGTTTTCATTGATTTTATTTATATAAGCCTCGATTAATACATTTAAATACTTATCTAAAAATAGCGTTAACCAAACTTTTTATATTTTAACTTTTAACCAAATGGCGCCAAATGGAAACCAACGGAAACATATAAACATTATATCTCAAGCCGCTAGGATCGGATTAGGATAGGATTGCCAACTTTTTAGCCGAGTTGCACATATTAACGCTATTTAATTAACTGATCATAGGGGGCAATAGTAATAAGAATAAAACTCAAGACGTGAAGTAAAAACTTAGTACATTTACAGTAACGGAAACGGGAAAATATTTTTATTTTATAATTTGGATGTGTATCTAAAAAAATATTAATCAATGTATATTCTTATATCCTCAAGAAAGACAACAATGACATCTTAACGTTTACACGAATATGGAAACAAACAATCCAATATTTTTCCTGGATACGCGTGCCTGAAGCCACAATTAGTATACCATTTACCTCCGTCGGGCGTGTTCCGCTCATCCATCGCATTCGATGGTTTTGAAAAACATGTCTATGCAAGCAGTGATATGGTTTTGTTTTATTAAAGTCGTTATAATTTGCAACAAAAGTTAATACAAAAGAATGTTGACAAAGCAGTATAAACAGAGTATCTAAAAATAAAAAAGATAAATTGACATCTTGTAAATAAGAAAAAAAGAAAATTAGCAAAGTGCTAGTCGCACACGAAGGGTTCTGCACCACCGTACAATATAAAGAAAAACACGTTTTTTTTTTAATTGGAACAACCTGTAATTTTCAGCTTTATTATATTTTTTCTGTTACAGCAAAAATGCAAACAGTGACCTCACAACCAACGGTCACCAAAAACGTCGAAAAAATGGTTTCTTGTATGGGGACCCCTTTAATTTCTGACTGTATTTATTTTTATTATTTTAGCGGACGCTGTCAATAGATGGCGGTCGTTACAATCCCCAACCCGCAGTGAAGTAGCATGGTGGATTTAAGCTCCGAACCCCCCTCATCCTGGGGGAGGCCTAAGCCCCTGCAGTGGGGTAAAATGGGCTGATGGTGATAGCGGCCATAGTAATACACATTCTGTGAAAATTTCAAGTGTCTACCTATTACGGTTCAGACGATACAGGCGAACGTAGAACGTAGCTTTAGTGATAGGGTTACGTGCCCAACTAAAAAAACAATAAGATATACACAAAAATATGCACCTATCTACGTCATAAGCCACGGTGTAAATTAAAATCATAATTTTAGAATTTTTCAGTACTAAGTTACGAGTACGTACGAGAGATAAGAAAACAAATACCTATCGCTAACCATCTCGGAATTTAAGTAAATTTCAGATTAGATACTTTGACATACTTTACATAAAGCTATCCATTCAATAAATGGCTTGAGAATATGAAACTAAAAGTAAAAACGAAATCTCGCTTTCGATGAAATTTATAAAAGGTAGTTTAGAAAGTAATTAACACACGAGATTTCACAGCGATATTGAGACATACGAATTCTCGATAAATTCCTCAAAGTTTTACAACTGACGATCAATATATATTAGGTTTGTGAAAGTGTGTGCAATCGAATTTATGGTACATAGTCACTTTTATAGACTTTCCACTGGCATCGAACCAGCAAGAAGGTAAATCTAGTTTTAACTATACTTTGAGATTTTAATCACCTAATAAAAGCATCAAGTTCTTTGTGATATAAACTACGCTCCGGTTTCTTAACCCAGTTAAGTTAAGTTAAGTTCGTTAAAAAATTTTAACGAAGGGTCATCGACGTTTTAATGTGTGCTATTATTTTTTAGCTTTGTCTATACATGTGTTTTTTTTTAGTTTATACTCAAAATTTTTAAGATTTTTAGCTGTTTAATAATTGTATGTCTTCTTGCAACTCACCAACGATAAAACTGATTTCGATATGATATACCTACAGAAAGATCTCATCATAATACTAAAGATAAGCTGTATTGTCACATTGCTTAATTATGGAAAATTATAGGTGGCGTATTCGGCTGAACGTAGTTCTATAGGGCGTGTATAGCTTACCGAACTAAACAAAAAGTTGAGAAAAAAAATAATAAACTTTACATTAAACATGTTTTTCTCGGTAACCGTTAGTTTGCGCCATTTGCTCACCTAAAACTCTTAGTTAAATTGTCCTGCCATTCCAGAGAAATCAATATGACACTAGAAAGTTCTCGAATCCGATAGGTAATTATGGATAATTTGAAAGATTTTTTTAAGTGACCTGAGTGTATAATAATAATAAATGTTATAGATATTCCGATCTTAGACAAAAACCGGCCAAGTGCGTGACGAAGAACACGTTGTATAGGGTTCCTAGTCAGTGCAGCTGCTGTCTTCAGCACATTTTTTTTCGATTATAGCGCTTTTTTCTCGTTTATTCCAAAGCTAAATATTTCTGAAACGGAAGCTAAAATAGTGGTCTTTAGAACTTCTACTTAATTTTTAAAGAGCTAAGACACGGTGGAATAAGTAGAAACAAATTTCATCTAATTAATATACTATAATATACATAAGGCTAATAATTTATTACTAAATGAAAAAAAAACCAAATGCATAAAATTCTCGCTACCGAACGTCAAACAGGCACCTACCAATATTGTTATTAAAAGCGAGAAATTGGACCTTGTGGATTCTACTGTATTCTTAGGAATCACATTGGACGCGAAATTGCAATGGGATCCTCATATCACTAACTTGGCGAGAAGGCTCGGTTCTGCAGCTTACGCTGTAAAAAGGATTCGTTTCCTTTCGGACATAGAAACCGCGAGGTTGGTGTATTTCAGTGGTTTCCATAGTTTAATGACTTATGGCATTCTGCTGTGGGGACACGCTGCTAATGTTAATACAATCTTCGTGTTGCAGAAGCGAGCTGTTCGAGCAATTTATAAACTGGGACCTAAAGTATCACTTAGAGAAAAGTTTAAGGAAATTAATATAATGACATTGCCATCTCAATATATATTTGAAAACATTATGTACGTAAAAAAAATATTACATTATTTAAAAAAAATAGTGATCGGCATAATGTTAATACAAGAAACAAAGATAAACTTGCTAATCATTTCAGCCGCCTCAATAAAATCACGAAATCTTTTAAAGGGCAATGTATACGCTTTTACAATAAGATCCCAGCTGACATTCAAGATCTACCCCTTAATAAGTTTAAAACTACACTAAAACGAAAGCTTTATGCAAAAGCTTATTATAAAGTATCAGACTACTTAGATGATAAAAATCCATGGGTGTAGGCCGCTCGCCTATCAGTTTGTTTCAATAATATTATTCTTTAAGCACTTATTGTAAAAATTTATTTTTAATAATTTTGTTAAAAAGAGCGTCCCTCAGTTTCTTGCGCATTCTTCTGAGAGGAACCAGCATTTTTGAATGCGCCTTTGTGGTCACGTTCTTCCACAAAGTAATAAAATTCACTCTTATGACGTATTTCAAGATTATGTTACATAACTACGAAATAAAGATATTTTGATTTGATTTGATGCATCCTCATTTAGATATAGGGGTAGGTATAGGTATCTGCGCTAAAAGAAATCATTCATTTTCGACGACTTATACCGTACCAACTCTACCTATTCAATATACGTGCAAAACTTCATTTACCTATGTTTATAAATGTAGAAAATACAAGGGCGTGACAATATAGAACTTCAGTTGATAAATACTTATACTGAAATACTTATTCACGAGGTAACTAACTGATATCCAAGTTATGAATATTTCAAATCTTCAATTAGACAGAGAGGACAAAATAGATGCGTGACGTCACGCCGCGGTATGCACATTTAAAATCTACGTAACCTATCCTATTATAGATACGTTCAAGTTTTTCAAAATCACTGAAAAATAAAACATATACCTATCGCATCGCTACTGTGTGAAGCCGTAACGGTCAAGACGTCTTCGTCCTACTTTAAAGAGGACGTCCTATTCCTACGTCCTACTAAAATGTAGTCGAGTTATGAATAACAAACAGTATGAAATGTGCAGGCGCCAGTACGACGGACACCCGGTTTTTAAGCATTTTTCGTGGATGACAAAAAATATTAGGATGTTTTGATACGGTATATTTATGTCCAAAATATGTCAGTCGGCGGGCCTGAAGTGAAATCGTTTGGAACGACTTGGACGCGAATGTGGTAAATAAGAACCGTACTATGTAGTATTTAAGAGGCCTGTCGTTTTGTTTTTACTGTTGTCGATTGAGTTTAAGGGGCATACATACGCCAAATACGTAGAAATAAAACGGTTTTTTTTTTTTAAAAAGTATTTGAACTACCGACTTGGGAACATTATGTTATTCTTCAAGATGTATTTAATGTCGAGGTACTTTTTTTAAACTTGAGGTATATAAATTAACACTGAAAATTTGTTGAAGTAGGGTCTTACATTGCAATGAATAATAATTTTTTTACCAACTATTATTCTTCATGCTAACATGTAAATCTAGATACCCGTTTCTTGGGTAACAATACGTGTAGTGGTTTCCATTCTTTTTTCCATATTTTGCGTTTTTTCGAATTGTGCGTAAAACATAAAACACGAGATACGGACAATATGTACCTACGTGGTCACCAATATAATTTTTCTGTCTTGTAAGCTTTTGGAAAACTGAAAAATACAAAATATTTCTGAAATTGAAAGGAACAAAATCTCGATGACGTTGATATGGGTACGTGTCTCAATATGAGTTATTTTGAAAGAAAAATATACAAAAGTTATTAATTATTTTTAGTATTGACTAAAATATACTATTATATTGCAACTTCTTTTGAATATATTAATAAATAGTATGCTCGAAGTAAATACCTACGCGATGGGTGGTTATGGGTCATAGAAAAACTAATGACATTTGTTAATTTATTCACGTACTTTTATTGACAAAATATGCATTATTTTTTTTCGATGCAAAATTAGCGCATGCTATTTCCTTTATTTTAAATCCGATCTCATCAGAACAAAAATGCCTTCTCCATTCGTGCGCAGTAACTTAACACGTTCTTAAAGAAACGGCGGCGCCTGTAAACCGGTCGATATCCTCATCGCGACGTTTATGAGTTTTTACGACAACCACAGATATGTTAGGGTTGTTTATGTCGGTTTACTAAGAAAAAACACCGCAAAATTATATAGCAGTGGCGAAAGCTTAAATCGTAGGTACTTATATATTGTTACATCTCCTATAAAATAATACAGCATATAAAACATTTTATTTCAAAAGCAATATATTTTTATATGCTATATCTATTATTAAAAAAAGTATTGAATTTTTAATTAATTTGTGTTTTCAAAGTGTCAAAATGTAAAAAGTGTTGAATATTGAGTAAATTGGTAAAGGTTGTAATTCTACTCATTACAGTCACAAGAAGAATTTACTGATGCTGAACTAAACTTTCTTAAAAAAAAGTCAATGGAAGGGTTCGCAAAATCTCAGAATTATTGGTAACTTGCTGAAGTTACGTAGATCTACTTGGAGACCTTTAAAATAAATGTATAAAAAAAATTACATCTTGAGTTTTCTAGCTTGTGAGGTGAAAAGTTATAAGTGCCACACGAGAGCAAAGAATTGTGTTTCTCGTACTTTTGAATCCCTCACTAAGCTCAGGATTCTAACTTAGAATCAGTCGCTACGCTTGTGAATCAGTATAGAATCTTTAGCTTGCTTGTTATTCTAACTCAGCACTCGTAACAAAATCGAACTTTGTTCTCTTCTTGGAAAATAACCATACCTATTAAAATATTTATTTGACTAGGGTTTTTTTAAAGAATCAACAAAATATAAATTACCTTTCAAATTTAGAAGTTATGAAAACAACACGTATAATCGTCATTTAGCATGATAGTGTAGTTTATTTCTGTAACGCGGGAAGAATCATTGCCTCATTTTCGAACTATAGAGCGTATCGCAAAAGTAACTTGTTAACAAATGATTGCGATTCCCTATTATACTCATTAACTTGTGCTTTAACTCCGTAAAGAATATTTAAGCATATTTAAGTATGTACATCAGTTGTCTGGTACCCATAATACAATATGTGCTAAGATTGAGACTAGGCGCTATGTCGGATGTCCTAGGTATTATTATTATTTCTTAACAATTTACTTTTAGGCCTTAACTTATGAAGTTGCTGTTTTGTATGAAATAAGTTAAAGTATTTTTTTTTTTCAAACATTTATATTTCTGTTATTCAAAGTAATCACCCGTGCAATCGATGCATCTTTGCCAACGCAGAGGCAGTTTATTGATGCCCTTCTTGTAAAAATCAACTGAACGGGAGGAAAAAACTCTTCAAAGGCATTTTGTACTGTCTTTCGGGAACTGAATTTTTTTGCCGTTAAAAGTTGTCCAAATTTTGAAAAAAGTAATAGTCGGTAGGTGCAAAGTCTGGTGAGTATGACGGACGAGGGAGAACTTCCAACCCCAACTCTAGCAGCTTGGAGACTGTTTGTTGTACAGTATGGAGCCGCGCGTTGTCGTGAAGGAGCAGCGAGGACGACCGATTGACCAAAGCTGGTCGCAGACGTGCGAGCTTCTCCATCATTGTCTTCAGTTCTTCACAGTACACATCTGCAGTTATGCTCATGCTATTTTCTATAAAGCTGTGATGAATTACACCGGCACTAGACCACTAAACAGTGACCATCACCTTTTTAGGGGTTATTTTTCGTTTAACACATTGCTTTGGTGCTAAACCAGGATCTAACCAACTTCCTGAGCGCTTTCGATTGTCGAACAGAGTCCATTTTTCATCACAGGTAACAATCTGGTTCAAAATTCCTTCATTTCTGTGTCTGTTGAGCGACGTGAGTCAGGTCTCGTCGCGTACGTTGCGCTGGCGATCGTTAAGTTCGTGGGGTACCCATCTCTCAAGATTTTTACTTTGCCAATTTGTCGCAAATGGTCCAATATTATTTTGATGCTAACATCAAAAGCTGGTGCTAGTTCAGCTGTAGTTTGAGTTTCAATTCATGATGTTGACCAAAGTATCCGGACGACCACGAGGTTCATTATTCAAGTCATAATTTCCAGAACGAAAGCGGCATATCAATAACGGGTTGTGCGTTCGTTTGTGCCGCATTAGTGCGAAGACGGAACTCGTATTCCATAATTACAGGAATTTTTATGTGTCCATAATGACGAAAAATGTTCAAATGTAATGAAAAAACAACGCTAATTAATATACAAATAACTGACTTTGTAAAAAGAATGTCATGTTTTTAAAACAAAATTCAATTCAATTTAGAATTCACAGTCAATCAAAATTTTTTTTGTTTGAAATGGCCAGTACTGAAAAACGGCAACTTCATAGGTTAAGACCTAATATATGGATAAATAAATACCAATGAAATTTCAATGAAAATTTCGATGAAAAAAAAACAAATTTCATTTAACTTTACCGAAAAGGGATACCTGGGAAGAGGAGCTCTGAAAACCTAGTTTAGTAACCGTTCAAAAATGGAGTCAGTAAATAAGTGGTGAAATCACGCGATCACTTCCTGTGACAGTTTTTATTATATTCTCACGGTTAACTTGCACTTGTTTCCAATAAGGCATCAACAAAATTATTTATTTATTAAGGAAAACGTATCACTGATTACAGTATAAGGAAACTGTAAGGCAAACTTCTTAATAAACACAGCGTCGCAACAAAAAAGCAATTTTGATGTAAAAAAAGACCTCTTGAACAGATACACTTCAGAACAATAAATAAAGTGCGATGATTTATCCAAATAGCGGAAAAATGATTATTTGTGGTACTACTTAAATTTGATAATAATTATTCTATAAAATCAAATAACTTTTTATGATTAGATAACGACTTGGCGAATTTAAGGAAAACAAAATGTTAAACAAAAGGAAATCGTAATATAAATTAAAAATATTTTTTATTATTTATTATATATACATAAGTTATTATCAGCCAGCATTAAATCAAGCAAAAAATGTATATAGCAGCTTTTGTAATTTTTCATTTAAAATTAACGGAAAATTATTAACAGCCAGTATTTTTATACAGTTATATCAACTCATTCCTAAATGAAAATAAAAACAGTTTTTTTAATGTAACCAACTTCCTTTGTTCGGGTTTTTTTGCTCCGAAAAAATCATTTGTTGCGAATAAATAAAGAAAGGAGTCGATTGGTGTAAAAAATTCAAGAATTTTACGATTTATCTCGTAAATAGCATTTGACCAAAAAACTTAATACGTGGATTTCATTTTTATCAAAAAAGAGCCAAAGTGTCTAAATACAGGTTTCTCGTATCTCTTACGGTTTAATATATGCCTATACTGTCCCATTCTAGAAAAAAAAACACTGTTTATTAACCATAAATGAATGTGACCCCAACGGTCAAAGCTATTCGAGCTATTAGGTTACAATCAGACGACGGAGTTTAATATGCGCTAAAATCTAAAACTTGACCTTAGAGACATTCAGTCCAGACCTTACCACAAGCAGCAGGTGTAACAAACATTTTATGAGCTACTCATAAATTCGTCATAAAATCGTAACCTAAGATGGCGTATCAAAACATCGCCTTCGTAAATACGACACAAAATTGAAAGAGAGAGTCCTCGAGGAATTCTTTATTATTACAATATATAATAATATAGGTGTTCATATTTTTATTCTTTGATTATAATAATGTCTGGATTAACCCTCGCAATACAATATCAATAAAAATGACAGACCAACTTTTCGAGAGACCACTCACTCTAGCTACGCCATACTAACAATGTACAAAGTGTGCGTGCATTATAACCGAACAGTTAGGTGATATTTTTATCCACGTTTTTTACGCCGACTGTCTATCCAGACATTGTATAATCAAAGTTTTGTCAAAAAAATTCGCGACTCTCGAGAAGGAAGAGTAATATGAACAGATGGTTGACAAAATCTTAAAAATTAACTCAAAAGAAATATGCGTTAAATAGGTGAGTTTATTTAGTAAATAGATATGCGACATATTGACTGACTGATGGGACGAATAAAACAAAGGTAGCGGGTTCGATTCCCGCCCGGGATAAACATTTGTGTGCATGATATACATATATGTCCATTTGTGTCGTATCTGGGTGTAAAATATATATATGATATTATAAAGAATATTTAAGTTTATATCTGTTGTCTAGTAACCCATAACACAAGCATAATACTTCCTTACTTTGGGAGTAGATGGCGCTGCGTGGAATGTCCTATGTATTATTATTATACATTGTACCGAAATACCTAAAACTAAAACGAGTTTGCAAAGAGTGTTAAAGCGTACGCTTATTAAACGAAACCAAACAAGTATTTAGTCTGTACCTACGCTGCTGATTTATTTACTCTTGTCTATATTAGTATTTTTAATTCTTAATATTTAAACGAGTAAGTAAGCCAGAAAAACTAACTTTATTACACTGATGTTACAATATCGTGTGGTGGTAAATTATATCTTCTTCTTCACTTCATCAGTCCATTTTTACCCCACTGCAGGGGCTTAGGCCTCCCCAGGGTGAGGGGGGACTTGGAGTTTAAATCTACCACGCTGCTCCACTGCGGGTTGGGGATTGTAACGACCGCCATCTATTGACGGTCTGATGTCTATCAATTTATATCACAATAATTAATTAAAATTTGACACCGAAACTTCTATTATTCTACATAATATTTCGACTCTTTCACAAAAACGGAACGATTAATGGAATGCAGTTCCTGGTTTTGGAAAGTGTACATTGAAAAACTGTTTAATTAAGTGTAAGACATAAAAGCATAGAGGTATGAACGTTGTTTTCGTACGCCCCGCCCTAAAAAACAAGCATAAAACAATTTTTGTTTTAAAATACACGTTGTCATGTATTATACATGTTTAATTAGGCGTGAATGAGAGAGAGACACAACTGTCATAAAGCGTCACGATCGAGAGTCAAATTTGTCTATCGTTCGACCTCACCGAACTTATTTTATGCTTCCTCTATTGGCTTCAGCGCACTACAACCACATTCATACATCCAAGTACAAATAGCTTTAGAACAGAGAATATTATGGTTCGGCCAAGGTTTAACATATAAAACAGAGTTGTAAACGTCTTGGTCAATGATTTATTACAATGGCACCATATTGGCTATTTTCAGTTAATATTAATGAGAATTTGTAACTTTTATTTGAAAATATAACAAATATATGTAAAACTTTTAAGTTTATTTCTAAGAAATACAATAACAATATTATGTATGACGACTGCTTAGCCTAGTGGGCAGCGACCCTGCCTACGAAGCTGGAGGTCCCGGGTTCGAATCCCAGGTCGGGTCATGGTTGTTATATGTATGTGGTGTCTTCGCTTGGTACCCAAAATACAAGCTAATGCTTAGTTTGGGACCTAGACGTTGTTGTGATTGTATGTGTTATTATTATTATTATGCTTAAACTTATTTTTAAGGAATTTTATTTAAAAATGTTATTTATTGTTCGAAAAATATGATTTCATATAAACCATATTTTGATCGATATCTTCTTTATTAGGTTAACATTTATGGTGTAATAAAGCGATATTAATTTATAATTAACTAGGTTTCCGCCTGCGCTCCGCTCGTGTGGACTACACAGTTGTACCGGGACCCCTTTTTTCGGGATAAAAAGTAGCCTATGTAACTCTTCAGCTTATAAACTAAAGCTATGCAAAAAATTATAGTAGTCCCAGTACAACTATGTAATCCACGCGAACGAAGCCGTAGGCGGATAGCTATTTTGAAAATAAAACATAGCCCATGTTACTCGCTGACAATGTAGCTTTATATAGGGGAAAATTTTTCTATAATCAAATAAGTAGTTATTGAGGTTTTCCGTAACAAACAAAAAATCAAATCTTTCTTCTTTATAATAATAGTATATATATATAGGTAGATCAATACAGCTGAAATTAAAACAATTCCTAAAAATACACGACCACAGCTCGAGGCTTGAAATTATTACTGTGTCGGACCTAAAACCGTGATCATCTTTTATGAAAATTAGTCAATTTTTTAGTTATAAGTAAAGTAGTCAAGCTGTATTCATTTTGACTGATTGTTCCCAGTTGCCACAGCTAGATTTGCTCACACCAAATGGGATTTTTTGGGGATCAATTAGTATCAAAACATGAAAATGCATTTCGAAATACATATGCATTTCGTAATACATATGCATCTCGAAATACATATGTATTTCGAAATGCATTTTGCATATGCATTTTTGTGTTTGTTGAATGTTATGTTAAATGAATATTTGGCAAATTATTAAAAAGAATAAATGGATATTTTGAGAGGTTGTTCTAGAACCTTACTCGTTTTAATTTTATTAATCATCAGCGCATTGGTCCAAGCCCAATAAAACCTTAAGCTCGCAAACTTACCTTAAGCTGGAAATGGAAAACAGACTGTTTTTCATAATATTTCATCAGCTATTCGTCCATGAATCAGACCGCAGTAGAATAATTTTCTGTACGTAGTAAAAACGAGTTAATCGTTCGGTCCAGTGGGCTCGCTCCCTTTGCTCGCTCGTGCGCACTCGCCGGCCCACTTACAAGCGGCGGCGACCCCAAATCGAATATGTGTAAGTGATACGTATTATAATTAACTGTAGGTACTTCTATTATACGTGTAGTATATCCGTACCTTCAGATTAATTTGTTACTGCCTATGCTTTAGAAACTCCTGGGTGATCTTCAGTCGTGTACAACAGCTCCAATAGGGTATGTGATGTTAGTTTATTTTTATTATACCAACCACCGAATTTCGAATGTAGCAAACTAGAAGGAGCATGCTTGCAAAACTTGTCGACTCAAATTTTACAAATTTTGTCAACTTTATTTGACGGGTAACACACAAATACCTAGACAACACAAAATGTAGGTAAACGGTAAAAACAATTATTAGAAGAATTGAAAATCAAAATTGGACAATCAAAGTTGTAGGAAGATAAATGATATTCATAAACTTTTAAGATAACATATCAGATAGCATAGTTTAAAAATTATCTCGCTGATTACTTGTCCTCGTTTAAACTGAATAGATACAATTTCAGCTTTCAGTGTTTTTGTGAATAATTTTCATCGCTCATACCTAGGATCCCTAGGATCATACGATGCAGCTGTTTCCTTCTCATGATAATTAGTCACATGTGTTTGAGAGAAGTGTCCAGTGGCGGACCACCCGCGTCAGTGTTAATGACTGCGCCGTGTCAGCGTGACACTTTTGTTATGAAACCTGACTTTTGTAACGAGTTGTATTTTTATATTGGTAATGAAATGTACTCTTTTGGTACATAGGCTTAAAAAGGACACATATACTTACTTGGTGGGTTATAAAACCCACCAAAGACGCTTCGGAAAATTAACATTCTCTAAATTATGTACTATCAAAGTGAACTGTCGTGATGGCCGAGTGGTAGCGAAACAGCTTCTTGCTTAGAAGGCCGTGGATCGAATCCCAGGGCATGTACCAATGAGTTTTTCCTAACATATGTACAAAACTGTCACTGACTCCGCTACGGAGAGCACGTAAAGCCGTTGGTCCCCATTACCATCAATATGTGACAGTCGTTAAAATCGACCAACGCGCATTGGAGCCGCGTGGTAGATTAAGCTCCAAGCCCCCTTATCCCGAAGGAAGGCCTAAGCCCTTGCAGTAGGACATGAATAGGACGATGGTATAGTATGTATCAGCAAAATTACCTAATAAAAGATGTCAGAACCATGCCAGATGTCAGCGTCATTGAGAAGTTCTAAGCGTTAAAATTTGTTGAGGCGTCGTCGTCGCCCGTTCTTAAAGCTCCTTCAAAAATTATAGCCAGAAAGCTTTTCATCGTCAGACCACAACAAAAAGCATAAACTGTCTATCGTACCTGTTGCCTTCTAGCAAAAGTTTATCAGAAAAGGGAATGCAAAGTTCATTACAAATAGAATCGAATGTTACGACTTCGAAGTAGGCGACAGAACAGCTGTGACTAAACCAAAAATATTGATTTATTACAATTTGTGTTTATATTAATAATACATTTAGAATAATTATAACAGAAGGCAGGCATAAAAAAGTGAAAACTGTGCTGTCAATTATTAAATTAACTAATATTTAGATTGGAATTTCAATAGGCGTTAATAAATCGAATCATCAAATTATGTTATGGCTATTGCTATGTGTTTTTTATTTAAATTTTACTTTTTAGGGTTCCGTACCCAGAGGGTAAAAAACGGGACCCTGTTACTAAGACTCTGCTGTCCGTCCGTCTGTCTGTCTGTCACCAGGCTGTATCTCATGAACCGTGATAGTTGTAATTTACACAGATGATGTATTTCTGTTGCCGCTATAACAACAAATATTAAAAAACAAGCGTGATGTTTTTCCTTGTTTCTGCTCGGTATTGATAACGGTAACAGGTAGCGACTTGAATTATTCACAGAATATTTACTCTTATATTAACTTTAAAAATAAATAATTACATTAAAATAAAATTATTTATATATTGTACTGTACTGTGCTACGGAACCTTTCGTCTGCGAGTCCAACTCGCACTTGCCCGGTTTTTTAATATCGTATTCACATCATATAGTAACATTTGCTAGCGAAACATGCGTAACGTTGAAAATAATTATGCGGATCACGCAGAAAAACTTGTCCAATTGATTTGTACTACTAGTCTTTAAACTCAGTTTGGTTAAAATACGTTTTGTCTCTTTCTTTCAAACTGAAGTGTATCATTGAAATGTAAAGACAAGAATATTTTAAATAAACTAAGTCTAAATATAAACGTTTCTAAATTGGACAGAGTTATATAATATGGGTGTGAACGTTGGGTATTAACAAAACCTATCATGGTAAGTTATTAAAATCCAAGATAGACAGGAATAGGTATGACGAATATAAGATCAATAAACATAATAATAATTAACGTATACATCACAACAACGTCTAGTCCCCAAATTAACTACCTAACCAAACTAGGACCTTCACCTTCGTAGGCAGGGTCGCTACCCACTAGGCTAAGCGGTCGTCGCTAACAGAATAAGAAGTTCAACCATAAGAACGAAAACGAAAGTGACCGACCGATTTAAGGCAATGATTTGTCAATGTGGTCACTAAAAAAAAAAACACTCTAAGTCTCCTGCAGTGTTCTTCTCAGAGTGGTCGCGTCTTAACCTGCTTAGACTTAGGTCAAAATGCTATGACGTTCAAAAGTGACGTCAGAGTGTCATACTTGAAAATAAACGTTTTGTTTTAAATCTTTAGCCAAATAAATACCAACGAAACGGAGATGTACATGACACACCATACGTAGTCTAAATAAATGGAGTGAGATCAAAACAAATCGGTACCCTAGAGACGCAAGTAGGAGAAAAGAAATACAATCGAAAAGATGGAAAGACGAAAGTAACAGCAGAAGCTAACTGGAGGCGAGCAGCAAGTGTCGGTAGACACTGGAAGAATTTCGTGGAGGCCTATGCCAGGAGGCATGCCGGATCAAGATACATAAAGTAGAACACATAAATAGAGCATTATATTGTTAAAATTTTAATTCTGTAATTAAGGGCTAATAGAATAGAATTGAAATTGGACAGTAAGATTTAACATATTTTTTATAATCTTAATTTCTATAATAATAATAATAACTGGGACATCCCACACAGCGCCACCTAGTCTCAAAGTAAGCAAATATTATGCTTGTATTATGAGGTACTAGACACCTGACATACATATTTAAATATTATTTATAATATATACAAATATAGATACTTTTTTTAGTATAGCATAATGAGTTAAGCAGAATGGGTTAAGACGTAACGATTCTTCCTACAATATGCGCAAGCGCGTTCCTAGTAGTAGTTACTATTTTGATTGAAGTATATTGACAATTAAACTGGACACATTCTCAGGCTGTTCGACGTACAGTTAATAGAATCTTTGTAAAACTATCGCTATTTTGCAAACACACTTGCGTTTCCTACAATTGATTTACGCTTACAATTGTTTGTGCATATAGATGCATGATTCAATTGTTCTGCATTGTATATTATGAAAACTATGCAATGTGTACATGTGACTAATCCATACCATATGCCAATTAAACGGTTCTGATATGAACACAAGCAATTTTATGTTTTTTTTTTTTTTGTAATAGTCGACGTTAAAATAGAATCAGTGTTAAATTGAGAAGGAAGTAAAGAAAATTTTGGTAAAACGAATTTGGTTTTGGTCACCAGCACATTTTAAAGGTTCACAATATTTTCGTCATCCGTCTGTCTGTTCATTGAACTATACTGAAGTTAAGGACGAAAAAAAATTTTTTTTGCGCACCCCATCGTGTGGAGTATCGCTACATAAATCTTTTAAAATGGAATCATTAAAATGTGATAAGTTTTGAAGTAATACTTCTTTTGACGCGTTAAGGGAAGAAAGAGCAGAGTTAATTTTCAGCATGTAAGAGACTGTACGCACGCCAATCTAACACACCATGAAGTTACTTTCAAATAAAAGTTTATTATTATTATTATCAATTTATAATATAATGATATAAATAATAAATTGTAACTAAAAAAAATAATAAGTATTTGATATATGTTACGGTCTGTTATAAAGACGGCAAAATCGTGAACATTTTTGCTTATTAAGATGGTAAATTAAATATATAACAACGTGTAGTTTCTTATTGCTGACCAAATAAATATTGTATGGAAATTTGCGGCAACGTTTACCTAGGTGATTATTAATAAACCTCTTTTTTTAAGTAAATGATACAATAATAAATAATGTACGTACACGTAAATGAATGAAAATAATAATAAATTTAGTTTATGTGTTGAATATCCGTAAAAGAAAATTATTTCTTATTAAAACTGTGTAATTTTATGAGCTCGTTATTCCTTGCTATAGTGTATTAATTTACGACATTGTAAACGGTCGGTGAGTTTATGGCGATTTCACGTGAAGTTTTACTAACGAGACAAAGAACCTGCAGGAATCATGCCGATGCGACCTTAAGTAAGAGGAGTGTGTAGTAGTGAATTACCATACGAAGAGCTTTAACGGTTGCACCCTATTTGCGATTATTTCTTGGAATTTTTTTTATTTTTTATAACACGTTATGAAAATGCACATTATTTTCATGTTGAACATGTTGTGAAAAATTAACCAATTACGAAAAATAATACTGCGCATTTAGTTTTTTTTTCCTCATATTGAATCAAAATATTTAAAAGTTAAAAGCTTATAAACCTAGTTTATAAGCCATATTTTTTTGCGCCAGTCGGTTTAGGTTTGATGGGGTGAAAAAATGTTACTATGCCGTTGACTTTATAGAGACTGAATAATATGTTATTAGGTCCAAGATAATAAAATTGTTAAAATATTTTACTGTCAACTAGGCGATTACGTGACATTGCACTCCAATATTTCAATTAATAACTTCAGAAAACACTTATTTTATAACAGATATTTGTATGCAATGAATACGTCTATTTGTTTCGTGTCTGGGTGAAAAAAGTAGGCACGTATATATGTATATATTATAAAAACGATATTTAAGTATGTTCTCAAGCTGTCTAAGTACCTCATAATACAAGCATAATACTTGCTTACTTTGAGACTACATAACGCTTTGTGGGATGTCACAGGTATTATTATTTATAATTTAACTCTATGGAATCCAAAAGCTTATAATATATTAATAGAATTTTCATTCAAATATTTAAAACGCTTTTATTTTTTATTTACTGATAATTAAGTAATTAAGTAGCGACAATACATAATAGCAAAAATGTTTTAGTAAATGTTTCATTAATAATTTTAATAACATCGTTCTAATTAACGTACTATTTATTATATTCGTTGATGGAACAGGCCCTTAAATTTATGAACAACGTCTCCAAGAAAACATAATTTTAAAGGTGAAATTTCGTATTTTGGCTCGCCTGACCAACTAGTTTGTATCATTGCCACATAATCCACCTGACCGAGACCAGGTTTCTCGTTTCTTACTTTTAAATGTCGGTGGCCTAAAACGACCCGAATATTAAATACCGAATTGTCAGCATTCGACACGGTGTTGGTCAAATATTAACACCTGTTAAAAAAACATTATTTATAATACATTAAATTTTTTTTTTCAATTCTGGTTATAAAAGTTACTATAGTATCGGTCAGTCAACCGACTGGCGAAGTGGTTAGAGACCCTAACTACAAAACCAAAGGTCGCGGGTTCGATTCTTGCCCGGGAGAAATATTTTTGTGTGAACATATCTATTTGTCCCGTGTCTGTGTGTAAAATATTTATAGTATAATTATTATAAAGAGTATTTAAATACGTATATCAGTTACCTAGTACCCATAATATTGGCACGATACTTGCTTACTTTGGAACTACATGGCGCTGTGTGTGATAAGTAAATAAATATACGCCACCAACAAAATATACGCCACTTGATGTTTGGACTGTGTACTAGAATTCAGTGTGACGGACATGCAAAATTCATACTAGAAAAACAAATAAAGATTCTGAAAGTGTATTTTCTGTGTGATTTGAGAGAGTTTTTAAAAGCAATAGTGATAATGACATATGGTCTGTCTAACTCTAAATCTGTCATTTTGCTCACGTTTAAGATCGTTTCATAGTATGAATGAATCCATCTTGACGATTCTTTATCTAAATTTTTCGTGGTCTCTGACGAACAAACGCAACTTACGAACGAAGAAGCAGCAGTGGACTTCCGAAGGCTTATATGATGATGATGAACTTTTACCTACTCTAAACTGTACCACGGAGGCAATGTTCCATACGCATTCAATAACAGCCACGAACGCCACCCTCGTGAACGCTACATCACAACACATTGTTTTTTACTCTCTAATTTCTTACGAACAATTAATTCACTAACAAAACCACTAACACGTAAATTGTGTCTGGAACAGTATTAAATGTCAAATGTCATAACTCAAAATGAACACGAACGACCGTACCAGTACAAAAGCAACAATCACCCAAAGCGAAGCGTCTGAAACGCATGGCACTGACAGTTGACTCACCACACGCGAGCGATTTTGGCGATATTTTTCTGACTGAAACGCAAAAATCTGGCAAAAGTGTCATTTATAGATGTTATTTGATGCGAAAGGAACGCACCACAAGTCGTCGTAGACATTTCCCAACGATAAAATGTCACAGAATGTTGAAATAAATAATATTTTTGGTGTCACAGATATGCGATCTTTATTATACCAGTTTACGAGCTGTCACTTTGTCGTTACCTACTGCGTCGGTGTGAGGTTAAATCTGTCCATATTTGTGTAATTAGGTCAAAACAGGTACGGATTACGATTGCGTTTGTATTTCTGTCTGTGCTTTTGTCTTTTGAAACAGAATATGGTTGGTTTAATGTATTCTAAGCCGATTATGAGTTGAATGTTTGGTAAATAATGTTATTAAGCCAAGACATAGTTTTGAAACATTTCAACTTTTTATTGCGGACCAAACAACTTGCTCATTGTGCAATTTTTAGATCCATTCATCCACATCAGCCATAATGTCCCACTACAGGGCCTTAGGCCTCCACCCGGGTGCTTGGAGCTTAATCCACCACGTTGCTCCAGCCCAGCGAAGCTGCGGGCGGTTGCTAGTCGATCATTCAAAGGCAGTTTATATATGTAAATTAATTTAATACATAATGGTTAATGCCGTCTAGATTTTATTAGTTTGAGTTCGAAATGATTTTCCAACTGTTCGTTTACGCAAAGTAACGTACAGTTGTCATCCTTAGTTTAACGTAACTCAATCTCAAAGTAAGTTTATTACTTTAGATAAAAACCTCCGTTAAAACGCCGTCAGATGTCGCCGTGTAATATTATCATAAACTTGTGTGTTACGGAAACAAGTTTAGTGTTTTGGTACGTGATGTCTAGCTAGTTTCATGGTGACAGCTCTGTATTGAAAAGTCCGTTTTCTGTTTTCAAGTCCACTGAATGTTTGTAAGGCTCAATGGGGTTTGAATCATTTTATGAGAACAGAGGTGAGGCAATGGAAAAGTATAATTTAATTAATATTCCAATAGTAAATATAAAAAAAGTAAACTTATGTAGTTTTCGGCATAAACATAACGTTAATGTAACGGATAATATTTTATAAGGCCTTCTATGTTTGACCTTTCCGAAATTTTTAACTAAAGACCGTTTTATTTTATTTTTCGAATAAATAGGCAGGCTATTTTAAGAGACCAATTTGAAACTTATTTTTTTCACTGCCTACCTACGTTATTTACGTAAATACATATTTTTGAATGTTCTTAGAGTGTGACATCACAGGTTGGAATTATATTTTCAGTCATCGCCGTCGAACATTTGAAAAAACAATATCAGTCGTAGAACTGTCAATCATAGAGATAACAGAATAGAGTAGGCAAGTCAGTTCGAAATGCGGTCCTCAACAGAAATAGACAGAAAATAAGAGTAGGTACCTTAATTGTCCAATGAGTGTCCTCAGCATTGCGGCTTAAAAATAAAATAAAGATACAACTAGAACAACACAACACAATTTTCCACAATTTTCTTCAGGTTTCCATCCTGTTTTCGACTATATCCAACCGTTATATGCGGGGTGTTATGGACCTTTCCTACTCTAGTTATATTATCTCTATGCTGTCAATAGTCAGTGTGTCATCTGTCATTGTTTCTCATCCCAGGCATCCCAGCTAATCAGGGAATGATAATGACAGATGACACTATTACCATTGACAATTCTCAGACTGGCACTGTTTTTTTTTTTTTTTTAATATTCAACGGCGATGGCTAAAATTATAATTTCGGCTCGTGACGCCACGCCATAAGAATTATATATATACTTAAGTAATGATCTAAATATAAAAAATTCCGAATCCATTTCTTAAAATAGTAATTCTTTCAAAAAAATATAAAGAACTTTCATTATAAATGTCAATTATAGAAAATTATCTATAATTACAAAAAAAAACAAGCAAGTAATAATCAATAAAAAATTTAGTATTTTGTGTAAACAAAATATGAAACACTAAATGAAATATTTCCTAAACCTACAGCAAATATATTCATACATTTTATTTACGTTAAATACGATTGATGTAAAAAATAACTTTTAGTGACAACCCTAAGAAAAGTTAACCGTTAACACGAAATACGCACGCGCGAAAATCATAAACCGCGCTCTGCTTGTCGGGGCCGACAGAGTTAGCACTTTATTATAGTTTATTTACAGTACTATTGCTTTACGCCGAATAATAAGTCGTGTGTCGACTATTTTAGTATTGTGGACAGTGCTTAAAGGTGGATAAAAGTTTATATCTAATATTTTAAATCTACTAAGGTAGCTCGCTCGTACCGTCCAACCACTTATTATTAGGTAAGAGTTGTGACATGCGAGTGCAGCCGAGTGGTAGCAATCCTGCTTCTTGCTTCGAATCCCAGGACATGTACCAATGAGTTTTTTCTAACTTATGTACATAACTGTCACTGACTACACCTCTGAGAGCACGCTAAACCGTCGGTCCCGGTTACCATCAATAGATAGCAGTCGTTAAAGTTCACCAGACCTCACTGGAGCACCGTGGTGAATTAAGCTCTAAGCCTCCTTACCCCGAGGGGAGGCCTAAGCCCCTCTAATAGGAGTAATGGGGTATTGAAGGGCTGCTGGTATGGTATGATGGTAAGAGTTTATAACTTTTATGGTGTATAAGTTGCAGGGGCGTTGGCGAAACAACTGACGACTGTAAGGCAAGGACAATCCACGTTCTTCATACTCGACATTTTAGACAATAGGCTGGTATTAATTTTATTACGCTCTGTCAGATTCTAATTCTGATAAATTTAACAACGCAGTTTTTGGAATTAATTTAAATATTTATAAAAAAGCGTTTATATTTATTTATTAGTTAGTTCTCTGACCGATTAACGAGTAGGAATAAGTATTTGTGCACATGAACATGTCTATTTGTTCCGTATCTCGTTGTAAAATATTTATGTGTTGTATATATTATTAGAAAATATATTTGAATGTTTAAATCACATCTAGTACCCATGACACAAGCTCTTCTTGGTTTTTGGGACTATATGGCAATACCGCACGGCCGGCGTACCTATGTATGACGTCAAGCCATTTAAAATATTGTTAAAATTCGTTTTGCAAGAAAGGGACAGAGATACAATTTTAATAGCTTATAATTTTCATACTCTTCAACTGAATATAATTTTGTTTACAAATAGACTGTTTTTATATTTTTTTGATAAATATAAGATATTTAATATTAGTCAAATGCCGTATTGCAATTATTTGCTAATCAGTTACTCTTGCGATACGCTCTATAATTTGTAGTTATTTCGACATTTTCCTGGTATCTCTACAAGAAAGACGCATAGCCGATTTTCCTGTCTCTATACTGTTAGCCGAACATTGTATTTCTTATGTACATTTCGTCTATTACCACGAATATAAGATTCTTCGATTCCAAGAAAAAACACGTCATACGACAAGAAAAACTTTGTGTAGCGTCTCTCAAACTAGACGTGAAATTCGTTAATATCAAAAACTTGGACTACCATGAAATTCATTTTAGGACTGATGATCAATGTTAATATGCTTGATTATAATAATTACTACTTTCCGTCCGCGGATTCACCCGCGTGGACTACACAGACGGGACTGATAGAGGAACGCAACACTCTATGACAACTAACTAAGAAATCTTTATCCCTTTCTTGAAAATCCGTTTAGCCATTTTAGTATGAAAAATACCTATCCCACAGTGTATTTTGTACCTTATGTGTTATATCAAACCTTAAGACAATTCCATGCTAAATTTCATCAAAATCTCTTCAGCCTTTTTAGTAGAAAGATAAGTTATCCTACAGAAACGGTGTCTTTTTCCGGAATATAAAATATCCTATGTCACTCTCCAATTCCTAAAACATATCTATGCAAAAAATTACGTCGATCCGTTGCTATGTGAAAGAAGGACAAACCAATAAACACACTTACGTATTTATAATATTATAAGCTTACTGAGCTTACCAAACTAAATAAAAAGTTTTGAGTGAGCAGATGGCGCGAACTAACGATTACCGAGAAAAACATGTTTAAAGTTGAACTTCATTCAACCGAACATCATGTATATGATTTCGGCTGAACGTAGTCCAAATTTATAAAGTATGTAGAGCTTACCGAACTTGACAAAAAGTAAAAAAAGTGATAAAAATACATAAATTTTCAACATATTTTTCTCGATAACCGTTAGTTCATGCCATCTGGTCACTTGAAACTTTTTGTTTAGTTTGGTAAGCTCTACACAGTCTATAAGTTTGGACTACGTTCAGCCGAAATCATATACATGATGTTCGGCTGAATGAAGTTCAACTTTAAACATGTTTTTCTCGGTAATTGTTAGTTCGCGCCATCTGCTCACTCAAAACTTTTTATTTAGTTCGGTAAGCTCTACATGCTTTATAAGTTTGATCTACGTTTAGCCGAACATCTGGTATAATATAAAATTATTTATAACTAAAGCTGTCCATTTACCAATACACATAGTTATCGCCCAACCCGGTCTGTTATAGTACATTGAATGCAAACATTCGTTCATACAATGCGCTAAACGAATTAGCACCATTGCGACAACCTACTTGTTCTATACATACTTGGACTATGGAATGTCACAGACTGAACGGATACTTGTTGATATTCGAAATAGAATGATAAATTGTTTGTTATTGACAGCCATCCGTGACCCTGGTCGTGTTCAAGTCAGTTGAAGACAGTCAGAACGTAAACCGATAGTTACATTTGTAATATTGTGTGGTTATTCGATAGATAGTGTCGTGATAGCCGAGTGGCGGCGAGCTCGCTTCTTTTTTAGAGGGTCGTGGTTCGAATACCAGAAATCGGCATGTACCAATGAGCTTTCTGACTTAAGTAGGTACATAACTATCACTGACTCCGTGCCTCGGAGAGCACGTTAGGCCGGTGGTTCCGGTTGCCATCATTAGATGGCAGTCGTTATAATACATTAACTCCCACTGCAGCCGCGCGGTGGATTAAGCTCCTAGCACCTTCATCCCTAAAGGAAGCCTAAACCCCTGATTGCCATAATGGTCTGATATGGTATGATATTCGATAAATTCACCATTAAAAGTTGACATTCTATAAAACTTTAAAATTTTAGAACCAATTTTTAAGCATCTTTACAAGCTGTCGTTTTACAACGTTGTCTTTACAACGATTTTGCATTGTTTGTCCATGACAACAAAATTAAAACTTACAATTTAAAGTATTACTATGAAAATTATTTACTTTAACCTTTCTCGGCTTATACCTCTTATTAACAAGGATCTGATATTACTGGCTATTGGGCAGTACACAATGTGTATAATTTTTTTTAATTGAAAGAACATGGATATAATATATCCAAATAAAATAAATGCCAAATGAACCTCTCAAATATTAGAAAAGTTTTTTAGTTGTAACAAAAACCAAGGAAATCATTGCAGATGACCTATCATAACTTTACTGACTAAAATACCACAATGACGTTTTCTTGCGCGCTCCCATCGGCTTACCTGTAAAAACAAAAAACAGGGCGTCATTAAAATGATTCACTGGCCATTATAACGTTATCCACACCACAAAATAGTAATCAAAAGTTCAAAAAAATGTAGATCAGGCGAGAGACGAGTTTTTCTAAGAAACAACTGACGAGTTTCATTCATAATTACAACGGATATCGTTCGTTAAATATTTCACAATATTATATTACCAGCTTACCGCCCGCGGCTTCGCTCACCTGGCCAACATATTTGTATCGGGACCGCTTAATAGTCGTATTAAAATCGCACTAGATCCATACAGCAGCGCACTGTCTGCCGGCCGAGCTGTTTCGTCGCGTCATTTATAGATTATTTAAAAAAATATATTTGAGGAAATATTTAAACAGTTAAACTCAAATAAAAATAAACTGGACTAAGTAACTACTGATAATTTAACTTGGTGATTTAATTCCGCCTAATATAACAGAAATAAAGTACATTTGGATGCTCTGATTTCGGCAGTATGCAATTTTTTCGCATTTTTTTTTACTGTCATTTTGTATGAATATTGTATAATCTGATTAATAAATTTTTAAGAGCAGTTTATATTAGTATTGATAGTATTTTTTATTTAACATTTATACTCATTCTTCACAGGCAAAAATTAAATCGAATGACTCCTAAAACACAAAATTCCTAAAAATAATATTAGATTTTTACCAAACTTTTAGGTGTTGAAAATCCATCAAATGTTTTGACTTTAGTCATAATTTAAAATCCGTTGAAACTACGCTAACTATGAAAAAATTGTGAAAAGACTTCTAAGGGACAGTTAAGGACATGGTAGAACTTACTAAACGAATTTGAAAAATTGCTCGATAGCTATTAAATAAAAATTTAAAACTACAACAAAAAGAATTTTAAATTTAAAAACATTAAAAACGTGGTCCTTTAAACGAGTGTAGCACTTAGTTAAGTGACTATTTTTGGTTTATAATCCTTAAACAATAAAAAAAAAATTAATAACTAGGTGGTGTGCACTTAATCCATAGTGATATATCATATTACAATTTATTCTTTAAATATGAAATTTTATTGTTTTAGGATTATAAAGTAAAAATACAGTTAATTAATTACAGATGTATCAGAAAAGTAATAGGAATCGGTTAACATCGGACGCGCAGATTTGCCCGAAGTTATCCAATGAAATAATTTTAATAAGAGAGAGTCATAAATTATAACCAAAACACTGTCAAAACAACTTTTTTACTAAATACATTTGGTTCCATTTATCTTGCAAATTGCAGGTACATAAAGTCACATTACTTTTCTGATAGATCTGTACTTGACTCTACCATTTCGATGTCACTTATATAAAATTATTTTGTCGCAGTTTTTCCAGATTATTATTTTCAATATTTGTAGGTCTGAGCACAATAATGGGACATTTATAGCATATTGACATTTTTTTTTTATATGAAATCTACTGAAATGCCTCTAGGTGGTTTATGGTCACAAACTTAAATTATGCTGTGCCTAACACGGTTCATGTTGGTAGGTTTAGATAAACTTTATATGACCTGTTTTGACATGAGTGCAATAAAGTTTTGAAGTTTGAATGAATAAATATGAATTTGTTAATATAAACATGTTATATGCTTCTGTCAGCCTCTAAGCACAATGTACCGTTGTATGCATCATATAACAATGCAAGAAATGTGAACTAACAAGTGTCTGACCCGCCAGCGCCGTCGTACATGCGATGTTATCAGCCGAGATGACACTGCGCACAAACGACAACAAAATGCTTACGAGCAGTAAGACGATGATATTTTAATGTTGAGTGCAAAGGTTAGCAATATCTGCTTTTCAGAAAAATGAAAAACTAAATTTTATTTGTTGGTTTTGAACTGGAAATTTTTAACAGTAAACGTTTAAAGGACCTAATAGCAAGCACTAAAACAGTTTGTCTAGAGTTGAATTACAAAAAATAAAAACCAACTTCAAAAACTTCAACTAAAAAGTTGAAATCGGTGCTAAGTTATTTAAACTATATTGTGTTCTATATTTGTTATAGTTACAAATATATTATGGTTGTCATTGTTATTACCTAGTAGGTCGTACTAGTACCTAGTAGATAGGAGTAGGTAGTACCTATTTCTGGTACGTAGTACCAGATCATCAGACCAAGTACCTATATTGAGGACACTGTTGACACATCGCAGTATTGTCCTCTAGCTTCTAACAGTTAAGGAGTGCTGTGGCTTCCTCCGTCAGCTTACCAGCATGAGAGGATGACTCCCAGACACTATGCGTGCTTATAAGATTTGAAGGTATCCCTCGATAACCCTAGGATTCCATCATCAGGAAAACAAGACCACCTCAATGGTATACCTTTTCAAACAAAAGGAATTTTCTAAATTGGTTCACAATTGACGAAGATATCGTTGAACATACATTTCAAAAAATACATACTGATGAACATAGAACCTACTCCTTTCTGAAGTCGGTTAAAAAGATCGGGAGAAAATTAGAATCTGAACATTATGTACAATTAATAAAAAAGAATTTTCGCATTTCCTTCGAACTACTCAGAATCTGTTGACGGTTTTGTGTAGTTAAGTACCTAGTACTTCAATTCTGGACTAGCACTCGAAGCGTGGTTGCGTGGGCGCAGCCGCCGGTGGTCCTCTCGTGACAGAAGTACAAACAAATTAACTGATGTCATCAGTTCAAAGTCAGCGTACATTTGTACAGTATTTGTTTATTTTATTTTTATTTATTTATTTTATTACAAATTTAGTTGTGAACCGTAGTGAGCTGAACAACAACAACAGTAGTATGGTTTTGATTTTTAGGTATTAGGTATTTTTAGTTTACCACTGAAAATGATTTTCAGATCCTATTCCTGTGAGACGTAAATTTGGCTATATCTTCAAGGATAACGGAGGGATAGAGGTCCTAGAGGTTTCGAAAGTTGTAGGATTTATCGGGACACCTATATCCGTTGGAATTTTGAAAATCGATTGGTGAACGTTTTTGAAAAAAAAAATTCTGAATAAAGGGGTTTTTGGCGTGTCGATTTTTACAAAAACATATTTTCGAAAATATTTCAGTTATCGAAAGATCGATAAAAAGTCATCTGAGGAACTGAATTGTCTATACTCGTTGCAGACTTTAGACACATGAGTTTTAATTTTTTCTAAAACTTCTAAAGTAATTTTCAATGCCTGCGATGATGGTTGCGGGCGGGGTGCAAATTCTGTGAATTTTTATATTCTAATGAATACATTTAAATAAAATTGTGCTTTTAATTATGCTTATATGTTTATTTGCACATTAACAACTCAACTCATTTTTTTTTAATTTCTGGCTGTTTGTTTGTTCATATGTCCGAAATATTCTCCGATGTGACTGCACCGATTTAGATGGGTTTATACTGACAGTTAAACGACTTTTTTCGAGAATATTATAGTTTACGTACTTTTTATTCCGGAAATATTTATCGAAAGCCATGTTAACAAGAGGCGGACTGTGACACGGGGGTTCATGCTCATATGTTTATTTGCATTTCACCAAAACACAAACACATGTTTTTTAAAGTTTTGTCTTTCTGGGATATTTTCCGAAACGGCTACACCGATTTTGATGGAATTTTATTATGATAATTTAAAATGATATGATAGAGGACTTTTTTATCCATATATATTTTTATATACATATACATAAAGGAAAAGTGTATGTCTGTGATTTCAACATCATAACTTTTTTAAGATGAACTTATTTATGGCAGGTATTTCAAATTCAGCATTGAAATGGCAAACGTAGACCGGAGAAGAGAGTGATAAACACAAAAGAGGACGAAAGGAAATGGATCTCCCTCTTACCCTATTAAGAAGAAATTAATATTATAATAATTAAATGAAATTAGATATTGATATAATTAAATTAAGTATACAAACATGTGGACCACTCGCTAGTTAATATTATAAATGAAAAGTGTGCCTATTTATCGTTTCCTCATGTCGTCGTAACGATGTAATTTTTTGTACGGGGATAGATGAAGGTACAGATATACATAATATGGATAACCTAGATTTTTATTTTAACAAAATAACCATAGGACAGAAAATATAAAAAGAATCGAAATGAACGACGAACGTCAGAGCAAAACTTAGTACCTACTTGTAATTATTTCCAAAATAGTTAACATGTGAATAATAAGAAATATTTTTAACAAGTATATGTAACTAAATATGATTTATCGCAAACAAAGTTTAAGTAGGTACATTAGAAATACCGCGTTGCGACAACAAAGATGTAAACAAAAAAATATACAAAAAGACCAAATACGCAAGTTGGCGTTTTAAAATATTCGCTGTCAAGTGTAAATTTATGTGACCTACATGTAATACTCGTATTGTAAAAAAAAATGTAAATATTCCGAAATTACATTTCATGCGTAATTTAACAAAATGTTTGTTTAAAATCATGACACTGACGTATTGTATGTCTAATCTATGATTCCGACATTTTGCTCGCGTTTTCGATAGTTTCGAAATATGAGACACTCTATCCTGTCTGACGACCGCTTAGCCTAGTGGGTAGCGACCCTGCCTACGAAGCTGGAAGTCCCGGGTTCGAATCCCAGGTCGGATCAGTTTTAATATGATGAATATTGATACTGGTACCGGGTCTAGGTTGTTATATGTGTGTGGTGTCTTCGCAAAAATATTTATACTATATGTATATATTATAAAGAAAATTTAAGTATGTATATCAGTTGTCTAGTAACCCATAACACAAGCATAATACTTGCTTAATTTGGGACTAGATGACGCTGTGTGTCCCATGTATTATTATTATTATGCTATTTATGGGTAGGTACAGAAAATTTCCAACGAAAACAAATTATTTTCAAAGAACGTATGTATAAATGAAAATTAATAAGCCCTCTTCTGCGTTTACCGTCTGACCACTCATACTATAGATAGCTGGTGTAAGATGGCGAGTTTTAGTACGAGTTTCAGTGCGCAAGGTCCCGCGCGCTGCACTTCGCCCCCGAGAAATCCCCGCGCTCCGGTTTCAACCCAACAAAATTGGCGTATTGTCACTTCGATACTGTGAACTGTTATTTATGACTCTATTAAAACCAAACGCTGCTGTCAAATTAATTCTTAGCCGCTAGACGACCGCTTAGCCTAGTGGGTAGTGACCCTGCCTACGAACCTGGAAGTCCCAGGTTCGAAACCCAGTTCGAGTCAGTATTTATATAATGAATATTGATACTGGTACCGGGTCTTGGTTGTTATATGTATGTGGTGTCTTGGCTTGGTACCCAAAAAACAAGCTAATGCTTAGTTTGGGGCCTAGACGTTGTAGTCATGCATACATTATTATTCTCTCGATGGAGTGGACCAATATGTTTTACGCAAGTAAAAAATATGAATACATATACATGTTCAGAAGTTAACATTATATAAAACATTCAATAAAGAATTAATATTGGTTTAAACAATCAAAAAATTACGAAAACGTTAAACGATTTTTTTTCGCTACCAATATAATATCTGCGCAATGCGACATTTACTCACGAATGTTCTAAAAACTCTTAAATACAATCACGTTATATAAACAGGTATAAAAGCAATTAGTGGCGCAACAATGCGTAAAGTGGAGCCGCGAGGCGTGCGGCTGTCGCGTGCCACACGCGTTCTCGCCGACTTGTAACTCCATGAGGAATTTGACTCGCGGGACTCACGACTCTGTGAGCTGGTACCGAGACTATTACAGTTTTCAGCCTTATAACTATCTCAAGTATACAATCTGTAGAAATTACAGCTATACAATAATTATACAACGGTTATGCAACTCCCAAACCACTCATTAGTTCTAATCAGAACTGATAGTGGAACTAACTGGACTAGACGAATTGAATTAATAAGATGAAAATCTTCAACCAATGCCTCCTACCTAAAATGAGATACGTTGTCGAACCCTGGATGCTCACGGCAGTACTGGTTCACAAATTCAAAGTCGTTCAGCGTGCTACGGCCTATGCTCGGTACTTCTTAATGGATAAAATTAGGATCACTTAAATCCGTCAAAAAACCAGAGTTGTTGACATAGCCGAAGCGATCAGCGAGCTGAAGTGGCAATGAACCGGTCACATTTGCCGTAGAACCGATAACCGGTGTGGTAGACGAGTTATCGAGTGGAGGCCACGTACCGGGAAGCGAAGCTTTGGAAGCCCCTCGGCCAGGTGACTTGAAGAAACATACCAGGGGTAGTTGGATACGAAAGGCGGAGAACCGTGTGTTGTGGCGAGCCTTGGGAAAGGTCTGGAAATATCCAGCAGTGGAGAGACACGGGCTGATGATGAGACGGATTAAGCAATATTGCCTCTTTGTCTCTATAAAAATAATTTTATTAGGTTTTTTCATGCCTCAACTACTGAAGTACGACCTTTCGGCATTAAATTAAGAAGTTTGAATCATAAGCCAGCACGATGGTCTATTGCGGCTCAGAGGGTGTTGACCAACACCATCGCAGAAGTGACGATGCCAATGGAACTGTGATATTTTATTTGATTGAAGTTTAATATATTAAAAACATATTAGTTTGCCTATGGCGGAGATCGAACTTCGTTGACTTCGTGACTTCTATCACTGAAAAGAATTAGAGTCAGTTAATTAATACTGACTCTTTTCTACAGCTACTATACCACTATTTAAATGACAAGGGTTCATAATTCAGCTTGCAAGCAAACGGACTCGGTTCTTACAGATTGTGTGCTGAAGTGCTGTTGGGATTTGGGAAAATTGAACGTGTTGATGTGAATCCAGTTGTCTAATAATTTATTAAAGTAATCGACTTGCATTTCTGACTCTCATTTCTTCGGAATATCTACACGAATAAAAATATTAAACAAATAATATAAAAAACCACGACCCATGACTTCTTTATAGGAAAGGTACAGGTTAACTATTAGTTATTATGTATGGAGTAGTAAGTTACCGGGCCGCGAAGACCGTAAAACAACAAAACGCATTAACGTCGGCCGCTAATGAAAGTTCTGAGTTAATGTCGTGTGCGAGCGCAGCTTCGAAGCTTCTATTTGGGCTACAAATTTAAACGCACAGAAAACCTATTTCTGTGTTTGCCAGTCTCTAAAGTTTTAAGTCTTCGGTTTATACTTGTTTTTGTATAGATTTCTTTGTAACATAGTTATGAAACTGTCAGTGTCAGTAAGTCTACAATAGTAATCAATCAGTATAGTAAAATAGCTTCGTTTCAGCTTAAAACGAGTGACGTATGAAAAAATATGTTTGTGTAGATTAGTTTTTAATAAATTTATTTTACTACAGATGTTTCACGACAAATATATAGAAATATTTGTAATACATAGATATACGTATACCATCGGAAATACTCAGGTGTCTATAGAAAATCGCACATTTTCCGGAAGTTTAACAATCGAATCATTGTAATATAATGCAGCAACTCGATCCGAAAATCACGTTTCCCGAAGGTACCTGCATATTTCTGATGGCAAAGGTTTTCGTAAAAAACCTTAATTTTCCTTTTGTTAGAATATTTTTTTTTTGTCTAGGAATGCCGTCTCTGGTAATCTCATAACTGTCCGGAAATTATAGTATTCTTGATTCAATTTTCCTGAGCTTGTGTTTGATCCAATATTGCAGGTATCGTATTAAATATTTCCAATACTTACTATAATAAAACATAAATAATAACACGAACACGGAAGGCACGCAATCGACCAGCAGGATCTACAAAATCAGGAGGATCTAACACCGCTAGTTAAGTCGCTTTCACGTTGCGTGCCGGAAAGCGATTTTACAGCGATTTTAACGTAAACGATGACGATAACGAGAAACTGATTATTTGCCTAATAACATTACTTATCTCTCTTTTAAAAACTAAATATTATTATGTAGAAAATTATTTTTAATTAATTAAGCAGAAATGTTTGTGATAAGTAGAGGCTAGGTGCGTGATCATAGATATTAACACGACTGTACAAGCAGACAAACAGATAGAAGATAATATTCTTGTAGAGATAACTCTCTTGAGGCCCGTTCTTCGCTAAAATTAGAGGGAGAGACGCTACGCGATTGTACTTAAAGAAGGAGACCAATAAAATTGAGAAATATATTTTATATACATTTAAAATAGGGTTTTTTTTGTAATAAATACTGATTCATTTGAAGTTAATTAAAACGATAAGTAAAATTATTTGTTGCAAAATAATTTTGTTTCGCATCTTATAGTATTATTTCATTTAACCTAAAATGATACTATGTAGTGATTTATAGTTGCTTTATGTGATTATTTGAATTACTGTTTTATTTCATTTTTTCATTTTTAGGGTTTATTTGCTACTTCTCTACAAATTATAGTAAACACGTATTTTTATTTCATTTTATTTATTTAAAGCAAACTTAAACTACATAGTTGAAACATAGTCTTAAAAGTATTTATCTACAAAGCCAATTTAAAAGTCTATTTATTTTATTTTTGTTATAAGAGTTAATATAAAAAACAAACGCTTGAAAACTGGACTGAAGAAAATATACAAGAAATTATAATAATAAATTCCTTGTACAGTTCCAATCAACCTTTATGGCGGATGTGAACATAGGCACAAGTCGCGTCGCAGTAACCGATTTCAGGTGTAGCGGGACGCAGTGGAGCGAGAGGCATATGACTGAACCTGCGCAAGGATGCATAAAGCGTTGTATTCCGGTCCGCCATAAAGTTTGATTGGAACTATACGAACTATGTCGGTTTATGTGACATATATATGTTCTCATATTACACATTATGTTGACTAACATTTTTATCTATGCTAATATTATAAAGAAAAATGATTAGATATTTTTTTTTGTTTGTTACGGATAAACTCAAAAACTACTTAATTGATATTAAAAACTTTTTCACCTATAGAGAGTTACATTATTAGCGGATAGCATGAGCTGTATTTTATTTTCTAACTAGCTTTCCGCCCGCGGTTTCGCTCGCGTGAACTACACAATTATATATTGATTTTAAAAATTCTTTCACCTAAAGAAAGCTACATTATCAGCAAATAAAATGGTCTATATTTTATTTTCAAACTAGCTTTTCATCTGCGGCTCTACTTGCATGGACTACACATTTGTACCGGAATCGCTATAATTCTTTGCATAGATATAGTTTACAAGCTGAAGAGTGACATAGGCTACTTTTTATCACGGAAAAAGTGGTCCAGGTACAACTGTGTACTCCACGCGAACAGAATCGCGGGCGGAAAGCTAGTTTCAAATAAAGTAAACAAACATTTGCGGACAAGTATTACAAAGTTCATGTATAGACGTGAGGCAGTCATTTGACGTGACATTTTATCTTTATAAAATTAATCGGTAATAAAAATCTATACTTTCAGACACTCATAGCACATGGAGTGATAGGTAGTGAACATAGCACTTTTACTATGAGCTTTACTCGCTAGCGAGGACGTAAAAATTTGTATGGTTAATTGTACATAGCGCCTATAGCGGTATCGAAAATAAATAGCAATTTACATATACTTACGTCGTCGATAGCGAGAATCGATACTTTAAATTCATGGTAGCAAGCAGTCACACGAATCACAACAATGCTTTATTACCTATGCACAAAGCGAAAATGACATGTAAAGTATTTTGTGTAATTCTTTTGCACTGTACGTCTACCAAAACATAAATATCTGTTTCTATATTTTTTTTGTATATTAATCAATAAACAGGAAAAGGATTGCCCACCTGAGAAAAAAATTAATGTTTATTCTAACATTTTGATACATCATGGTTCTTAGTACCTTATTGTTTTCCTCTTAAAATTCACAGTAATTGTTTAGAGTTGTTGACAGCTGCCCACGCGCTTCCGAAGCCATATAAATTATATTGACACCGCTAGTGGAAACTTGAGTACTTGAGCGTATAATAATAGAATACAGCGCATACTTTTAGTTGTAAATGTTATTTATGGTCCGAGGAAATATCATTTTATTTGTCTACAATTCCTTTAACAAACCAACATTCGATTTTAGTAGTTTAAATGCTGTTTCCATGTTAACAAAAAAAAAAATAAGAATCCGTTGTTCAAACAAAGGAAAAAAGCAATATACATATAAAAAAAAATTACAACCGTGGACTAAAGATAGTAACATTTTTTTTCTTTTTAAAAAGGACGCACTTCAAATACATTTATTAAAACTCAATTTTGAAATTTTCGAGTTCAAAAGTTGTTATCTACTGTTTTTTATTTATATTGATGACGCAAAGGAAATCGATAAAGAGAAATTGAAAATCTATAATTTTTCCCTAATCCTTTGAAAAACAAGCGTGAGTTTACATATGTATATCTCGTTAAGTTAGCTTTCTATAAAACAATCAACGCAAGCAACTAAACATATTTATTATTAAATAGCACTTCCTTTCTTGCGTTAAGAGGATTGTGTATTTACAAATTTCCATACAAACGGCGCGGCGGCGTTAACAGTTACTGCCCATTACACCTTAACTGAATTCCGCGATAACATTATATGGTATTCAATTCAGCAACAACTAGGTTCAATAGTATTTTTTTTTTTTATTATTTTGATATATGGAAATGAAAAAGATATCTAAATTTGTATTTTTTCTTGTAGAATTTGTTTTATCTTTTAAAACATTTTCATCATTAAACTAAATGCAATTTTACAAAAAAACTTAACGTATAAACATAGATTACAATACCATCAGTCTATTAATACCCCAGTCCAGGGGATTAGGCCTCATTCGGGATGAAAGAACTTGGAGCTTAATCCACCACGCTGCTCCAGTGCGGATTGGTGGATTCTAACCGGAAACGACGGCTTAACGTGCTCTCCGAAGCACAGAGTCAGTGATAGCTATGTACATAAGTTAGAAAAAACTCATTGGTACATGCCCTAGGATTCGAACCACGGCCTTTTGAACAAGAAACGGGCTTGCTACCACTCGGCTATCACGAGCATTGAAATTACAAATCTTAAACCCAGCGACTGCACAATCCTCTCAAGATCATTTATTAATCGATATTATACCTACCGAGTACGTGTCTGGACCGCACTAAATCACAATCTAAGGTTGCAGAACTAGTATCGGACAAGTATGCGCGCGCAGTTTACAATTAAGAAAACCGATAGTGGCCAATCAACGGCCATTGCGCTTATCCCTTATCACTATCACTGATCCATTTAGCTTTAAAGATCAGGGTGTACTTACGTTTAGCATTTTGAATCTATACTATTAACTGTAACGAATGATATCTGTATTACATATTGTCGAAAATATTCGTCAAGTGCGAATCGGACTCGCACACGAAGGGTTCCGCAACAGCGTATAATATAAAAAACACGTTTCTTGTATTGGGACCCCCTTTAATTTTTAAGGTTATATTATTTTTGTTATAACGGCTATTGTGGTACAAACTTCATGATAATTTCTAATGTAATCAATGATTACACAACTATCAAACACGAAAACCGTCAAAAAAAAAAGTTTTCTGTACGGAGACCCAATTTATTTTTTACTTTATTTTATGTACATTATTTAATTTGGACGGACGGACATCGGAGCCTTAGTAATGGGGTTTCCGTTCCGTTCCCTAAAAATAATGACTTTAGCCAGTCCTTCCGTCAACTCCACATTTTTATTTGTTGTCCGTTTATGGAACCCTGGTACCCTTGTAACTCTAGAACCATTAAATCGAATTCGATATTTTACGTTTGAATAGTTGAATAGCTGTCAGATTTGGAGGAAAAATTAAGCCTGACAGATAGACAGACAGACAGACAGACAATAAAGTGATCTATAAATATGTAATTTACAATTCGTGCGAAACTGCTACTAGAAGCAAAATCTAAAGTTAGTATAAATGATATTGTTTTATACAACAGAAATATGTCTGGTCACAACTTGACATTAAATAATTGAAAATAAAATTTAAAATATAATATATATGAACAAAAATTATAAACATTATAAACAGATCCGATACTTTCTGATAAATTGTATGTTTGAGCTCATCGTGGAAAAATTTACATACGCTTGTAACACTTCTAGCTAGTTAACCAACATGAAATATTAATAAAATTCATAAACGGATGGAAAATTTCAATAATATTTCAACGATTACTTAAATTGAACTAGACAGTTTATTAAACATATCACTTTTATAAATTTTTTATTTGAATATACTGTTAATGATTTCTCTTATGCAGTTTGCTGCCAAGAATATTAAATTAATATATTTTTTTAATTATTTCAAATTCGAAACATTTCTTTTAATATTATTTTTTAATAACGTGAAAATCACAACAACTTCTAGGCCCCAAACTGTGCCACAAACTAAGAATTAGCTTTAACATGAAAATTTATTTATTTACGACTGAAACTTCGAGGGTGTGAAGGGTTCTATTTTCAGCTTTAAAACCCTAAATAGGCTTCAATACCACAAACGAGTCAACAAAACAGTTTTAAAAGGTCATCACCAGATAAGTTAAAAAGATTTATTCAGAAGAAGACAATATTTGTATTTATTATGTTATACGTAAAATATTGTGCCCAAATGGAATTACAATTTTATCGTTTCTATAACTCAACACGTTGATGTCCCACGACAGATTATAATTATGCAAATAAAAGAAAATGGAAAGTTTATAAATACTAAATGAAGTTAACACCAACACAATAGTAAATAACAATTGAAACGCCATTACGCAAATAGTTATTTATGAGAACCTACCAAAGTGTAAGAGAAAAAGTAGACTCAATACACTGACATAATACAAATATTGTTTTAACAAAATAAAATGTTTTTATGAACCTTCCCAATACAATATAAACAAAAATAATTGGCCTACTTTTACATACTTGTTGTGTGTGACTCAGCAGACAATATAATCTCGACATAATCCGAATTATAACCGAACTGTTAGGTGATATTTTTATCTTCGTTTTTAAACGCCGGCTCTCTATCCAGACAATATATAATCAAACAGCTTTTTTACAAATATATAAATAGTACGCCCAATCAATCGTATTGTAATTAGGGACCGATTGAGGTCATTTAATATCTCTAGAATTGGATAAATATAGTTTAACGTTTTCAAACTATATCCATCGAGGCAATTCAACGAAAAGTGATGCACTAAATTGACTTTATCGATATCGTATTCGTTCCACTGAAAATACATGTCGACTGTTAGCCGAACTTAAAGATGTATCAGCATCCTAATAATGTACCGTCGCCAGCACGTCCTATATCGATATTTCCCCATCACTAGTTTTGTACCAGACGGATCTACGTAAAATAAATGATAACTAATTTAATTTTATAGTAGGTTTCTGTGAAACAGTAGAAAGTCCAAAGGCAGGTTGCACGATATGCCAAGATATCAAATAATTTGAAATAAGAGTGATAACGAAGATAAAGAGAAAGTATAAGTTCTCACAGAGACGAGTGGATTTACGTGAACATATATAAATTATTTTGCTGTAAACTGTGATTGTTAGCGAAATGAACTCGTTAAGGCTTTTCGGACCCTACCGTGGGTATGACAGCTCACTCGGAACCCGCACAGTCTATCGAACATACGAAAACGAGCGTTCTTTATGAACAACGTCGCTACATGAAATCGAATTACTGTTGCCTATTTAAACTGTGTAAAAACCCACGCCATAGAAAAAAAAAGTGATTTGCATCATTATTAACATAAATAGATGGCGTTATCGGATCGGAAACAGTGAAAAAGTGCCGCCATTTAAATAATGTTCTTTTAAAGCAACGCATTGTATGTCGACTAATAGAGTTTGTTATGCAAATCGTTAAATGCGTAGTCGTTCTATTTTAATAAAATGTTATGATAATCTTGTAAGAAATAAATTTTACTGATAAAAAATTAGAAAATTTTATACAAACACCCAAGTGTGCCACTGACCGAATTGGGTTTTCTTTGTTCCATAAATATTTGATAAAATGTATAAATAACTGATTCGACTCATTTAATAAACGTTATCAAAACAAATTTCCAACATATTATAATTATAATTATTATTATATTATTATTATTTAATAACAATATTTAAAAAAGCAGCGAGGGTTCTATGCCACCACATAACATATCTATGTTAGTCGCAAAAAAATATCTTTTTATGTGATACAACTAAAAATCAATGATTTTCCAGTTTTTTCCTTTACTTGTGCTATGAGAGTATGAATAGGCATGTTTTTTCCAAATTTCATGATTATGGCCCAACGGTACCTTATATGATTTGATTTATTTGCGAGTGACAATTTCTATCTATCTAGCGCAGGCCAATCTAGCTCTATCTTGTGTAGGCCAATTGAGACCTATCTTGCGCAGGCCAATCTATATAGACCTATCTTGCGCAGACTAATCTAGCTCTATCTTGCGTAGGCCAATCTAGACCTATCTTGCGCAGGCCAATCTAGCTCTATCTTACGTAGGCCAATTTAGACCTATCTTGCGCAGGCAAATCTAGCTCTATCTTACGTAGGCCAATTTAGACCTATCTTGCGCAGGCCAATCTAGCTCTATCTTACGTAGGCCAATTTAGACCTATCTTGCGCAGACTAATCTACATCTATCTCGCGTATAAGAACAGGTACGTATCAAAACATTCATACAGTGAAGTCTTTGAGGCTTCCTTAACCTAATGTAAAAAGGATATAAATTAATAGATGTATGCCGTAATAATACATGCCGCTTCATGACCACAAAAATGTAAGCAAAAAATATATGTCAAAACACTTTTAAAATATCAGTTCAGATTATTTTTTTTACATTATTATGTTAAAAACTGTTAAATTATCTGCTAATCGCGGATTCATCAAAGAGTTTTGTTCTTCTATTTTCCGAATCGAACAATTTCGTTTATACAATTTTTATTTACTTACATAAAATTTTAAATAGAGCAAATTTCCAATGTTTTTCGAGTAAGCGCAGAACGTGAAAATCTTTTTTTTATTTTTATAAATCCGTGTAAACGAAAAGAAAAACTAAACTATAGAACCACATGACAAGGTAACAGGAACAAGTATCAGTGTCTCTCGCACAATAGACTATAAAACCATAAAACTGTCTTCTGACTAAAGAAATACAGGAAGTGATTTTATTAAACCGCATACACAAATGCAGGGAAACGACCGGCCGTTTAGGAAAATCGATTATCGTTTGGAATTTGCAAGTTGCTTTTACTTGAACGCAATAAAAACTTGTTTTTTTTTTCATTGACATTACATATAGTTTGAGATACAGGGGTTACTTGAATACAGATGAAACCTAAAACGTGGCTCTCACGAAATTTCGTGTGATTGAACTTTTAGGCATGTTGGGCTTAATGTGTAGAAATAAAAACAAATTTGTTTAAAAATATATATTTCCTTAATGAACATTCTATGTATTTATGGTTACGTACGAATGAAATTATTTTTTGATTATTTTTCTAGACGTAATATTATTTCCACACACAGATCATTCCACACTTACACATTACACAAGAAGACATTCTGAAAACTGAAGCAGGAAAAATACAGAAGCTACGTGACAGCTACATCGACTGTGTAAGACTGAGCATAGACTGACAAACAGTAGCGTTTCTTTAATGACCTGAAACCCTGGTAAACATTATCCTCCGAAGCCAGAAAAAAAGGTAAATGATATATGTCCACAGCTATTCTACCAATCTAAAGTAATCTAGTCCTAACATAAATAGGACAATAAACTAATAGGTTTAAACTTTAATTGAACTTGCCACGCAGAGAGAGCGTATAACATGTCAACCTAAAAACTATATGTAATGGCATTGTTTTTCTTGTTTGTTTTTATTTACTGGTTAACTCTTACTCCTTACTTAATACATTATAAGGAGAATAAGTTAAAAATCGCTAAAAAAAATCATCATCTGTAGTATAAAAAAAATCAAAAGTTCCAATCAAAAAATATAAAACTTTTAGTATTTTTTTATTTCTATGTGTATTTTTTTGCACACCGTAATTAACGGTTGATAACAGTTAAATTTAACGATAGTTTCATCAATTGAACGTTTTCTTCTTAACCGTTAACCGATAAACTGCATTATAACAACTGAAGGACGATGATGGTATCCAAAGCAAAAGAGGCTATATCAAAATATAACAATAGCCGATCACTTATTACTTTTATGATGGAAAATGTCGTAGCGGTATCGACAACGGGATAAAGTCGGAAGCCTTATCTTCAAATATGATCTCAACAACACAATATCTGACATTATATTAACGTACTCATTATAAACCTGTTATTTGATAACAAATCTGTGAGAACTATGTACAGAAATACCTCAAAATCGCTGTTTTAATTTGGAAAGATAATTTCACAATTACAGTAAAGTTATGGGAAAATTTCATTTTTACTGTGTGAAGATGGGAGTATTTTTAAGATTATGCAATAAAATTACTATGCCTTATCATTGTATTTTACCACGCTGATTAGACAACTGTGACCTCATTTTTCACAGCATTGTTTATGTGCGCATGTGTTTGCAGCAACAAGGCGAGGTGGTCATTTTCCAAATTTATTGCATTACACAAAAAAAAATGGGTATTTAATATGATTTTGTTCTTGTTTGATAATTGATAGAATAGATTACCAAAAGGTTATGAAAAACTATAATTATATGCGGGCATTTTTCCATATTACATTCAATTTCCATGATAACTTTAATTGAAAATACTAAAAAATAAATGTATTCCTTGCAAAAAATAAATGATTTTGCTATTGAGCGAGGCAAGGCGTTCCTGTAAACAATACAATGCAGACGGAGGTATTGAATAGGTACGTAAAAGTTCACTTTTTACGAGTACGCAATTGGATTTTTTTATTACATTTTTTATTTTTCACTTATAAGTTCAAACAGTAGCGTTTCTTCAATGACCTGATACCCTGGTAAACATTATATTCCGCAGTCAGAAAAAAGCTAATTTGTCCACAGCTATCTAGTCCTAACATAAATAGACAAACAAACTCATCGACAGCTTCGTGATATTAACACAGTTTAGGAAACAGGGTTGGGGTCAATTTAGTTGATTTTATTGTAAGGGAAAAAAGGTTGAGTCGCGGGCGAGATGTTTTGTACCGTTACCGTCCGACTAGCTAACAGAACCTGTTACTCCTCGTGGCTCATTCACAAAAAGCCGCGACTAAATTCGACGCACGCGCACTTCACTAAGCTCACCATGAGTTCAAATGTCAGGTTTAAAAAGAACTGCATTCGTCTGCGTCAGTAGAAACCAATAAATGACGTTGTTTCAAACTGTCGCTAGGCGGAAATACATCGAAAAATATGGCAATCAGAAATTACTCTAACGTATTTTTGTTCTAAATAAGTAATATCTAATTAAAAATACAAAAGAAATTGCCCAATCGATTTACACAGTTTACATTTCTAACGTGAAAACGTTTTTAAAAAGACATTAATACTAAAGTCCTGCCAGAATTAGCGATAAAGCGCTTTTGTTGTCGCCACAAACGTTAATATATCTCGAGAACCAAGGTCCGTATCGCCAAGTGATGTCCATATTTTGAAAATAGTCCTACACCTATTAGTGCACTTACACTGTCGTACACTTACGTCATCATCAGGGAAAGAAGGGTCTCAAAATACACTCCATACGACCAAAGAATTAGTCATAACTCCGCAACGTAAATGATTAGACAAGATGTTTGGGCGTCGTCGTGTAGATATCGAGGTGCTCTAAAAAGTAGGTTGAGCAGAAAAAAAGATGTCAAGTGTTCTTTTTAAATTATAATGGGGATCACAAAAATGTTTCCCAATAAATTACAGTAGTGTATCCGTTATCCGTCTAGCTCACACCGTACGGCTTTCGATTATATCGCATCGAGTTGCCAATCACAAGTTGAGCGTCTTTCGTCGCGAGGAACTTGTAATATAACCACAGATTAAATTGATTTGACAGCAGCGTTTGGTTTTAATAGAGTCATAAATGACACTTCACAGTATCGAAGTGACATTACGCAATTTTTCGGGGTTGAAGATTGACGCGCGGGGATTTCACGGGGGTGCAGACCAGCTCGCGGAGACCTTGCGTTACTGAAATTCAGACTAAATCTCGTCATCTTGCACCAGCTAGCTAAAGTATGAGTGGTTAGACGGTAAACACAGAAGAGGGCTTCTAGTCAGTTCGTAATTTTATGAATATAACAATGTAAAGATACGAAACACTAATAGTTATTCAGGTGATCATTGACGTAGATTGTAATATCTTGTAGTGACTTTAATTTTCGTCTTTCATATTAGTACGCGTAGTGACAATTATATAAAAATATCTATTATTTAATAAAGGTAATTGACAGGAATAACACATATACATGTTATATGGGATACGCAGTATGCGATTAGTATATAAAAAGATAATTTCTAAATAATTTATATTAAAATGTTATAAAGATGCAAGGCCGCGACACAAGCAATAAGATAGAAATCGAAAAAAGTGTGTCAGCGAGAATGGGATCAGGAGAGTACGTTTATAAGAATATTATGACGTAAACAGTACAAGGCAATCGAAAAATATTTGTTTCGATCCGAACGCAGCCACTGTCAAATTAAAAAAAAAAACCTATTTAAAAAATATATTTCTTATCAGCGGTCATGGTAACCCTACACGGCACTTGCGGCTAACAGACTTCATAAACGTTGAAAAATGCCGCGACTCAGCCTACCCGCTGACCGCACAGCCGTAATACTCTCACCTGCGGATTCGTTTGAGCCGAAAGGTAACCGTGTCAATTTGCGTCCATAAAAAAACAAGTGTAATTTTACATTTACACAAACATAAACATACGTAAACATGTTTTTCGTGTGAGTTGTAAACAAAAGTAATACAAGTGAAATAAATATACAACGTAGTTTTGAAAATGTTAAATAATCGAATGCCTGCATGTATATAAACCATATTGTATTTGAATTGTTTGAGACTTGAGATTGAGACTCATCTATCGGGAGAGTGGTTAGAGACCATAACGTGAAGCCAAGGGCCGCGGGTTCGATTCTCGCCCGGGATAAATATTTACGCGCATGAACATGTCTATTTGCTCAGTGCCTGTGCCAGTCATCTAAACTTACTACACAACTACATCAAAACTACACTAAACAAATTTAAAACTACAGTATTAAATTTTTTCTTAGTTAATACTGTACGGATACAGTTTTTAGAAATCCATATCGGCCCATTATGCCCCACTGCATGGTCTTAAGCTTCCCCTCGGGATGCGGGTGTTTGGAGCTTAATCTACCACGGTCATTTTAGGAATGTAGGAGTACATATCACTTCGATACTGTGAAGTGGCATTTATGACTATTAAAACCAAACGTTTTTTGTAAAATTTACTGTATGCATTTTACACATTAATCATGAATCAGTATTTGAAATTAGAATCATAATGTCTTCCAACGGCTGGCATTTGGTTTCAGAACGACCAACATTGGCCTCTATAACGGCCAGTATTCCACATTATTATGTGTGTAGTGAATCAGTGACTCGGTGGTCCGAGAACCGATTCGCGTGACGGTTCCGCCTATGCATATAAATTAACGAAAATCGCACCTCGACAGCTAGACGGATAACGGGCAATATACCGCTGCGATATTTTTTTATATATATTGTAAACACGGAATAAAAGTGCTAGTATCGGATAATGCCTAAGAAAGTTCTTAAACCGTTTATATTTGCATATATTTATGCACTGGAATCAGAATGGATTAAAAATGAAATTTAGGTCTGGCGAGTTAGTCCTCAATGTATATAAATAATACATAATACATGGGGCAACCCACACAGCCCCATCTAGTCCCAAAGTAAGCAAGTATATGCTAGTATAATGGGTTACTAGACAACTGATATACATACTTAAATATTCTTTCTAATATATATATTATAAATAGATGATTTCTTAGCCTAGTGGGTAGTGACCCTGCCTATGAAGCTGGAGGTCCCGGGTTCGAATCCCAGGTCGGGTCAGTATTTATAAGATGAATATCGATACTGGTACCGGGTCTTGGTTGTTATATGTATGTGGTGTCTTCGCTTGGTACCCAAAACACAAGCTAATGCTTAGTTTGGGGCTTAGACGTTGTTATGATGTATACGTTATTAAAATAATTTATACCCACACACGGAATAAATAGACATGTTTATGCATCCAAATATTTGTACTGGGCGGGAATCGAACACGTGGCCACTGGTTCTGCAGTTAGGGTCTCTAACCACTTGACCAATCGGTCAGTCAATGACGATGTGTTTAATCTTAACGCATAGGTATGTTCAGCAGTTATTATGGAAGGAATTTTTTTTATCACAGCGCATAATTTTTCATATGGTTCAGTAACGTGAATAGAACACATTACCTTGAAAAAATGGAACTTTTATTTTTCACTATATTTTCAACTTGTCCGAAACAATTAATTCATTAATCAATTATTTCATTATTTAACAATTAATACCTATACCGCATAGGATGATTGCAGGGGATGAGCGCGCAGGACACGGCGGCCCTCGGAAGTGCGAGTGGGGTGATACGACTACTGCATTTTTATGGATAACGATACATTTAAACAATTTAAGTTTTTTTTTAAATATTTTAGAATATAAGTGAAATAATATTTTTTATTTCCACAAAAGTACGAAATGAATTTTTACGCGCAGTGATAAAAAAATTGCGTATGTCTCCAATTTAGATAACATAATCATCTTACCTACGAGACAGATTTCTTTAGCTAATCTAGTGTAGTGGCCGTTAACCAAAGTTGTGCTGTTGTGGTTAAATCTATAGTAGAAATAGAAAACAACTGTAAATGCCTGAAGGTACCATTCTAACAACTAATTTATGTTAAATATTTACGATAAGCACTTAACTTGATTTCAAATAGATTAAGCACCACATATCATTTTAAGCACAATGTATCTATGTGGAAAAATTCCTAAATAAATAATTATTATTATCAACACGGAACGTAGCATACATGGAAACTATCGAAAACACGATTAAAATGATAGACTCAGTGATTAGACTTATTGTTACAAACATTTTATTAAATTCCACATGTAATGCTATTTCACGATCTTTATTTATTTTTTTCTAGTAAAAACTTTACATGTGGGTCACAAAAAATACTACTTTACAGTGAATATTTCAAAACAGCAACTGCTCTGCGGCGTATATTTTTTGCTGACATTTTTGTTGTCACAACACAGTATTTATAGATATCTATGGTCTCCAATTAATATTGTACAGCGAAACGACATGTATAATTTCAAAATTGTTTGCAAACATTTGAAAATTTTAATGTTTACGAGGTAATCCACATTAGTGTAAAACCGATGGAATTCGTTCGCATCCAAAAGTATTAATAACATTACAATTCTAATTAAAAAAATAAATCAAACGTCAAATACTAATATTAGGTAAACGTTAGTGGGTAATATTTTACAAGATACGAATAATTTTAGTTAAAAAATGTTATAGGCATTATAGCCTATTTTCGGTGGGATTTGCATTTACGAGTTTTAATGTAAACCATCACAACTTTTCTTTCCGTCCATGGAAATATAAAAGTAGAAATAATTTTCTCACGTCGCGTGGAGTTAAAATGTGTTTCCCACGAAAGACATGGCAGTAAACAAGCAAACAAGAAATATCTAATTGCTAATTTAATGAAGTCTCACTTTGGTCTCCATCAGAGATTATCATTTCTAATTTACGATGTAACTTTAAATATTTAAAGACCGTCTCAAAAACATTTATAATTAACACAAGCCGGTCGCTATGTTTGTTTAATATCCCTATAATGCGAGATCGTTAAATGACATGAATTTTATGAGTTTACTTGATTTTTGGATGTTCATAGACTTATATAGGGAAATGTGTCAAGCTGACCACACGCAAATTGTTACATTTATTTGAAACGATTTTGCATTTGGTAAATTTTTTTGTCGGTACCTAATTAGACTCATACATTGATGTCATGTGTTCCTGGTCCTTTGAATTAATATTCCTTGAAAAATTAAATATAAAATTTCTATTTCTCAAATAATCCAAAATGACAATTGTAAACGTATGATAAACTTGAACCAAAATTTTAAACTTACGTTGAAAGATGTTAAAATCGAATGGAGTCCTCTACCTCTCAAAATATCTTTATTACAATTTAGACAGATCTTTCTGTAAATTCACCTGAAGATCGAATTGTCCCCATGATGCCATCTGGACAGTTGAGCTTATTCCATTGCTTTCCACAGTAAAAATCAAAATAAAAAAAAAATTTAAAGTATTTGAAATGAAAACATTCGCATACACTAGCGTAACACATAAAGCGTGTTATATATGTACATTTTAATATATAGCTCAAAAACTAAACTTGCTTGAAAACATTATATTCTACAAAAATTTTTTAGAAAAACGATCTTCCTAATAACTATATTTCAATTTTAAACAGCTTATGGTCAAGTAATTAATCATCATTATCATCAGCCCGTGTCTCTCCACTGCAGGCCTCTCCCAAGACTCGCGACCACACACGGTCCTCCGCCTTTCGCATACAACTACCCTTGGTATGGTGCTTCAGATCATCTGTCCACCTGGCCGGGGGAAGTTTAACGCTTCGCTTCCCGGTAAGTAATCATAACTTGTGTCAATTGCATACGGCGCATGCAGTGATCATTGTAATTTGGAAGGTAGGTGTACTCTTGGATGTAATCTATAAACGGCTTACATAAACGTGTAGGTATAGATAGGACTTTAAAATGATATAGAATTTTCAAAATTCCTTTTTTTTGTAATCAATAAATAATTCATGAGATATGTACTCACTCCTACATTCCTAAAATGAGCGTGGTAGATTAAGCTCCAAACACCCGCATTCCGAGGGGAGGCCTACGACCATGCAGTGGGTCATAATGGGCTGATATGGATTTCTAAAAACTGTATCCGTACAGTATATTAACTAAGAAAAAATTTTGTTAGTAAAACGGAAATATAAAAGTTTGAATAATACATGTTGAGTTTTTATTTTTTAATTCAAATCATGAACTTTCATCCTAACCACAGTGCGTGGTTCGACACGAAATATGCCACATTTTTATGACCACTACTCTTGACATATGCGAAAAGTCCACAATTGGTAATTTTTCTATTTTCCTACCCAGAAGTGAAAACCGAATCACATTACGATATTGAAATGCTCTCGATTTACACTAACATGGTACAATACGGGATTCCAACTGCAGAGCGGCAGTCCAGTACCGATACAACATATTACATGTAACTGCTGTACCAACTCGTGGGTGGCTAAATGCCATGTTTATGGCAGATAAACTCGAATCGTGGCTTAGATAACGACGTTTCTGCAATTTCACTGCGTTTTATTGTATTTTAAATAAGGAACGACAACACGGAAACGTAACAAAATGTTATCGACGTATTACATTGTAAGAAATTATATTACATGTCTTACAATACGATCATTGTGGTTAATGCGCTAATCTCGGTATGAAAAACACGTCTGATTTCCTCAGAAACAATCCTGACTGACCGATTGGCCGAGTGGTTCAAGACGCTAACTGTGGAGCTAACGGATGTAGGTTCGATTCCGTGTCTGGGTGTAAAAGTATCACATATGTATATATTATAAAGAATATTTAAGTATGTATATCAGTTGCTTAATACTCCATAATACAAGCATAATACTTGCTTACTTTGGCATTAGATGGCGCTGTGTAGGGGTGTGTGGGATGACCCAGATATTTTACATACAATTTATCGACAATTATTTTTAGACATTTTAGGTAGATTACCTAATTCAAATTGTAAAAAAAAATTAATCTAAAATCGAGCTCTGTCGTTTATGTTGCAAAACATTGGAGGCACGATAACTTTCGAAAAACGCTATTAAACAGCCTATTTTATAATAGATTGATATTGTTGATTACAAAATCCTTTTAGAACCCACAATCTAAACTTTTGAAATTTTATAATAAGTAATTAAACAAATAAAAAACCGATTCTAGCCGTTACTCTTTTTTAATTAAGAGAGTGGCGAAAGTTAAAAGTATTATTTTTTACTACTAAATAATCATATGAGGCATTTTGACCTTTTCAAATTTTATTCAAACTTAGTTTAAAACTAGCGATTGCTACTGCTTCGTCCGCATTGCACTTCTTATTATTTTGGCTACAACACAAATCTTAATATAACACACTTATTATGTTTAAAGCTAAATTTGTATATTGCAATTTATTAAATAAGACGTCATTCTTCTCCTCTCTTTTTTTATTACTTTCATTTCCCGCCTTTTTTGTCATTTGGATACGGAGTGGAACACAAAACACAATAAAACACAAAGGAATTCAGCATTGAACACCTAATCTTATTTTCAGGATATTATATTTAAAGATAAAATTATTAAAACATTAAAATTTATTAAGTAAGACTTGTTTCTTCTTCTCTCATTTTTTATTACTTTTTTCCTCACACCTTTGTTGTTGTAATTTCAAAACTAAATTGGGATACTCAGGATAAAACACAAAAAAATTTAGCGTTGCACAGTTGGTCGTATTTTTAGAATATTTCATTAATTTTATTCGCTTTACGTATAATTTTATCAGAATATCTTTTATGATTAGATAGCGTTACCTCTATAATGCATAAATCCGTGTAGATCATAGTACATCGTTAAACTAGTGAACAGTACACATAGACATGGTTCTTAAGAGGATTGTGTGCTTACAATTTCCATACAAACGGCATTAACGGTTGCACCCCATTAAACCTTAAACGATTGCCTCAAAAAAAAAATTATGGTAATCAGATCAGTAAAGACTGGGTTCAACCGTTATTATTTTGATATATCGAAAAAAAAACTTAAATGAGCGATTTTTTTCGATTTTTTACAGCATGTGAAAATGCATTCAAACACTTAAAAATAAAATACAAATTCGTCATATAACAACAACATATCGAGTAACCATTCTAACATTATTCGAGTGTAGTTAACGCATGCGCCAACTTAAATGCGGTCAACATTCGAATTGAATAAGTCATTTCACACGAAGAGATCTAATGCATACAACAATGCGACGCGGTTTGCGGGCTAATTAACGCCAATACAAAACTTTTTATTATATACATAATACAGAACTAGTTAAGTGGGTTTATATGTCTCGTTAAAGTTGTTTGTCTGAAATCGCCAGTCATTTACGAATATTTTGTAGACAAATTTCACGCATAGATGCTTCAATGTAAACAAAGACATTGGCCTAGCTTTTAAGAGGTTCGCTTTACAATTATTATATCTGTAACGTCATTGTATTTTTTGTGTGTCGCAGTAAAACTGTAAGATTCGTAATAATAAGAATAATATTTGGAACATACCACACAGCGCCATCTAGTCCCAAAGTAAGCAAGTATTATGCTTGTATAATGGAATAATAGACAACTGATATTTAATATTCTTTATAATACATATATACATATTCTCACACCCAGACACGGAACAAATAGACAAGTTCATGCACACAAATATTTGTCTCAGACGGGAATCGAACCCATGACCCTTGGCTCCGCAGATAGGGTTTCTAACCAGTCGGCTGATTAGTCATAAATTGTATTTGTAAAATTATTAGCGTATTATAATATGCAATGTTTTTTTGACTCGTAGTTAAACTACTGGCGAATCCGAATTGAACCATTCTTCGGTTATAAAAAAATAACCAAGCTTATTAAGGAAAGCTTATTAAAATAATAACTTTAGTTTTCTTACAATTTTATTATACTTAATAAAATATAAATACATCACAAATATTAGAAAAAAGGACTTTCCTCCATATCTTAGAAAATGTTAGTCGATTATTTATTTAACTATGCTATTGTATAAAATTATGAAAAAGTAATGTTTGTGCGTGAAAGATATCACTGGATTTATTGCAATTAATTAATTAATTAATCAACTTTGATTTAACGCAAAACAGAATTTTTCAATAAATAATTTACAGCTGAAACCAATTTTGATAAATATTTGTTCAACAAGAATGTAGGTGTAGTCAGCACGCTGCCGCCGAGTATAAACGAAAAATGTAAGAAAATACATTAATATCTATACAAATAAAAACAAATTAATCCGAATAAGAAAAACCATGCAGACGAAGTCTAATACGAAAGCTAGTGTTGCGATAAAATAGGTATTTAACACAAAAGGAGTATTTTACGCGAGTATGCATGACATGCGAGTGGTATATATGTAGGTACGGGCGCATTCGACCGACGCAAAATCGACGCGAACGCAAGGTGACGTACCACGGAACTGTCGAGGATACCTTGCCTTGTTACCGTTCATTAATAAATATATAATTAATATTTAACTCGCGGTTTGCGAAGGTAAATAGACGTAATGAACAATTCTGATCAGGCAATTGGTTCCTATTATTGGTTTGTTTCCTTCCTGAGTGGGAAAACAAATTGATAATTAGCCGAATTCATTCGTCCGACGACCGGACAAATAACATATTTTTATTTATCAGGTTCTTGTCGCTCCACTCCTACTTCTCGTATTGATACTAGCAAAACTAACCTAATTCATATTTCTGGAATGATGAAAACATAAAAGCACCTACGAATTGACTAGAAGCCCTCTTCTGCGTTTACCGTGTAACCACTCATACTATAGCCAGCTGGTGTAAGATACCGTGTTTTAGTCCAAGTTTCAGTGCGCAAGGTCCCCGCGCGTCCGTGCCGCTCTTCACCCCCGAGAAATCCCTGTGCCCCGGTTTCAAACCCCCAAAATTGCGTAGCGTCGTCACCCTGTGTTTATGACTCCATTAAAACCAAACGCTGCTGTCAAATTAATTTACTCTATGGATGAAAATGAAAAACATCAACCGATCTCGTCTACATTTCAAACATGTACCTATATATTAGTTAAATACGTTATTGGTCCGTAAATAATAATTAATGTTAATAATATATCTTCTCTGACTTCGGTTTTGATTGACCGATTGGCCGAGTGGTCAGGGACCCTAACTACAGAACCAATAGTCGAGAATTCGATTCTCACCCAGGACAAATATTAGTGTGCATGAATATCTATTTGTTTCGTGTCGGTGTAAAATATCTATGTATGTATATGTATATCATAAAGAATATTTAAATATATATATCAATAATCTGGTACCTATAATACAAGCTTGAGACTTGCTTACTTCGGGACTAGATGGCGCCGTGTGGGATGGCGTAGGTATTATTATTATAATATGATTCTATAGCCAGATGAATAAAAACATATTTTTCCTGCGGTAGACGAATGAATAAAAATATTCGTTCGGTCATTCAGTGGCCAAATTATTCGTCCGGTCATCCAGTAGCCGTATGATTAAATATATATTAATAATTATTCATTCGGTTAGCAGATCAATAGTCATTTAGTTGATAATTAGGTATTTCTTTCGTGAAGCCAATATAGGTACCTTATCACAATACATCACAACAACATCTAGGCCACAAACCAAGCATTAGCTTGTGTTTTAAGTACCAAGTGAAGACACTACATACATACAACAACCAAGACCCGGTACCAGTATCAATATTCATCATATAAATACTCACCCGACCTGGGATTCGAACCCGGGAGCTCCAGCTTCGTAGGCAGGGTCGCTACCCACTAGGCTAAGCGGTCGTCGTAATAATGGCCATTGTAATAATGGCCACCTAACCACATATCCTTAATAATATTATAGATAGGGAAGTCTAAAGTCTACCTACAGCTAAACTGCTGAACCGATTTTGATGAAAGGCATAAAAATGTTTTAACCCTAAGAAAGAGCATCTGCTACTTTTTTATTCTTGGGTATATGTTGCCCTTTCACGGATAACCTGTTCACCGAACTTGATAAATCTTATCAGAAAGATAGTTTGCATATTAAGGACGAACATAGGTTACTTTCTACCGCAAAAATATATGTGTAGGTATGTGTGCTACTTTTTCACATCTTAATCGCAGATCCGATTTTAATATTTAATTTAGATAGCTTGAACTTTGAGGAAGGACATTATACTAATTTTTCCCGTAGGAAACGTGTCTATGTATTTGTTACCCTTTCATGGATAAACTGCAATGACTTATTAGCAGTCCAGATACAAGAAAATTAATGTCCACACGGGTGAAGCCGCGAGCGGAAAACTAGAAACTAATAAATTTTGTACATTTTGTCCTTACCATATCATATTTTGTCCTTGTGATTTTATTAATTACTTCGAAGTTCCTAAAAGTTATAAAAGGTATTTTGTGGTGCCAAATAAACATTTATTTATTTATAGTCAATATAAAGTTTCATGGGTCTATTGCATTATGAGAGCATTTTGTCGTGTTCGCGTTTTTTCCTTGACTATAGATAGAATTAAAAAACAAAAAAGGCTTGTCGAGACAACCTGTTTTGGAATGGCCTTAGACAAAAAATGGCCTACATATACACCATAAACGGAGAAATTTTACGCGGATCGCTTCAACTAAGGCCGCGTGGGCCGAACCGTTAACACATTGTGAGGCGAAAAAACGCGACATCGCAGCTACAGGGCGTGTCGCGGTATATTAGTTAGAGATGTCTAGTCCCGGCATCGATTATCTAAATTATCGTCGTCATCTTAAACGAAACTAGCAAAAATAGATCAAAAAAACTAGAGCTAAAGATGTACAAGTACGTAGTTATTATATTTCTTATAGGCATAATAATTGCCAACATTGCCAGGCATAAATTTAATTACGTAGGTATATTACGTTTCATCAAACAAGACGGTATTCTTGAACGTATCAATACATAAAACTCGTTCATTCTATGATTCTAGCGACACAAACTTGCCTTGTATTGCGTCGCCCGCTTTATGGTATCATTGAGCACAGATTATGCAAAACTTTATATTCGTTGTGAACACAAGACGAATGCAAATTTACGGCACGATAGCACGCCTACACACACCCGTTAACACTTAAAATGTACTACTGCGACTATGTTCCGATCGGCCATAAAATTTTGCTCGATCTATACATATATATGTTTGAATACGTCGTTCATTGTCAGTAACAAAGTAACAAGTATCAAATTAGATCGATAAATAATGCACCAGCGATAAAATAAAAATATGCAGATATGATAAAATGATGCTCTTTAAATACATAAACAAATATTTATAATGTATACAAGGATAAATCAATTACTATTAGTTGCCTCATACAACTGCAACATTTCGCTTATTTAAATGTCAAGTTGTATCCCAAATACATCGATATCTACTTCACATCAAGTCAACAGCACTTATTTAACCGAAACGATCATCCGGTGCAATCTCGATATCCGATTTCAAAATAAAATCGATACCTACTTCGCAACCTTACCCACGCGTCAACCACCTGTCATGTCTTATCGCAGTGTCCTTCGATGTATAAAAATAGTAGTTTAATCGATGCCAAAAAAGGACTCTTTAAATGCTACGTGTGTTACACACATGGTGACTTTAAAAATACTCTTCATTCCAAAAAAGAACTTAATTTTTTTATTATCGTTGAAATACGTGTATCAATTTTACATAGATCGTTAATAAAATGGTCTACATTTATTAAAAGTAACTTTTAACTCTCCGTTCGTTCGCTTAATATCAAACCGATTATGCTACGGTTTACTCTTTTATGAAGCTATATTATCATTATCAGGTTAGTTAGCTTGATTTTAATTTTGACCTTCACTCGATAATAAAACATAAAAATTTACTTAACTATTTTTATAATTAAAGTTTAATCTGTTATATTCTGGTGATACATGTGGTGCATAAATAAATATAGTAAAATAACAGTATTCAAGGTTTGCATAGCTGATAAGTAACTTGTTAAATATATAGCTGAAACTCTGCACAGCGTGGAGTTAATCGCTCAGATGATTCAAAAGGAAATGACCTTGATTGTCTTGTCGGTGTGTTTGTTCTTACAGGAAGCTGGCAAATAAATATTGTTAATTCGTTTCTTTTAATTGCTAATTACATTCCGAATGTGATTTATTATTGTAACGCCTTATGAAACGAATAATTAAGATGTGTTATTAGCATTAAGGCCCGCTTCTCGCTAAAATTAGTAGAAGAGACTCTAGGCATCTATACCCAAAGGAAAGAAGGATGGCAATAACATTAGCAAATATTTTTCGCTTGCTTTTATATATTTAAAATAAGGTTTTTCAATAGATAACGAATGAGTAATTTGGAGTTTAAACAATAAATGAAACTATAAGTCGCTAGATAATTTTGTTGCGCATTTTTTGATGTTATTTATTTTTACGCAAAATATTGTGTAGATATAACTTAGATATTACAATTGAAATTACAGACAATACAAGTCATTTTTACATACAATTTCGCTCGATATTTAAATGATTTTAGCTTATTTTTTAGCGTTTAAACGTCATTCTTCTACGATCTATATAGTAAACACATTTTTTAACAAGTCCGCTTGATAATCTTTGAAGTCAAGGCGTAAACCGAGACAAAATTGAGAGTAGGACTTTGAGCGGATATAGCTAGCTTGTTTTTTTAATAGCTGATTAAACAATATAGAGAACAATGTTGGAAAAAACCCATACAAAGCATTCTACGTAATCGAAAGGAATATTTTGGGAAATGACAAACGATAGAAATCTTATACCTCATAACATATTCAAATCGTATTATTATATATGAAAATATTTTAAAACTCAATAATCCGCATCACAATTCAAACGGACTATATATATACATACATACAGCCGAAGAATTGATCGTAAAAAAATAAGAGATATACACAATCGACACCCGTAAAATCGATTCCGTCTGTCAACAGATCGTAAAACTATCTCTAATAAAAACTGTATAGAATAACTGTCGACGTATAAGAATACAATTAATCGAATTAAACGGTTCTGTTATCACGATTGCTCGTCGTCCTACATCGAGTAGAGATCGAGTCGACACAATGCGCCGCCGACATCGAGTAACGATATCGGAGTTTACAAACATTCCGACAGATAGCCATCGCGCGATCCCGCTTTGTGGGAAAATAACTCGTGCCCTGAGACTTGCTATTGTGACCGGAATGACATTAAAAGTTATTTGAAACTATACTGTCTTTAGATTGCAAAGTTGGTTGCGAAAATATTGGTTACTAGGCCCTCTTCGCGTGCAGTATACATAAAGTTACGCTAGAACAATTTTACTATCCATGTCTTCAACTGTTCGAGTGCCAAAATAACTTCGTTTTGTGAAGAAAAGACAAAAAACAGTTTCGCATTCACAATATTCATTCTTGTTATATATAGGGGTAGTTCAAAAAGAAAAATATTTTATATAAATTGCATACCTACCTACATACCTAACTAAAATTTATAAGTCGTCAGTCATTGTTTTATTCGCAGATAGGTATATTAATATGTAAATAATGTACAATCAAAAAAAGGGCACTACAGGTTAAAATTGCAATATTTCTAAATATTTGCATACTGCCATGACAGTACTTAGTACGTAGCTACTAGATGACAATAAATTATATAACACCTAATTTAGACAAATGAATGTTATTTCATTTCTTTTCAGGCGGGCTATGCAAAATTAGCAATAGACAAATTATCGTTACACTATAACTTTCTTTGTGTTCGCCAAGAACAACATAACACCGTTCTACATTCAATACAAATTAGCTCTACACAGTGGATCGACGTAATTTATCGAATCGTCAAATTGCTAAAGCACGCCGCGCGCGTCGTGGCACGTCACTATTTGGTATTCGATCTCGCAACTGATTCGCTCTCGCGATCCGATTTCATAATCGATTGTAGAACTCGATCGACTTTTGGATCTGTTTGACAGCATCTAACACCTCAAGGCCTTCCATGACAGTTGATACACATAATATTTATTTTTTAAGCCTTGACGTTCACAAGGTTAAACCAATTTTTAAATCGCTAGTTCGATTTAAAGTTCATTGAAGCAATCACGTCGATTCGGATGATCATTTGAGAACGTAGCTTGTTTGGCAGGTATCTCACACGTTTCGTGTTCGAGCCCTTTTCTCATGCATAAATGTAATTAATATCTATACTGATACAGCATATATGTATCGATAGTACCGATTCAATTCAGAAAGTTACATTTACACCATGTTTAGTTAAAATATGTTTCGTCCTTATCTTTCTTTGTTATACTTAGGTTTGGAAGAAAGAGACGAAACATATTTTAACTAAACTGTTATGTGTACAACCAAGAAATCAGAATCTTCATCAAATGTTCTGTGGCTTGGCGTGACATACGTGTCCTAAAATGCGTTATGTGTCTAATAAAATCTAAACGCTTTAGTTTTAAGTTGTATTTCCATCTGCAATTTTGTTTTTACATTCTAAAATTTTTGCAATCTGTTTCATTTCAATCTTTGTAAATATTTGCTATAGGTACCTAATGTGTATCAGATGGTTTGCATTCGTATTACCTACCTTATGAATGTGACACTATATTTGTTTCGAATATGATTTACGCATTTGACCCATTTTACCTCTAATAAACATAGCTTTGATTATTTATACGTCAAGAGAGACCCACAGGCATCCCACAGTATACAATAACAACAAAAAAGGAGCAATTTTTATGTTTGTGCGTGACTAAATAGACTACATTCACCCGCTCCGCCATACTGACCTTGTACTAAACGTCTCTGTGTTCGCGAATTATAACCGAACTGTTAGGTGATATTTTAATCTACTTTTTTAAGGCCGAATCTCCGTGTAGAGATTGATATAAAAAAGAAACAGGTAAATCTAAAAAAATATGTTCCTTAGGTACAAAATATATTATGTAAAAATCATTCATTAGATTTCAGCAAAAAAAAGTGTGAGAAATTACTATAATAAATATATTACTTGTTGTACTCAAGTGGAAAGAAAATCCCGCTAAAACGAAGCGTCAACACAACAAATCCCGCATTTACGAATATGTTTCATGCCACCTTCGTAACAGCGAGTCGACGACGACAAGCTGCATCAGTCCTTTTCAGGCAATATCTTTAATGGTTAGTGATTTTAAATCAATTTTATACCGTGAGCGTCGCAAAAACTTTCGAATCATATTTTATTTGAACACAACCGACATCCGGTTATTTATGGAGTTATGTGTTTTTATCTTCCATAAATGTTTACAAGGGCCAAAACGTTTGGTCCCTTATTCGTAGTAATAACTTGTCTGTTAAGGTATGATCAGAGGACCTTAAAATGGTTACTTTAATAATTCGCAAAGCGTTTAAGTTTTATTTTGAAATCTTTAATTATTGTCATACAAACGAAACCCTATTATATAAAAATTTTGCGATTGTTTTGTAAATCATTACATGAGTATTTTTATTTACTTAGTAACACCATTTAATGAATAAAAACTTAATCTTTACTTTATATTTTTCTATTTCTGAAAAAAAAGGAATACGAAAACCAGTCAAGTGCGGCAGACAACGTGTAGGGTAAGATTCCGTAGTAAGTAGGACAGTATCATATACTTACCGCTTTTTTTCTAGATTATTCTGAAAGTAATGTATTAAAGTAACTGGAAACAATTCTGATTCAACATCCTAATCGATATATACCTACACAATATTTTACAAATTTTTATATGCTTTGATTTAGAAACGCTGGGTGGCCACGGGAAAAGCAACTTTAAAGCAACTTTAAAGCAACGTTAAAGACTTTTATTACATTTTAAAAGACCTCTTCAATGATATTCCACATGATGGAATAAACACAAAAAAACATCGCCACGCCAATACAGTGGAAGATAGTAAGTAGGTACGTTTAAAAAAAAATTTTTTTTCACTAATAGATAATATTTCTACATATTCTTACCTATATAGATTCTTACCTATATAGTTTCATATATCTATGTGTATAACTACTACAGTGTGACAGATAGAACTATAACAGTTTTTTTGTTTGCTTTTGAAAGTTATTATTTTCGACTTGATTTTACAAGGACATATTACGAAAATACTATATTAGAAAACAATATTCTGAAACATTGTGTATAACTCGTATTCCGTAAGTTGGCATTTCCGTTGCAAAACCAACACACAGAAACAACAGTGGTACTAGCGAAGCGTGCCAACAATAAGCTAAGCAAACGAAAACGTTTTAAACTTTGCACTGGCCGCTGCAAGCAGTAAACTTTCGAGCTCTGCTGTGAACATAAAACATGTAAATAGAAACTCAAATAAGCGCAGCGCAAACACAGCCCCCTGCCCTGGTGAAACAAAACGAATAGTGCAACTGAAATGCGCTAAAATTTACAAGAAAATATTATCGGTACATATAGGTATCTACTGTTTTCATATATTTTTTTATGATGTAAAGTCTAAGGAACCGGTCTTATGTGACTAATGAGTGAAACCAGAACAAAGTAATAATAATAATACCTGAAATATCTCACACACCGCCATCTAGTACCAAACTAAGGCTGAGCTTATATATTTTAGATATTTTTTTATAATACATAATATTATATTTTGCATCCAGACATGCCCGATAATAATACTCATCATCCAGAAATTCTGGATTTCGCAGTTCTTAAAAACGTGGCGCTGAAACTGAGTTCTATCGAGACGCTTCACGCCCTGAGCTCAGATCACCGGCCCGTTCTCATGAAATTGGGTTCACCGGAAAATCCGCCGGAGGACCCCAAATTCATCACCGACTGGGATAAAGTCCAAGCCGCGCTCCAAAAAATCGATACCCCCGATCTTAATAAAATCCCATCGGAAATTAATTCCAATAATGATATAGATTTAGCTATAGGGGCTCTTACTGAGCACGTTCAAAAAGTGATCGCGGACTGCTCGCGGAAGGCGCCGGCGGCTAAACCCCGCCTGAACCTGCCGCCTGACGTGCGCGAACTCATAAGAGTCAAAAACGTTGCTCTGCGCCGCGCGAACGCATATCCCACGCCCGAATATAGGTCACGAGCGCGCGCCCTCCAACGCCGTGTGAGAGCGCGCATAAGTGAGTTACGTAACGAACAGTGGAACGACCTTATGGAAGGCATTAAGCCAACCCATAAGGCCTACTGGAGTGTCGCCAAAGCGCTCCGTTTAGACGGACACGCCGCGTCCCCCCCACTTAAGAAACCAGATAGCTCCCTCGCGTTCGACGATAACGAAAAAGCTGACTGTCTTGCAGATAGTCTTGACGCCCAATGTTCAATCAGCACACTTCCGTGCGACCCCTCTCACGTAGCCTACGTCGAAAACGACGTACGCAATCACGCGGCCCGTCCGCCCTCAGCGGACCTTCCCCCAGTCACTTGTGAGGAAATTAGTAAACATATTAAGGAGTTTAAAAACAAAAAAGCTCCGGGTCTCGATGGCATCAATAACAAAGCACTCAAATGCTTTTCTTTTCCATTAGTCGCCCTTCTGGCAACCATTTTCAACACTTGCTTCAAAAACTGCTACTTTCCACCGATCTGGAAGGAAGCCGTCGTAATCGGCATTCCTAAGCCAGGCAAACCTCGAGATCTTCCCACCAGTTACAGACCCATAAGCCTCCTCAAGGTTATGGGCAAACTCTACGAAAAAGTTTTAAAGACTCGTCTCTGCGATCATTTATTTGGAAAGGGACTAATTATAGACGAGCAATTTGGCTTTCGTCCCCGACACTCTTGCCCTCAACAAGCTCTCCGCTTAGTTGAATACATATCTTCCGGTTTCAAACGGAAAGATAAAACCGTAGCAGTATTTTTCGACGTAGCCAAAGCTTTTGACAAAGTTTGGCATGCAGGCTTAATATACAAGCTGCATAAACTTGAAGTCCCAGATAGATTAGTTTTTATAATCCAAGACTATCTCACCGACCGACAATTCGTCTATAAACACGAGAAATCACTCTCAACGCCGAAAACGTTAAAAGCTGGAGTCCCGCAAGGCTCCACTCTCAGCCCGATACTGTACTCAGCTTATACAAATGATATTCCGTTGCCGCGCAACGGAGTCCAATTAGCACTGTTCGCCGACGACACAGTGCTCTATTTTTGCGCGCGCGTTAATAGTCATATCGCTCCTAGACTTCAGTCCTCTATAGACGAACTCACGCAGTGGTTTCGCCTATGGAGGATTGAACTAAATCCGGACAAATCCGCGGCCATCTGTTTTCGCCATTCCAAAGCGAAAGACCCCTCACTCCTCCCAAAAAACATAGACTCACTGAAAATGTCCGGTGTCAATATTCCGTGGCAACATAGTTATAAATATTTAGGTATTACGCTTGACAAGCATCTGCACTTCCGCGATCATGTCAAGCGTGTTAGCAAACTTGCCAAATTTTATATGGCCCGCCTGTCCTCAGGCGCGGGTCTTCCTTGAAAGCCAAAAAGCCATGCATGTCTAAAATTTTCCTACAATAATGATGGAAAACGCTAGAGTTTGTACTCTTTTGAGTGTTTGAATTTCCCGCGCGCGCATATAATGCAATGGCGCGCTATTACTGACTGTTACTGACCTATCTTAATACCCTATCACCGGCCTCCCTCTCTTTCCCGATCACGACATACCGACGCCAACCGACACGTTGCGAACACGCCGTGAGGCAAGCCAAATGAGTTACGTCTTTTATGTCTGTCTTCTTCTTACATGTAGTGATGAATGGCATCTATCCCTCTTACGTTTCGAGCATCATCGGTAGGTACCTACTGGATTTTATACTGGAATTAAGCCAGGCATAACGACATGAAATTCGTACGTAATTAGACTGCAGGCAGAACTTTGCGAATTCTGCGGCTAAACTAACTTCATTATTGTTTTCAATTATTGTCTGTGTTCATTGCATTGCATTCATTGCGATTTGTTGTGTTTTATGTTTTAAAGTTGTATTAAAGTAATGATGAATTAGGTGAAATTAAAGTGTCAAATAACGAAATGGAAATTTTGGAGGATTTCAATAGACTGAAACAAATGTATTTCGCAGTCATTGCACAGTGACAAAGTAAATAGGTAAGTAATTAAAATCATACAGAACATAGGTACCTATCTCTTGCTTTATAAACCAATTAGCTTTTATAAACAATGATTTTTACAAACGAATCCACACATATTTACGTAATATTTCAGGTCTGGGTCAGGTTTATTTTATAATGAAATCATTGACGAGTTTATTTTATATAAATAAGTATTTATGATGTATTTAACTAAGGTGAAATCATTAGGTAAAATAATAGATATTTTAATAATAGAGATTTTTCGTTTGTCTAATAGGTTAGGTACCTATTTTATTTTATTTTTTGTTTAGATATTCTCACAATTACCTTGCTTTGCTTTTAAATAAAAAACTAGTTCTGTTGTATTATCTTCACACAGCACACAATTTGATTATATAATTTTGCCAAATAGCGCCATCTGCTACGTTATTACTAAACTAATAGGTTAGACTAGGTTAGTAAAATTTCAACAGATGGCGTAAAAACGCGCAATAAAAACTTACTTTCAGACATATTAAGGTAAATATCTGAACTTTAAAGATTCCACCAAAATGATTTTAAACTTCATATGTCGTGTTGGCGTAGCCATGTTCCAAATCCACCACACGCCACTGCCTGTCCTGTATGATAGGTAGCCGTAGTAAGATGTCGATGCGCAACAAGCGCACACTCTATGTGATGGCTATCAGACCGGTCATGACTTATGCATGCCCGGTCTTCGCTTACGCCAAAGAATCGATACTTAAACCGCTACAGGTCATACAGAGCAGATTCTGTAGAAGAGCAGCAGATTCTCCTTGGTACGTTCGAAATAGTATACTTCACAGCGATTTCGACTTACCAACTCTTTCCAAGTACATGAAGGACGCGTCAGAGCGCTTCTTCGCCGCTGCGGTCGCGCACCCCAACCCGCTACTTTCGGCAGCGGCCTCTTACGAGCCCCCGCCCGCCACCCACTTTCTCAGACGTCCACGGAATGCACTAACAGATCCTCCTGACGATCTCACCATCGAGGTTGAGAGTCTCAGGAATGCAGGCAGATCAGACCTTCAGTCTGACATAGGCGAACAGTACCTAGCGCCCGATATTACCTAGTTAACGTAGCAAATCTGTTCGAATGGCATCTGAGCCTTGTTTGTTCACAGTCGGGCCGTCCAGCTCGAACTGCCCTCCATTGCCGAATTTTTAATTCTTAATTTTAATTTTAATCATAAGCCTACGAGACGGCACCCTTAAGGCGCCGCCCGCCAATAGGCACTAACGCACCGAAGCATCCTCAATGCGTCCGGTCGTCGTTCATGTCAAATCCTATACGCTCTCCGGAGTATAGGTTGAGGAGTCGTTTAGCCGGTCGGGCTGCACCTTCTGTGTAGAAATCCCAACCCGGCACTATCTGCGCGGTAGGTCGGGCGCGCAGATGTCTGTAAGCAGATTCGGCCCTCACTAAAAAAAAAAAAAAAAAAAAAAAAAAAAAAAAAAAAAAAAAAAAAAATCCAGACATGAAATAAGTAGACGTTATCATGCGTACAAATATTTGTCGCAGGCGGGCTTTGAACCCGTGACATTTAATTCTTCAGTTGAGAATCGTTTAGTGAATATCTGTAGTTTATTGCGTTTATACAAGACGGTCGCATGTACTATGGATCACCGATCTTTGAATGTAGCACCCTAGAAGGCGAACGCTGCTGAACTGAACAACTCAAAGTCGACAAATTATATTAATTTTATTTCCTTTAAAGATTTTTTATCGGTTTTAACTGGAAATGGAACAGGACCTATAATATTTTTTTCAGGAATTCCTGTAATCACTGGTGTACATATATCACATTAATGGATTTGGATCAAATTTTTTACATATAGTTTTTATATGTTTTCCAGAAAATGTAGACCAATATTTACATTCCCCTTAAAATAAAAAAAAATTAAGGCTTTAATTTTCTTCGTAATTTTTTTCCGAAAATTGAATAATCAAATATTTCTGTGACGTCATATGGACAGATGCTTACCTACTAATTGCATTATCTTAGACTAAATAAAGTCATAATATTTTTTTGGATTCAGGGGGGTTACAATTTCATTTGACGTAGTGACTTTTTTATTAAGTTTGAACTTTGGTTTTTTACTGTGGAAAGCAACGCAATAAGCTAAAGCGCCTAGATGAAATCAGAAGGACGATTTCAACGTCAGGTGAATTATCATGAATGTCTGTCAAATTCGCAAATAGAAAAAAAAATGTAGAGGTTATTCTAGAACCTAATTCTTTTTAATTTTAATGTCAGCGCAACTTTAAAATATTGGTCCAACCCCATTTGATTAGGTTATTTAAAATTATCTCAGGGAAATAATTTGTATTATGACACCCAACAGAACGAACGGCATACACACACAAAATTTTGAGTACGTAAAATTTTTGTTGCGTAGGCGGAGGTGAATAACAAGTGACACTAATACAAAATATTTTCGGCACGGGCAAAGTACGCGAACGAACGCAAATACGTGATATGTTTTTAACGTGTTTCTTTGTTTGTCAGATTATTCAAACACTGACAACTCTAACCAGGAATATGACAAAAGCATAAAAACCCATCATTTTATGACAATACTCGATTCAACATGTTTAAGTGAGACTTTTTATTGAATCCAATGAAAAAATAAAACAATGGTATTCCGTACAACATTTGGAAATAAAAGTTTTTAAAGGGGATGTCGTAAACAACAAAAAATACAAAAGTGGTATGGTAGAGATGTGTCAACTTTTTCAAAGAAAAGTGATTCAGCGCATTTATTTTTTATTCAAGTTTGACCCGTAGGCATTAAAAAAATATGTAATCAATCGGTCCAATTTTAAAGAAATAATTTTTGTAAAGCTTTCTAAGCTCTACACATTAAACTGAATACCACGCTAAGCTGATTATGTTTCCTGAATTTACAATTCACAATATTTACCGTATCCACCAACCCGCACCGGGAAAGCGTGGTGGATTAAGCTCTAAGCACCCTCATCCCAAGGGTAGGCCTAAGCCCCTGCAGTGGGCTGCAATGGACTGATATGGATGGACCGTTTTTAATATCTACACGCTTCCATTTCAATAAAAATTACATATTTAAAACCCATGCATGTATAAATACAGCATTGTGACTACAAAAATTTTAACAAAAAATATACGCCGATATACTCAAATATACACTAGTTGTGGTATCGAATTTTCGCTGTGAAATAGAATTTTGCGTGACCCACATGTGAAATTCGTACTTTAACAAAATAAATAAAGATTCTGAAATAACGTTAATTTCATGTGTAATTTAACAAAATGTTTATTTAAAACAATGATAATGAAGTATGATTTGTCCAATCACAGATTTTGCTCACTTTTTCGATCGTTTCGAATTATGAGACGCCCCATTTTGATTATTATGTAATATCAGCAAGTAAAACATAAATTAATATCATCGAAACTATTTACCGGTTTAATGTTACTAATTTTTTAAATATACCTAATTAATTGTGTATATTAACTAACATTTTTAATTGGATAGAGGTTGTAGAGTAAATGGCTTTTATTAAAAATAACAAATTATAATAATATAGAATAATATAAATACGACTAAAAAACCATTTTTAATTGATAATGTTTTTAGAACGGAACGAGGTGCATTGTATAATTAACCTAAAAATTATATATATTAATAAGAAATTATATATATTGACTGACCGCATTATGATTTAACGGTTTGACCGTGATTTATCGGAAATACTGTTAACACCAATTTACCGTGCGTTAGTTTATTTGATTTTCTATGTGTTTTGTAGTGACACACTTTTTTTTGGGTATGGGAAATAAATCTTTTGATAATTGACTTTTATTGGCAATATTCTCCTTTGTCGGTTTCGTGTTACGAATTAATCTAACTTTTGACGAACCGTTCGTTAGGCGAAGCTTTGTTTTTAGTCCTGTTTAGTCCAGTAAAAACGACGGTTAAAAATAGGCAAATTTTATATAGTGCAAAAGGAAACATAAGAAAAAATGTGTTAAGAAATAAACAAATGGTAGATACAGATTATATATTTATATCCACTCTCACAAAAAAAATATTAAACAATTTATAAATAAGTTTAATAATACTTAAAAAAAAAAATTGTAAATTTCGTATAATATTTATTAAGGTTTTAACTTTTACTAAGTCAATAAGAATATTATTAGAAATGATTTTTAGTGGTTTAATATATTAGTTTATATTATTACCGCATTAAAAGAAACAGTTAGAATTTTAAATACCTTGGCAGTGTGTTGAAAACGGTTTGGTTCACATTTCAAACGATTTTGAAACAATGTTAGGAACATTTTACGGTTTACATAGAAAATAAAGAAACCGTTACCGTTTACGGTACTTAAGGTACACAAAAAATCAAAACAGAATAACATGCATAGCATTAAATAAAAATGAAATAACTTCAAATGAAAATAAATCAAATCATATTAAAAACGCTTTTTATAACGGACACTCTCTAAAGAAAAGTCACTGTAACCAAAACAGGTGTAATTACAAATAGTTACTACCACTAGATACAGCATGAAAACAAATCTAAATAATAAACGTTATTAGAAAATTGAGCTATTTTAGGGTTCTGTACCTCAAACGGAAAAAAGAAACCTTTATAACATCACTTCGTTGTCCGTCTGTCTGTCTGTCTGTCTGTCTCTTTTCCAGGAACGCGTGAAGGTATCAAGTTGAAATTAATAGCAAATATTTAGATCTATATACGGTCTCTGGGGGCTGTAAAAAAAATCAAGCGTCCATTAGACGCTTGAATGTGCTTCATGTGATACATAACTAAATTACCCCGTCCTATCTTGAACATGCGGCTAAAGTTTGCTCTTTTTCAATTTCGGTAGCAAATGCCACGAGCTTTTTTGTGTACCTATCAGCACAGCCTTTTTCGACGCAACGTATTTGGAGGACACTGAACAAATGTTTCCTGTGGAGTGAATCCAGACTGTCGAGCGCAATTTGTTAAATAGATAACAAATCAAGTTAATCTTTAGACATAGTTGCAACAAATAAGGGTCTATAGTTGGTTGTAGGTGTAAATTATAATTTTAACTTACTTTTTTGATCTTACGTACGAACTATATAGACCCCTTCCACCCTATGTAAGAAAAAATAAAACCTATTCGGACCCCTTCCCACCCAAATCGTCTTACGTAATTACTAAACAGCCCCTAAATCAACGCAATCAAAAAATACGGCCATTTATGTCGTAGATTTTGATCTGTATGGTACTTCCCGTTGACCCAGAATAATTAAAGGCAAGAAGCAATTGTCACAGCACAAGTAAAAGAAAAAAACGAAAACCGTTAATTAGTATTAATATTATTTTAAAAAATCTGATAAACATGTAGTTGACACAAATATATCGTATGGTGGTACGGAACCTTCAAATCCGACTCGCACTTGGCCGATTTTTTTAAAATATAACAGTGATATTTTCTTAGTTTAAAGAATGTTTGATGGTCATCTACTGATACGTTTTCGTATCTTTTCTAAACTGGTAACACGATTTGTATACATAGATTATAATCAAATGGTATAGATAATGGTGAACAACTGTTACCCGTCGCTAAAGCGTCAGTAATTAATAGAAGGTCGAAGCGGACAGGAGCCGTTAGCCAGCGCATCGCGACTTATATAGCCCGGCAGGCCTCGCTTTATATAGAAAAGCCCTTTTTAGCCGCACGCGTCTACCGCTGCCTCCGAGAACGGCCCGCTCCAAATAAACATGACACCCTGGTTCCGCTTTGACTCAAGTGAAGATATTAACGCCTATGTAATAATAACATGAATTACCTACCTACTTTATTAAATAAACACTCCTCATGCATTTCGTTTATGGAAATCTTTAACTATTAACACGTTAGCGACTAATTAAATTATTATTGGTTAGGTACCTAAATCTTTTCGTGTACACCATGCCGATATACTATTTGTCCTACAAATATATGTTTTAATTAAAAAAAAAAACAATAATTAGTCTATTTTATTTTTTGTTAATTCGTTATTATTTTATTTATGTGAAACTAGAAATTTCACTTCTTATATTTAGATTTTACCACAATAGAATCTGTCTCGCCGGCAATAGATTGTCGATAATATTAAAGCCGAACCTTCAATATTTTAACTGGTAGAGCGGGGGCCTTTAGAGGACTATAAATCCATAATATAACTGCCCCAAAATAGTCCGAAAAATAATACCTACCTATACCGTAAAGTCAATCAATCAATAGAGGGATGTCGGCGCTGTGTGGGTTGTCCCAGATAATATTATTATTAATAGACAACTCAAATAGTTAATTATTATTACCATATATTAAGGATTCGTAGATAAGACACAAAAGCGTAATGTAGGTATTGCATTCCATGACCACAGTTAGTTAATTAGCGATGCTAAGCATCGACACACGTCTTCAATAGCAGAAAGCATTTAGATTATACTAAATTCATATATATTTGAAATAAAAAGGGTATTTTTAGAATAGTTTTTTTTTCTGTAAAAACGTTGCGTGGAAAGTTCGCTAATTTCTAAATATTTATTTATTTATTGTGGGAAAACCAGCAGCTATTAAGATACAATATTAATTATAATATATAATATAAATATAATATTATTTATACTTTTCGATAATCGTTACCTTGACGCATGCGCTAAAAATTTGTATAACGTATTTCCTTTGCTTCTTCGCATCGGAACGATAGAAATAAAACAACGTCAGACATATTCAGTGACACGTGTTCCGTTTCAAATCTTAACTTCTTTCTGCATCGTGTGCATTATGTTGTGATATATTTGGTAAACGGGTCGGGGTGAACGTCCGTCGTGGTTATTATTGGATGCATCAAACAGGTGCCGTCGAGACAGTATAGGGAAGCGAGGCTGATGAAAGATAAATCACAGGAATAGGCCTAAAACTGATCCTAGATAAGAGCTTAATACTCGGATATCAAAATTATCAAGATGAAGCGTATCCTCCCAAACGATCGAAACCCGAGCACTCATAAATTAGACAGATCATACGTCATTCATTATAGTAGTTTTATTTTAAATATTGTTAGATTTCACGGGAAATGTAATTCCAGAATCTTCTAATATGCTTTCACTAAATTCGATTTTACTGTACTGTGCAAAATATCAAGTTGTGTACTTTTGGTATGTTGTTTTTTGCTCAAATTTTCCTTATTATAAATAATATTTGTACCGGGCCTCTAACAAGCACCGTTGCCAAACGTACTGTTGCTAGCCGGGGCAAGGCGTGTCGACTACACTTAATTTTAAATTATAATTCATGTGCAATAAATACTTTTAAAAAATGAATAAATTATTTGGAAAAATAATTATTATTATCAATATTATTTTGTGAATTTTTTAGTGTTATTTATTCAAACAATTTTTCATGATACTTGATGTTGTTTATCCATAGTGTCACACTAAGAAGTACAACTTCCTACGTGCGTACAGAAGTACGCACACAATTTTTGTAATTTGATTTGAATCTGGAATCAAAATAATTACTCGGTTAGAAGTCGCTTACATACAAACTCTTCCGCGTTTAAAAACGACTTTAACCGCAGACTAGATATTCTCGTTTACATCTTACGCCATACGGTAGCTTTACTACTGGCATTACTAGCATTATGTGTGCCTCTATACCATAAACAATATCTGTTTTTAACATACGAACGGTCGGTCGTGTAATTACATATGCGCGTTATTAAGGAATTAATAGCATAGAAACTAATTTTAAATCCGACTTACAGCAGTATGGCTACCTATTTATTACACCTATTTGATTGTTAATTTAAGAAAAGGATAATTTGTTCAATGATATTGTTTTCCTTATAAGCTTGTACCAGGATTATTGATACGGAAATTGTTAACATTTTATTGCGAATTCCTTGATGAAATTAGTAGTTTATATCAGTGCGGTGGAGTTTTTTTAAAGTCGTTTGTGTCCATTTTGATTTGTCAATTTATTAGCAATAAATGCATTTTTATGCATAGCGAGCATCGAGAATGTAATATGTTATTTACAACGCCTTGTGTTAAAGCTTATGGCGCTTCTTTCTACAGTAAAAAACCAAAGCTAAAAGTAAATAAAAATTATTAAGGTCACTACGTCAAATGAAATTGTAATCCGCATGAATGAACAAAAATATTATGACTTTACTGAGATTGTGATAATGTAAATAATAGGAAACATCAAACGTCATAGAAACATAACATGTCCAGATGACGTCACAGGAATATTTTGTTGACCAATTTTGAAGGAAAAATATCATTAAAAAATCTACAGTTATTATTATTTTTTGTTTTAAGAGGATAATATAGATTGGTCTATATTTTTCATAGAGTAAATTAATTTGACAGCAGCGTTTGGTTTAAAAGAATCATAAATGTCATTTCACAGTATCGAAGTGACATTACGCACAATTTTGCGGAGTTGAAGACCGACGCGCGAGGATTTCGCAAGGGCGAAAACCGGCGCGCGGGCACCTTGCGCACTGAAACCCGGACTAAAACTCGCCATCTTACACCAGCTAGCTAGAGTATGAATGGTTAGACGGTAAACGCAGAAGAGGGCTTTTATGATATTTTCGGAAAAAAATATAAAAACCATGTGTTAAAAGCTTTGGTCCAAGTTTTGGTCTATTAGATATATGTAGACGCGTGTTTACGTGACCAAATATGTACATATTATTCTCCAAGTCACATTAGTTGTACCGTTTCAAATGGCGCCAAGTTTTAATTAGAGATTTTTGCGAAAATCCATTCCGGTTTATAAGCAGTAAGTTTTACACGACTCTATTTACGCTGTCACCGTCTCCTAAATTAATATTGGCCGTTTGTAAAAGTTGTCAATTGCTTTTTGCAGAGCCATAAACAAACTAGTTTTTCCGGCTACCGTCGATATTTTATTTATCGAGGTAATGTCATTTTACATTGGCCTAATAACGAATTAAAAGAAAATACGTCGTACCATAAACTTTCACGTATATTCCATCAATTTACAATTTTGTGTATTGTAAAAAAAATGAGTAACGATTTATTAAAATTAAAAGCATATCTATTTAAATATTTTATTGGAAGACGGAGGATATTTTAGTTTTTGAATGACACGAAAATATATTTAAGCAAAAATAAATTAGAAACACAAAGTGTAGAAAGTAAATTCGAAGCCACCTGTCCACTCGTTCTGACCGGCTTGCCGTAATACATATTTTAAACTTTTCGATCAATATCGGTTAATCTAAACAATAAATTAACGTATGCGTTTTAAATGCAGAAGAAAATCGGCATTACATTAAAATAATCTACCAAATTATTAAACCGATTTTATTGATCTTCGAATATTCGAATTTTTTAGGCGCATCCGTAGACATAAGTTAGGGACAGATGGAAAGCGCGTTGTATATCGTGACGTTTGATTATATATTGTCTGAATAGAAAGTCGGCGGCAAAAAACTTCGATAAAAATATCACCTAACTGTTCGGTTATAATTCACGCACAGAGAGACGGTTAAACGTAGTAGCGATGTGGTATGTCGAGTTACACTTAGTATGTAAAAGCTGGCCTGTCCTTTTTGTTGACTTTGTATTGCGAGGATCTATTCGGAGTTTATATCAACGAAGTATACCTAGTTATATTATTATATTATTAGAGACCACGCTTATTTACCTAGTAGGTATCGCGAATACGTGTACACTATAGGGTCGCGGGTTAGATTCCCGTCCAGGACAAACCTCTGTGTGCGTGGACATCTCAAATATTTATGTGACTGGGTGTAAAAAGTATCTATGTATGTATATATTATAAACATTATGTAAGTGTGTTTACCAGTCGTCTAGTAGGTACGTCATTATATACAATTTTCAGGTCTGGTGCAAGTCAAACTGCAGAGTTTCGAGACTAAATATGTAATTAAGCCGTATTTGTCGTGAACAAATTGGATTACAAAGCCGAAGGTATAAACGAATTCACGTAGCATAACATATGCGGACAATACAAGCATAATACTTGTTTACTTTGGGACTAGATAGCGTTTATTATTATATCAATTATTATAAATGTACGTCTCGTAACACTCTCCAAAATACAACCAAAAACATAATTTCCACACGAAACTGAATACGTAGCAGCAAAAAAAACGTACAACCTTATAAAAATGCATATATTTTATATTGGAACGTCAATCACCGAAAACGAATCAAAACATTATTTTCGCGTGCGGTAAAACCTCGGTAAAACGGAACGCGTTGCTGTCACAAGACCCATACCGGCCGCTACTGGTTCGAATCATCTCGCGTGAAGGACGGCACAATGGCCGCAGAAAAACGTCCCTGGCTCAACGAACGGGATACGGGCAAAAAAGCATTCCCGTTCAACTTTGACAAGATTAAGTAATATTAAATGAATTATTCACGACGGTTATTTCCTGGGACGCCATTTTAGGAATCGGGCTGTCATACGAACGCCCAATTGTCGCTTTATTTATTTGCCGTGTACTTGAATTGTCGATGCGTTCCGATTTACATACTAGCTTACCACCGCGATGGGATGTATACGTGTGATCGTCGACTGGTTTACGCACTCGTCGATGACAAAATATCACGGTGGAACACTATTATTACTAGCGAGAACCTCGTGTTATGCAAAGGTCTTTTTTACATTATATTGACAATAAATATACAGGAAAATTGCTTAGTTTTGTAAGTTTTATCAGACCTAAAATATTTATAGCTATATAACATCACACAACTGTAATGATAGGATAAGCGAAAAAATCTTTTATCAGATTTTTCTCCAGATCTATAAGAATGCTACAACTGCTATGATTTTCCTGTAAAATATAGATCAAGCGAGATTGATCGGATTTTTGCGACTGCAATCACAGAATTAATGAAAACTCTAGGCTCCCTGTCACAGAACTACCAATGAAGCACTGCAATGGCGGCCGAGTAAGTATATGTGAGCGGAACTTCGTAGCATACTGGCGGCCGGTAGACTTGCTATGGTATGAGTATGTTCAAGTTGACGCGTGCGTACATAGCCAGCGGACTTACTAGAGTTGGATCGGTAGTTTGTTTGCATTGCTACGTCCGAGTAGTCCTATGTATATAACTGCAAACTTCAAAGATAAACAGAGGGTTGAATGTTAAATTTGTAATATGTACTCATCAAGATTTGGCATGATACTCTACATAAATAATTTATAATTTTCTTTCAATAATTCAATAATTCCACATTTTGACCCCCTGATATTTAAAAAAAAAAATTTAAATGTTATTTACAATAAAATTAAATGAGGGCCAACATGATATATGCTGACTTTCATATTTATATGTCAAACGGTTTCTAAGATAAATAAATGCTTGTTTAGAAAGACAGGGATTCATTTTTATTTACCTTAGAGCTCCGAAACCCTAGAAATAAAAATAGCAATACAAATATTGAGATAACCCTATGTTACAAATAGCATGACAACCGTACGAACTAACGACCCATGCACCCCTAGTACACCTAGTAAGTCAGCTTGCTATGTAAACACGCATCAACTTGAACACACTCATACCATAGTAAGTCTATCAACCGCTAGTACTTTGTGAAGTTCCACTCACACATACTTACGCGGCCATTGCAGTGCTTCATTGGTTGTTCAGCGACAGAGAGTCTAGTTTTTATTACGTCTGTATTGGTAGGTACCTCTAACACCTTCCTTTCATCATCGCTATTCATCAATCCGTTCATGCAGGCCGCTAGTTACAGATGCTTAAAACTTGACTCTTCTTTAAGAACGTTAATTAATAAAATAACCATCTTTTAACTTCGCCGTAGTCGGGTAAAAATGTGGTAATATATATCGTAATACAGACACGAACACTCACGCACACACTCATCATTTTAAATACAGTAATTAAAACTATTTCTACTTAGTAATCATCCTAACAAACCTTTATAAGCATAGTGTCAAAATTATTATTCTATTTGTAAGTTTATCTATAATATTATATATATAAGATTTTTTGTTGTTTGTTACGGATGAACTCAATAAACTCAAAAACTAATTACCTAATTTTAAAATTTATTTCACCTATAGAAAGCTACATTATCAGTGAGTAACATGGGCTATATTTTATTTTAAAACTAGCTTTTTGCCCTTCACTTCTCGCACTTCTCGCGTACAGACACAATTGTACCAAGTCCGCTTTAATTTTTGCATAAAATACCTAGTATATAAGCTGAAAAGTGAGATAAGCTACTTTTTAGCCCGGAAAAAACGGTTTCGATACAACTGTGTAGTCCACACGAGCGGAGCTGCGGTTGAAAGCTGTTTTATATGTATACTATATGGTAAAGCCCAAAAAATAAACTCTAAAAGTATTTAATGTTACGAAACAAACCGATTTTTACAGTAATATTCTATAATCTGCGGCTATAATATCACTGTCACGGTCCGACGACATTTTACTGGTAAAAAATCAAATAAAATGTTACAAGTCAACAATACATTAAATTATTTTATTTTATTGCGCAACAGTTAATATAATTATTTTGCGGGTAGTTTTTTTATATGTAACGGCGTCCAGTCGTCTGATCGCCTGGAGACGATTGCTTCACGTCACGTAAACCATCAATTATTCATTTATAAAGTCAGAACTGCTACGGCCTCGCCGCGGGCGCCCGCGGGCCTAACGGTCCACGCACCGCACAAAACTCCATTACACAACCAAATTCAGTGGTGCACTGTAAAATAATTGATAATTTAGGTAAAAAATCTCGTGGGAGCCGGGCTGTTTGATAAACGGTTTAAATGAGTAGATTAAAAGACGTATTATTAGATACTTGGATAAAAAAGTATTGTAATTTGAAATGATGGAGTCATCGAGCTGCAGTACAAAACGAAAGACGAACACAATATAGGGATTATTTTATAGATTCCTTCAAGATTAGCGCCAGATTTATTATGATACAGTTAGAAACAAAAATTTATACATTAATATGAACATGCTTAAATAATTTAACTAAATTATATTTAATGGAGGCAACGTCTATTTTGCTCTTTGGTTTAATTTAATAAACAGAAAATAAGCAAAGAATAACCTAATAAGATAAACATATCAAGCAAATTAAGATTAAGTTACTCTAAGTTTAACTTTGTTCCTACAAGACAAAACTCGAAGCAGGTTATGTATACCTATATATATTTCGTATGACGTAACTCAACTCTTTGCTTAATCCGCGTTTATTAACTCTACGGTTAGTGACAGCACTTGGATTTAGTTCGAAGTGCGCATGCGTGGGTGGTCGTAATAGCGGGAAATTAAGTTGAATGGAATGACTATTGACCGTTGTCAAAATTATATAATAACTTTACATTGTAGGTATTAACCTTTGATTACGTCTGGATGGACCCACGCATACAATGTTAGCAAAAACGACAGGTTTGCGTTCTGGTGCATGTGACTCAACAGACCATATACTCTCTCTACGCCATGCATCTTCACACCGTGTCTGCGTACGTGAATTATAACCGAATAATTAGGTGATATTTTTATCTACTCCCCATCCAGAAATTACCTAATCAGTATTTCATATATTTTCTAGGGGCGACAAGATTTTTGGAAAATTAAATGATAAACAACATTATTAGAGTCATCGTAAATACCGCCGACACTGAATCGCCATCGTTTACAAAATAAATTTCATAACACGAATTTGTTTTTTATTACAAAAGATTTATTGCCCACGAATATGACATTAATTCATATTTTTACCACTAAAATAGACAACATTGATTATAGGGTTTGAGACACTCAATTCAAATAACATACATCTTTTCCTTTTATTCTATTATACTTTTATTCTATTATCGATACTAAACACTGAAAAAATCGAAGGCATGACAGGTTTAATGGCGGGAAAATTGATATTTCAGCAAAAGTAGAAAACGGCCACGGGATTCCGGGTTGGGTGTTGGCTTGTAATAGCATACAACTGGCACTAAAGAATTAGCGCTCCGTGATTAGAGCAGATTGGAATTGTATTGCACCATATTTACTTGTTTTACTATTGAATTGACTATAGCTATTCAGTGAAGTGTACGTGAATCGGAGAGCAAGTTAAGCAGTCGGTCCCGGTTGCTGTCAATAGATGGCGGTCGTTACAATCCGTCAACCCGCATTGGAGCAGCGTGGAGGATTTATGCTCCAAGCCCCCTCATCTGGAGGGGAGGCCTAAGCCCATGCAGTAAGGTATAAAAAGGGCAGATGGAATGGAATACAGTGTAAACTTCATGGTTCATTTATGTTCTGATAGTGAGACTATGTAAGGAAACAAATGTAATTAAATTTTTATACTTAAATAAATAAATATATTTATACTGTCTATACCTTATCATATTTTTTGTTACAGTTTATCACCAATAAAGTAAGTAAATAAATAAATTTGTAGCCAATTTAAAAACGTGAAAAACCTTTACATAAATTAAAATCGGAAGTAATTGTTGCTCATGATTTTTAGTGTGCAGAAGTGTGCGCAAATCCGTTTTGACGTACCTAGGTCCTGTCACTTTGGTTCTTGAACTTGTATTTAATTTCATTTATCCATTTTCATGACATTATATCTTGTTTTAAGCCAAATCAAAAAGCTTTCACCAATATTTTCTCATGAATAAAAACTGATTGTTTATATCAGTAACGCTATCCAAAATGTACGTCTTTTGTTATGATGTCCAGGAAATCACTGTTTATGTTCATTCAAAACCGGATGAGCTATATTTTTGTCTGGAATAGGCCAACATTTTTATGTAACTATTGTATTTGAGGTACGTACAGTTCAGTCTAAAATACTACCACAGTAAGAGCTTTTAAGCTCTATATTTTCTCTAACAACGCACTCTTAAGAACGGCCCAAACGTAGTTTTCAAATTAGTCGTAGTCGTAGACTCATTTGAAATAGGGCCAACGAAATCAGTTAATATCTCGTATCTGAAAAGCAGAATCCTGTTTTATATAATAATTATATATGGAACATCTCCCACACGGTCATATAGTCCCAAGCTATGTACTTGTATTATGGGTACTAGGCAATTGATACTTAAATATCTTTATACACCAACACACGGAACAAATAAACATGCTCATTTACACAAATATTTGTACCTTTGAATGAAGTCGCGACCTTTTGGTATGCAGTCGGCATCTCCGATCACTCGACCAATAAGTCAATAATTGACGAGAGATGTGCCAAATATTAATGACCGCTTAGCCTAGTGCGTGGCAACCCTGCCTACGAAGCGAGAGGTCCCGGGTTTGAATCCAAGGTCGGGTCAGTATTTATGTGATGAATATTTTGATATTGGTACCAAGTCTTGGTTGTTATATGTATGTGGTTGTCTTCGCTTGGTACCCAAAACACAAGCTAATGCATAGTTTGGGGCCTAGACATTGTTGTGATGTATACGTTAAAAAAAAATAGCTTTAAGGCAACGTCGAAGATTATTACATGTACATATTATAAAGTTTCATCCTTTAAGGAATGAAGAGTTCGCTTTCTTATTTAACTAACATTTTCACATGCATCCATCAAACTGAAATGTAATCAAATTTAACTAATTTACATATTAATGACACACCGCAAACTAATATTTAATTAAAATTGGCAACCCCAATTAAGCTGGCATTAAAATATTGGCAACTAAACGTTACTCGACATAAAATAACTAGAACGTTTTGTACCTGTTATTTTACATCCGGTTCTGTATGTAACAAAACCGTTATTTGTCGGTTTATTATACGAAGTGACACAGCCGCCCCCGCCTCTAAGATTAATTACTTAAAAGCTCAAAATCAGGCAGACTACAAATAGTAATTAATAAATCAACTTATTCATAATTAATATCAAATAATTTTACATAAACATAGTTACACGATTCTTATTTAATAATATACCACAACAAAAGTAGTGCAAAATATGCGCGCCGTACATTTCAATTTAGTAAATAAGATAATCCACTAACAAGATAAAACGAATAATAATAAAAATTATTAGCACCAAACGTGATTTATTGCAGTTATTCAAATACAAATGTAACTTCTGTAAAGTGTTTCCATGCCACAAACATGTTTTCTGAAGATACTCCAGTATTTTTTACAAGAGGTTGTCAACTCAACTGTATTCATTTTAGTGTGGTTATTGCCTTGCTATTGATATCTTTTCCGATTGTGAACCATATACACTTGTATTTCTCCTAATTAACACTTATATTTGATATATTACACTATGCAATTGAGTAAGGTTTTTTTTTTAAATTATTTCGCTATATGCCTAACTACGCTGTACGTGATTGGGGCGCCAAACTCTGTACCCAGTGTTGACTGACCGGTTGGCCGAGTGATTAGAAACCCTAACTGCGGAGCCAAGAGTCGCGGGTTCGATTCCCGCCCGGGCCAAATATTCGCGTGCATGAACATGTCTATTTGTTCCGTGTCTGGGGGTAATAGTATCTATATATGTATGTATTATATAATTATATAAAAAAAGAATATTTAAGTATGTATATCAGTTGTCTAGTACCCCATAATACAAGCATAATACTTGCTTACTTTGGGACTAGATGGCGCTGTGTGGTATGTCCCGGATATTATTATTATCCCGGATATTATTATCGAAAACGAGATAAATTATTATTATCGAAGTGTACAAAATTTTAACTTTTTTAGTCCAATAGATTAAGACAAAGTAAGCGGTTGACAGACAGACGGACACCAGAGTTATCCTATAAATGATCTTTTTTATCTCGGATGTACGGAATTTTGATTAAGCCGTATAAAACTAATTAAAATAGTTTTCTTAAAAGAATTTAAGAGGTAAGCAACAAAAAAGTCAGTTAAGATGCCAATATTCGAAATCACAAAATGAGGTTAATCGATTCTTTATCATCTGTTTAAATTTTGTCCGTAATAAAAAATACAATGTTTATGAACACAACATAATGATTTTTCAAAAATATATGGATACGCTTGTGTGGTTAATACGTGGGTCACCATTTTGTCTCAGTTTGTAAATTATTTTTTTCGAAATCAACGCGTTTGTTTTCAATATTACACTTATAAAAAAAAAAACTTTCGTTTCCTATAGATATACTATAGACAGACATAATATATGTGTACATTAAATCGTGGTAACGAGACGAATAAATTTTAAAAATAAAAAAGTTATTTCAATATCGATAAATAATTTATATAAAAATCACTTTTATTGTTATATGAATTGTAATATCTTTAAATGTAAGTATAGTATTATACCGCGTATAAATAAATTACAAGATTCGTAACAAATTAGCTAAAAACCAATCGTTTTATTTACAGTTTTAATTCCAAATTCACCAAATTTAATACAAAATTATTTTAACTGCATAAAAACCAGCGAAAAACATTTTTGTAATTTTATTGCTCTCTTTCTTTCTATCTACCATTCTTTGTTGGAACCGCTGACCACCGCGTTGGAATCCGCCTCTAATTTTAGCGAGACCCGGGCCTTAATAGATCCTTTTTTATAGTTATACTTACCTACCAGTTCTAAGTCAACCTACTTATCTAATAGTTTTAATTAAAACTGTCATCTTATCGCAAACTGAAACAAGTACACAACATACGCCCTTGTCACTTGTTTGATAAAAAACTTTTTAATGATATCATTAATTTTTATTGCCAAAAAATATTTTACTTGCTTATAGCGACGGTGACCCGAATCATAAATGACATCATGTGCCGTTAATTATAAAAGACTTCTTTGGTGGTTTTTTTTTTAGTTTAGTTTCATTTGTTTTTATAATTATAAATTTCACGCATAGGTAACTGTTTATTTACCAAGTCTGCGAACGAGAGATTTCATTTCAATCTCAAAAATTGAAAACGAAGTGTACAAATGACACTCATTATAAAATATTTATCAAAGCTCGACGATAAAGCAGTTTAAGGATAAGCTAATAAAATTGTTTTTAGGGTACCGTCAGAGCTGGCTAGTTGTGAGCCAAACGCTCGATTTAAAATACATAATTTAATTTTGAACAAATTTGAATTATTTAATTAAAGTTGTGAAAGCCGAACGGTAGGGAGCCCGCTTCTTATTAGAAGGCCGTCGTTCGAATCCCAGGGCATGTATCAATGAGTTTTTTCTAAATTATGTACATATATCTATCAATAGATGGCAGTCGTTAAAATCCATTAACCGCACTAGAGCAGCGTGATGGATTAAGCTCCAAGCCCCCTCGTTGTTTTGAATACCATATTTTTTGCCACTACACAATGCTCTTAAGTTTAAAGTAATTTTATTAATATCACTAATGTCGACTGATCGATTGGCCGAGCGGTTTATAACTGCAAAACCAAAGGTCGCATATTCGATTTCCGCCATGGACAAACATTTGTGTGCGTGAACATGTTTATTTGTTCCGTGTCTGGGTGTAAAATATATCTCTATATGCATATTCCTGTATTAAAATATTTAAGGCAATGCCATAACAATTTATTTTGTGAACTTGGTTAAAATATCTCGATTAATACAATAATATTCTTGATTCATAAAATTTTGTCTTGAAAATCCAGGAAAACTGTTATTCAAACCAAACCAGCCAGTTTCTTCAGTACGTACAAGCAAGAATATTATTTTTAAATCGCCATAAACATCATATAAAGCACCATGCACATCCGTAAAGGGATTGTAGTTATAGTTATAACTGCATAAGGAAACTTCCATAGCTGAATTCATTCATAAGAAATAATTAAATAATGCAATTTTATTATATTAAAATATATAACGACGCTGTAGAGTGAAGACCTCGTATGTCAGTTTTTAAATTGAATTTTTTTTTTTGCTTGGTTACAAAAGCATGTTTGTAACGAATTTTAAGTCATCCAGCAGTGTCCATAAAAACCACGTACATAAGTGAATCTCGCGCAGTCTGTGAGAAAAGTTCGTTTATGTGACGGAGTTTTTTTGTTTGGACACTTTGGACATACGAAGTCTTCACTCTACAGCGTCGATAAGATTCTAAATGCATCCGTTTTAAACGGAGGCGCTGGTTTTCGGATAAGTAAATAAACTACACCACAATATAATATTAATCGAATTTAAACTTCACGTAGATAAGTCAAATTTAGCCGTAAACGCTGACATAAACTAGAAAATTTAATATGAAAAAGAAAATATAATAAACCTCAAAAACCCAAGAGATTCATTTTGTTATTTGAATGCTAAATATTTTCATAATGAAATTATACAGTCTTTGTATTACAAGACAACGTTTCGTCACAAGTAACAACTTCTTACCGTGATAACGGTACGGAACCATTAGCGCGTGAGCCCGACTCGCACTTCACCAAGTTTTTTTACAACGGTTCATGTATTGGCATCAATTGGACTCACCTGAAACAAAACAATAAAAGAACGTTAATTAAACCGAAAATGGACAGGGCGAATCCATAAAATCGCTTTTATGGCGCAATTAAAGGGACCGTCTCGGTTTTACCGACCTTATTGGTATATACATATGTGAATGTGAATAATCTCAGATTTACAGTTTAGTTTTTTTTTTTATTTAATACAGTTACATGCATAAATTTATGGATGTGTGACATTTGGCTAATAAATATTTTTGTGGAGTGGTCGTTCAAAAAATTATAAACTATTACATTTCAGGTCATATTTATAAATTATATGTACTTAAACATATTCTATATTAAAAGTCAAAAGTTTTATAAAAATAAATTACAAAATTTCTTTTTTCTTTCTCTAAAATAAGACTTCCTGTAACTTTACGATGGTAACCTCTCGACTACTTCATTGATATGAAATTAATAGTACGCATAACAGCTCCACCTATTCAAGAATATTTAAGTATATATATCTAACTGATATATATACTAAAATATTCTTTATAATATACGTCACATATATAGATATTTTACATCCAGACACGAAAAAAATAGATATGTTCATGCACTCAAATATTTCTCCCGGGCGGGAATCGAACCCGCGACCCTTGGCTTTAGAGTCTCTAACCACTTGGCCAATCGGAGAGCTAATTTTAGTACAATATATTGATTTCTAAAACTTTGCTTGCAATTAAAAAATACACGTACGTGTGCTTTATTAATTACACGTATCCGAACGTGTGTCGTGACCTATTCACGTAACTAAAAATTAACTAATATAAAAATAATTGACTAACCCATACGAGTAGATAAAGTAGAGTTATAATTAAAAGCTTGTTAGGTACGCGTCACTTGTATAAGTTAAGATCGAAACGAGGTCTAAGTACTGAAAATTATCACTTTAATCATGGTAACAATAAACTGAGTAGGTGGTCTACGAGAACTGTAGGTTACATAAATTGAAAACGGTCAAGTGCGAGTTGGACTCGCAGACGAAGGGACCCGTACCACCAATATTAAAAAAACTAGTTCCTTGTATAGGAACCCCCTTTAATTTTTAACTTTATTTGATTTTTATTATTTTTAATTACAGCGCTCATAGTAGTACGTATTTCTTAAGAATTGCAAATGTAAGCAATGATCTCACATCCACCAATCACCACAAACGTCGAATAAAACACGTTTCTTGTATAAGAGACCCCTTTCATTATTAACTTTATTTTATTTTTTTATTTGTTGTTATAGCGGCTATAGTAATATACCCTCTCTGAAAATTTCATGTTTCTACCTATTACGATTCAGATGACACAGACCTTTGACAGACAGACGGACACAGGTAGTAATCCCTTTAAAATAGTTTCTGCCCGATCCAGGAACGTTTTGGGTTTTGTCCTTACTAATTACCTATCTTCAGATTGTGACACTTGGGTTGAAAGAGAGAGACACGAGACCAAAGTTCGTTTTTGTTGCGAGTGCTTAGTTCGAATCCCAGGCAAGCGAACGATTTCATAACTGAATTATAAATATAAAGCGAGTGATTCTAAGTTAGACTCATAAACGTAGTGAGGGATTCAAAAGTACGAAAAACAAAATAATTTGTTTTCGTGTAACGCATACAACTTTTCACCTCAATGGCGAAAAGATGTAAGAATAATTATTTATAGTAATTAATGTAAAACAAAAATTCACAAAAAAAATCAGTTCTGAATTCGCCGTAGTCGGGTAAAAACTAAATAATACGAATGGTTGAACATCGTACGGACGAAATCGCAAGCAGTAAATAGTGTAATTTTTATTAAACCCCTAAAGTGTAAAATTTGCTGAAGCCTACAAGGACTGTTGCGATTGTTAATTACCACAGAGCTTTGATTATAACGTATAATATCTGGATGAACCCTCGCAATACAATGTGAATAAAAATTACATACCATCATTTACATACTTGTGTGTGTGACTCAACAGACGACATACTCTCGTTACGACATACTAACCATATAAAAACCGTCTCAAGGTACGTGAATTATAACCGAACGGTTAAATGATATTTGTATCTAAGTTTTAGACGCCGCGCCGACCACAGGGGTAGAAACTCACACTGGATGCGATCGTTTCTGCCTCTATTGTAAATAAATGAAATATTTTAATTAATGTATTTCTTATGCACAAGTAGATCTAATAAAATAATCGATAGTTATATGTAGGAGTCGAGGTCGCATATCTAAGCAATGATTAAGCGAACTGACACGAATGACGTCCATTTCGATTATTATTGTACAAATCTTTTTATTTAAAATTCCGGTGTGCGTGTACTCATAATTCTTCGCCTCCTAAACGGCTTAACCGATTTTTATGAACTTTTTTAAGCTTATGGGGTCACCTGGGTAGTTCTTAACTATTGCTGGTATAGATGGCGCTGTTGACTAAATCCAAAAAAAATAATCTTTATAATTTCGTCCTGTTTGTGTGTCCATCCGTCCGTCTGTAATAGCAATTTTACACGGTGACTATTGATAATATACGAAATTTGGAAGGTAGATGTAATCTATGAACGGTTATACAACAGAGCAGCGAAATCAGGAAAAAAATCAGCACTTCTAAAGTTCTTGCATTTGACTTGTCAATTTCATTAAATATTTACCACACTCAGCGCGAGTATATACTTAACTAATTATTTATTTATTACCGACAAGTTCATCGAATAGAAGCGCGCCAATTTAAACCGAAGTTCGGCCGAACTTCGGCTTCGGCATATGTTCAAACCGAATATTTGTCCGAAGCCGAACTTCGGCAGAACCCACATTCGGTGCATCTCTAATATTTATAGCGCGTGTGTATAATTAACTATACATCAAGGTACCTCTTCTCCGAAGCCAGTGTATCTTTGATGATACACCCAGACGCTTATATTCACGGGCCGGCATATAATTCAGTATACCCCGTTTCATACATTTTATAGGACGTATTGATAAGGCTGACCCTGAAGAATACACAAATATTTCTGAATTGAAAATATGTTCAGAAATAAAAAAGTTGTAATGAGAAATCGAAAATGTTTAATTTTGTCTACTATTAGAAGAATAAGGCTACCTCGGTGTATAGTGAAATATACACTGGCGCTGAGTGTGTTTAATCAGTTTAACCATGTGTAACCGCGTCATATCGACTACGCAATACCTAACCGCCTGCAACAAGGTTACTGACCGCGAAACGCACCGACAACACCTGTGATAGCGACAAAAATTTAATGATTTTATAAAAATATTAATTTTAATTTGTAATAAAAAAAATGAAAGCACACCTGATGTATTTCAATGAGGTACTGGTAGAAGAAGTCATTATAAATTTAAAAAAGTTGAAAATTTATCTGAAATAAATATCGTTGAAGCTAACCGAGGCAATTACATTGATACGCGATGCCCCAGAACTTATAATTTGCAACAATGTTGCTGGAGGTAGGGCAGAAACGGTTGATTCGTAAACAATCATGGTCGATATACGTTCGAAGAAAGACTAATATGACGCCTTTTCGATCAAGTTAACTTCTTGGAATCACGTGAAAATAAGAATGTATATAGACAAAGTTTGTTTAATCCTTTTTGAGGAAGAAAGATAACTTTAGGTAGAATAAAATAGGTAGATACAATCTGATTTTTAAGTCATTAAGTTTTTGTGACATCCCACACAACGCCGCCGTTTAGTCCCAAAGTAATTAAATATTATGCTTGTATTATGGATACTAGATATTTAATACCCAGACACGGAACAAATAGACACGTTTATGCACACAAATATTTGTCTCGCGTGGGAATCGATCCTGCCACCGTTGGTTCTGCAGTCAGGGTCTCGAACCACTCGGCCAATTGTGCAAGTTCATGTTAACAGTATATATAATAAACTATTTTTTTTAAATAGCGTAGTGAAGTACTGCGCTTGCGCAAAGTAGCGTAATAAAAATTTTAGTAGTAATTTAAATATTTACATGATTGGGGATTCCTCTTGGTTTATACAGTCATTCGTATATTGTATAATAATTTAAAATAACGATTTTTTAAATTTTTGTATTGAAAAATGTGTCACAAAACCATTAAACTTCTTGGCGCTTCTTCAAAAGACGAATTTGGTATTTAATAATTTTCGAAAATAACTATTTACTGTTATAAGAAACGTTATACTGAAACCACAATGATTATATTTGAAAGTGAAAACGCGTGTTAGAAACTGTCTATATATAGTGTGGCATGTAAAAATGTCACGACGAGATAAGATTTTGTAAGCAAACATGTACCTAGATAACAATTTGCGATAAATTTGAATAAAAAATACAAGTTTATTAAATATTATACTATATTTTTTTTATAAATTCCATTCATTATTAAAAATTAATTACATATGCCTGTTGGTGTAAACGGCTTTCTAGTAAATTAACTGGTGTACTTTATTAAGTAGCTACATAAGTATAGTATTGACCATGAAAGCTTAAGCGTCATTTTGCGTTTCACGCTCTATAGAGCAAGCATCAATGTTTGCTTTAAACTCGGGTTTTAAAACACGCATGGCCAATGTTCAGAGAGCTGAAGCGTGCATTCGGATGCAACACAAGACAGCTGTCATAAAACGTCAGGATCGAAAGTAAAATTTAAGAAGAATTTCGTTCGACATCACAGAACTCGTTTTATGGTTCCTCAAAAAAAAAAGTTTATACCTCCATGGTACCGACCAAACAGAGCAAACTTAAAGACATTTAGATTAGTCTAGTCGATCAAATAATTATCCACTAACCCACATTGTAGCAGCATGGTGGATTAAGCTCCAAGCCCCCTCATCCCGAGAGGAGGCCTATGCCCATACAGTGGAGCATTAATGGGCTGATAGTAATCAAATAAAACCATGGATGTTCATAGAGCGTATGTATCGCGTTGTGACAACAAAAATGCCTATACACCACTTGATGTTTCGAAATATTCATTGTGAAGAAGAATTTTGTGAGTCACATGTAAAATTGTAATTGTAAAGAAAATAAAAATTCTAAAATTACATTTCATGTGTAATTTGACAAAATATTTGTTTAAAACGATGATGAGGACGCGACGTATGGTCTGTGCAATCACTACTCACGTGAGCAAAACTTACGTTTTTTATTATTTCGATTCATGAGATGCTCTATTTTGATTATTCTGCTTTCTACGCCTAAAACGAATTCGGATATTTATACCTTAAAATAGCTAGGATGATTCCGAAATTATAATTCAATTTTCAGTTATCCGAACCTTTGGAATCGTCCCATAGGATTTTTACATAATCCCTTTACTTTCATAATCCATAACTATCCTACGCCCATAGCTTAATAATTAGGATGGTGCGTCCATACTTCGAAACGATCAAAACCGTGAACAAAATGACATACTCATAAATTATATAATAATAATACCTTGAACATCTCAGACAGCGCCATCTAGTACCTTACTAAGCAAAGCTTGCACTATAAGTACCAGACAACTGATATACATACTTAAATATTCTTTTTTATATAATATGTATTATGTACATATGTAGATATTTTACGCCCAGACAAGGAACAAACAGACATGTGCATGCACACGAATATTTGTTCCGGGCGGGAATCGAACCCACGACCTTTGGCTCCACAGTTAGGGTGTCTAACCACTCGGACAATCGATCAGTCAGATTTTATTACAGATTTAGACAGGCCATAGGTCATTATCTGTTTTAAACAAACATTTTGTTAAATTTTACACATGGAATGTAATTTCAGAATCTTTAGTTTCTTTTCCAAGAATTTTACATGTGGGTCACACAAAATTCTATATCACAGCTATATTTCAAAACATCAACTGGTGTATACTTCGTGTAAGTTGTATATTTTTTGCTCACATTTTTGTTGTCACAATGCGGTAACTATATCCATGCCATGCAAAACATACTATCTAGCAGACATATTTTTTTTAATTATTTTTTTATAAGAAAGAATTTTCTAAATACCACACCATTGAAACAATTTAAAAAAAAAATCGTTACTTATAAAGTTATGAATCTTTAAAATGTCCTGTTAGATAGAGAGGGCAATACCACACGGCGTACTAGTAGCCTGTGACGTCAGGCCATTTATAAATGTTACATTTATTTTGCAAGAAAGAGACAGAGATAAAATTTTGACAGCTTATAATTTCCATATTCTTCAACCGAATATAATTTTGTTTATAAATTTTGTTATCGTATAAAGTCTATTTTTATATTTTCTTCATAAATATAATATATTTAATATTAGTCAAATACCTTATTAAAATAACGTACGGGTCATTTGTAAAAACCACGCACGTATGGCACACCAAGCCACAAAGACGAATCGAAATATTCTCAAGCAGTAGGTATGATGAATTGGCTAACAGCGTGGGCAGACCACGTCCCCCCAGTATGCAAATTCCACTTGCAATGTACCTACTCAGTACCCACTAGCACTGAGAAATATTCTATTGTCAACATATTCTATCTTAAATCAAAACATATTTCGTTTGTATGTATGTATGTAAGCATGAATTTTATTTTTGTAATATGAAATTAAGACTATTTGTTAGATAGGTATTCATTGTAATATTAAAAAAAATTGTATTTAATTAAATTCTACAGTAATAAGACTACAGTAATATGGCTGTAATGAAATAATGTGTATAAAGTTTAGTTCCAAAATCCGAAAAATCCTTTCTATACCGTAAACACCACATACGTAGGTTATTTCCTTATCAAAATTTTTAAGTGTAGATATACACAATTCTCAAATTCAAATCATCTTATAACCATCATAACTATTTGCTAAGTAATTTATCTAATTCATTTACCAAAACAAAAAAAAAATCCTGGTGTTTTTTTTAAATATTTATAGTATTTGTTTACAATGTTACGACATTATTCATAACATGTATTGCTCATTAACGAATTCGACGACAGCATTAACAAACCGATGACAACTCGAAGGTTTTATTCCACGAATACCTTTAGCATTACTACAGTGACTACAATAAATGATTGTTGATTGTCAACACAAGAACGCGCGCTGTCACTCGAAACCGTCAAGAAACAAGACAACAAACTCCGAGCAACAAACCGAACAATGCGAAAACAAACACAAATATAATCGGTTGGTGCGCGAGAAATCTGTTGTGTACACGTTCGGCATCGAGTTAAGGTAACAATGACACGTTTGTGACGAAATCCGATGCAGGTGAATCGGAGAGCGTTTCCGAACGTACAAAAGCTATACGGCCTCGTGTGTCGTGTGAACCTGACAATATCTAAACATGATCTAAACCATGGATGGCCTAAACATGGCCTAAACGGAAATTAGACATCATTTTGTGTTTTAAACATAGGCATATATATACTTTAAATCAATAATAATATATTCGTACAATTGAGAAACGCAACACATACCTGTACTCACCAAGCTAGGTCAGGGAAAAACTATTTTCGTGTTTTGTACATTGGAAGTTGTAGGGAAACCTTGGTTTTAATTTTTGTATGTACCTGACTGCTTTTAATGCCAATACAATTCAAAGTAGACATTTTTAGCAAAAATAAAAATAAATAAAAATCTAGTTTCTGTCATTTTTGCGTTGTTTTTCAGTCTGTGGAAATTAGTGACAATGCCATCTACGAAAAAATGGTTACGGTGGTTACGATATAAGTAGTTATTGTATTACGGAAAAACTGGGTATTTAAAAAAAACGGTATGAAGTCATTTGCAAAGATCTTGAACAATGAAAAGCTTGATATTTGGGTGCCACATAATCTCACGGAAAGGAGTTTCAGTCATGTCATAACTTTTCAAGCAGCATAAAGTTGACATCATTAGAGGGCTGTCAAAACTACAGTTGTAACGTTGTAGCCAAAAGTCCGAATTTTTACAGCATTGGAATCACAATACTATCGAAAAATATGACACCGTGATCGATCGAAACGGCACGTATTTATTATAAATTAATGCGTAATTATATTTTAAAACTTTTGGACTTGAATTTGTGTAGACAGACGAAGAAACTTTTCACCCGACCTAATATAAAGAGTTCATCGGATGACATTTGCATAAGGACAAGACAGCGCAGTGTATGTTGCGTTACTACATGTGAAAGATACGGATCAACAGGCGCGGCGATAACTAACAAGTCAACAACGACGTTGATCTCGTTTCAACTAGATTACTGTGCCGTTTACCATATGCGGTATCTTCACATAAAATATGAACGTGAATAGGCGACATTTAAAGAAAAAATACGATTTTTTTTATTTCAAAACTTTTTGATATTTATATTTTTTATGTGGTTTAATCACTTTAGCACCATCATCGGTCCATCACAAAACTTAGATACAAAACTTTAAACTTGTGCGTTTCTACCAGATCCCAACATACCATGACGTGGTTAGTCAATCAATCAATCATTTAATCAATTCGTTCGCCCTTCAGCCAGACGCAATGTCTGAATGGGAAAAGTTTCTGAACACCAAAGGGAACGTAGTAATAGGACGGAGTATAGGTTTTAGTCTGGATTGGGAATGACGAAAGAGAGAGCCAGCTGGTTGGTATTAGTGCAATTTACATGCTATGTGACATGGTTAGTCCAACCAATGGTCCAACTAAAATTATTATTAGAATATTAAAATACTTTAAACTGTGCAGAATTTATTGATGCTGCCCAATTTATACGAAACACTAACTCTAGCAAAATAAAAAAAAAATGGAAAACTGAGGTGGGCTCTGAAAAATGGCTACCTCGAGTGAATAAATTTAATATTAGAAGAACCGATAAACGAATTACAAATCATACCATCTGAAATGTTTTGATTCATTCCCAATAAAATATCGTTCCGTGATAGCACATAAAGAAAGGTTTAAGCCAGAAATGAAAATATATTTCTTGTAGGCAATGCAACATTGTACTACGCAAATGCAAGTGTTATCTCGTTTGAAGGACCAGAAACATACGACTGATTTTAAATTGGAATTTACCTGACATCGCCACTTTGCTACGGTTAACTTCAATAAACATCACTTATACGAGTACAAGCTTTTTTACAATGTAGTGAAACTCTTTCTGGAAAAATCTTTTTGAAAGTTCCAGATACATAATAAACTTTATCATAATATCGTAGAGATTAGATTTCAAAATAAATCGACGGAAGTGAATCATGGCGTAAAGTGATAACGAGGAAATTACAAAGAAATTACAAAGTTAATGAAATCCACAAAATGAAACGTAAATATGAATTTAAATAGAAAATATCTCTCACGTGCTTTCCATGATGATACCTACATATTAATCAATTATAATTATTACACAATGAATCTATTACAATGACGTTAAATTGTAAACTTTGCTTTAAATAATTTTTTTTGTATGGAAAACGTGCATCGTTTAAATTCTAAATAGATGACGAACATATTTTCAATTACTTCTAAATTCTGAAAACATATCGACAAATATTTAAAACTATAACAATTAACCGTATAAGCGTTCTACGGGAATAAAACTTGCCCTATGGCAAGTACCAGTTAGCAGTAAATTACAGCTTAATTAAACATTCAGATGGCCATGGTCGGTGCTAAGGCCGCATACACACTTACTACGAAGATACTGGCGACTATATTCCATTAATTGTATATAATTTTCATCTCTTTTATTGCAGGAGCACGTTTACACCCGGTTAATTCAATTTCGAAACGATCAACGGGTGTAGGGTTGCCATTATGCTCAAGGTATTCATTCATTTTGCGTGCATTGCAAATTAAAATTACAAAAAAACCATTTCTGAAAAAAAAAAATTTTATGGGTTACGGACCTCAGGGGAAGAAAGTTAAAGCATTCAGAACTGGAGATGACCAACCCTCGTCGACGTCATTCTATGCCATTTTCGTTGCATAAATACGAAAAGAACTTTGATTACACATGCACTATCAAGAAATAAACAATCATTAGAGATAAAAATCATGGAAATAAAATATCGTAATAAAAGCGTGCACGGAATTATTGCAGCTGTATTGATAGATATGGTAACCCTACTCAATCATTCGCACGGAGGCGTAAATTCGTGTCGCGCTATTAAATTTTATGCGACTCGATTATCGGTGCACGTTAAGTCCGGGCGGCATTCGTTTTCGCATCGACACAACGAACATTGCTCAATCGATTTTAATCGCGGCGACCTTCGCGTTTTGTTTCAATCGGCATTGACTAGTCGAATCGTGATTGCTCCTCTTTGTCCACAAGAGACAGGTGTGTGTAAAACCGATACTAATTACGTGAATTATCTAAGCTATTGCACACAAGATAGTGCAATTAATTCCTTGTAATAAACCTCTGTAATGAAGCGTCTAATCGAATCGAAACGCAGCGAATGTGTTTGCTTTTAAGCATTAAATAGACATTTTCGTGTTACCAACGAGATATGCTGCTGTTGGAATTCATAATTATTACGAATGATTTTTCAACAGAGATATTGCTATAGGGCAGGAAGCTAATTCGAATTTTGTTCGAAAATTAACGACCATCACTAATTTCAATTGTAATCTAATTCCAATTTCAAAAATCACGTGTGACTGACCCTTGCCTGCTTTTTTCTTTAGTAAGAAAAAGCGAATAATAATAATAATAATTAGCAATGTGCAAGCGATCAACCGTTTTATAAGCTAGTGACTTTTCATTATTAAAACTGTCATACGCCTGAATAGGAATCTTCTGTTTTCGGATAAATGAGATAACGATTAAAATGTGAATTTGAGAGAGAGAGAGAGTCATGAGATGGTCACGGGCACAACTGCAGGTGACAGAGTGCCGATAAAAATAAACAGAAAAATTGCGCAAATTTGTCAAATCGTAAGATATCTAGCGTGTTAATTTTTTGAGACAATTTTATATATTTTATTTAAAAAAGTAGTTGTCCTTTTTCCATTCATTTGACTAACTGCTGAAGAGATCCTACAGTTAAATATGGTGTAAATAATTCTTACATTTCTTAGTGATGTCTTGCATTGGAAACGAACGTGACAAGTCGGAGGTTGGCTCAACTTCGAGGACAAATCTAGTAGGCCAAACTTACGTTATCTAGTATGTAATACGTAATCTGTTACCTACTGCAGAACCAAAAGTCTGAGGTTCGATTCCCGCCCAGGATAAATATTTGTGTGTATGAACATGTCTATTCATTCCGTATCTGGGTGTAAAATATTTATATAATTATGTATATAGTTATGTAGTTAGTTGTCGTGATAGCCCAGGGCGCAACGAACCTGTCTCAAATTTATAAGGCCATAGGGCCATGGTTCGAATCCGGGCGTGTACCAATGAGTTTTTCTGACTTAAGTACATTAATTATCACTGACTCCGTACCTCGGAGAGCACGTTAAGCAGTCGGTCCCGGATGCTGTCAATAGATGTCAATAGATGTCGTTACAATCCCCAACCCGCAGTGGAGTAGCGTAGTGGATTTAAGCTCCAAACCCCCTCCTCACCCTGGGGGAGGCCTGAGCCCCTGCAGTGGGGTAAAAATGGGCTGATGATGATGATGATGATGTATATAATTCGCTCTTGCCTCTTCTTAAGTATGTATATCAGTTTTCTAATAACCCATGACACAAGCATAATACTTGTTTACTTTGAAACCAGATGACACTGTGTGGGATGTCTCATGTATCTATTGTATATATCATAATTACATCTATATCTTTGGTATTATCTCTATGAAGATTTCACACTTTATGTAAACATATTTAAACGAGTTCGCGGATAAACTCGCAATTAAGGAATTACCATACGGGACTGGCTAGTATTTTATTGGTTACATATCTTAACGGTATGCTAACAACCGCTTGTATCGCGTCAAACCGGGATATCCGCGACAGGATTACCTATGCGACGTAAGCAAATTCTCAATTTCCAGTACTACAGAGAACGTCGTATTATCGATTCGAAGCTCTTCGAATGGAAAAAACAGAACATGACATTTAAGGCCCAGTTCTCGCTAATATTAGAGGGAGAGACGGTATACGGCTGAATAGAAAAGAAAGAAAGAGATCAATAACCTTGTGAAATATTTGTCGCTAAGTTTTTAGACATTTAAATTATTATCGATTAATTAGAAATTAAAACGATAAATAAAACTATTGGTTGCTAGATCATTTGTTGCTCATCTTATTGGTGTTATTTATTTTTACACGAACTAATACTATGTAGATACGATAGAGTTGAAATAATAAAAAAAAAAATTTTAATAAAATATTTATCGATATTTAATTTACTTTTTCACATTTTTAGCATTTGTTCGTCGTTTCTCTACGATCTATACATATAGACATATATTTTGTTCATAAGTGTCTAATCCAAAATAAACCCTTGAAAACCTTTTAATTCGAAGCGTAAACTGAGACAAAATTGATAACTGGGCCTTAAAAGTACCCACAGCGCTTGACATACCTATTTCAGTATGCAAATGTTGCCATTTTTAGTTTGTGTCGCTGCGTTCAGTAAATACAACAAATTGTGATTTTAATATCTCTATTAACGCTACTCTACAGCCAGCCAGCGTCGAGTTGTATGTTAGGTACCTACTTTATGAATATTTAAACGTGGGGTGACCTCGTAAGCGCTTACCTACTCATAAAAATATGACAAACAAAGAGGGACAAATATAGTTTTTTTATAGTTCCAAGTAGATAAAAAAGGTTGATGAAGTTTCAGATTATCTGGGTAGTATTTTATGATTGTTATCACTCGTAAAGATGTAAAATTAAAGGTTATTCGATTAGACCTGTGCGACGTAGGGATTTTATTCTTTCGATCAAGAATATTTTGGATATATCCTAAAACTCTAAATTAAATCGTATTCATAGAGCGATACCACCACTAATACTTGCTTTCGTGAATCTTAAAACGATTTTACTAAATGCAGTTTGAGGTGTGGTATTTAAAATGCAATTTTATGGGAATACGTACCAGCGGAGCTTATATTATTTTTAAAGAATAAAGACCGCATCAAGCAATAAACAGTTATTTTTCTTTATTAGGAGGGAATGGGCGGAACCAATAACGTGTCGGCGTTGCCCATAGCACATACGCTGGAATACAAAATTTATCTCGTGACTCGTCTTGACACGATTGACGTGCAAAAGATATAAAATATCTTTCGTTAGGTACTGGAAATCTCATTTAAGAGATTTCTAGTTAGCAGTGTAATATGCTCCGTAGCACATTCTTGCATGCGTCTTATGTATCCCATTCGATGTAGGATCGAAGATTATAACTCGTCGCTCGCGAGCGCGACTCGTTTTAAGTTTGACACTCCGCGATGTCCCAACGGATGGCTCTCGTAAAAGGTTTAATTCGACGCATAAATTATCATGTTAGATGTGAGGATGTGAGACGCAACCGCGTCGCTTACAACTCATATAAACGGAATAAAGGACAGTCATTACGTGTACCGTGGGCCGTACAATAGGAAGGTACGCGCCGCTCGTGTGAACCGACCTTTATAATAGCAAGTGACGTGTAGACAGCCCGCTTGATTAGTGTTCCGTGTACTATTTCGTTTTGTTCCTGAACCTTGATGCATAGTGAAGGTATCTATTTACTTATGCATATGTTATGTACTTCTTAGATTACCAATCTAAATATACAAGGTGTGTGTGTGTGTAGTCGGTTATCTCGTCGCTTTTCATAAGAATAAAAATACATACATTGCCCAAGTTCTTGTGGCAATAGACCAAAATATAAACGACAGCATGGGACGATTATCGTTTCAGTCAATATCATAATATCATACAACGGATCGAACATGTAAGTCAAATAATTTGATATATTAGGCATTTAGTGATTCAAAATTGCAATGGGGTCCACAAATAACAGAACTAGCTGGCAAGTCTCCAGCCAGTGCGCTTAATAACTGAAAGTTAGAAGCGGATGTCGCTACTGTTTAGTGGCCCTAAATTGATTGATAAGTTTCTGAACATAATAATAATAATATTAGACATGAAACACGAGTGTGCTTTCTTTTATATAACTTTGAAGTATATTTGACAGATAAATTTTCTTTCCAAAAGCGTAGATTCCTTGGGAAATGTATGCGTAGCTGTATTTTTATGAACAATAGCTGCACAAGAAATAATTTTAAAAGCTATTTATAAAAAATGTATAGGATCACCAAAGAGGAGTGTCTACTGGCAAACCATACAAACGGCGTTAACAGTTGCACCCCATTAAACCTTGACCGATTGGCCCAAAAAATATTGATTATTAATTGATTATTATTAATTATCTCTGAAGGAAGCAAATAGCAGTTTTTATTTCCATTCTGCTATTTGTGCTATGTTATGGATATATATATTATGTCAGAACTCCTGTTATATATATATGCGGTGGTAAACATTACTATACGAATTTTTCAAGGCGTCGATTATTTTAATCATAGAATAAATTAATTTGACAGCAGCGTTTGATTTCTAGTCTTAAATATCACTTCACAGTATCGAAATGACATTACGCCAATTTTGGGGGGTTCAAACCGGGGCGCGGGGATTTTTCGGGGGTGGGGGGACGAACAGCTGAAGAGCGGTGCGCGGGGACCTTGCGCACTGAAACTCGGACTAAAACTTCCCATCTTACACCAGCTAGCTATAGTATGAGTGGTTAGACGGTAAACGCAGACGAGGGTTTCTATAGTTAATTCGTACTTTTATGATTTTAATTTTATTAAAAAAAAACATTTATTTAAGTACGCCTGCTGAAAAATACTAGGATTACATACATTGGAAAAGAGCTTTAACGTGTGCTCTCGATACACCCGAAACCTACACGAGCGTTAGCCTCATTGATACGATAAAAAAAAGTTAATATCAATCTTGTGTTCCCACTAAGGTTCCAACTCAAAACAAAAGGGCCGCTGCGCCGTTTAAGACACTTCACACGTCCCCGAACCCCGGATTAACATCACAAATATTTGTACACTCGAACTAAGGTGAGATAACGAGTCGCAGTTTAAACAGCGGGCACTTTAAAATTACCGCGTCTCACGGAAAGTTTCCATACTAGCGTACGTTACGTAATCAGCAACACTTCCTCTATGCTGAAATTAGTGATAATTTCAGGAATAGGTGTACTAATTACAACGGTATTGTAAACTATCTATTTAGTGCTATAATGGTTTACATTTTGAGAGTCGTAATTCAAATACAAACTAAACAGTGCCTTTATGTTGATCCTTACACACGTAGACGTAATATAAATTTTAGACTCCCTCTCACTGAACAACCAATGAAGCACTGTAATGGCGGCCGCGTATGTGTGAGTGGAACTTCGCGGCGTACTGGCGTTCGACAGATTGGTGATGGCATGAGTGTGTTTAATTAGACGTGTGCGTACATAGCGAGCTGACTTACTAAGTGTGCATCGGTATTCCTAGGTCCGGGTATTCCTAGATTAATACTTCATTATACTAGTTTTTCACTTCCAACTCATTCACTTTGGGTTTACACTCCAGATATATATATTTGTCATCCATATTACCTGGCTGGCTTATATGCTCCTAATTAGGATGGAAACGAATATTATAGTGTCAGTCCAACTTTTTTTGGAAACCTTTTTCTATTTGCCTCACGACGTATAGCGTAATCGGCTTAACGTATTCCAAACTTATAGAGCGTGTAAAAGGTAAGTTATTTAAAAAAAACCTGAAACATGTTTTTCTCGATACCCGTTAGTTTGCGCCATCTACTTACTCCTACCTCTACACCTCTACACGCTCCATAAGTTTGAACTACGTTCAGCCGAACACGTGGGATGTCATTATATACCTATATATTATATATGTATATGATAAAGTACCGTACCTAGAATATTAAACATTACCCATTCACACAGGAACGCTCTACTGTCGTATAAGTTTTGTAATTATTTGACAAAACCGTATATAATATTACCTAAATTGTCTGTATAGCGTGACATATCACATTTTATTATATACAAAATGACTTACAGATTGTTATCGCAAATCGCAAAAAAATACGGGAATTATTCATTGAGCAAAAAAGCACAAACGTCTAAAACAAAAGAAGTTGATGAATGATAAAAAAAATACAATGGCAACACTATATGGCTAATGAATAATCCTTCCTTGATTAAGTATTCAGTTACAATAATATGGTTTGCTGTGTCGCGGCCATTACGTGGCCCACATTGTCTTATATCAAACGGCATTGTGTTGCTAACGGTACAAGTGTTTGGAATAAGATAGCACATATTTCGCGCACAATCAATGGCCAGTCTCTGCATTGTGTATATTAAATCTGATACTTCAACTCAACTGGATGATTTAGATATATATACGCGGAAGAACAAGATGCCGTAACTGTAAAAATGTAAGCAAAAAAAGTGCGCCGGGCGTATTTTGACGTTTTATGTTTTTTTTCAGACCTTTACAACATTATCAGTCTCTGTCTTTCGCTTTTATGCAGTTGTTTTGAGTGAAAGAGAGAGAATGACGTATAGTTTCGAAGTAGGTACTTATGAGGTGCGGCATTTTAAAACGAGTGTGTAGTGGTAAATTTCCATACAAACGGTGTTAACGGTCGCACCCCATTAAAACTTAACCGACTGGCGCAAAAAATTGGTATTCTAACTAGGTTATTATGTTTTTAATTTTGTAAATACTTACATCACAAAAAAAAAATTTAAAAGCGCAGGATTATTTAGCATTTTTTATTTTATTTTTCACGTGTAAAAATGCAATTACATTCATTTTAAACACGTTGCGAGAAATGGAATAATTTCGGATAAAACAACTCTGCGCATTCAAGTTTTTTTTTTCTTATGATGTATCAAAATGTTTAAAAATTAAAAACGTATACCTAAATAAACCTAGTTTTTGCTGCTCTGAATACATACCATATTTTTTTCCCCCATCGGTTGTCTTGTTGGGGTGCAACCGTTAACGCCGTTTGTATGAAAATTTGCCACTACACACTCCTCTTAATTCTATTTATTCAAGTATTCATCTACTTAAAATAAGGATAGAATTTAAAATCTGTTCGCAACCAATTCTCAAATTTACAGTCATATTTTCGCCTTAAAAAACCAATTATTTAGTTATTAATAACCATGAGCTACAAGGAAAAAGAGGAAAGAACTAAAAAATCCTATATACCTCGCTGTACTAACCACACCTATAATTTTTATGGTAATTAGTGTAATGCGATAACGTAAACAGTTCACAATCAAGTGGCTCTGTGGGAATGACGTAACTTCCAACAGATCATGTTACCAATCGGTACTGAACTACCAAGGTGATATTTAGTTAATGTTATGTACTCTTTCTGTTCGATATTTATATTATTCAAATAATATTGATTTACTGATTGACACTAAGTTATAATCTAGTAAAATATACCGTACTTTATCAATAACATATTCTCTTCCGTAGATAGCAATTTTAGACTTTTTAACGTGTCTATATTTCTATTACAGTTTAAAATCAAACTAGACGGATGTGAACATAGGCATAAGTGGCGTCGCAGTAACCAGTTTTAGGTGTAGCGGGACGCAGTGGAGCGAGCGGCATATGACTGAACCTGTGCAAGCACGCACAAAACTTTGTATTCCGATCCGCCATAAAGTTTGATTGGAACTATACCCATGTGAACTGCGCGGGTAAACCACGGAAAACATTTTTTTTCTTTTATCCACCAGAATGCCCCTATATCTACATCGTTGTATTACTAAAGAAAATTGTGGTCTACCTGATTTTATCAATGTTCAAAAAACATGACCATCGTAAATAATGGTTACCAATGAAAACCTTTCAGACCATAAAAACTATTTCTAGAAATGGAAAGTAGACGATCATTAGCGGAGTTTGCCAAATCCTCTCTCGCTGTAATGTACTCGAACAGTCTGCTCAAGTTGACAACAGGAAAAAATTGTTTCCCTTGATCCAACCACGTGAGTCACAGGAAAAATTAATTGCCCAAGGTCCACCTAAGTGAACTACGGAAAAAAAAATCCTATGGTCTGCCTACTCAGGTGAGCTGGGGAAAAAATAATTTCCCATGGTAGATGGATTACAGAAAAAAAAAATTCCCATGGTAGATGGACTACAGAAAAAAAAAATTTCCCATGGTAGATGGACTACAGAAAAAAAAATATTTCCCATGGTAGATGGACTACAGAAAAAAAAATGTTTCCCATGGTAGATGGACTACAGAAAAATAAATTATTTCCCATGGTAGATGGACTACAGAAAAAAAATAATTTCCCATGGTAGATAGACTACAGGAAAAAAATAATTTCCCATGGTAGATGGACTACAGAAAAAAAAAATCCCATGGTAGATGGACTACAGAAAAAAAAAAATTCCCATGGTAGATGGACTACAGAAAAAAAAAAATTTTCCATGGTAGATGGACTACAGAAAAAAAATAATTTACCATGGTAGATGGACTACAGAAAAAAAAATAATTTCCCATGGTAGATGGACTACAGAAAAAAAAATAATTTCACATGGTAGATGGACTACAGAAAAAAAAACAATTCCCATGGTAGATGGACTACAGAAAAAAAAAAATTCCCATGGTTCACCTAGGTACGGGTGGAGCACGAGTAATAAACGAAATATATTTATTTTTTTACTCTAAAAATACTAGTTAGTAGCAATAAATTTATTAACATTAAAATGACAACAGAGAACTAAACTATTCCCGACATTCAAACAACAATGCCGCGAAGAAGAGGCGCCTATTTTTTCCTAAGGGCTACCATTTTTTTTTTTGTAGCGCTCAAACGCCAGTGTTGCTAGCACACAAAAATACCGACGAAGCGGGATGCGGCCGTTGCACCTGGCATCGCGTCGCATTCCTCACGCACTCCTTTTTACGTCACTGCTAGAAGGAACGGAACGTAGACTGGTATACAAGTTCTATTAATTAAATAAAATGCTAATACCTACTTATTATTTTTATCATGAATTCGTACTTTTGCTTGCATTTACGAATGCAATATGTGTGGAAATGACCTATTTATTAGACTTTGAATAGTTGTTGTCCCCACACTTTGGTTTTCAATACTATGGGCGAACTTGATTTAATCAGATACGTTGACCGAAGATTTCATCATCGTTCCATACCCTGGACATCAACTGCTGAACATAGACCTCCCTCTTATATATCCACAACACATGTTTTTAGGTCACCTTTACCATGTCGTAAGACCACCTAGATGGGGTCCGTCCTATACTATGACAAATTGTTACAAACGGTGTACTAGCACCTTAGTAGTATGTACGATAATAACACCTGATGGTAGGTACCAAATTTAGTAAACGTCTTCTTCTTAATTTCAAAGTCGGATATTGTGTTAACTGATGCAATGGAACACGATTTGGTTACAAAAAAAAAATAAAACATTACAAAGCAATAATAAATATAAAAAACTTGGAAACTGGCACAAATAAATTGACCTAAATTAATTAATTACACGTATTAAATTTAACACAGCAAAATTTTAAACGCACAATAATAAAACTCATTTAACGCAATGCCGCATGCGCCGGCGCCCACGGCGCGTAACTATGTCAAAGTATTTAATAAAACATGACTTGTACACAAACAAGTCGAAGAGAACAGAAAAAGTCGTAAACTGAATTCTTAAAACTAATGTAAATTTTGTAAAAATCACTACGACTTATAAGTATGTACATTGATAAGGGATATGAAAAGCGACAGATTTTAAAGATTGGAATAACGTATTGTGATGTACTGTTCAGATCGGAAAATAATGACCCATCATCATCATCATCATCATCAGCCCGTGTCTCTCCACTGCAGGATATAGGCCTCTCCCAAGGCTCGCCACCACACACGGTCCTCCGCCTTTCGCATCCAACTACCCCCGGTATGGCGCTTCAGGTCATCTGTCCACCTGGCCGGGGGGCGTCCAACGCTTCGCTTTCCGGTACGTGGCCTCCATTCGAGAACTCGTCTACCCCATCGGTTATCAGTTCTACGGCAAATATGACCGGCCCATTGCCACTTCAGCCTGCTGATCGCTTCGGCTATGTCGACAACTTTAGTTCTTTGACGGATTTCAGTGTTTCTGATTTTATCCATCAAAGAAACACCGAGCATAGCCCGCTCCATAGCACGCTGAGCGACTTTGAATTTATGGATCAGTCCTGCCGTGAGAGTCCACGTTTCGGCACCGTACGTCATTGTAGGTAGTAATAATAATAATAATAGTAATAATGACCCATGAAAATATAATTTTAAAGTTTGAGTACGATCGCAATTAAAAAAACAATATTTGAACTGAAAATACCTGTGACCATGCTGTTTTCCCATCACAGGAAATCTTACGTCGCGTCATAAACTACCTCCACCAAACCAAGGGTTCCGTACCCAAAGGGTACCAACGGAAACCCTATTACTTTAGGCTCCGTTGTCCGCCCGTCCGTCTATCACAGGACTGTATCGTCTGAACCGTAATAGGTAGACACATGAATTTTCACTGAATGTGTATTACCATGGCCGCTATGGAACAAATAATAAAAATAAAATAAAGCTGAAAATTAAAGGGGTTAAAAAATAAAACGAGAAAAGTGTATTTTTATATATATATATATATATAGAGCGTTGGTTCGATTCCTTCGTGTGTGAATCCGACTCGTACTTGGCCGGTTTCTATGAACAGTACATATACTAACTACGTAGCCAAGGGCAGAGGGTTCGATTCCCACCCGGGACAAATATTTGTGTGCATGAACATGTCTATCTCTTCCGTGTCTGGGTGTAAGAAGTATCTATAATATATAGGTATATATTATAAACAATATTTAAGTATGTATACCAGTTATCTAGTATTCCACAATACAAACATAATATCTGGGGGCACGGCCGTGCCCCCACCAAGTCGAGCGAAAAAGCGTCACAGCCGTACCATCCTTTTCTCGAAGCAATTCAGACCATTTTCGACCCCCTGTAACTTCGTTGTGGATAAAACTAGAAGACTGAAATTTTCAGTAACCATGCAGGCATATTATATAAGCATATTGAAATATTTCATTCAATTTGAACCAGTATTTTTAAGAAATTATAACGGGTCAAATTTCTTAATTTTGTCACTCACTGACTCACCGATCATCAAAATTCTAAGGCACTTCTAGCAGACCTAGAAGCTTCAAATTTGGAATATAAGTAGTGTTTGGTGTATGAATCAAGGAAAAACTAAAAAATCTAGAAAAGACGGCAAAAAAAAATTAAGCCCATACAGCCAAGTCTTCAGTTAAATTTTTCAATATTGGCTTTATTCGTAACGATGTTTTATTACGGCAGTTATTATTATATTGCGTGCGAAGCCGCGGGTTTAAGCTAGTCCCATATAAATATAGGCGCATGGTCGTGCCCCTGCCAAATCGAGCAAAAAATGGGTATTCCCGTCATGAAAACACGTGTATTAAATTATTTATTAATGCAAAAAACGTACCTACGTGCGTATTCGTACTTATTACGAGTGCGTAAGGTTGTTTAATATATCTTAGAAAAACTATATACATATAGATATACATATATACAATAAGTAGAAGGTACCGAAAAGGAAAAAAATAGAACTGTCTACAAAATACAAAAAGAAATGAGATCCCATCAAAAACAATACTTGTCAAAAAAACCAAGTCTCGCAACTCAGTTGTTCTGCGGTAAAAAGTTGTGAGATCCATGTAATACCAAGTCGGTTACTAATTTATTCGGTTATAAATATATTGAGACTTGGCCATCGCACTAAATAATTGAATTTACATGTGTTTTCAGGCGATTGAATTTACACGTGTTTTCAGGCGATGGCCAAGTCTCAATATATTTATAACCGAATAAATTAGTAACCGACTTGGTATTACATGGATCTCACAACTTTTTACCGCAGAACAACTGAGTTGCGAGACTTGGTTTTTTTGACAAGTATTGTTTTTGATGGGATTTGCTTATTTTGGGACTAGATGGCGCTTTGTGGGATGTACCAAGTATTATTATTATATTATATCACCTACCAGAATGAAACTTTTACACGTACAAAAAAGTGGCTAGGTTTCACAGATATAACGAAAAACTTCATCTGTCCATCCTCAGCCTAAAGGGTTTTGAGATTGAACCAAACTAATAAGTTACCATAAAAACTACCATAAAACATGCTTTTACACACAAAGCTTCAAACATTAAGTCGCATTATTTCTGTATCTGTTGACTTCAGTGAGATTTTCTTTTTCAGGACTTTAGTCTACGAATGTGTTCCTGAACGTTCGTTTGTCAGATTACAATGGTTTAAAATAGAAAGTTTATTTTCTACCTTTTAAAGGACAGTTTTATTTATAATCGGTTTCAAATATGCCGGGTGATTTTTCAATCACTTTCCAAGTATAAATATTGTATCTTTGATGCAAAGCCTACCCATCTACGAGTATTAACAATTAAACTACATTTATGACCACTAAAATTAAGAAAATTTTTACAAAATATTACTCCTAAGTCAAAATTTTACATATAGGTACCCTGTTTAATACCTATGTACAAATTTTAACTAAAAAGTAAAATAATTATTATTTCTTATTTTAAAGAAAAAGACAATACCTATACGAAATTATTGTTACTGAATATTTACAATATCTAATCATTTATTTGTTTAGTCGGTGCTTGCCAAGTGAAATAAATAAACCTATGGTAATAAGTAATATTTTTTTGAGTTTTTAATTACTTAATTAATGAGTTAGGTATTTAATTTTCATAAATTACTGTTTATATACAACATTATATTATAAATATTTAAGTATCAACCATTTTGTATTATGGAAGTTCTTGTGATGATGTGAATCCAAACACGAGATAGCTACTGTACGCCATTAAGGAGTTTCCTTTGACTGACTACCATTCCATCATCAGATCAGCTTTACGTCACCATAATATTTTATTTTCTTTGGAACTACACCTAATGTGCTAGGTTATTTTAAAATCGGTTAAGGAAAGTGGATGAAATGCAATAAACGAGATTCATCCCCTCATTTTCCATTCTTAGAGGTCGAATATTTTTCCAAATTTAAATCGGACCCTTCTTGAAATATAGCTTATTCATTAACAAAAGAATAATCAAATCAGTTCATATTTGGCAAAGATATAGAGATACACGCAAAATATATATTTTTTTGTGTAAATGATCTAATGCGAATTGCGAATTTCTTCTTTCATTCATTCAGTAGTAAAATATTGAGAGGTGATGCCACAAAGTTACCGCAATACCGTGGCGATGTGCTGGCGACTGACAATTACGTCGATCGGGGGCGGCCGGCGTGATACTCTTCCCGGCTACAACCGCGTTCGCCTTTTTCTCGTGCGTGGTATTTATTTTCGATTTAGTGACCACGCTTTATCGATAATTTTTAATTGAAATTTATTGTAATGTGATAAGGGCCACTTTTAAAAAAAAATAAGTTTTTACCTCTAGCTAAGCACACTTTCGATTGCGTAAATATAATTACATTGCATTAGTTAAAAAGCTTTTATTTAATTGTTTGTCCGTAAATATATTGTATTTGTTTTGCGACTTTCTACTTTCCGACGACCGATTTGTCGCCGCCCGTTAAAACCACGGAAAATACTTTAAACCTGTTCGGGGTCGTATGGAACCTTAATTTCTTTGAACAAATAACGCGAACACCTGATCCTCGACCCACTATACAGCACTATATGTTTTACCTAAGCATGAAAGTTGTGTAGGTACTTTGGAAGCACGCTTTCCACTAAATAATAAAAAACTGTGGTTATAAAAAAAAACTGTCAAACGCTCTAAGGTGTACAGCCATAGAGATAATAGAATAGAATAGTTACACAGAATGGCATGCGCAGTTCGAGTTTGAGTGTCCTAATCACATGTGGCATAAAAGTAAAATAACTATAGAGTAAATTAATTACACAGCAGCGTTTGGTTTTAATAGACTCATAAATGTCACTTCTACGCAATTATGCGAGATTCAAAACCGACGCGCTAGGATTTCGCGGGGGTGAAGAACGGCGCGCATGTACCACTTAAGTTTTTTTCCTTATGATTTATAAAAATATTTTAGAACTTAAAAATGTACATTTTGCTGAAATTTGGCAGTACACATTCCTTTTAGCCCATTCGATATTTCTGTCCTAGGTATTCTGATTGCTTTATATGCGCCAGTGTGCATGGTAGACCGTGACATTTTACGACTAGTTTCATCGCCATTCTTTGATTTGAATCCTCACCTGTAATCCCAACTTTGGGAACTACAAATTAACCTCGATTTCGTAAAATTAACATAAATATCTAAAATTAAAAACATTTATGTCAACAAAACTGTAGAGCGGCGGCTGGCAGTTCGACAATATACAAAATGACGTGCGACTTAACTCAAACATATCTGTTTTAAAACTATTATTTGAATTATATTTAACCGGCACTAATTCCGTTTGACTATTGGCAAATTTCACAGACAACACTTTTTTTTGAAATGTTTTAAAAAAACAAAGTTTTCGTTTTGATTGTTTGATTGTTTTATTTAAATACACCACTGTATATTGTACAGTCAAATATTCAAACCAAAGCGCAGCAATATGAATAGCGAAGAATTTAGTAATACTCGCGAGGGAAATAATTTTGCACTCGAGGTAAACACTGCTTGTCACTATCTCTTTGAGCGAGGAAAATAAATGGCTAATGATTTAAAATATAAATATTTGTTATAGTGCTATCAAGTCAATTATATTTTACATATAGTGACTGAATATTGTCAAATACTAACCGTATTTTTAAAGGTATCTTCTATGTAGTACAAATATTCTATGAAAATTTCAACCTTCTACTCGTACCTATTTTGGTTCGCTAGATACAGCCCTAAAAGTAGGACGGACAGATGGACAAACGGCGTAAATTTTAAGTAATAGGAATCTGTTGGGACCTTTGAATACGAAATTTAAAATGAAATTATATACTTGAACAGAATTTATATATGTAGCGGAATGCCCTATCCTCACGTTCCAACCTGTATATGGCGTACTCGACAAGCGCAGTGTCAGATTTGCGGCTTAGAATCTAGTCGAGCCGACAGTCAGAAGTGTCAAGTTTAAAGAATAAATAAAGAAGGCGTCAGTGAGGATCCAAGTGACGTGCAGATTTTATAGAAGTGCATATTGTTAAATTATTGGATATATATATAGCTGTAAAATGATAAAAAGTTATGTAATTGCCTAAAGAACTTACCGTACATTTAACTAAGTGGCACACAAAACCCGTGGTAGTAAATTTAATCGAAATTGTGCAACAATTGGCAGGTAAGTATTTAGGTGAGATTTCATAATAATCGATAACCAACCAATTAAAGTATATGTGTACACAATTTGTTTAGTTAGTTAACTTCAATACAGCTTTCTCGAGAATATCGATTCGCTACGGCTGGTACGTAAATGCAAATATTGATTGTTGAAAGGAAAGTGGCCGACAACGGGTGCCGTTGTGGCCGCTTACTGTCATGGAGCTATGACTCTTTTCGTGCTACAAATGGAGGTAACATGACAATAACTTCGATGTGGTCAAACGAGAGCTTTGGCTTTCAATCATGACGTCTATAACAGCTGTCTCGTTTTGTTACACGGTGTCTTGTTGTGTTACATCCGAAGATATTCTTTATCCTTACAGACATTAGAATTCGTGTCTTAAATAAAATTAATTTTATGTCACCTCCAGTATGGCGCGACGCAAAAACAGACATAGCTCCACGGTTACTGTATTTAGCGTGACAAATAAAAGTAGTTACGCCGTCAAAGGAATATGCATTAGGTAGTATAGTTAGTTCGCTATTCGCGTCGCATCACAACAAAGATGGCGTCGCGGCTGTCAATCAACTTCGTTAGTGGAGCATTTGTCAAGATAATTTGTTGGACGCTGGACGTTTCCGCGTCACGTATGGTGTATGGTGTACTTCACCTTGGCTTTGAAATCAAACTGGACGTACGGCGAATCTGTTTGACTGTGAATCAAAACTTTTAAGGCGGGTTCACATGGCCTCATTATTAGCTTTTTTTTGGGTACCTCAGTTTTGGTTGGATTATTAAGTTAAGCAAACCAGCCGCCTGCATATTGAACACAACTGGTTAAAACTAGTGAACTAATTCAGCAAAAAGCATCATATTGATTTCAAATATTTTGGGTAAGATGTGTGGGAAATATGTGAAGAAAAAACTTTAGACCCCTTTTTAAGCATACTACACGCACGGAGGAGTGTGATATTCAGCATAGTTACAGGTTATGTGGAGTAGGAGTATAGAAAGCTAAAACCTATATACATGGTGAATTTTGGAGATGGAACTGTATGCCCAAATCCTAAACTATAAGAATTAACAAAAAAAGTTCAAAGGAATCATGAGGTCCGAATTTTGAGTAAACAAAAACTGCATATTCTCATTTTTGAAAAGTCTATTACGCAAACCACTTGATTTGATAATGTATATAAAAATACGTGAAGAGATTTTTCTACCCCTTTTAAAACATATTGCAGGTACGGAGAAGTGTGAGATTTGGAATAGTTAAAGTGATATATGAAAAAGGAGTGCCAAAAGCTAAAATTGATAAATAATATGTTACAAATCCTGTTAAATATACGGTTATAATAGTCTATCGTTCAATGCAATTTAAATTGGCTTAGTCTCGCCTAATAAATATTATGGGTGGTTTCAAAAAAGTGACTACTGTCGAATTTCGACCACTGGGCGACCACAACTATTAATAGATTCACATACTGCCATCTAGTCTTAAACTAGGCAGAGCTGTACTGTGGGTACTACACAACTGATACTTAAATGCCATAATGAACATTACTTGGGGAGTCCTGCTCTCCAGAAAATTCTATCCCAAAAACACACATAATCTTATCATACGGCAAAAATGCGTCGAAAATGTGGGTGTTTATTCTAATTAATTAAGTAATTTTCTCTTAATAATTCCTAGTTTAATTTTTTTTTTATGATAGAGCAATTTCAAACTTCAACTTTAGTTCTTTTAAGTTTTATTTGAAAATAAAATAAACTTGTACACAGATTTCAATTTATTGTTGCGACACGGGGTTCTGTCTGGGAACTCAGTGACACACAGGGCTTTCAACGTTTATTTCGCTTCCCAACACCCTACAGCAAAATTAGTCTACTATCTTGATTTTTATACTGTACTAACTGGTCCATTGTCACATGCGCCTTATATAACAATATATATAAAGTATCCAGAAATTCAATAATAGGAATAGTTGCAAGGTTGAATGTCTAGTAAATAGTTATTAAAATAATACTTAATACTATTGGATGTTGTAAAATCATGTTTTGTCATTAGTATTATGTTTAATATTGGTTAATTATAAAATTCTATGTGCATTGATGTTTTGTAACGCAGTATAATAATCATGAATTTACTTATTTCGTCTAAACTAGTACATCACGATCGCGGAAGAATAATGAATAAAGGCTTCCGCTTTGCTGATTTTTCTTTCTGTATTTATTTAACTCCGAATTATATTTTTTAGAGTAAATACTATTACAGATTCGTATTTATTACTAGACACAACTATTTTTTTCAAGGAGTACCGCTTCACATAATATTGGACATCAGCGGGACAGAAAGGGACTATGTGATACATTATGGTGTGAATAGAACAGAACGAAAAAAATTTTTGCTTGAAATAGCTTATGTGCAAATTTAACAATAGCTTAAATAGGCTCTAATTAAAATATATCTGAATGTCAGGACCATGAGCAGAAAATCTTCATACAGAACTTCACATTTTAAACAACTGAACTGAATTAGGTTTTTTGACTCTGCCATGTATATCCTCTAATAGGACGTTTTATTATTATTATTATTATTATTATTATTATTATTATTATTATTATTATTATTATAATGTACGTTATTTACCAAGTATGAAAATTACACGTTTTAGCACATAAATTGTCCCAAGATAAGGTATATAGGGAAATAAAATATTTCTTCAACCAATAAAATATTTTTTCATATATTTTTTTATTATTTTTTTATTTGTACACATCACAACAACATCTAGGCCCCAAAATAAAGCATTAGCTTGTATTATGGGTACCTAGCGAAGACACCACATGCATATAACAACCAAGACCCGGTACCAGTATCAATATTCATCATATAAATACTGCCCCGACCTGGGATTCGAACCCGGGACCTCCAGCTTCGTAGGCAGGGTCGCTACCCACTAGGCTAAGCGGTTGTCTTATAATATAATAATATACCGAAGAGGATATTCTCTCAAAGTAAGTAAATATTTTCTTTAGACTAACAAAAATGTCTTGTAACAACAATCTATTTACTTATTTTGATAAGAATAATATTTTTATATTATAATAAATTTATAATATATTATAAATATTTTAGAACCCTGTCTTAATAAATAATTCGTCGGTTTAAATAAATTTAGTTAGCCAGTTAAAATATCCAATTCCACGGTACAGATAGCGGAAATGAAAAGAAAAATCATAATATTCAAAGACAGCGGTTGCGAGTCGAGGCTCAGCCCGGGTTTTTTATTGTCACAGCTGAATTAGCGGTTGAGGCGAGCGTATTGTGTACATTACTGAGATATCTGCAATTTATTGCTTGATAAACTTATACCAATTCAGAATTCATTCACAAATATTTAGGTGGTGATAGTAAGCTTTCAAACGTATCTATGAAAAGAATAGTTGAGAAAACCTAATTGTGATTGGTTAGAATTAAAAACAAGGGTATTAAAAACAGTTTAACATCTGCATACTATAATTATTGCAGCTGATCACACACAAAACTTGATTAAACAATCACAAATTTTCACACGATGGGAAAAAGTAATGCATTCAATTGAATTACGGCGGTAAATAATGATACAATTTTTTTTTTAATTGTGTTTACATCGCACGATGTAAGAAGAAAGTGCTTTGTAATAACAATTGTGGATTGAATATTTAAAAGTCGTGTGAACTCGCTTTTAATTTGACAAAAAATAAATTACATGTTTTACTACATAGATCTATAACACTGCTTTCTCCTCTGGGAAAAGGGCATTACTTTATGTACATATTATGTATGATTGACCGATTGGCCGAGTGATTAGAGACACCAAAAGCGGAACCAAAGGTAGCGGGTTCGATTCCCGCCCGGGACAAATATTTGTGTGCGTAAACATGTTTACTTCGTTCCGGGTCCGGGTGTAAAATATTTATATACGTATATATGATTTAAAAAAAAGAATATTTATGTATACATATATCAGTTGTCTAGTGACCTAACACAAGCATAATATACTTGCTTACTTAACTAGATGGCGCTGTGTGGGATGTCCCATGTATTATTATTATTATATATATGTCAATTACTTAAATATAAATTAACTACTTATGTTGATATCGAGTTGTTAGTACCTACTCTGGATTCTATAGATATTTTAAACTCCGTCTATAAAAATATTTTTACTCTGTAATTATCTTCAGAAATTGGTTATATTTTGATATCTAAATTTTTTGATAAATAGACTATTATAACGAAAATCTAAATAAAGAAATCTTATTGTAAAAATTTACATTTTCTTTTTAAATAGGTAAGCTAGGCCGTAAACCAGTCACAAATGTTATTTTCTTAGATTACAAAATTAGTGACTGCCTGCGGCGTAGCCCTCGTGAACTATACCAACTATATGTTAGGGTGCGTTCCAGTCGCATCCAATAACAGCTACAAATGATACTTTTGCCGGTTTACGTGTAGGTCGTGTAACGATTTAGCTGTCAGCGTCATAAGTTTCAGACGCTTTGTTTCGGGTGTTTGCGGCGTTTGTAACTGCTACTTTAGACCCACCTCGGTAGGTGGCTCGTTCGTGTTCATTTTGAGTTTTGACATTTCTAAAAGTAGTTTTGACATTTGACATTTAACACCGTAACAGGCACAATTTACGTGTTAATGGCTTAGTTAGTAAATTAATCGGTTGTAACAGATTAGGGTGTAAAAACGAACTTTTGTAGCGTTCGTGGCGGAGGCGTTCGTGGTCGGTATAAATGCGTATGGAACGTAAGCCTTAATATACCCAAAGCTATAATTTTAAAGATTATCACCAAATTATCCTTCCCTTTCACTCTTTTTCATCACATTTTAACGCTTTGCCTTTTCAAAACTAAATTGAGAAACTCACAATTAATCACTATAGTATGTACATTTAGTGCATTTATGATAGTGAACCATATTAGTATTTAGCAATTTTGGGCACAGTGGTGGTCAGATCCCTTGTCAAAGGTGCCTTAAACTTACTTTTCCGCCTTGCCATCTCTGAGATATTTTATGGTAAAAAAAACAACTCTTGGGAACATGGCTTTCAGCGTTTCACTTATGAAATTACAGAACGGAACAAAAGCGAAATTAGTCAATTTCATCTGACGTAACGTATAGAACTAGTGTTGTGTGAATAATCGATAAATGTGCAATCGAGCACGTCTAGTCGATTAGACGCCATTGCATCGTCGTGTCACACATAGATTCAACGGGACTGTGGCAGGAAAAGGCGCGTCCGCAGTCGCGTGTCAACAGACCAATGCACGTTTTTCTGCATCTTTACCTAGTATTAATACTAATATGGCATAAAATTGACCTAAAAACTAAAAATTATCTACTTCATCAGTTTTATTATTTAATACAACTAACTGCGTCTAACCATTGCAAATTTTATCAGTATTTTCAATACAAAGTGAGCTATATATAAAATACGATATATTTACAGTAGGTTATATTTAAATATTTCATAACACAATTATTATATTATTTATTGGGTCCATTAATAATAAAACCAATACAACAAAATGCATTTTCAACATCGACAGAGATTACTTACACATTTGTAGCTATGATAAGATATATAAATTCGATTTTATGGCCTTATGATGCAAATTAATAATTGCTACTGTTTGGTAGACGTGTAATTAAAACCAATATATTTGCAGTAAGTGTCATTGTAGGTACTTATTTAAGATAAAGTTAGTATACTTTAGTTTTTTTTTTTTTGTACTAAGTCTGTTGATTCATCGAAGACGTATTTCGTCTGAATACATTTCTCCATTTTTATCTACAAGATAAAAACTCGTTTTACCAGCCTTATCTACTAATGTAAGGGAACGGCGTACTGATATAATAATCTATTGAACTTACGACAAAATATTTTAAATGAGTTATTCAAATATTTTAACTAGATATAGATAAATAGAATTAAATTCACAGAAAACACGTTGGTAATTGCGTGCTAAAATTTTGCTTATAAAAGACATCAACGGGAGTCTGACGGGATATTAAATTTTACCGCGTATTCCAATAATGTTTACAATTTCTTTTTATTGCCCGAATGATTAATATTTTAGCTTGACCGCCACGGTACCGGCATTTATCCCGCCCACATGTATCCCGATATTTCTATGGGCATTTGTATGTTGCATTTACAAAGCGAGGCCCTCAATATTATTTTTAATATAAAACTCAGAAGATATCCGTTAGATCAACACCTCAGAGGCGAATGACCAACCCACACACGCAGCTGCAAGGTGAGGTTGTATGTCGCATAGCACACACCCACACCTCAATAATTGGTTCAAACTTGATCGAATAGCTCAATAACAAATTTACTATCCTAGACAGGTGTTTCCAGGTTTTCTGAAGTAAATTAGTTAACATTGATATCTTTAAGACGTAGGTAATTATAGGCGCGAAATTTACAACATAAAAGTAGGTAGATGTAGATGTATTAATTGTATGTTTTTTTTATATTTAGACGTCGCTTAGCACAATACGTATACTTAACACTTTTCGGTATGTTAACTGGACTTCGAAATTTTTTGTTATTAAAAATGTTGTACTTTACCCTATTAGATTCGAGTGCTTCAGCACTGTGCTCCTCTTTCTGTCGAAAGCAGTTAGTACATTTGCTCTTGTTGAAGATGTTTGGAGCGAACTTCCGGCAATCAGACCGCCCCGACATCTTGAGGTCAGGGTCAAAGCAACGTTCACTATGTCACTGTGCACATGACGCGACCCCAAAACGGGACCCAGCCGGACACCGAACCGAAACTACAGTTTATCAATCGCTAGCTAGCTAGCTATCGGCGAAATCACAGCAAGTGAGGTGAGCGTTAACGTAACGTCATCTAATAAAAACACATGCACAAAACTAGCACAATATCAGCCTGACGTGAGCAACGAAACGACCTTTCGCAAACTGATATTTTATTTATCACACAGTGGTCGCAATTCGTATTAATATACATCGATTTCAAAATTTAAACAACACGCGACGATTACAAACGCGCACGACACGTCCGCCCGTCCATTTTACATCTGATAGAAAAGCGGCGAACAGTTGTTTTACAACTTCTCTTTTCATGTTTATTGTGTGGGTGCACGGTGCAGGTGTAGTTGTGAGCCGTTCGCTTAGTGGCCACTATATGTGTCTCTTTCTGTTTAATTGAACTTGGCTCAAGCCGTCTTTGTTGGGCGCTTCATTAATTTATTCATCTGACCGTATTGCCATCTCGTGGCGAAAGATTAGCGCATGCTCCTCTAGTAACGAACTTATCAATGAAAGTTCAAAATTCATTAATGTCAACGTAGTTCGCTAGATCAATAACAGATGGCGTGCACAACAAACAATAATACGCGCATGTCTGAATGCAACGCTAAACGATTTACAATTAAAGATTTAAAAGATGTACCAACATTACGCTGGTGTAATGCGTAGCCACTTCTTATGTTATGGCCACAACCTCACCCATAATTTGTTGCTAATTTGTTACCCCAGTACCGATTTTGTAGCTGTTGCAGTTTCCGAGATAAAGTGGATACGCTAGCGTAGCCAATCTCGGTAACTGTTGAACCTATCAACTTATTTGAATTATTTCAACTCTAGACTTTGTTACACCAGTCCCGATTTTGTAGCTCTTACCGTTTCCGAGATACAGTCTAGTCGATCAATCAATCAACCCCAGTTACTTTTGAACCTATCACCTGACTTAAATGATTCCAACTCTAGAATTTGTTGCTAATTTGTAGCTTTCAAATAGCATGAACGAAATTATCCACAAAGCCTCCACCAGCCCCCAATTCGCACCCATAGCCACGGCCAGCGATAGGAGGGGGGTGTAATGTAAGGGTAGTAGTACCACCAGGGCCCAGACTAAGAAACGGGGGCCTGGTTAATTGTTTTTTTTTTTTCAAAGTAAAGTGAGGTGGGCCCCGCAATGTTTTACACCCGGGGCCTGATCTGGCTCTCGCCGGGCCTGCCCATAGCGCTGTAAAAATCGTGAAATCTGTAGCATATAAGTATTTAGAATCATTATTAAACGAATCTACATTTTGTCGCTAATATGTTACACCAATCCTGATTTTGTTGCCCTGGCCGTTTCCGAGATACAATGGATATTCTAACGTAAACTTACGCTAGCGTAGCCAACCCCTGTAACTTTTTAACCTATCAACTTATTTAATATAATTTTTTATCAAATAAAATACGTAGTTCACTTTCGGCATTTCATGCACATTATGATCGCCCTTTACTCCACATAATTTAAATTAATATCTTAGAAGTTATCGCAGAAAAAACTATCGCACTACAAGCGGCCGGATGTGCCCACACCGACACGGCACGCGTGATGTAAAGCCAGGCAGAAGTTATCAATGTTGTATACAATGAAATATTTAAGCATGTTTATATGTATTTATTCTTTACTTTTACAAATATTTGGAGAATTGAAAATAAAATATAATACTCCAAAAAATATAATCTTACAGTACATTTAAATCTAATTAAAATATGTTCTACGCAACAAAATGATACGACACTACGACAGGAAAAAACCGGCCAAGCGCGAATCGGACTAGCACACGAAGGGTTCCATACCACCATACAATGTAAAAAAAACGAGCGCGACGTTAATCGAACTTAACCATTAATCGTTATTATTATGTAATTTAAGAATTATTGTATATATATTTTTTATTATTATTTCTTTAGTTATTTAGAAGGCGCTCGACCCTCTCTGACTAATCCGAAAAGTAATAACATGAGTGCACTGAAAGCTTGAGACTATTTTTATTACAGTTAACCTTTGACTTTTAGTATCGATTGTGAAGAGAATAAGTTCTGCAAAGGAAACCGTAAATTTATAGTACCTAGTAATACAATGTAGTTTACATCATAAAATGTTTAATTTACTTTTACACTAACATCACAAAAGTAAAGTGCATCTAGTATTCGCGTATTGGCTAAGCACTGTCTGTCATTTTCTATGAAATTTTTACAAAATTTTTACTTATAAAAGTGCATTTTATAAGTTAACTAGCGACCGCCCGCAGCTTCGCTTGCGTAGACTACACATTCCTGTTTTAGGTAGTATTAACTTTCGAAATGGTTTATACAAACTTTTTCTGAAACTAATATTGGGTACACCCATTCAAACTTTCAATCTTCATTCTCCCCACTCCTTTAGGAAAACCGATACTCTTATACTTTTCACCTCCCGTTTCCCACCCTTAAAATGTGAAAATCCAAAAACCCTGAAACACGTCATTATTTATTTATGTTAAAATTTTTATGTTTCTGACTTTAAAGAACAAAGGCTCTCATACAAAGCCCCTCCATTCCTTTCTTAAAAATTAATACTCACTTTATAAAATAAACCACTGTATCAAATTTTCGCTGCCTAGACTTAGTAGTTTCGGCTTTATCTACGTCGATAGATCAGTGAGGACAAACGACAGACAGCCACAAAAAGTAGCTGATGTCACTCTTGACAACCTTTTTCACGTCTGCAAAATTTCATTAAAATCTGTTGAGCCGTTTTGAAGATTAGCTTGAATAGACACATAGACGTACAGACAAACAGACGGACAAAAAGTAACGTATGTCACTTTTGACCACCTCCTTTTCATACCCGTGAAATTTCATTAAAGTCGGTTTAACCGTTTTGGAGATTAGCTTGAATAACCAGATGGACTTACATACAGACATACAAAAAGTAGTGTATGTCACTTTTGACCACTTTCTTTCCATATCTGTGAAGTTTCATCAAAATCAGTTTAGCCGTTTTGGAGATTTGCTCAAATGGACAGACAGACAGATAGTATTATTTTATACATATAGCCTATAGCCTTCCTCAATAAATAGAATATCCAACACAAAAATATTTTTTCAATTCGAACCAGTAGTTCCTGAGATTTGCGCGTTCAAACAAACAAACAAACAAACAAACAAACAAACAAACAAACAAACAAACAAACAAACTCTTCAGCTTTATAATATTAGTATAGATTTATTACTCGTCAAATAATACAGGCTAGTTTTAACTACGTTATGAATGCTTCTACGGCTTCTACCATAAATTTTTCCACATATCCAAAAACAACGGTTTAGCTGGTAGACGGGGGGATACATGACTCTAACAAAAATTAGTACTTTAGGTGTTCATATCTTAACAACTGTTGACTTAAATAAAAAAAATTGTTTGAAACCTTGATATCATTTTTAAGACCTATCTTTTGGTACCTCTCGCGTCAATTTTTTTTCGTACTTCAATTACATTATGGCGACCTATAAAAAAAATGTTTTTCTTAATTTCACTATGTCTTTGTGTAGCGGTTCATGGATTACACCTACCTTCCAAATTTCATCTATATGTTGTCAATAGTTTCCGAGAAAAACCACAGAAAGACAGACAGACAGACGGACGGCCGGACATAGCGAAACTATAAAGGTTCCTTTTTTGCCATTTGGCTACGGAACCCTAAAAACACGTCATCAGTGGCTCTGCTAGTTCAGCTACCTACCTGACCTACCTCTGAGCAAAAATTATCGTTAGTTAAAGAATAAAATATATTATTTTTTAATGATAAAACTAATATTCTTTAAAAAAGAATAGGTTGTAAACTTAATTTACCTATATTTATTGGCGTATAAGCCTTTTTGTCTAAAAAAAAAGTAAGGGGACAGCACTGCTATGACAAAATTCGGAGATTATGTATTTATTTAAATATAATCTTAAAATATAGTATGTGTCAAATGATATTTTTGGCATAACCACGCATAACCCAGTAACTACCTATTCTATACTGAAGAAAATAATTCAATTCAATATTCTTATTTTAAAATAGGTACGAATTTCACAGAAGACAAAAAAAATGTCATTTGGGAAATTCACTCATATCGTTTAATGTTCTAACTTTCAATCGAATACGAATTTCCGTTATTTTTAACTTCCCGCTATCCAAGAAAAATTATTGATTTGGGTCCGATTTTCGAAGATCGAGTGTTCATCAGATCTCCACGTTTTCAGGTCCTGGGAAGCCATTCTGACCATTTTCGGCTGGACGTCCGTATGTGTGTGTGTTTTTTTGAATGGCTGTGTGTGTAACTTTTTTTGTCGTACGATATCTTGAGAACAGATTGACCGATTAAGACCTGCGATACGGCGTTGGAAAGGGTTAATCGAGATTTAGATCTGATTAGATTTTGAAGTCGATCGTTTGAGCTGTTTCAAAAATATTCAAAAACAAACCTAAAACAAAAAAAAAATTTAATTTGTGATTTTCCAACCGATCTACTTGAAACCTTATATACGTTTTTGTATATAAAAACTGCGTCGAGTGCCGCAAAAAATATCAAAATCGAACGACGCGTTCAAAAGATATCGCAGTGCACAAATTTCCGAAAAAGTGTTTTTGTAACATAAATTTGAGATTTTACGACCAATAGATTTTTGGCTTTAGATAAAAGTTTTGTGCTTACAAAATTACATATAATGCCATAAATTGCAATAAAATCAAATGAAGCGTTAAAAAAATATCGCAGTGTACAAATTTCCTAAAAAGTGTTTTTTTTACATAACTTTGAGTTTTCACGACCAATAGATTTTTGACTTTACACAAAAGTTTTGTGCTTACAAAATTGCATAGAATGCCGTAAACTGCATTAAAATCAAACGAGCGTTCAACGGATATCGCAGTTCAAAAATTCCAAAATAACGTTTTCTTTGCTTGAGCTTGAAGACCTCTAAATGTATAGAAATTCAATTTTTTAACTTTCTTCATAACAAAACTTTGCAATTTTATGACCAATCGATTTTTGGCTTTACATAAACGTTTTGTGCTTAAAAAATTACATATAATGCCATAAATTGCATTAAAATCAAACGAAGCGTCAAAAAAATTACACAAATCTTTCAAATATTTCCAAAATAACATTTTCTTTTGTATGTCCCAGGTTTCTGAGTTTGAAGAACTCTAAATGTGTATTCTCTTTTTGGGCTTGGAGAGCTCGGAAAATAAATATTATGGGCTCGAAAAGCTTAAAAACCACGAAAATCGATATTTTGAGTTTGAAGAGCTACATAGCTTTCTAACTTACGAGCGCGTTGAACTCGAAAATAGCGGGAAGTTTCAGGGATGGCCTGCAGGGTCAACCAATTTTTTTTACATTTTTATTTTATTTTTAGAAAGCGCTTGAAGTAAGGTCAATTTCTGTATCGGACGTCTTCACATTGGCTTTGACAGGACAGGCGGAACAGTACTAGTAGAAGAGTCAACGTGTGTATGCTTCACCAGTTAAAGAGCCCCTATCTAATCTGTGAAAGAACCAATGTTGGTCACCAATGATGTGGCCAACATCTGAGGGCCAAGTGCGAGTTTTTTTTACTATTAACTGTGTCGTATGCGTTTTCCGTAATTTGTATTGAAACACGTAGTTACCTAAAACGACCGCTAGATGTGCTGTACCAGTTTCCATACAAATTATAAAAAACGCATACAACACAGTTTTGGTGACAAACAACTTAGTAGATTTTGGTAGTTTCGAATATTTGGGTTTATGAAACTGGCAACTCGGATTTTTTGTGTAGTAACTAGGGATTCTCCGTTTATTGACTAATTCAGCCCTGTAGATCTTGTTTGTGTATTATATCTATGTTTAGTAAATGAAAGTTAAGTGTAATATTATGCCTTATCACCTACTCATAATGTTGGAAATGTGTTCAAGGAAAACAAGACATGTCAGTTACGACTACTACCAATAACATAACTTCAAACAAAGGTTCGAAAATACCGTTGTGAATGGGAACAAAGTCCATCCACAATTTTCAGCTTGTGGTTATATAAATCTCAGGAAGGTAATTTATAGTGTTCAGTGAAAGCCTGCAATTCTAAATTACTTCCCAGATTAGCGTCAATATGATAACGGAGTCAGTATCTCAACAAAACATCACAAACATTTGACAGGATATTCTGGAACTACTCAGGTTTGTGTATTTCCTATCGTTTTATAAATATTTTTTTAAAGTGACGGATGCCTACTAACGAGTCCCCTTTTTTTTATATACAGCTCGAGTAATATTAAAAAAAAAAAACTGAACTCAGTGAAGAAGTGAAGAAAGCAGAAATAAGCATGGTTGCGGTTTTATTGGAACATATCATACCATTTCGCGTCATAGACAACATAAGCGACGTTATAAGTTGTTTCAAAATTCAGAGGTTGCAAGAGAGTTTTCTTGCAAACGTAAAAAAGTAAAAAACGTAAAAAAACGTAAAACGTAAAAGCAGTCTCATATAACGTACCTATCAGGCAATAATTTTGAATAGAAAATGCGTTTTAGTTTTGTCTTTCCTTACTAGTAGATTCATGGTATTTTTATGATAAAGACTTAGTAGATTTTAGTAGAATTTGACGGTATAACCTAGTAGAATCATTAAAAAAAAATGTGGTCACGTTGATTCATGCTGTGGATTCATGGTCAATTCCAGTCAATTCCATAAAATAGTCAATCAATTCGCGTCATTGATTCGCACGGGTGGGACGTGTGATTGCAGCACGGTTGGCAGCGGTGTGGTTATGTTTTAACCATTTTAACCGACTGATACTAATAAAATTATTCGACTCAGAGTTCTAACAGTTGTTAACTACATTGCTCCAAAATAAAGGTAAATTTTCAGTAAAAATTATGTATCTTTTGCACAATTGTTTGGAACAGTTTCTAAGGAGTGCTGATTTAACATGTGTAATCGTAAAATGTAATCATTTTATTTGTGGGCATTGGTCATCGAGCTCGATTTACGACTTTTGGAACGATGTAGTCCAAGCTTAATTCTATGCTAATAAATTGAATGTTTGCTTGTTATTTTAGGAATGGGGGATTTGAGTTTTATTCCCGACCTGCCCACCGGGCCTCTCGATGTTTATAGAAAAACCGCATCGTTTAATTGGAAACAGCTAAAGTTAGCATTAGAAGGAGATTTATATTTATTAAAACTGAAGGTAAGTAAATTGAATAATTAAATTACATTTTACATAGGTACCTATTTTGAAATGTGTATTATTTCCATTGACATAAATGATTATTTCACTGTAGATTTAATTGGTTAAATTTCGATATTATATACTTATAGGTATTTAACAATTTAACTGGCTCGTAACCTCTTAAGGCGTAATTAGATCCAGTTTAGTAATGTAATGAAATTAAAATATTGGCAAAAATCACATTTCATTTGCGTACAAATTATATTTCATTGAATTATTTTAATTTGACTGACTGACACAGTTACAATCAAACTTTATGGCGGTTCTGAAAGTAGGCACAAGTCATGTCACAGAAACGAGTTTTAGGTGTAGCAGGGCGCAGTGGAGCGAGAAGTTCAGATTCAGATCCACCATAAAGTTTGACATGAACTGTATGATGCATTTAGGTAACAGTATGTCAGTGATATGATGTGGCTTTTTAATACACAAAACTAAAATAGCTGTTAATTTTGTATGTTAGTATAGTTAAATAGGTAGGTACTGAGTTAGTATTTTCAGTTTCGCTCTAGTGACTGACTGGTTACTAGTTTGTTGTGTTTTGGTGATATTTGTTGAAGTATTTGCGCTTATATTCTTTTATTGTACTATAGTGCTACAGCTCTGTCATGATTTTAAAATAAAATCAAAATAATGCAATTTGTTTTTAAACCTATGCATACATTTTTAATAAAAGCCCGATCTCTGATTTGATCCTGTATTAGTAACACCAATTGATTTGTAACAGTAAACGGTTAGATAGTCACTTGTTGCTTTTAGTATACAATATGGAAAACTCTAGAGAAGGACCCATTATTTGCACATCCGACAACAACACCTCCCGTTGAAGAACAAAAAAGGATTACACAGTTGCAAGTCAAAAGGATAAATGAATATAAGTTCCTGTCCAAAGAATTCTTTGAGTCTAGTTACAGCAAAAAGGTAAAATTTCAATTAATAATATGTAACCTGATAAACTTGAATTAAATTTGATTATCAGCAACACTTGATATTATTTGAAAAGGTACTAATTAGTTTTTGATTAAATACAATAAATTAATTTTCTAACTGTAGAATTTATTTGTACATATCAACACAACTTCAGAGATATCAAAATATGAAAGCGAAACAAAAGTTTACTGAGATATAAATAGAAAAAACTATATTTTGATTTTAAACTATAGTTTGACCGAAACCGCTGTACCTCGCCTTAGGTACGTGCGCGGCGCGGAGGGAGGCAGATTTGCTATGTCAGTCCGTCGTCAATGCTTAGGAGCTGCCGGAGGTTTCGGTCAAACTATAGTACATAATGTATTTTGATGTATCCATCGCAACTCACTGCCAGATGCCAATTTAAAAATTGAACTTATAATTAGATATTGGTAATTTGCAGATTCTTTTACTTGTACTACAATACATTCCTTTCTGCCAAACTTCAAGGTTCTAGATCAACCAAAACTACCTAAACTATATGTATTAAAACCATATCTTCTTATGGCATTAACTTAGAAACTTATTTTTTTATGAGTACAATAATAGGTCTTGGAAATTTATTCCAAGGCTCTTGTTTTGAGACAATAAGTAGAATTTTAGATCAAATATTTATTATCAGTAATTGTAAGTGAGGCTCAGCCTCATTTGCCTCACCGACAAAGCTGTCACTGATTTATGGGGCTGTGACAGTATTTGATATTTAATTTCAACTTGATACCTACCTCTACCCAATACTAAAAAAATGTTTTGACATATAAACAATAAAGTTATTGTATTTGAATTTTGTTTTTTTACCTTTTAAAGTATGGAACTCTAAAAAAGATAAAACATTTGAAAAACAGCGAGAAGGCTAAACTTAAAAAAAAAATGCATTTAAAAAAGAAATGATTATAATAGACAATTAAGTTTCAACAAAGAATTTATTACAATAGCCTTAACCTTGAATCTGATTTAAGTTAACCTTTACTATTATATAATTATGAGATGTTATTGTATAGGCATATTAGGTATAGTAAAATATATTAATATATCAATGAAATAGTGAATAATACATAGTTTGTTAGTATAGTTTTTTTTTTTTTAAATAAATAAGTACAAATTTTTTAATGGTTTTAAATTTTATTATTTAATATTTATGTAAATAAATATTTTTTTTCAGACCAGGGCCATAATGACAATAAATGAAGCGGTCCAATCATTGAATGCAAGCTTATCAGTCAAAATGGCCATCGGAATATATCTGTTTTCAAATGCTTTATTGTCTTTGGGCACAGAACGTCACCTGAAGTTTTATGAGGCTACTATGAATAGAGAAGTATGTTATTAAATAACTTTTGCTAATGTAAAATTATATAACTGAGATAGTCATGTAGTGCAAAATTTAGCTTCCATTGACCAAGTAGTTTTAACAGAAAAATGAGTGAAGCTCCACCGACTGTATTCTGTGAAAATAACAGAACCCAACCCCCACCAGACTTTTCTCGTGGGCTCATCGTCCAAACTTCCTAACTCAATCTTGAGGGTGGGTTGTATTTCAACCGTGAAGGTGTGAGAGCCTGATTTAAAAAAAACGTATGTTTAAAGAAATAGGGAAGGCAGCATTGTGAAATCATTTTATTATATAAAGCATTAATTATAAATACATTATAATGTAATAATGCGCAAATTCATGCATAATACGCAAATTGTGCATTGTCAATATATCAATTACGAAAGTAACCCAAACATGTAAATTGTACTTTGCAAGCACAATTTTTTTTGAAAACAATTATTTACCCTCATTGGCATATTTTGCAAAAGAAAAAAATTTAAATGACGTAACATTAATGTTTCATAATTTCCATATAGATCTTAGCGAGCGTAGCACTAACGGAAATAGCTCATGGCAGCGATGCTCGTTTGATGCGTACCACGGCCACATATGATCCACAACGAGCACAGTTTGTGATCCATACTCCTGATTTCGAAGCGGCCAAATGCTGGGTCGGTAATCTAGGTAAAAATACTTATTATTTATTGAATAATATAATATTAAATAAAAATCTAATTGATGTAAATGCCTATGATCTCAATGATATGGAAATTTGATTGGCGAATGACACACTTATTTTAAAGAGGGATTGTTAAGGTGTTGCGCTGCCTGTCTGTACGACTATTTAATAATGATGAAGCTACCAAAAAAAGAAATAATTTTCATTTTGTATTGTCACATTTCTACATAACACACAACTATACAAATTATCCTCTTCAATATTTTAAATCAACATTACTGATTGTCTCAACAGATTTGAAGCATTTTTTACAAAAACCAGAAATTTCTGGAAAATAAGGTTTTTCGATGAATGTTTCTATTAAAAACTATTAAAACAATAATACAAGTTGCTCAAAAACCCAGTTTTTCCCAAAATTTAGGTTTTTGTACAAATGTTTAGAATCTGTTGAAACAATAATATCAGTTAAAAACCTTAAAGAGGATTATTTTTTACAGTCGCATGTTATGTTTTTCAACTGAAACATAGAAATGTCAACATTTAAAAATTTCTTGGTATGGTAGCTCCATCTATTATTAAGTAACCATACTAAACAGATAGATAATAACCCCCATATGTAAAAATTTACCTACTTTAAAATGCTAGATATAGGAAAATCATGGAATCCACAAAAAAAAAAACATACTAAAATCACCTCTAATAACATCTCTAGTTAAGATAATTTTGTTCTAAATTTTTAACCATGATGAGCAATATTTGTTGTGTACTGAATAAAACATTATGAATATATTTTGAATTGTCACATGTTTTAAATGTGATAGTTTAAATTTTGATTGTCACTTATGTTTTAAACATATTGTAAATTCCAAAAAAAATATTGATTTTGTTTCAACGGTCTAAACATGATCTAAACTGGATTCATTTATTGACTTTGATTTATAGTACATTAAATACTAAAACAACAAAATAATAGCTTGGTGGTCACCAAGCTTTAATAAAAGACATATAGTTGTATTTTTAATTAGACGAAGTCAACTGACGTTTACTGTGTTGTCAGTTTTTGATGCAATAAAAATAGTGTTGTGACAAAGTGAACGATTGAAAAAACTCCTGAATGAATGAAATTGCCTCGATTGTCTAGTGAATAGTTAGTGTGCCGAACTGCCGAAATCGGGTACGGGGTTCGAATTTTAGTCGTGCTTTGTACATACCAACGAGTTTTAGACGACTATGTTCCTATAGTATCTACCTATACTGTATACCGAGTGTTTTAAACATTAAGGAAAACATTGCGAGGAAACTTGTAAGACTGTCCTATTTTCAATACATCATGTAGTTGAAACTATAGATGTATAAAATATAACAATAAATAGAAATAATATTCTTTTATAGTTTGAAACGATTAACTATTCACACTCATTGTTCATTCATCTGATTAAACGAGAACTGAACGCATCACTATTACTTTGAATATGGCAACATTATTTTACTAAGTGACATTAGCTACTGTCAATTAGCTTCGTCTAATTAAAAATACGACTATAGATGTCACACTAGTGCACAGAAAGTGAGGAGCCAAAATTCCAACAATCGCAGTAAATTGATTTAGTCGCCTGTTGACCTTTTCTCTGAATCTATGTTGACTTAGCATATGATTATGTCAAACATAATTCATGATATCTATTTTTTTCTGTGTCATACGTTCCATATCAAATTTCATATTCCGTTTTATTGGCATAAGAGATGCTATGATGTCATTGGGAATCAATTTTCTGACACTGCAGTATAAAGGTGCCTCATCTTTTCTATATCCTCATTGTTCGTGATCCAACAATATTACAGATGAACATTTTTTATTATAGAAATTGGCAATATGCGTGACTGCATTATTCACATATTTGTTAGTCATCTATACAATTGATATTGAGAATAGTGACCAAACATATTTTATGTTCTTATCTCTGACTGTTCAAATGAAATGATAAGAAATAAAACCCACTCATACAAGGTAAATGACAAAAAATTATAATCTGTTGCATGTCAAATGTTGCGAATAAATTAAATGTATTGTTAGAATTACTACATAAATAAATGAATTATCTGATTATACAAAATAATTGAAGCTTAAGAGCTCTTATGATAATAATGAAAATCAAGTTCAAACATAATTTAACTTTTTTTTTGAACATAAAAAATTTTTATAAAAATCATAAATCCTTGAAAAGAAGGTCTCGCTCATCATAAATTACATTTTAATCCATTACACATATACAAGCTATACAAAAAAAAAACCGCCTATTCTAGAAAAATTCTTAAAAAATTACTAAAAGAAACTTACAATATTTCTTGTAATTATTAATTTAGTTCTTGTTATTAACTAACGTTTTTCATGAAAATAATTACGATTCGGCCATAGGTGTAATTACAGTTGCTAAAGTAAAGCAAATCCAAAATGGCACTTCGTGAAGCGCGTAACACAGTTAATAAAACTTATCATGAAATTTACTAAATGGACATAATTTTTACACAAAGTCAGTTATATCACACAATTATGTTAAGCATGCCTAGATTTTAAGAAGAGTGGTTTAACTAACATATGAACCGCTGGAAAAACCTTTCTTTGCCAGCCGTTATCGGTTCTGAAAGTGATGTGCTCTATCGATGACCGTTTCAACTTCTGTGAGCTATATTGGTCACTCCAGCGGCCCTACTCTGAGGGCGGTTATACATCTATTCGGGTCGGCACATTCGGTTCGGCTTTTGTTTTCATTCGGCAAAGCCGGCCGGTGCTATCTACTACACTTATTCGAACACGCGCCGCACAGGCCGGGCGGTTTGTCCCGTCCGGGCCTGGCGAACGCAACCCGAACGAGGCCATCGGTACAATTCGGATTGCGTTTTGCTTCTCTCCTTAAAACGTGTCATACTAATACCATTAAGACGATGTCCGAAGCTAGCTGGAATTCAGAATTTCGCTTCCCTTCCCCGCAGTAGGCGGAGCATATCTTCCCGCCCCATTCGATAACGGCGCGCGGCGAAGCGCGCAACACCTGTTCCACCGCAAACTCGAGATTTGAGAATAGCCCATTAAATATAATATTATCAAATTTTAGAAAGTATATATTTTTGAAACTATTAGTTACAGACCTATAGTGTTTGTTCACAAACTTCGTGTTTTTTTAGCGAGATCTATGTAATCCCGTGACAAAATTTAAAAAATAACGTATTTTTGTAATTGTAAAACCAAATTTTAAAAAGCATGCATTTTCATAACCATTGGACAGACCTACCGTGTCTGTACTCAAATTTCATGTTTTAGCGAGATCTATGGGAACCCATGACCAAATTTAAAAGCACATATGTTTCGAAACTAATATTCACAGACCTACCGTGTTTGTACTCAAACTTCATGTTTTAACGAGATTTATGTAATCCCGTGAATTTCAGTACAAACATGATAGGTCTTTGACTAATAGTTTCAAAAATATGTGCTTTTTAAAATTTGGTCATGGATTCACATATATCTTGCTAAAACATGAAGTTTTAGCAAAAACACGTAGGTGTGTCTAATATTCCGGAAGGTCACGACAAATTTGCTTACGATTTTCAGAGTAGCCTATTCTGGGTTGACTGATAAAGACCAACTCCCTGATGCCAAATATGTTGGTCTGCCTACTCAGAGTGGTTGCGTTAACTTTATATGGCGCTTCAAAAACTGGTTATCTTGACCAAAAAAAAAACGATAACCAAAGTGACTGAATTTGATACAAAATTGAGTACTAGTTGCATGTTAATGAGAAACATAAAAACTGACCAAATATTTGGTTACATTATTCAGTAATGCTCGTTCAAAGATGCTTAGTTGTAACCTAAAAAAAAAATACGATAAGCGAAGTGGCTGAATTTGATACAGAATCAAGTACTAGTTGCACGTTGATGAATGACATAAAAATTTACCAAATAGTTGCGTTATTTTCAAATTCAGTATGTTTGAACGAGGATTACTGGAGAACGCAACCGAATATTTGGTCAGTTTTTATGTCATTCATTAACGCGCAACTAGCACTTGATTCTATATCAAATGCAGTTACTTAGCTCATCGGTTTATTTTTTTTTAGGTTACAACTAAACATCTTTGAATGAAGATTACTGAATGCAACAACGACCTCCTAGTATATAATGATTATGAAAATACATGTTTTTTTTAAATTCATTTTTACAATTATAAAAATACGTTATTTTTAAAATGTCATGGGTTCACATAGATCTCGCTAAAACATGAAGTTTGAGTACAAACACGATAGGTCTGTAACTAATAGTTTCAGAAATATGTACTTTTAAAAATTTTTGTCACGTTTTAACACATCTCGCTGAAACATGAACTTTGAGTACCCACACGATCGGTCCTTAATTAATAATTACAAAAATATGTGATTTTTAAAATTTCGTCGCGAGATCACATAGATCTCATTAAACATAAAGTTTAAATTTCGTCACGTGGTCACATAGATCTCGCCAAAACATCAAGTTTGAGTACCAACACGATGGGTATGCGAATGATGGTTTCGAAAATATACGCTTTTAAAAATTTGGTCTCGTGGTCACATAGATCTCGCCAAAACATCAAGTTTGAGTACCAACACGATGGGTATGCGAATGATGGTTTCAAAAATATACGGTTTTAAAAATTTGGTCACGTGGTCACATAGATCTCGCCAAAACATCAAGTTTGAGCACCAACACGATGGGTCTACGAATGATGGTTTCGAAAATATAAGCTTTTAAAAATTTGGTCACGTGGTCACATAGATCTCGCCAAAACATCAAGTTTGAGAACCAACACGATGGGTATGCGATTGACGGTTTCGAAAATATAAGCTTTTAAAAATTTGGTCTGGTGGTCACTTAAATCTTGGATCACAGTCAATATATTTGTGTAACTCGTAGATAGGTATTAACTGACTGTAGTATTATTTTTAAGTATATTATTATTGAGGTTTGAAAACTTGAGAACTGATTCGCGCAAATAAAGGCAAAAAATTTGTAATGTCGCGGCGGCACCTGTTGTGTGTACCATAATGGCAAAACAAACAATCAATAATTTTTATAAATTACAGTGCCCTTTTAAACTATGGTTCAAAAATTTCCCTCCTCTCCCGCGCTTATCTTACAATTGCTCTGTCTAGAGACCTTCGTCGAACTTCTGTATTTTCTCTGTGCCCTAACTACAGAGCCAATGGTCGCGGGTTCGATTCCCGCCCGGGACAAATATTTATGCGCGTGAAAATGTTTATTTTGTTCCGCGGCTCGGTGTGAAATATTTATATAATATATGTATATATTATAAAAAAAAAGAATATATAAGTATGTATATCACTTGTTTAGTAACCCATAACACAAGCATAATAATTGCTTACTCTGGGACTAGATGGCGCTGTGTGGGATGTCCCATGTACCTATCATGGTAGGTATAATATGGAAAAGTCACAAAGGGGATTTCTGAAAACCAGTTATTCAATTTCGGAATCCATATTAAATTAAAATTAATTAAATGCTTTAGATTTAGTTTTTTTTTTAATTTATTTTGTTGGCTTTATATCTCATCTTCATTTAAAAAATTGCTGTACACTAAATTACTAAAAACTAACCCTATGCTATTTTCTAAATGCTAAATATTTACAATTCACTACATCGTAACTAATAATAAAAGATTTATTAAAATTTTTCACGAATAATTTTACGTAAACGACCGAAAAACAAATATGCGTGCGTTCACCTTGAGTTTTGGACGGGGTATGAAGCATAAGTAGGCGGTGCTATTGACTGCAACACAGCGTTGCGGAATGTAATGCACGCGTCATTTCGAGCGACGCTATACCTTTCATAGCGTCGCTCGAAATGAAATAACGTAAGCGGAAAAATTATAAAAATTAATTACAATACAGAACAAGAGATTTCACAAAAATTTAAACACAATTTTTAGAGCATAACAAACTCTATATGATATATTTTATCCAGCTAAGTTTGACAGATTTTGAGAAAAACCCATTAAATGCATTTTGAAGAGGTACTTTCACGCAACAATTTCTCAATGCATGCAAAGTTTAATTAATTTTTTAAACACATAGTTTCTAAAGTTAATCTTGTAGTTACGCATAACGTCGCCCCAGAAAGGTACGAATAGTATTTGAGGAGATATGATCCTTCAAAAATATGATTCATTTTACTTCTTCACTTGAGACATCGGCTTAATGATTGAATCATTGTAATAACAATGGACGTCAATATAGAGTGGTCAGAAAAAAAACCTATTCAATTTATCGAAATGAGATCGCTTAATTTATTGTGGAACTCAAAAAATGAATTATATTAAGTATCTTTATAAAAGCCGCACAGAACAACACGTCTTCGTCGTCCCACGTTTTTGATAAAACTAGATAACTCTTTCATCAAAAGCCGAATGTAAAAGCCGAACAATTCAAGCCATACCTATATTATGTGTGTAGAGCGCTTCGTTTTGTCAGGCGGCGTACCGCCCACCATTCGCACTGGTTTGAGCAAGGCCGAACGTTTTACCCTCCACACGTATTCGGCTTGTACCGTCCGGGCCCGGGTATGCCGAATTACGTCGACCCGAACAGATGTATAGCCGCCTTGACTCTTATCGCGGCGCCGAATACGTTTCAAAAATTCATTCGCTAGGACTATGAACCAGAGTACAGTTTTTTGGCGCGTATTCGGCGCTACTTCGGCGCTGCGTTAATATACCAGAGTACGGCCGCCGTTTTTTCGCGGATTTCTTGCACTTGTCTTGGAGAGAAACTCGAAACATAACACTCAACAATTCTGAGCTTGTTAATGTGGCCAAACATTTGGAAACCACATGAAACATCAATGAACTCTTTAATTAATTTAATATTTCCCATATAAATCTTTTTGTGATTAAATGTCCTGATGACATCATTGTAATACAATTTCGCTGTTACTATGTAAAAATGGTATAATTTTATCAATTTAGAGGCTTTGTTATGCCGGCTGGGTTAGATTTATGGCATGAAGGCCATCTGATTTGTTACGTATCGTCGCCCGATAAGGAATACCGTTTCCGTGCTATTACATCATCATTATCTTGTCTAGTCCGACTGTAGAATTACAAATGGGCCATAAGTATTACAGATGGGAATTTATATAGCACACTTTTTTATGTTTTTGATTTCTATGTTTTTAAGGTAGTGATTAACCAGCGAGCTTTACTGCGGTATTATAACTAGAAGTAGGAATAATCCTAACTAATATTATAAATGTGAAAGGGAGTTTGTTTGTTTGTTTGTTACTCTTTCACGTCTAAACCGCTGAACCTATTTTGATGAAATTTAGTACAGGTAGAGATTAGACCTTGGAGAAGGACATAGGCTATTTTTTGTCTCTCTGTTTGTTTGTCTGTTTGTCCGTCTGGGCTGATGTCCGAAATGGCTTAACTGATTTGAATGAAATTCTAGAGATTTGTAGCAAAAAAAAAACAGAAACCTTATAATTTCGTTCTGGCTGTATGCCTGTCACAATCATTTTACCGGATACTATTATCACTATATAAATAAATATTAGACAGTAGTTGTAACCTATGAATCGCTTTATAAAGTACAGTGGAAATACGATTTTTTTGGGATACATCACCATACATATAATTGAGAGGGAGAAATTTACATTCTAGCGCATCTATAGAGGTTTCAAAATAACTTTTTGTTGTGATATGCACTCCTAAACTTCTACAAAGTGTGTCCCCTCCCTATTTTCAACAATGGACTAGAAAATTATGCATTAATTTAAATTAGTACAACTTAAAAAACACTTTCAACAAAAATTAGCTTGAATTAGATATGTTGAGTAGTTTTTGAAATATTTGTTTGGTTGTAAGTTTGTTTGTTTGTACGCACATCACGTAAAAACCACTCATTGAATGCAAAATATAATTATTGTAAATTATAAACCTTTTTTATTCTGAGTAACATTTAATGTTGATTTCATCCAAATCGACCAACAGAATCAAAAGATATTCAACTTTTTAGTTTAGTTAGCAGCCCCCATAGTACCACGCAGCCACGCCGCAGCGCCGTACCACGCGTACCTGATGTTGCAGAATGTGTCGTGGGGGACATTCATCTTGCATTAGATAACGGCTGAGATAGTTCCTAAGTCCTCGAGGACAAATTTACTGGCATAATAAGTTAATAATTACCATGAACATGCCAAAATAGGCAGTTAATATATAATTACTGCATCATACTTTAATAAACTTTTTCCCAGGCAGGACTTGTACCCACACACTGCTCTTCGCTCAGTTGATCACGCCAGACGGCACCAACCACGGTCTTCACGGTTTCGTGGTGCCCGTCAGAGACCCTGAGACGTTAGAGACCTATCCTGGTCTTATAGTAGGAGACATGGGGGAGAAAAATGGAGTAAACGGAATTGATAATGGGTAAGTTCATATCTTGATCATGATCAAGTCTTTTCCTTTCAAAATGACAAATTTTTTGCTTGACATGAATTTTCTAAACTGTCAATTTATGTAGATCCTGTAACAAATAAATCCTGTAAAATATAATCATATAAATATTACTTGAAATGTTTAGAAGGTATTGCAAGCAGGAACAAACCAATTGCCAAAATATGTTTGGTGGTGTTCTTTATGTGAAAATCTGTTCTAATTTTTAACAAACTGTGTAGAAATTAAATTTTAAATAAAAATTAGGTTAAATAGCCAGTTGATGTAAAGATTATATCCAATATTATACAATGGCAGGTAGTCTTTATAATGCCAATACCTAATTATCAATTTCCTGCAACTAATCTAAATATGAATTACTTGATTGGTACAAAAAAAAATGTACTTCACAAGCTGCAGAAACAGACTTGTAATATTTATCATATTATATAAAATGCAACCCATTTTATCTCATTATGGTTCACTTACATACCTAATTCTTTCTTCTCATTCTGTATTTAACTTATACATAGGAAACTAGGTATAGTTTTGAAAGAAGAAAAAAAAATTATCTACAAGAGCTATATTTATTACACATGCTTATTAAAAGTTACAAAAATATTGCCCAAGATTTGAATAGCAAAAAATGAATAAAAGATAGCAAGAATCTCTTACATGTCTATGTATTTTTTAATGTTTTAATATATGTATAACAAGTGTAGTCGTGAAACCGCTTCTTTTTAGAAGGTTGTGGTTCAAATCCCAAGGCATGTGCAAGATTGATTTCGTGTCTCGGAGGCACGTCTAACCATTGGTCCCGGTTCAATCCACCAACTCGCACAGGAGCAGCGTGGTGGAGTAAGCTCCAAGCACCCTTATCCCGACGAGAGGCCTAAGCCCCTGCAGTAGGCCATGATGGGCTGATATGGATGAATATTACGCATGAGCATCAATGTAACAGTGCAAAATGTCTAAATAATATTTAACTCAATAAAAGTTTTTTTTTACACCTTTTATGTCTATTGTTCAGTTAGAGATTACTTTTAACATGTCTATAGTGGCCGTCGCCCTTTTTTAGAGCAACATTTTACGCTCATAAATACATACATAATATTATTTAAACTTAAATTTCAGTTTCGTCATATTCAACCAGTACCGTGTACCAAGAGAGAATCTCCTTAATCGTACTGCAGACGTGACACCCGATGGACAATATGAGAGCTCATTCTCCGAACCGTCAAGGATATTGGGCGCGGCTCTAGAAAATCTATCAGCAGGCCGCATAGGCATCATGCAAGAATCCTGTCATACTTTAGCGAGCGCTGTGGCTATCGCCATCAGATACGCAGCCACTAGAAGGCAGTTTGGAAGTGAAGATAATGAGATACCTTTATTGGAGTATGAGTTACATGTGAGTATAAATACTCCTATAGCTGATCAGTGCAATTCTGTCTTTAATTTTTAACTTGTTGACCTCTGCTATTTATATTACGGGGTCCTTGAACTTTTTGACATGTATTTTTTTATGATTTTATCTATTTATTTATTCTTTGACTCTCCTCTACCACATACTACATACATATACTACCTCTACCACAACTTCATTTCTATATTTTCTTTTAAATTTGTCTTCTATTGTAAAATTATTTCATATTTCTACCGTTTAATTCATGCAAATTTTTATTATTATGGTTATTTATCTCTGTTTGTTTATTTATTTATTTAATTCTTCCTCCATTTATTCTACTCCCCTTGAAATGTTGTGATACCAAATACATACAATGGGTTTTAAAATGAGTTGTTGCTGATTTACCTTGTCTCAGAATTTTTATTATAATACAATGTATTCACTTATATTGTCATATGACGGCCAATCAAATACGTCCCAATGATGGTATAAAAAACAAGAGAATCGCAATAATTTCATTGCTCGAAACAATCTTATATTTTATTAATTACATAATTTATTACTTATACCCGGGCACGTCATGATTTTTTATTTCCATGAAACAAAATCTTGTCTATGAGTCTCGAAAAACTCTACTGCAGCAGCGACTTCTTCATTATTTACGTATTGCGTTTTTCGCATGTGTTCTATTAATATGGAAAACATAGAAATCATTAGAAACGATGACTGAAAAATGTGATGAGTGTCCATTAATTGAAACGCTATATTGTTGATTTATTCGCGTCATTTATATAATGATGTACAGTAAGAACTTTCTAATCACTTATTACGAAAGTACTAATTTTTCAATTAAAAAAAACGGTAACTACCACAACAGGCCTCCTAGGGTAATCTTCATTTTGTACAGCTTTGAGGAGACAATACCTACATATGATGGAGGAGCCTAGAATACTTAAAATGTCATTGACATGTCTTAAGTAAAATATTTTAAACCACAAAAGAATTTATCACTACATTATACAGAATATGAGTATGCAAAAGTCGTTAACCTTTGGCTTTAGCGTTCTCATGAATAATGTAATGAGTGCATTTAAATAATTACTTTGCAGTTTCTATACACATATAATTTATTTACGTACAAAAGTAATACTAATAGTAGTACTATAATAAATAATACCTGGAACATCCCACACAGCGTCATCTACTTCCAAACTAAACAAAGCTCGTATTATGGGTACCACAAAACCAGATATTTCAAGACACAGAATTTTCAACACAGTTATAATTTTTTTTATTTATTACATATAATAACGCCCTAATTTTGAACCTGTACCAATAAAATAATCCATGTTAGTTTTTGGCTTAATTTATTTGCTCAAAATAACTGATATTATTCAGTGTTTTAACATTTACAATGTTTCACAGATTTCATAACTGGTAGTCAGTTTAATAAAATAAACTAATTATAGCATAATATCAGTGCAAATATTTAATTATATATCCAAACAGCGACTCCGCTCATGTGGACTATATGTTTGTATACATCGTCACTAAACTTAATTATCACTTTCTTTTCGGCTCTTCATTTGTCATTTCAAAACTGAAATGAGAATTTAGCAATAAATAACCTGATATTAAGACAAAGCCTTTATTTTGAAATCATAAACAAACACTTCTATCGACTTATGCGTATGGATAAAAACCTAGATTACTCTTCAAAAAGTCCTCTATCTGCCAATGAAAGTCACATCAAAATGGGTTCCGAAGTTTATGTAGCCTCAACAAACAAACAGCTAGACGGCCCGACGCGATAACATATAGCCTATGTCCAAGCTGAAGGTCCGTTCTATATATTAGTGAAAGAATTTTTGATATCGGATGAGTAGTTTTGAAGATCACCTCCGACATCCAATCTTACAAACTTGATCTGTGCCCAAATGGGAAGTGAACCCAGTACCTTTAATTTGCAAATAAAGTGCTACACCAATGAGGTGATTTGTGTGTATTATGAGTGTTAAATACAAACTCCAAATTGCAAACGAATCTATGACCGCATTAATTGAACGAAACAGCATTTTTAAAATATATTTAACTGTTAAAGTCAGAATGCATAGTAAGGGGTCATCAATAATTTGTATCATACCTACAGACAATGTCTACAACAATACTTATTTGTGTGATTGTTATATAAAATAACAAAGTATTTAATTTGGGCTAAAAAAATGCAGTACACCTTTTTTTAGGGTTCCGCACCATACACAAAAAGTACCAACGGCAACGCTATTACTAAGGTTCCGCTGTCTGTCTGTCACAGGGCTGTATCGTGTAAACGTTAATAGGTAGAAACTTGAAATTGTCATGAAGTATGTAATGCTGTGGCTGATATAACAATAAATATAAAATAAATTTAAAAATTGAACGGGGGTCCCCATACAAGAAACGTGTTTTTATACATTGTACGGTGGCATAAACCCCTTGGTGTGCAAGTCCGACTCCCACTGGGCTGGGCTTTTAATAATTAAAAAAAAAAAAAACTTTTTTTGCATTCTTAAATTAATTCAAAATGTGCTGTATAAAAGAGGGATTCTAGACAGGAGCCTCAATGAATGAATAAAAACTTTGACATAATTTTTCAAAATTATTAACTTATATCATTGGCAGATTTATGCTACTGTAGTAAAGAGGAAAAACCTAACACTAATCATTACAATTACTTTTCAGCAATGGCGTCTGTTCGGGTACGTGGCGGCCGCAGTCGTGTTCCGAATATACATAGAATGTTTTTCTCGGATCTACCTCAATGTTGTGGAGAAATCCAATGCTGGACTGCAAATGGAAGACCTGGTGTGTATTTTAAAATATTTTTTAAATAATTAGTATTTTCATAAACAGACAGAGACAGTGAGACTCATTAGCCGTCGGCCCAGGCCGTTTTCTGATCGGATCGCGCCTAATGACGTAATACGTCAAATTTTAAATCCTTCCTGTCACCTAACGTGCCCATCTTTCTGTCCATTTACTATGACTTAGAAAGTTATGTCTATCTCAAAAATGCTGCCCAGAGCAAAAATAATAATTGAGCTAGTCTTACTTGGATTTGTCAGTTACCACTATGACACAAGTGGACATAATATATATGTATAATATGGTTAAGAGGAAGCTATGGCCAGAACAGACAACATGACAGCTTAAATTTTTAGGGAAAAAATGATTCAATTCCTTTTCGTTTTTTAGTTTCTATTCTAAGAAATCATTGATTTGATTTTATTATTTTTTTTTATTGTAATATTATTGTTTTACTTACTCTGACACATTAGTACATTATGATACAAGTATGGTAAGCAGCATACTATAGTTATGGTGTTAATAGGCACGAGGCGAAGCCGAGTGCTTATAATAAACTGATGACTATAATAGCCAGCTTACTCAGTACGACCATCATACGACGTTATTCAATACATTTGCGATTAAAATTAGCTACATACTTCAAATGGAATAATGGCGAGAGCCAAGGGCGGGAGCAGGCTGCTTTTCATGGTTTACACATGCGTTATAAACAGAATGCTCGTTTCTGATTGGTGTAAAGTAAAAAGGCCTAATAGGTACTGTAAAATACAACATTACGGTACAAGTTTCGATGTCATAAACACTATATTAATAGCAAATGTATTAAAAAATATGTTATATTAATATTCAACATTTAAACTATGGTATTAAATTAAGACATGAGACAGTAAAGTTATAAAGCGTTCGTTATATCTTCGTAAAAAAAAGAAAGATGGGCACATTTGATGGTAGGAGTGCTTTACAAACCTACCGTATTATGTCGTGAGGCGCAATACGATGCATTAGAAAAACGGCCTCGGTCGACGGCCTATAGTGCTACTCTGATACCAAAGATCAGAGAGTAAGTAAGCACTTAGCGGTTTTCTTTGGTATCAGAGAAAAGTGCATGGACTATAATGACTGCATGCAATTAGGTATTAAAATTAATACGAAATCCAAGGACATTTGATATTATCGCAATTTTAGTGTTACAATTCATGTGTATAATCAAATTGAAAACATTTTCTGTGTAATTATTTATGTTAAGTGTATGTGAGAAAACTATAATCGCGAAATGTTATTGCGCAATTTCCGTTCAACCATGTGTTTGGAAAAAAATAGAATAAAATAGCAAAACCGAAGACAGCTATACCGGAAATTCGCTTATATCCATTTAACGCATTTTAAATATTTTCATTTTTGCGTCTCATTATCATGTTACAATCTTGAGAAGAAAAACAAATTACTGATGAATCGCTTAGTTAAAGTTAAACGACTGATCGACTGGCTGAGTGATTAGAGACCCTAACTGCAGAGCCAAGGGTCGCAGGTTCGATTCCGCCCGGGACAAATATTTGTGTGCATGAACATGTCTATTTGTTCTATGTGTGGGTGTAAAAAGAATCTATTTTTGTATATATTATAAAAAAAGAGTATTTAAGTTTGTTTACCAGTTATCTAGTACCCCATAATACAAGCATAGTACATGCTTACTTTGAGACTAGATGGCGCTGTGTGGGGTGTCCCAGATATTATTATGTTAGTTGCTCGTTGATCACTTCAGTTTGCTTAGTTTAAGATGGGTTCGGTTAGAAAGGTGTGTGAGTATGTGTGTTTGTTTGTCCTCTGCGGCGCGCGTTGGCCCGCGACTGACCCGACGCTCTGCTACACAGAGTGACGCGGTTTCAGAGATCCACGCGATGGTTTCGAGCAGCAAGCCGTTGATCACGTGGCGTGTGCTGGACGCCGTGCAGCAATGCCGCGAGGCCTGTGGCGGACATGGATATCTCAAGGTAGTCTTATTTACTTGGTAACAAGATCCCATTTTACAATGCGACGGTGGCAAACTTTGGTGTTGCTTTGAACTTGCCACTGCGTACGCGCAGAGTATATAGTCTAATGAACATATTTTGATGATATTAAAAGTATTAAATAATAATACAAAATATATAAGTTTTTTGGGATCAGTACTATCTACAGTTTTCAACTTGAGTTCAAAACAAGTTATTAGTAAAATGAAAGAAATTATATGGAGTAATAGTAAAAATTGTAAGGATACTGTCATAGAATTGAAGGGGAACCCGTCCCTGGAAAAATGTTCAAACCAATGCCAAGCTACTCATGAGATGCATGAGTGTCAAAATTTCATCAGCTTATTGAGTTAAATGATTTCGCCAATAATTCTAGCTAAGCTGAGGATTCCATATGTGACCCTGGACCATGGAAAAGACTTGAATTTATGTTTCATTTCTAACAAAATAAAATACCCTACTTATCCAAAAGGGCTTTAGTAGTAGTTTAGTCCGCTGTATAACTAGATGAATAAATAAATAATTAAAAACAATTTCGTCTATGTTAATGTTTGTTGTTAGTTTACACATTGTCGAATAGCCTCAGTTCTACATCCAAGGAGTAAACTTATATGTAAGGAATAAAGTCTTTCTACCCGGTCTTTGTTTATACAGTGCGCGAATCTTGGCGATCTACGTAATAACCACGAACCGACCGTTACGTACGAAGGTGACAACAGCGTTTTATCGCAACAAGCTGGTAACTGGTTGCTGAGACAGCACGGTGCGGCAACGGCCGGACGCGCGCCTTCCTCTCCCTTGGGAACGGTCGCTTTTCTGGGAAGAAGAGAACGGATACTAAAGGAGACATTTAAGAGCACGGATACAGGAGCCATCAAGAATAGACAGTGTGAGTATGATTTTTGTTGTTAAAACTTTTTTCTATTCTGATTTACCGCTTCCAATACAGCGGTTGAATATTTGTTGTCATAGCAGCCATAGCAGTACACACTCCATAAAAATTACAAGTGTAAGAAATGATCTCACAACGACCAATCACCAAAAACGTCGAAAAAAATGCAGCGGTAGAAAAAAAAGCTCAGTAGTATCGGAAACAAAGGCAGGCGCTATAGAAATGCATAAAAATATTTCTTACTCCTTTCGCCGCATTCCCATTTCCGCTGCGTTCGTGACGGAAGTCTTCATCAAAATGAATCATATGAGCTCAAACACGATGTAGCTACTGTATGCCGTTGAGATGTTCTTCTGTTGAGTGCCTGCCATTTCTATCATCAGATCAGCTTTAGGTCACTATAATATTTTATTTTCGTTGAAAGTGATACACCTATTTGTGCCATGTTCTATTAAAATTGGGTCACATTCAGCTAATATACAAAAAAATAAAACAATTTATTTCATTTTACTAAAATAAAACATATTCCAACAAAAAAATAAAACCATGTAATGAAAGATTTTCTGCCAGCTAATTAAAAAGAACCTAACTCAGGTGGCGAGACACGCTGCCACAGAACAGCAACCAGTTAGAGGACCCACAACTCAAAAACAGCGCTATCTCGACGAAAGAATTTTTTTGTCGAGATAGCACTGCAATTGTTAGGCATCCATCTCTTTCACACAAGAGACGTAAATTTCATATGTGAATGAGATAAACGACTAACGTAGGCAGCCCTATCACGACAAAACAAATCTTGATCTAGCAGCGTGTCCGATTAACGCCATTTAACGAGCTATTTTTAACTTTTTTTTTAATTTAACTATCGGAAAATTCCTTAATAAAATCGATTTATAATATAAAAAAATTATGGCCTAATTATTTTTTTAACTTTACACCAAATTTATAAAATAAAATAAATAAAGTTATTGTCAAATATGTCAGGTATTAAATACACAAATAATAAAAATTAGTATTACCGCCATTTATTTAATAATGCAGTTTTATTAGATAACCTACGGTATCCTAAACATAAATCCCAAATTACAGATTTTAATCTCTAAAAACAAGCATGTTACTGATTTTTGAACAGTTTGACGGCGCGGGTCTATAGCTGCTTAATTTATTTACTGAAGTTGAAGTACTCCTTACAAATAAAATTAAAGCTTTTCATTCAAATTGTGCAATGTAGATACTTAATATAATAAAATTAATCTTTCAATGCTATACACATTTAGAAACATTTATGTATACTTTAGCAAAATATTAATTCATAAATATAATAATTTTATATTATTACTTAATTTTACAGTCATAACATCAACTTACCAATGGCTTCTATGTTGGCTACTGCAAGAAACAAACAACAAATATGAGCAAGAATTAGCAAAAGGCCTAAGCAAGTTCCACGCGAAAGCCAAATCTCAAGTGTACAGGTGGCGAGAATTGACTTGCGTATATGCAGAATATTTAGTCTTAATATTCAGTTGGGAATCAATAGAGAAGAAAGATCAAAGTCTTCATCCAGTTTTAGAAAGATCAGCCGTTATGTACGGTCTATGGTCTTTGGATAAGCATTTAGTTTTGTTGTATGAAGGTGGGTTCGCAAGTGGAGCGAATCTGTCTCGTTTGTTGAGGCAGGCCATTCTGGAAACGTGCGCCCAACTGAAAGATGACATCGTGGCCGTGGTGGACGCACTGGCGCCTACGGATTTCGTTTTGAACTCCGTGCTCGGGAAGTCTGATGGCAATGTAAGTATATTTTTTATAATATAATAATACCTGGGATATCCCAATCAATATGGCATATCGCCATCTAGTCCCAAACTAAGCAATTCTTATATTATGGGTGCTATACAACTGATGTACATTCTTGAATGATTATGATAATGTATATGTTGTAGGATGGTTTGATAATTCGAATTATTGCGAAAATTCTAGGGATATTGCAAAAACACGGATAATTAGACAATGGTGATTATATTTTTCAATCTTTCTAAAAAAAGTTAGATTTCTTGCGAAAACGCGAGTCGCCTTAGTAACATTGGACATCCAATTAATTATTTTAATTAGTTAATACATATTTATTAATTTAATTAATAATTAATTTCATTACTAATTATTTAGTAATTAAAAATAATTACTTAATTATTAATTTAATTGATTATGAATTAATCATTTAATTCCACTTAAATGATGTTAAATAGATCTATGTAAGGTAATTCATATCTAATGTCTTTCATGAAGTACCAGACATCGCCTTGCAGTTTTATAATATCGATTGGAGTTTTAACCATATATTCTCTTTTGACAGTTGTACCAAAATCTGCAGAAGCAACTGTTCCACAGTCCAGGTGCGATGGAGCGTGCGACCTGGTGGCGGGAAATAATACCACAATGTAAACTTTAAACGATAAGAATATTCAGACCACCCGCATTACATAAAAATGAACACCGCAATACCTACTTACTAATTCGTACCCTATACACCAAAAAAACTAATATTTTGGGGTATGGAACTGGTCATTAGAAATATTAACATAATAAAATATACCACTATGTAACATAGTAGGTAACAATATTTTAAGATTAATTTTAAATGTAATAAGAGCAGGAAGTAGATATGAGTTGTTTCCTTCGAATCTGTTATAAAGATCATTATTTCACAGTTTTTATAAAAATGATTGGCAAAGTATTATATACTATGATATATGAAATAGTTTTTTTTTTTTTTTTTGTTTTTATCGATATGAAATAATCTGAATCAAAACCATAACATATTTTTCTACTCAAAATGCTGAACTGTACGATATTGTTTGTATTGTTCTTGACTGTATATTTATATTTAAAAAGAAAAATGTTAAGAAGTATTAGATTGGCGTGAATTGTATGAATGAAATGGTAATATCTTAACATATGACATATAAATAACAGTTTTTCTGTAGGCACGTTAAAAAATAAGTTTGACTTAAAATTATTTTTTTTTTACTATTCAACAAGTCACATACAAATAGTATTTTTATTCACTTAGTGTGTAATAGCGAATTATTAGTTTTAAGTTTGTTTGTGTCGTCAATAATGCAAGAATTTAAAAACTAGATAGTCTTCAGACCAAAGCGGCGATTTGATATAATAAACCACATAGTGTGCACTTGCTATGGATTACTGACTACATAGGTATACAGTTTTGCTTCAATAAATAGTTACATAGGCACACGGTTTTGCTTTAATAAATAGTTACATAGGTACACAGTTTTGTTTCAATAAATAGTTATTGTTTAGTGCCGATGAAAAATTGTCTCACAAATGTCATGATTCATGTTTGCAGCCCTTGCTATATATGTTTATGAAATGTGATGCGCATGACCTAGTAAGCAGGCCCGCCATAATTCCCGCCGTAACGTTTCTATGAAATTATATTACTGCGACTTTAGAGCCACACAGACACATACATATACAAGGTGAAATTTTAACAACCATCCAATTTTTAATAGAATGATCTTTGGTAAAAAAACGATGTCCGTCTTGTTTCTTCTTAGTATCCTTCAATAAAAAAATATTGAGATATGATTACACAAACCTTTCCTGTAAAAACCAATAACTCGAGTCACCATGGCCGCTGCACGCTCCGCCCCGTCTCGGTCTCAAGATCTCGGGCGCGTCATTACAAAGAAGGCAACCAAACTTTATACAATAATACTGTAAATAAAATAATTTATTATGAAAATATAACCTATATTTTTTATTTACGTAGCGAAGTCTATTTGTTATTGATACATAACATCTAAAAAATTTTTGGAGGGTTCTTAAAATTTCTTCATGTATGTGTGCGTCTGAAATGCGATAGCAAGCCCTAGTGAGCAACTCCACCATAACGTTTCTATGAAATTATGGTACTGTGACGTTTTTTGTAATTGTGACTCCACAGCCCCACAATATATGGCAAGTACTGTAAATATTAATCATGATGTTTGTGAGACAATCTACAAACATCGAGCTTTGAATTAGTTCAATAGAGGAGTAATGCTGGCTGTTTAGTTTGAGAACCAAAGAAGAGAACGTTTGAACTATAGAATAAGGAAGGGCGATGTACGGGACGCGCGTATGGGTCACACGTTTGGTTACCTAGATGCGTTGTATCTAGGTCTTTGTGTATTATTTGTAACAACTAGTTACATACTATTGAATGAAAGGCAGATCCAAATTTAAAACAAATTTAAAATGAATATAGATCACATAGTTAGTCGCCTTACAGTCTGTACTGCGACTGCGACAATTTTATCTCGTTTTTAACATGTGTGGTGTTTTATGTTGAATCACGGTTTTGTATCTGTTATTGTTTATTTATTAATGTGATACAGTTTCACTAGTTGTATAGAGGCATTTTTACAATTACAGTTATGAATTATTTTACAATTGTTAATTGTTTTTTATCACTTCGCCACAGCTAGCATTAACTAACTTTTACGAATAAGTAAACAAATGCATTCTCAGTGAGACTAAATAATATTACTTTTATGTACTAAATATTTTTGCAATCTATTTTATACTATGACTTCTGCACAAATAGGTACAAAATACAGCATCCACTTTTCATCATGATCCTGACATATCTTGTGAACTCCTCATTTTTCTCTGAGGCGAAATATTTTTCATGTACTATAAAATATATTAATAAACATTACTTAAGAAGGTTAGCACCCTAAATTCAATCCAGGCTATTATTATTAAAAATTATTTTTAAAAAAATTTCAGAAGTTATTGCATGCTCTAAAATGTGCAAGTTTCAAGGTATGTTACAACACCCTGAATATTATTTATTATTGTTGTTGTTCTGATAGGAAACAAAGTTTGATTGTTACCACAACTGTTCCATTTTTTAAATATAAATTATGTAGGTGATTTTTAAAAAATTATTCTATTATAATTACTTTTATTTTTATATATTAAAATTAATTTCTTAATTTTAATTTAAAAATAGCTTAAACCGAATTTAGGCTGTCAACCTTCCTTAGTTAATAATCATTAATATATTTTATAGTATATATATAATATTTCGCCTGGGAAAAGAACAAGGGGTTCACAAAATAAATCGGGATCCTAGATTATCAACACATTAAGATTTTCTTAAAGGGTCAAGAAATTGCAAATGACCGGTATACTTTTATATACATTGTACGAGTATAATATAAGCAATTATATCATTTATACATAAATCAAATGGATCGTATAGATCCAGACTAATAATCTGCATAAAGGATCTTAAACGCATTTCTGTGAGGTAATTTATGATATAGATGTCAAAAAAAGAATCCAAAAATTAGTTTTATTGTTTAGGATAGTAGGTATCCTAGTATTAGTACAAAATGTGTACTACAGCATTTTTTAATTTAAATTGTGCTGTTGATATTGTTTGTATTTATATAGCATTGAAAGAAAATCTATTGTAACTACAGATCATAAAATAAGAAAATAACTATGGCTGTTTCACAGGTCGTTTCAAGTGTCGTGATAGCCCGAGCGCAGCGAACCTGTTTCAAATCTATAAGGCCATTTAGCCGTGGTTCGAATCCGGGCATGTACAAATGATTTTTTTCTGACTCAAGTACATTAAATATCACCGACTCCGTGCCTCGGAGAGCACGTTAAGCAGTCTGTCCCGGTTGCTGTCAATAGATGGCGGTAATTACAATCCGTCAACCCGCATAGGAACAGCGTAGTGGAGTTAAGCTCCAAGCCCCTTCATCATGAGGGGAGGTCTAAGCCCCTGCAGTGGGGTATAAAAAGGGCTGATGGAATGGAAAATTTCACAGGTGCATGTCAAGTGTCACTAGTTTTCGTTTATCGGTGCAACTATAACATAAGTTTGTTTCAATTTGAATCATGGGATATCACAGTTTGTACTCAATGATTGCATTTACCAGTGAAAAATTATCTTTTTCATAAGAATTTTCATAATTAGATAATGGTTCTTTGAGTATTGAGTTGATGTAAACAAGATCTTATCCTTTTCAACATATCAGTGCCTTGCGCGCACTACCCACTTATACTAGTGAGCGCATCTTATGATTTTTGTTTTTTATAGAAATATTATTAAGAAAAAATAATAAGTGAAAGAATGTTATTGATATCTACAAAAATTTCGAAGATACAAATTTTTAAAGTAAATCGTGCAGTGACATCGTTGGGTTACTTTACTATGGGCTAACGTGGATCATTTCTACGTGGCGCACACGGAGTGACGTCACGAGCGGGTCGTAAATACACAAACTTTAATATCTAATACCCTTGGTAATAATCGGTATTTTTCCAAAATTCAAAAAGTGTGTATTCAATTTGTTACACTTTGACGTGTGAAGTAGCGTTTGATACATAATTTTCTTGAAGCAGATGCGCTCATTGTAACTACTATATTTTATCAGCTCTGTTACTGCCTATGAACAGCATCTAAATCATCTAGATAAGTTTTTATTATCACCTATAAGATGTTATCATATTTTAAGAGATAATTTTTGTGATTATATTGAATTTATACAAAATCTTTGGTTCATTGTTTTTGGCTAGTGTGAATATGGTCTGCAACGGGTAACTTTTTCTTTTTAGGGTTTCATACCCAAAGCGTACCAATAGGAACTCTATTACTAGGGCTCCGCTGTCCAATCCGTCTGTTTGTCACAGATCTGTATTGTCTGAACCGGAATAGGTAGACACTTGAAATTCATAGCATTATTATTGAGTTTTTCAATGCTATATATATACCTATATTATTATATTTAACATATATCTATGTTCTAATTATGTTTGTGTCATATACTGATGTAACTGTGTCGAATGAAAATTAGATTTTATGATATTGATGTTTTTAATTAAATTTTATTTGTATTTTGTCTGGTATTTACAGAAATGGAAACTTGATGAAAGATCGAACATATCTAATTACTATATTTTTATTTTTAATATTTTTTTTTTAAATATATTAATTTTATAAAATAAATGTTACCAATTGTCTACTCGGTTATAATTTAAAAAAAAAATCAAATATAGTGAATAAACACAACAATTTGATTGTATATCATTATAATTTCAGTGTGAAAATGTTAATAGAAGAAAATGACATATTCCGATTCTATTGTAAATACAAATTGACTAAAGAATTGAGCTAGGTTTGTCATTAAAGTGTGACTTCCATAATTTTGTCTAGCTTGCTGCAAAATAATAAAAACTTTTGAATGGGCAAGTCATAAGCAGAGGTTACTCATTCAATCAAAATCAAGTGCTGTAGGCCAATTAATCTCAATATTATATTTCCTAAATGAAGTAGATGTTGCAATAGCGCGCACAAAGTGCGAAGCTAAAATTCCTTGATTCCTACGTGGGGATCCCAACTGCCGATTTATTCCTACAGAGGGCGAGACCAATGGTGTATATCACATGCATACATTTGCTACCCTATATTGTATTGTACATTTTATTATTTAGTATACAACGCAGGTGTATATACTAATTCACCTGCTCTACTGTTTACAAAAAATATCATGTAAATTTGTATCCAACAGTCCATACTTGTCAACAAGGTCCACTCTTCTTCCAGACTGAATTACACTCCTTTTTTTAACCTATTCACTACACATTAACCCTATTTAGTCAGATTGAAGGTCACTACCAATTTAATTAACAGAGACAATTAATTGATAATGATTGATGACTAGTTAAAAGGTTAATTCTGCTTTCAAATCCTTTAAATTCTTTGTTGAATTCATTGTACAGTCCGTGAATTAGCAGGGTTTAACAGTGAAGACTAAAAAAAACTTCAACAAAAAACACTAACGAAATGATTGACGGTCGCTTGACATGACAGCTGTCGGGTCACCGCTGGCGCCATCTATACTACGCTTTGCGTTTGGAATCCCATTGCAGTAATTAGAATACTCGTCGTGTTTTGCTTTCGTTCTCATCTATGTTAACTAATTGGAAGATAACCCTCTTTCTGTAGCATATCGTCGGTGATAGTGCGAAACCGCGTAAGAGCAGTTTGTAAATACCGCGTAACAGCGTTTTCACAATTTTACAGGAGGAAGAAAAAAGTGATTATCTCGAAAATTTGAATGTATTTTTTCGACTGAACTTGTTTGGTACTTCTTTATGGCTTCTTTCATAAGTAAGTAACATAAATTTACCATTAGCTCATTTAGATTCGGTGTAAAGTCATTTACGCGGTTTTGGAATGAGTAATAACAGAAAAATTTGTATATTTATAGCAGGCACGCGGATTTGCAATGAAACATTGTATCAAAGTACTTGAATATTATATTATGATCATTAACAAAACTTTACTCATAACATATATTCTTAGTAAAATATTCAGTTTTATTACAAAAATACACCTAAATCCGTGCCTAAAGCATCATATTCATCATCAGCCCGTGTCTCTCCACTGCAGGATATAGGCCTCTCCCAAGGCTCACCACCACACATGGTCTTCCGCATTTCGCATTTAACTACCCTTGGTATGGTGCTTCAGGTCATCTGTCCACCTGGCCGGGGGGCGTCCAACGCTTCCCTTTTCGGTACGTGGCCATTTCAAATTCATAGGTCTGCCACTTAAACATCGATTTGCGATATATAATGGACCTATTGCTTTTGCTGGTTTTAATTCCTTTTGGACATGTTTCGTTCTTTCCTTTTAAGTCCTATGTACTCTTTGCCCATCATCCTTTGTTGCTTATTTCTTATTCTTTGCCAATTGTTCGGCTCTCCTCTCCGTTTTCTCTTTTTAGATTTATGTTATAAGCACTTTCGGGAAACCAATCGATATTGTCTGGCTATGACAACAACCTCTGTTATTACTGAAATGGCGACAAAAGATGGATTAGCAACTGAATCGTCTCATGATAAATCTAGGTTATTATTATTCATCATCATCATCATCAGCCCGTGTCTCTCCACTGCATGATATAGGCCTCTCCCAAGGCTTGCCACCACACACGGTCCTCCGCCTTTCGCATCCAACTACCCCCGGTATGGTGCTTCAGGTCATCTGTCCACCTGACCGGGGGGTGTCCAGCACTTCGCTTTCCGGTACGTGGCCATTCGAGAACTCGTCTACGTCTAGGTTATTATTATCATACTCCAATTTAACATTAATATCTTCATCTGATGGTATGGTTGGTATGAAATCGTAGACTGTATAGCAGACTGAGATGTTAAATTTTCGAATTGACGTTCTTGCTCTAATTCCTCTAACAAACGTGGCTGTTGGCCAAATAACTTTATTCTGATTAGAATTTTTATTTAATATTTGATTTTTTTATGCAGCAATATTTGAATTTTTTTATGCAGCAATATTTTTTGTCTTTTACATAGGTCTTGCAGAGTTAAAGCCTCATAGCTAATATTTGCATTTTCTAAAGAAGACTGAACACTCTCACCGTTCTCCAGTATTATTTATGTAGGTACTGCACGGGTAGGTACTGGATACTTCTATGTATGCATCTAAAAATAATGAAGTAAACACTTAATATTTTCGAAATACTGTTAGTAGGTAAAGCTTAGTTTATTGCAGTACCGCGTACATTATAACAAAACGAAAACTTTGTGACATCAAAACTGCGTAACTGCTTTTTACAATAATTATTATGGTCTAGAATCATTAATTATTTAAAAAATAACGCAACGCTATCACTCAGGCAAAGATATAACAGTAAAGAAACGATATATGCGAAATGAACATACTTACATGATAGTTATTCACGAAAAAAATATTATTTTTTGAAAGCATGCACTAATCGTTGAAAGGTTTGTTCTTTATTAATGTAAATACGCGGATTTACTGCCGGCATGAGGTCTGTAACTGTTACGCGGTTTTGTTTCGATACCAAAAACGAGGTTCTCTATTGGCTATTTTAAATGGCGTTAAATCTAATTTAAGCGAATCATCGTCAAGAATCCGTTGGCGCGATATGTCAATTTTGCGACTTTTGTAGATACGCGGTATTTACAAACTGCTCGTACGCGGTCTTGCACTATCACCGACGATATGTTTCGTGTCATATTTTTACACTCAATTTACGCTTACGATGTAAATATATATATATCATTGCCGATTAATATTAAAACGGCGTAAAGTACGGTGAAGATACGTCATCCTTATTTTGAATGAATGAATCAAAACATTGGTTATGTTATATCACCACAATGATTGAGCGTATACCCTGTGCCATTCATGAATGACTAATATATGGTTCTGTGTGACGCTAAATAAAACGCACGGCAAGTTGTTCCTTCAATGATTTCGCCTTTCTAAACTTAGTCAACGAAATAAATCCAATGTTCTGAACAATATTCACTTCTTATAAAATCTGCACGTCGCTTTGACACTGGTAATTCGTTAACTTTTTACTAGCTTGACCTTCACTCGAATCCGAAACTGGGTGTTAAACTGTGCGCTCTATATGTTTGAGTGTTCACACGTTCTGGCGCTTTGCAGAACGATCCTATCGCATTTATATAATTGTTCTTAGTTTATGGAACAAAACTAGTGATGGCGAAGTATCCATAATATAAGAATGTGTAGGTACATAAGAGTATTTAGTGTCCCACATCTCGTACATGGTCTGTCAGCTGGTGTATATAAGCACGCAAGTATTCCATATGAATAGGTTCTTAGGCTGTGTCGTAAAACAAAAATAATTTTCTGAACTGTTTTCACTCTTTCTTATTGTTCTATTCAGCATAATAATGTTTTTTTTTAATCCTTAATCAGCGTAAAAGGACAATATCGTCATAATAATGAAATTCAATGACTGTCCGAATTTTTTAACCGACGAAAAAAAGGAGATTGTAAAATCTATTGTAGATTTTAAAACATGCATAACTTTTCGTAGAGTAGTCCGATTTCGATGAGAATTTTTTATTGGATAGGATATACCCCGAAGTTTGTTCCATTTAAATTTTAAAAAAATCATCCCACAAGGATAAAAATAGAACTTCTTTTACAGTGTACTCACTAGATTTGTATGATTTTTTTTATTGGCTCTTGGATTTATTGGTTGGAATTGAACCGCCGAAAAAAGAAACTGAAAAGCGAAAAATTAATCTTTGTAGTCATAATAACTAAGCTTCTAAAACAAATTTTGGGTCGGCGACATACAAACAAGCAAGCAAATTCATTACATAAATGCACTATGATAGCAGCGGGATGTACGATTTTATGATATAATGGATTTTCCTTGATCGTTCAACATCTACTCAAAATTTGTTTAGAAACTAAAAGGTTTATTTTCGTTTTTCAGTTCCTTTTTCACCAGTAAATTGTTTTTAAGTTTTTATTTTGTTTCAATAACATTCCTACTACTGCCACCGCTCTGTGCCTTCCCTTTCTTGAATGTTACTCTTTGTTATTGTATATAGACATAAGTATTATTGTTTGTATCCAAGCAAGAATTCATTGCAAATAAAAGTATTTTCAACGCCTTTTTGTTTTAATTTCACTTCTTTTTGTCATTTTGTGTAGTAGGTATAAACTTGAATTTATTTACCAGATTTTCTTTTTCATATAAGTAATATTAGGCTAAGTAATTATGTAAAATGTTTATTAGTTTTTCAATCCAGAAAAAATGGAAAAAATTAGGTACATAATTTTTTAGTCTTTTTTTTTTAGTTTTGTCAATGTCATCCGTCTACAGGATGTAACTAAAACATTTAGACAAACATGTAATAGTCTACTTCCGTCTTTAGAATTAAAAACCCTACCTACTCACACGTTTTCTATAGTAAAATTCATCATCATCATCAGCCCGTGTCTCCCCACTGCAGGATATAGGCCTCTCGCAAGGCTCACCACCACACACGGTCATTCGCCTTCCGCATCCAATTACCCCCGGTATGGTGCTTCAGGTCATCAGTCCACCTGGCCGGGGGGCGTCCAACGCTTCGCTTCCCAATACGTGGCCTCCACTCGAGAACCCGTCTACCCCATCGGTTGTCGATTCTGACCGGCCTATTGCTACTTCAGCTTGCTAATCACTTTGGCTATGTCGGGAACTTTTAGTTCTTCGACGGATTTCAGTATTCCTGATTTTGTCCATCAAAGAAATACCGAGCACGGCCCGTTCCATAGCGCGCTAATTCATTTCATTGTAGGCAGGATGCATTGATTGAAAATCTAGGTTTAATTAATTAATGATTACACATTAACATGTGTAATCATTTTAATTAAAGCAAGCGAGAAGTTTATTTTTTGATAATATTTAACTTTATAACAAAACATTAAAATTCATTCCTTTGGTAAACTAAGCCCGCTCCATAGCGCGCTGAGCGACTTTAAATTTGTGGACCAGTCCTGCCGTGAGAGTCCATGTTTCGGCACCGTATGTCATTGTAGGCAGGACGCATTGGTTGAAAACCTTGGTCTTCAGACATCATAGTAAAATTAGCCTATATGTTTTTCTGTAGAGTTCAAGTTATCTCTCCCTAGACCAATTTTATCAATATCGGTTTATCGATTTATGAAAAATACGAATAGTAGACATGTTTCAAAGGTAAAATGTTCTTTATATCCGTCTTCTCGGTGCAAGCTGTCGCCCTGCCAAATATCAACAAAATCTGTTCAGCGCTTTTTAGCCATGAAAAAGTAACAAATCAGACAAAAATTTTCACTGTAAGAAAGAAGGACCTATATTCTTCAGGGTGTTTGTTGGCTATTATTGCCATTTTTTTTTTCAAGACGGCTTCAGCTATTCAGCCGTGAAAACAAGACATTTGAAGAGGCATAGATAGTATTTGTTACTAGAATCATAAGATATATATTTTTTAAAAAGTTTACTGAAATCCGTCAAATAATTTTCAATTAAAGTTACATTTTATTAATTATATTTATTAACTAGCTTTCCGCCCGCGGGCTTCGCTCGCGTGGACTACATAGTTGTACCGGGACAGGTACAGGAACGCGACGCTCCAGAATATTGTAGCACTTTCTAGAACATTCTGAAACTTAACTACCTGAGAAATCTCTATATCTAATTTCGTCAAAATCCATTTAGCTATTTTAGCATGAAGAATAGCTATCCCCAAAGTCGGCCCCAAAATCAGTCAGCCGTTTTGGAGATTAATCGTAACAGACAGACATACTAACAAACACTACAGTTTTTTATATGTATATAAAAAAATGCTTTTCACTCCTGACAACGCGCTCTTTAAGTTTGCAAAATTTCAGTAAAATCTGATTAACCGTTTTGACGATTAGCCCTAACAAACACACAGACAAAAACCAACTTATGTCACTCTTAATAACCCCGTTTTTATGTATGCAAAGATTCATAGAAATGATTTAGTCGTTTTGGAGATTAGCCGGAACAAAAAGACAGACAACTACACGGACGAAAAGTTACCTATATCACTCCTGACAACCTGTTTTTAATGTCTGCATCGTTTCATTGAAATCTTTAAAAGTTTAGCTCGAACATACATATAGACAGATATTCAAATAAAAAGTAGCCTAAGTCTCACCTCCGGTAATGCTCTCTGTATCTCTGCAAAGTTTCATTGAAATCGGTTCAGCCGTTTCGGAGATTAGTCGGAACAGACAGACAAAAAACTTGTTGGCAGTTATAGGGACTGCCGATAGAAGTGAAAACTTAGAACTCATCAAAACATCAAGTTTGAGTACCAATACAATAGGTCTGCGATTCATAGTTTCGAAAATATAAGCTTTTAAAAATTTGGTCACGTGGTCACATAGATCTCGCCAAAACATCAAGTTTGAGTACAAACATGATAGGTTTGTGATTGATAGTTTCGAAAATATAAGCTTTTAAAAATTTGGTCACGTGGTCACATAAATCTCGCCAAAACATCAAGTTTCAGTACCAACACGACAGGTCTGCGATTGATGGTTTCGAAAATATAAGCATTTAAAAATGTGGTCACGTGGTCACATAGATCTCGTCAAAACATCAAGTTTTAGTACCAACACGATGGGTCTGCGATTGATGGTTTCGAAAATATAAGCTTTTAAAAATTTGGTCATATGGTTATATAGATCTTCCCAAAACATCAAGTAGTACAGACACGATAGGTCTGCGATTGATAGTTTCAAAAATATAAGCTTTTAAAAAATTTGTCACTTGGTCACATAGATCTCGTCAAAACATTAAGTTTGAGTACCAACACGATAGATCTGCGATTGATAGTTTTAAAAATAAAAGCTATTAAATATGTGGTCACGTGGTTACATAGAACTCGTCAAAACATCAAGTTTGAGTACCAGGTACCAACACGATAGGTCTGCGATTGATGGTTTCGAAAATATAAGCATTTAAAAATGTGGTCACGTGGTCAAATAGATCTCTTCAAAACATCAGGTTTGAGTACCAACACGATAGGTCTGCGATTGATGGTTTCGAAAATATAAGCATTTAAAAATGTGGTCACGTGGTCACATAAATCTCGTCAAAACATCAAGTTTCAGTACCAATACGATAGGTCGGCAATTGATGGTTCCCAAAATATAAGCATTTAAAAATGTGGTCACGTGGTCACATAGATCTCGTCAAAACATCAAGTTTGAGTACCAACACGATAGGTCTGCGATTGATGGTTTCGAAAATATAAGCATTTAAAAATGTGGTCACGTGGTCAAATAGATCTCTTCAAAACATCAGGTTTGAGTACCAACACGATAGGTCTGCGATTGATGGTTTCGAAAATATAAGCATTTAAAAATGTGGTCACGTGGTCACATAAATCTCGTCAAAACATCAAGTTTCAGTACCAACACGACAGGTCGGCAATTGATGGTTCCCAAAATATAAGCATTTAAAAATGTGGTCACGTGGTCACATAGATCTCGTCAAAATATCAAGTTTGAGTACCAACACGATGGGTCTGGGATTGACGGTTTTGCAAATATAAGCATTTAAAAATGTGGTCACGTGGTCACATAGATCTCGTCGAAATATCAAGTTTGAGTACCAACACGATGGGTCTGGAATTGATGGTTTCGCAAATATAAGCATTTAAAAATGTGGTCACGTGGTCACATAGATCTCGTCAAAACATCAAGTTTGAGTACCAACACGATAGGTCTGCGATTGATGGTTTCGAAAATATAAGCTTTTAAAAATGTGGTCACGTGGTTGCATAGATCTCGCCAAAATATCAAGTTTCAGTACCAACACGACAGGTCTGCGATTGATGGTTTCGAATATATAAGCTTTTAAAAGTTTGGTCATGTGGTCACAGAAACATCTGCAAAGTTTCATTGAAATCGGTTTAGTCGTTTCGGAGATTAGCCAGAACAGACAGACAGATGGATAGACAGACAGACAAAAAGCAACCTATGTCCCTCCCGACAATACCCTTTGTACGTCTGCCAAGTTTCATTGAAATCGGTTTAGTCGTTTCAGAGATCAGCTCGAACAGACAGACAGACGGTCAGCCAGACAAACAAAAAGCAGTCTATGTCACACTTGATAATACCCTCTGCACGTCTGCCAAGTTTGATTGAAATCTGTTTAGCCGTTTCTGAGATCAGCGCAAACAGACAGACAGATGGACAGACAGACAAACAAAAAGTAGCCTATGTCACCCGCGGTAATGCCCTCTACACGTCTGCAAAGTTTCATTGCAATCGGTTCAGCCGTTTCGGAGATTAGCCGGAACAGACAGACAGACAGACAGACAGACAGACAGACAGACAGACACTTCAATTTTATTAATATAGATTATTCAAGTTACATTAAAATCTGAACACAGTATTTTGCAGAATAGTACTTATAAATGGTGATAAAGTCGTTTCGAAGAAATATATCTATTACAGCGCTCCTGACGGCTAATAGTAAACTTATCTAAAAACTTACTTTGAGTTGACGCTGACGCCCATAAAGGAAAGAAAATACAGCGTATGGTTTACTTAGATCAGAGCATTTTCATCTTAACTAGTCACGAGGGTGTCGGCTAGTACTCATGATCAGCTGTCTCTCGTACACTGGTGGACAGGTTGGACCATATCTTCTTGGGTCGGACGGAACAATTGAAATGCTATTTGTACGTATTGGACGCTGTAGTCAGGCCCGGCGAAAGCCAGATTGAGCCCCGGGTGTAAAACATTTCAGGGCCCACCCCATCTTACTTTGAAAAAAAAAATCAACCGGGCCCCCGTTTCTTAGTCCGGGCCTTGGTGGTACTACTACCCTTACACCCTCCCTATCGCCGGCCCTGGCTGCAGTCATTTCCGTTAGGTACTTGAAGTTCAGACCAATGTCAGCATTTTCTGACAAAAATTGTAACATTTTTAAATCGTCTTTCTGAAATCCCTAACTCGGTTTCTTCCTAAAATATCAGTTCCGAATCAGTCATTATTCATTAAATGAGTCTGTGACCGAATAATTTAAATTATTTTAAGTGTGCTGTTCCGAATTCGGGAAAATGCAAATTTTCCGCATCGTATTACGTTAGATGGTTTTTGCACCTACCTACATCGCTTTTCAAAGAGTACAATTTTATTTGTACCAAGACAATTTTACCCTTGAAAGCCATATGCGCCATTTTCTCTTTTCATCTTCTTGTTTTTTATTATGGCATTTTCTGCTTATACCAATTTCGCCAACGTCAAGTTTTTATTTTTTTTACTTTGCTGTAGGTGTTACTATGACTATTAGAACAGACGTACATTGGTGTGTTTGGTGCTAGCGTTGAGTTTTTACTTTATTTTTTTAAATCATACAATTTCAATAATCTATTCACATCATAGATCTTCACTCTCTTTGAACCCTTCTATTCATTTCATACAATTTTCTGCCATTTTTATTATAGAATTTTATTTCATAGGTAAGTACTCAGTAACCATTTCGTTACACAGTGTTCTCATAATAGTTTGTACTGGGCTATGGATTTAGACAATTTTTTGAATAAATATATTTACGTCGTCGTGATAGCTCGAACGCAGTCAACCTGTTTCAAATCTATAAGGCCATGTCGCCGTAGTTCGAATCCGGGCGTGTACCAATAGTTTTTCTGACTTAAGTACATTAACTATCACTGACTCCGTACCTCGGAGAGCATGTTAAGCAGTCGGTCCCGGTTGCTATCAATAGATGGCGGTCGTTACAATCCGCCCACCCGCATTGGAGCAGCGTGGTGGATTTAAGCTCCAAGCCCCCTCATCTTGAGAGGAGGCCTAAGTGGGGTATAAGAAGGGCTGATGGAATGGAATTATATTTACTGCTAGTTCTGAGTGTAAAATATCTATATATGTATATAAATATGTATATCAGTTGTACCCGTAATACAAGCATAACACTTACTTACTTTGGGACTAGATGGCACTGTATGAGATGTCCTAGGCAATCCCAGTCCCAGATTTTGTCTTAAAAAACGGTAGGTATCAGGTGTAATAACAAAAAATATCACGTAAACATTTATTAATCAGCGTGAAAGTACGACATTTACAGAAATTATCTTCAAGTGTGAAAAACCACTTTTTGATACACAAAAAAAAAATTTACACAACCCGTTCTAAAAAAAATATTAAGTACAAAATCTAAATTGGTTTTTTTTTTGTTTTGTATAGTTGTTCAAAAATTCGAAACTATTTTAATTACTTACAAATATTTCATATAATTCAAAGACAGTTGTTGTGAAATTTGTGATGCGATTAATTTTTATTTGGTGACATTCTGACAAACAGTATTTAATTTTTCGTATATTTTATATAATTATAACACAAAATATGTCTAATGTTGGAGGATGCTAACCCCTCGTTTCCACCAAGTATAATACACTGTATTATACTGTTAAATCCATACTGTATCACTGTATCATACAGTGTATTATACTTGGTGGAAACGAGGTGTAAGATAGACCAATGCATGTTGACAACCACGAATTCGTTTGAATCGAAAGACCGAAATATATCAATACAAGCAAGTTATTAGAAAGATGGATGAGTATGCTCATATGTTTCCATAACGTGATAGTATTTTTGTGTTTAATCATACACCCCTCAATAATTTAAAATTGTAATAAATTGAGTGACCTAACCATAAACTGTGTCACACCGTACAGCAATTATCAAAAACAATGGTTACCGCTAGAATACCTGAAACCAGAAAGTAGTTTAATCAATGTCGATAAAAGCACCAACTACATTGTTTTTATTTCCATTTTGAATGGGCGCGTCTTGTGATTTTTTTTTTTTTTAGAAATATGTTATATTTATTAAGGAAAACGAATTAGTGAACGAATTTTAATATGTATAAAAATACTGAAGGTATTTCGAAAGTAAATCGTGCCATGAAGTCACTCGGTTACGTTACTATGGGCTGACGTGGGTCATTTCTATATACCGCACACCGAGTGACGTCACGAGCGGGTCGTAAATACACAAAATTTTATTTATTATATCTCCGGTAATATACGATATTTCTCCCCGTTATACTTTAACGTGTGACGTACCATATGATGCAAAATTTTGTTGAAGAAGACACGGTCATTATCATGAAAATAAAACTGTTCATATTGACACCCAGGAAAAACATATTTTCAAATAAATAAACAATATTTTAATTTTAATATCAATACATTTTGATTTTATGTAATAAAAAACAAAGGGCATTGCTTCATCTAGAGATAAACAGCAAACTACTTTCTGTCAGGCGGTATTTAGCATTTTAGGGGCTGTTCATTAATTACGTAAGATGATTTGGGTGTGAGGGGGTCTGACTAGGTCTTATTTTTTCTTACATAGGGGCGGGAGGGGGTCTATATAGTTCTTACGTAAAAATAACAAGTAAAGCGCCCTTTACATTATACAACTGTCGTACCGATCTATACAACTGTTGTATAAATCGGTACAACCGTTGTATAATGTAAAAAATAAAGGCTTGTCGTATGCGACCTATCGATAGTCGTACAAATCGCACGGTCGGATCTAGGCTACTTCCAATTTGTGCGATTCATGCGACGGTTGTACAATGTAATGCACATTCATACGACTTGTCATTTAGCTTCAAATTTGGGCAAGGTTGGTTGTGTACTACAAAATGGTAAACGAAAATAAAAGCTTCAAAAAGGAATGAATGATTATAATACTAATATTGAAAAGAAAGTTGGAGAGTACGATAATGTGATTTATTACGATTTTTACTTATTACAAAAATATAAAATGACTTGAAAATAAAATAAACTATGAAAAACTTGTATTATTAATAAAATGTCTAAAAATTTCAAATCTTCATAAGTTCGTGCTATAATCAAGCATCGTAAGGTGACGACTAATCTCTCTTTAGCAGGGAAAGCATCACGTAAAAATGTATTTTTCCTTCCATTATGTCTTTCACTAAATTCAATAAATGGTAAAAAGTCTCGTTAATCATACGGAGGTAATTTTTAAAATCATCAGGGCTGTATATTCTAAGTCTCGCAATAAGCCAATGTGAGAAAACGTTTTTCTGTTCATTAGCCAATTCTTCACCCATTGGGATATGTTTTTTCTATTTTTTTTACACAATAAGTAGGTACATACAACCAACTGTTGTAATTGCAGCACGATTTCTGCGATCCATTCCGAGGCCATATATAGAATGAGTCACTTTCGTCGTATTTGTTTGTACAACGTATCGTATAAATGTAAAAGCGCATTCGACGGTCGCAAACAACTTGTGCGACCGTCGTACGTACGACGGTTGTATAATGTAAAGGGCGCTTTAGTCAAAATTATATTTTAGGCCTACAACCAAGTTTACACCGTTACGAGTTTTGTTGTCCATATGTCCAATTATTGTGATCGACAGGAAAAAATTGTTCAGTGTGCTCCAAATTGAAAGAGTAATAAAACATTACTTGTCTGTAATACAAACCTACGAATTTTTACATTTCTTAAAGTATTTCTATGTAATTTTGGTAGATAACGATCTTATATAAGTTTGAATAGGGGGAAGGGGTTTAAACAAATCTTATTTTCTCTTACGTAGGGGGAGGGCTGAGTCAAAAAGTGGTAAAAATTGTCTTACATAATTAATAAACAGCCCCTTACTAAAAATGACGAAAATATATGTGATTAATTCTTTTTATCATTTTCAATTCAACTACATACATAAATTCACTATTCAAACAAAAATATCGAGTTATCGGTGGATTTAAATGGCTCTGAAATAGTTGCCTCTATAATACTAACCTGATGTCAAAAACCACATATTTCAAAGACATTTGAACGCATTTATTTGCTATAGTTGATCAAATATAAATCTTTGTAACATGAGGCTTCAATAATGACATACAAATTAATACCTACATTTGAAAACTGAAGGCCTCTGGCCTCCTAAAATGAGCAACCTAAAAACACAAACTATTTTCACAATTTGTAACAGCCAAAATTATTTAAAGTAATAAGTCTAAGACCCCAACCTATCTTGTGAGCCCCTCATTCTTTTCCCAGCCGAAATATTGTTCATATACTGTCAAACATATTAACCTATTCACTACACATTAACCATATTTGGTCAGATTGAAGGTCACAACTCATTTAATTAACAGAGCCAATTGATTGATAATGATTGATGACTAGTTAGAAGATGTTAAAATAAGATTGATGACTTGGCACGCTAAATTTGGTCCAAGCCGTTTATTAAATAAAATTGTTAAATTAGTTTTAACATATAAACATAAAAATAAACGTAATCATCAGCCCATTTTTACCCCACTGCAGGGGCTTAGGCCTCCCCCAGGGTGAGGAGGGGGGCTTGGAGCTAAAGTCCACCACGCTGCTCCACTGCGGGTTGGGAAGTGTAACGACCGCCATCTATTGACAGCGTCCGGGACCGACTGCTTAACGTGCCCTCCGAAGCACGGCGTTAGTGATATTGTGTACTTAAGTCAGAAAAACTCATTGGTACACGCCCGGATTCGAACCATGGCCCTATGGGGCTTTATAAATTTGAGACAAGTTCGTTGCGTAATTATGTTAGAATAATAAAAAAAAATTCATTGAAAAATTTCAAAAAAAAATTTAGAGTTTTGGTAAAAATGTAAATTTGTTTCCCATTGGAATAATAATAATAATGAATACTTTTGTTGGTGTACATCGGAAGTTACACGTGTTTGGAGCAAGCAATAACTTTTGGTACAAAAATACATATGAAAAAAGAGTTATTCTATTTATTGAAAAAAAAATTTATTAATTAAAAACAGCCTGGACCACATTTAGCGTGCTAACCTTCCTCAGTAATATTTATTAATTTAATTTATAGTATATGAACAATGTTTCGCCTCGGAAAAGAATGAGGTTCACAAGATAAGTCGGGCTCTAAATACTAAACATACTTTAAAGATTTTACATTTAAAATAGAAATATTTACCTGTTTCAAAATAAATTACATGAACACAATAAAAGACAATCTTTGAGTAAAGCAACTACATGACTACAAAAATTATATATTTTTTTTAATTTAAAAAATAAGAATTAAAAAAGGTACTTTAGTGTACTTTTTTAAATTATAAATTTCATCCCACAGCATTAATTGTCGTCGTCGACATTGGAACTTGTCATTCTGATCACTGGATTTTGAGTGCTGTTGCTATCGTCACATTCCACCATTAATATCTCATCGGGACTGTCGTTCCTTTCAGAGTTACTTTCAGTGTATGTCCCCGTAGGTGACTTATCTTCTATAACCGCTTTCAGGTAACTCTCTCTATCCATTATGGTAGTGTCTCTTGCGAGAGCCAGAACATCCAAAGACATCATACTCTTGGATTTTTCTGATTTGATCATCGGCATCGGAGGTTCGTATACTTGTTCACGACTTCTGGATATATTCTTGACTCTAATACTTCCCCAACCGTCTCCAGGAGGGGTCCGGTAACTGGTGTTAGTGCTTGTCGTAGGTGCGCTGCCGCTGCTAGTGAATTTAGACCGCCTTTGTTGATTGCTCTCTTTCATCATCAGCAACTGATCTAGTTTATTGATCGTCTCGTTCAGTTCCAGTGCCCAAGCCTCGTCGGTCTCTACGTTTGCTCTGTCTATCGGCTTAAGGGCTAGTTCTCTGACGCGCATTCTTAGTTCTTGTAAGCTGGATTCTTCGTCAGTTTTAGAATCGAGGTCTTGAGCCATTTCATCGTGAGTCGGCTCCCGTTCAGCCCCTACTCCCGGTTCGCGAGGTCCCACAGGTAAAGTGTCTTTCCCAGGAGGATATTCACCACGGCGTCGGTGAATTTCTTCGGATATTTCCTCTAACGCTTTTAAAGATTTTGAATATCTATATTTTGCGTCGGCTATAAGACGCTGCAAGTTTTCGATTTTTTCATTTTGCGCAGTCATCTGTTCGTCACATAGTTTCTTTTCTTCGAAGTAAATACGGGATTTGATGATGTTCTTTCTGAGGTTATCTTCTAACTGCGCCACCTGTCAATGTATCGTGTTTTAGAACGAGTTTTATAAGAAACCCTCTACTAACTTCTTTATTTATACTCATCATGAAACTTACCTTTCGTTCTGCAGCAATGTATGTAGCGGCTCTTTTTTGATGTTCTCGCCCGCTCTCTGCTTTCCGCTTTTCAGCATCCATAACCTGAAATTTAGAAAGCACTCTTTTAAAAATAAGCATTTAAAAATTCAATGAATTTTAAATTTAGTAGAGGCAAAACTTACTACTCCATGAACAACAAAATAGGAAATTAATATCACAAAGTATTTTACATAAAAAATCAACTGAGTTTATAATTTTTTAAATTTCAATATTAATATAACTTTTTATATAGGTAGTATTTATTGGTAATTTAAATGTGATAAATATAGATGACAATTGACACACTTTTGGGTCGACACTTTCGGTGCAGGTACAGCTTTAGAATCGTAACTTCATTGTATTACAGACTTAGTCCTTAGATAGCATAATAAACAGGATGGAGCGTCTCACACTTCGAAACGATTGAAAATATGAGCAAAATATCAAACTCTGATGTTAGACAAACCTATACGTCATTATAATTGTTTTAAACATACATTTTGTTAAATTACACATGAAATATTATTTCAGAGTCTTTATTGACTAACCAATTGGCTGAGCGAATAGAGACCCTACCTGCGGAGTAAAGGGTCGCCAGTTCGATTCCCGCCCGGGACAAATATTTGTGTGCATGAACATGCCTATTTGTTTCGTATCTGGGTGAAAAAGTATCTATACATGTAGGTATATATTTGTAAAGAATATTCAAGTATGTATATCAGTTGTCTAGTAACCCATAACACAAGCATAATAGGTACTTGTTTACTGTGGGACTAAATAGCACTGTATGGAATGTACCGTGTATTATTAATAATTTGTTTTCCAGTACCTACGAATTTTACATGTGGGTCACACAAAATTCTATTTTAAAGCGAATATTTCAGAACATCAACGTGTATAAGTATATTTGTTCTGTGTATATATTTTTTTGCTCACATTTTTATTCACAACACGGTGGTATCTCTATATCACGGTGGTGGTATGGGTGGAACACCCATGAATCATGATAAATATTAAGTTATTACATCCCTTGCCTTATACTACATTGTTTCACTTCCGATTATTTTATTTTTTTAGTCTGGTTGAAATTTTAAGAGATAGTTTGTGTACGTACAGATATATAATCTTTCGTACCTTGATGATGGCATGGTTAAGCACTTCCTGCCAGTTGCTGTCAAACTGCCACTCATGCTGCTTGCTGACAAACCGCTGTTCTGCTAAGCTTACTGTCTCCTTCGCCGCCGCGTGTAGTTCTGTACATTCATAATAACAGTATTATTACAAAGAAAACGGCCAAGAAAAAATGCAATACGTTTCGTGTATGGGGACCCCTTTAGTTTTTAATACTTTTACTATAAAAAGAAAAATATAGCGTGCTTATGACCAGTTGAGTGCCAGGCTAGGAGTAACGACCCAAAGGAAAGTTATTAAGAACCGGTAATACTTAAAATTAGTGTTTTTCTCCAAAAACATTACTTAAAATATTGCTTCATGAATTGTATGCTTTCAATAAATGTAACCTTTCTTTGTCCGTTCACTATTTTCTAAACGCGTTTATGTTTATTTCGTACGATAGAAAAACTTTATGAAAGAATATTACTTAAAAAAACATTATCCAAAATTATAGCAAATATAGTCTATTGAAATTTAAAAAAATTCACAAATAAAAATATTGAGTATATATCCGTATATTTGATTAACATTATACTATTACTAAAATGAAATGAAAACCTTTTAGTCGCTTACGTCGTTTTGTTTAAATAATCCCGTTTAGGTTGCACGACGCAAGTCCAGATCACATTTACATCTAACGCCTTTTTACATAGAGTAAATAAATTAACAGCAACGTTTAGTTTTAATAGTCAGTAATGTCACTTCACAGTATCGAAAATGTCAAACGAAATTCCGCGGGGATGAAGACCGACGCGCGGGGTTTTCGCGGTGGCGCGGGGATCTCGAGCGCTGAAACTAGCTATCTTACACCAGCTAGCTAGAGTATGAGTGGTTAGACGGCAAGCGTAAAAGAGGGCTTCTAGCCAATTCGCATTTATAGTCCAGTAAAAATAAATTTTTGGATTGCATTAAAGACACCTTAAAAATTTCTTTTTACAATAGTAATACTGCTGTATAGTTATGCACTCATTATGCTTTGGTTGCATTATGAGTGTTGCATGTTGAGAAATACCTAAAGATGTGTTTGTCTAAATTTCACCCTTTACATTAAATATTGGGTAGGTGACAAATTAACTGTATGTCTATGGTAGCAATATGAATTTGATTTAGAAGTAATCCCCAGTATACATGTTATAAATACTGAATATTACAAGATTTTATTTAATTAAAAAAAAGTTAAACTTACAAAATCGCACTTTTGGCGATTTTCTGTTTTTATACTCTAGATGTAAGCCATAATAGTTTATTAAATTATCACCTATGTGACTTCTCAACAACCATTAAAAAATGTCTATTTTATTAATTTTTACGACGCGCATTAAAGACACTCTAAATATTTTACTTAATATGAGTCAGTTTTAATATTCTTCATCATAAATTAATATAATCCCTTATTTATGTCAAAAGCGTTATTCATAAAAACGAATAATTCTAAATTACTTACTAAGATAGGTAATGTACTTTTAAGTCTGACTATTTACGCATGACCTTGGTCGTCTGCCGCATCTCGCTAACATTGAGAAAAAGGGACGGCAATATCTCATATAAAGTATTTTTTTGAGCTATTTGTTAAGTTAGAAGCATGTCGATCTCTGGTTAGAAGTATTATTTATATTGCATTATTATTATTCGTCATCATAAATTGATATAATCCCTTATTTATGTCAAAAGCGTTATTCATAAAAACGAATAAATCTGAAGTACCTATCCAGTATAGGTAACGCCCTTTAAACTGTGACTATTTACGCATGACCTTAGCCGTCTACTGTATCGCGCTAACATTGTGAAATAGAAGTTGCAATATCACATATTTCTTGTGCTAAAATTTGTTTGTCGTTAATGTTAGTTAAAAGTATATTGTTAAGAATATAACTATTGCACTTAGTGTCCTTTGAAACGCCGCGCGCCGACACCTCACTGAGACAAAAAATTCACAAAGAAAGCCGCCACACGTGCCGCCGTCACCAAGGAAACCGACAGTATTAGTTATTACAGGTGCGGCGTAATAAATAATATAAACATTTAATTTGCTACTTAATTTTACAAGACATTTTACAAATTTTCATAACGGGTGTAGCAAACTCGAAACCCTTATAATTTTAGAGTAATAAAAATAATAATAATAAAGTTAGATAACATTAAGATTTTTTTTTAAGTTATTTTTTTTTTCAAAAGTCAATGGTATTTATGCGTTGAACAAATCTAAGTTTAGAGTCAGACCCAATGGTCGGATCTGTCTTTGTTAGCTAGGATAGAAAACAAATAATTTTAAAAAATTTAATATTTCGTATATATATATAAATACTTATAATATTTATTTACGTACGAAAACAAAACGTTAATTTACGGGACATGATTCAATATTTGAAAGAAATACAACACATAATGTAACACCGACTTTACATGTAAGTACATATTTTAAAAATATATTTTGCTTTCTTTTTAAACAACAACGAAACGTTAATTTTATTTACGAGACTTAATTATATAGATATTTGCGAAATATTTATATATACATGTATAAATATATAGTGAAATTATTTTTGCAAGGTCGACTTTAATGTCCTATAACTTCTTTATTTGTAGATATATTTTTATGATTCACACTTTTGTTTTATTTAGCTTAAATTTTAATAATAGCAAACAAAAAAAATTTTAAACCTCTCTATTGTATTATTTACCTACTTAAAACATGTTTACTTGCCATTCTTTACACACGAAAACAAAGCTTCTCGAGGAACATAAAGCGTGGCGATATCTTTTTTGTGCTCAAACCTCATTAATATTATAAACGCAAAAGTTTGTATGTATGGATGTCTGGATGTTTGTTGCTCTTTCACGCAAAAACTACTAAATGAATTTTAATGAAACTTTAAAAAATATAGCTTATACATCAGAATAACACATAGGTTATAATTTATAAAGATACTAGCTTTCTGTCTGTGCACTCCACTCGCGTGGACTACACAGTTACACGCTGATTTTTTTAATTCTTTCACCTATAAAAAGCTACATTATAAGTGAGTAACATGGGCTATATTTTAATCTCAAACTAGCTTTCCGCCTGCGGCTCGTATGGACTACACAGTAGTACCGGAACGGCTACAATTTTTCACATAGATATAGTTTATAAACTGAAAAATGACATAGGCTACTTTTTATTCTGTAAAAAGGGGTCCCGGTACGACTGCGTAGTCCATGCGAGCGGAGCCCCGGGCGGAAAGTTAGTTAAGTTACTAAATAAAGCAAGGTGCGGTGCGGGCGGACGGCCCACGATTATTGCTTCGACGTAACCCACCTCGCGCCACACCGCACCGCCCGCCGCGTACCAAGTAGGTTTTTAATAATTATTTTTGTAAAATAGCTTGTAATGCTCAACAGATGGATAAGGGATTTTTTTTAATTATAGTTAAAGATAATTATTGGAGCATAAATATATAAAAATATTCAAGGTGTAATTAATGCTAGGACCCAAAAATCAAATAAATTTTCACCAAAAAAAAAGTAAAGTAGTCACGTAGGTGATAATTTACTATATTGTATACAGTACATATTTACATGAAGTGTCAAATTATCGCCAACCCAAAAACCATTGTTTTGGAGTTATCATTTATTTTATAAAAATATATAATTGCCTACCACATATTGTGAATAAACCTGGGGATTCTTCTGAATTTACACAGAGTGTATTTAAAAAAGCTGTCGTATAGAAAATCACTCGTTTTTAAATTTTTGTTCACACATAAATATATTTTTTAAATCTTATCGGTTGATTCTATAAAAATTAATTAACATAAATAAGGGATTATTATGTATTTATTATCCGTGAATATTTTCTTTATGATATTGTAAATAATCCCCTAAAGTGCAATTAATGCAATGTGCTCCTAACAAACTTTGCTAGATTGACTGGAGTATTATATGTACTTTTAGGTCCGCAGTAACAGCACCGTCCATTATACTTATTATTAAGATTAATACTTATTCATCATCATCATCATCATCATCATCATCAGCCCATTTTTACCCCACTGCAGGGGCTTAGGCCTCCCCCAGGGTGAGGAGGGGGGCTTGGAGCTTAAGTCCACCACGCTGCTCCACTGCGGGTTGGGAACTGTAACGACCGCCATCTGTTGACAGCGTCCGGGACCGACTGCTTAACGTGCCCTCCGAAGCACGGTGTCAGTGATATTGTGTACTTAAGTCAGAAAAACTCATTGGTACACGTCCGGATTCGAACCATGGCCCGATGGGGCCAAATTTGAGACAGGCTCGTTGCGCTCTGGGCTATCACGACATACTTATTATTAATATTAATATATATTATTATTATTAATAATAATATTTTTAATTATTATTATTAATATTATATTCATATTATTATTACTATTATTATTAATATTATTATTATTAATAATAATAATAAAAAATAACAGTAATGTGTTGTGATAGCCCGAGCGCAGCGCACCTGTTTCAATATTATTATTATTATTATCATTATTTTTAATATTCCTAATATTATTATTATTGCTTAAAAAAACTAATTTAAAAACATTTTTAACCATGGGAAACACAAAAGCTGAAAATTCTAGTTACAGAAACGGTCGATGGCCAGTTAAAATAAATTATGAAACATATTCTATGGTCAATCACACAATTTAGACTATAAATTGCTATAAATTGAACGAATAAAAAAGAACGGATAAAGTGTTGCTATATTAGAATATGGCATGTTTTCATTATAGGGTAACATTTGTTTGTCGTGTCGACAAAGCGAAGTCACGGTGACATATTTTCTCGAGTGAGTCGTGCATGTTAGGGACAACGACAGACAAGTAGAGATCGACAATTTTTCTCGTCTCGTGTGGCAGTTTTGTCGTGCGTCGCATGTTAGCCCAGCTGAAAGCGAACGCCGTTTCTCTGACTACCATAATTTTATTTTTAATTTATTTTATTATGTTTGGGAAGCTCACAGCCTAATTAACAAAATGTTACTATAGTCTTAACAGACATGCCAATCATAAACTACCACAGCTCCGCAGTCGGGTAAAAGCAATATTATTTACTGTTAACTAAAGGTTATACCGTTTAAGTTTGGTTATCCGTGCGCAACATTCGACTACCGCGAGAATGGCCAACGCAAATCTTTTACCTTTAGTTAACTGCATTGTAAAGTATAGAAAATCGGAGGAGTGACCACGCGCGTTATAGGTAGTCCAAAAAAGCTAGCTTATGTGATTTACTAACAATACTAACTGTAATACATAGTTACGTTTTTACTAGAAAGCTACGATGTTGGATTTGCGTGTATAGGTGAGCTAATGAAGGCTGGCACCAAACATATGCATTGACCATAGACTAAATAAAAGACAGCGAGCCGAGCGTATTCGTAATTTTATGACATTGATTTACGCGTGAAAGAAACAGACGGTATCTTTTGTTTTCTTTACTTCTGTGATAGTAAATCGCTTGAGCCAGCTTTTTTTGTAGCATATATACCTACACGCAAAGAGATTAATATATATTAAATATATTGAATGTCTTTGCCTACACGGTTTTGAAATACAACATCGTAGCTTTCTAGTAAAAAAAAAAACTAAGTACTACTTACTGCATTGTACTAAAAAATATATATTGTATTTGAATAAAACAATAAAATATTTTATTTTATCTGTCAGTTATGAAAAAAACACGATGATAACATATTGTTTACACGAGAAATGACAGTGATAATGCAACGAAACATATGCAAAGATAAGCAATCCATTGTGATTTCTGAGTTATCTTATCAATTTTACTCTATGGCACGGTTTATATAAAGTTTTCGACTGATAAATACGATGACTAATTTGTTAATGTAGGATTTGTGACCTTACAGGTATAATATAAATATGCCACTAAGCTGTGACGTCACAAATCCATCGCCGTTTTCGCCCTGCAATTTTTATCAGACTGTGTGACAAATGGCGTGTCACATGAGTGAGACGCCAATTGTCACGTAGTCCTATCCAGGTAGGGGGAGATGTAAAATGGAGAATTCTTGTTCGATCTGAATTACCAACGAGTAGCGTCGCAGCAGACAAAATAGGTATCAGCAGAGCGAGAGCGCACCTGCGCAACTGTGCCACAACTGCGCAAAACCGCACCCGCTTCTACTTTAGATGGAACAAGATGTTTGGCACGATCTATATCTACTCTAACTTGACGTCGATTCTTGCGTGCCTGCACGTACTATTATTAAATACTAACAATAGACTTCCTTTTTAATCTATAAACATGAATTAACTCAATCGTCCTCGACTGTTGATAATCCTCATTGTGATGAGGTTTGTTTATAAAAACTGACTCGTCACTGCCTTCCATTTCTTAATTAGTTGAAATTCTAAGCATATCGTTCATTTTTTTTTATAATCCGTACTGTAACTGAAATAAACGATATTAAATTACCACTTTTAAATTTGTTTTTTTTTTTGGTGATTTTTTTCTTTTGTATTAAATCAGATAAGTGTAAAAAACGTAGAAAAAAACTTAACAGCAGAGATTTGTCAAATAGGATGCCTTACATCTAATAAGTATGTATATCATAGCACCCATTTATGCTATTTATGCATTTTAAACTTTATTTGAATATTTTATATTTTGAAACGGCTTTTTAGAAGTAACAGCATACATTTCATTTTACTGCATTAAATACTTACATTGAAGATATGTAAGCGCAGCAACTAGAGGATGCAGAACCGGCACTTATTCAAGAACCGGGTTTTCGGTTCCGAAATCGAAAAGAACCGGGTAGAACCGGGTACCCGGTTCTTTTCGGTTTTTCACGTAGAATCGGGAAATATTAGTTAAAAGTATTTTTATTTGTATTGCGTAACTATACCGGGTATTCGGCTGTACGTAGTTCAAACTTATAGAGCGTATAAAGCTTACCGAAAAAACAAAACGTTAAAAAATAGTGATTTAAAAAAAATTCAACTTTAAACATGTTTCTCTCGGTGACCGTTTGCGTCATCTTCTCACTTAATACTTTTTGTTTAGTTCCGTAAGATCTACACGCTCAATAAATTTGGACTGTGTTCAGCCAAACACGCGGTATATTAAATACGGGTTGTTCGGCTGAACGTATTGCAATGTTAAAAGGTTTATTCTCATGGTTGATACAGGTCCCGGCATTGCTAATCTTTTAGCTGAATATTTCTCGTCAGTATATCAACAAGTTCACATTTCATCCCTTTATTCTCACCGTCCACTTTATTCGGGGTACATCTGCCCGAAAGCGCAGTGCTAACTCATCTTGAAAAATTGTAAATAAAGAAAAGAACAGTTCCTGACGGTATTCCACCTGTGTTTGTCCGTATTTGTGCGTCTGCCTTGGCGAAACCACTGTCGCTGGTCTTCAATAAATCCTTAGCCGAGTGTGTTTTTCCCGATTTATGGAAATTAGCCCAAATTACCCCAATACATAAAACAGGTGACAAGGGCGACGTATCTAATTATAAACCTTTAAGTATTCTAAACTGCTTTGTGTTAATATTTTATTTGTGGGCTTGATGTATGAACACCTATTTAACCATTTCAGGCATATACTGAGTATTCACCAGCATGGTTTTTTTAAATAAATTTACTGCCTTCCATCTGCTCATCTATAGTAAATATCTCTGTCGCGTATTCAATGATAAAATTCAAGTTGATTCAGTATACACAAATTTTGTCAAGGCATTCGATCGTGTCCATCACGAAATTTTACAGGCGAAAATTCTGCACCTTGAAATTCATGGATCCTTGCATTGTTGGCTCAGATTTTATCTACTGTATCGATCGCAGTTAGTGTGTGCGTATGGATATGACTCCTACCCACAGCTCCTACCCTTTCATGGCAACCTCTGGGATTCCACAGTGTTATGACTATTACTGTTCTAAGTGTTTATTAGTGACCTTCTGACTTGCAACTGCTTATATTATGCTGATGATCTCAAACTTTTCTTATCCATTCGTCAGATTATCTTCTACTACAGTACAATTTGAATCTGTTGCACTTTTGGTGCGAGAATAATCTAATGTCCATGAATGTCACGAAGTGTGACTATATATCTTTCACCAAGAATGAGAAAATAATTTACTATCCGTACAATATAAACGGGTCTCCATTGAAGCGCGCCAACGTGGTTCGTGATTTGGGGGTGTTGGTTGATAGTGTGCTCAGACTTCATTATGGGTGGATGGTGGGCAGGGCTTGCTAGATGCTGGGGTTCATTTTTCGAGTCACTAAGGCCTTCAGAAGAAAGGAACCCTTCCTAATACTTAACACTTCAATGGTCCGTAGCCTTCTGAATATTGTTCCTCTGTTTGGTGTCCGATTTGTCAGGTTCATATTAATCGAGTCGAGTCAGTTCTAGCGCATTTCCTGCGCTGTCTCAGCGTTAAGCTGGACACGAGGAAAAGACTTCTAGAGTATAATGATTACCTGAAGTACTTTCATCTTCAGTATTTAGGTCAGACGTAAAACTATGGACTTGTGCCTTCTTCACAAGACAACTAACGGTGTCAGAGACAACAAACATCGTTTGCGTAATATGCGATTGTTTAACGTGCCAGTAGTCTATATAACGCCTTGAATGATGAATTCGATATACATCACTACAGTTATGTCTCATTTAAAAGAGCTTTATCCAAATTATAAATGTTTTCCTTTCTTTATTATATGGTCGTTTTTGTTAGATTATTGCTATGCACTAATTTGCAATGCCGTCTATAGTCAACAGACTCACATCCATTGAATTTTGTACATTTTCTATATTTACCTATTTCTAAGTTTGTTCACTGTTGCTGTGTCTATGTAATAAATAAAGCGTTAGTTTGCGCCATCTGCTCACTTGAAACTTTTTGTTTAGTTCTCTATTAGTTTGGAGTGCGTTCAGCTGAACACCCAGTATATAGGTCTTCTAATTACAAATTTTTATCTGTTAAATTTCTAATAATTGTGCTCTTTGGACTGTGACTCAAAGATTTATAGACATTATTAGACTGCTACGTTTAAGTTTTTATCAAGATGCATGATGGAGGAATTGGTGGAATAGTGAATCCGCGCGCCTACTCGCCGCTCGTGGCTTGTCTCTTGGCTTAGTTAGCTCCCGTATCGTTTTTTTCAACATTCCGCGCTTTACTTTTGCACATGGTTGTTTTATTGTAATGCAAATATCTTTATCCAATTGAATATAATAAAATACCCGAAGAACCGGGTAGTCCCGGGTATTACTATTTTGGAACCGGTTCTCCAGATTAGGTAAGAACCGGGTATACCCGGTTCTCTTGGAACCGGGTAGAACCGGGTGCATGCTCTAGCAGCAACTGACTTCCTGAAATTACGGTTTCTCAATTCCTTTCTTCCGTACTGAGAAATGAAACAACCTAACTTTCTATCGCATTTAACGTGTAAGAATGAGATAGATGGATAGATCTTTCATCTGCGGTAGCACTGAGTGGCGGTAGTAATATAAAAAAAACCCAAGCAGTGTTACCGTTTTTGGTAGTTTTATTACCACTTTAGGAGTTTGTCTAGAAGTTTTAGTAAAATTGCTAGTAGCTTCAAAAAACCTTGTAGATTTTGGTATTTTTTCTTAATTTAGTTCGTATTTTATAAGTTAGTAATTTTAAAACAAAAATTTTAGGCATACCACTTGTTAAAAGCGGTTGTCTGCTGTGACACTTGGGGTTATATGCCCTTTTATTCATTTTTAACCACTGTTATTTATATAAAAGATAATTTAATAATAATAAACGATTTGTTTATATATAGTTTTAATAAATGTAATTTATGATAGTTTGTAGTTATGTGGATATTAGTATCCAAGTAATAGGGAAAAATGTCATTGTCAAAGATGGCAATACGCAGAGTAATAAAAGATAATATCACCTATTTAATAATATCTGTTATATAAATAATAGCGGTAGCACTATCACTACATTAGTTCTGTTGTCATATGATCAGCCAGTGCTTTACTTGCATATTTTTTTTTCAGATTCTCTCTCTCATTATTTTCGTTATCGCTTAATTTTCTTGATTATTTATTAGTTTGTTAGTGTTTGTTGTTATTAATTGTTGTTATACGTAATTCGGAAACCGCAAGTGCATTTTACAATCATGGAAAGTCTGGTCACCTATCTCGATCTCTTTGTGATATTGAAAAAAGGAGCTAATATAAAGAAATCAAAAATTTTGTATAAGGCTATCACATCAATGCTCTCGCAAAATTTAAGTGATAAAAATGTTAATAAATTTAAATCTTATTGCCAAAACTGTGGTTGCAATGTGAATAGGAAATGGATACAATCGGGTGCCAAAATGAAAGATTTTCTTAATAACCACTCTGATTGGCGGCAATCATCAATCGTATGGTCTAATTTTATGAATCCTACCATTAATCTTGAAGCACAACATTTCTCACCGAGCACTTCGCAAGACGACTCAACACACAGATCCGTGCGTACTGTAATACACAATATCAGTCCCAGAAAACCGTTTTCTGATTTGGCACCAAAACAAAAGAAAAAACGGACGGAGGAGATTTGTACGGAATATGCTTCTCCTACATTAGCATTTGCTGCCTCCGTGAGATTAAAGGCCAACGGTAATGAGGATATTGTCACGACTGTTGATTATTTGATTAAAAACTCACAGGAGGCTGAAAAAGTGAAAACTTTCATTTTCCAGGAAAAACCAAAAATGCTTATCTCCAGAAAAAGCTTTAGCAGATTTGCTATCACTAAAATTGTTGAAATGGCAATATACGACCATAAGAGGCATTACAAGACGCGAAGGTTCAGATTTGTATCCTTCATATTACAAGATACAAAAGCAAAACGTGATTGTTATCCAGAGCAAGGAGAAATTATGATCACGGAAACGAAAGCACAGATAAAATTACAAGCTCTTCTAGACCTGACTGTAAAAAGAATTTTTAAACTTTTAAATTTAGTAGACAGTGACCAAACTGTAACGTTAATAAGTAAATGGGGAACTGATGGAGCTTCAAGTCAAAGTAATTATAAGCAAAAGATTGATGATAATGAAGACGATTCCTGTATTTTTACAGCTAGTTTAGTTCCTATTAGAATAACCAATGGTGACAATGTGTTATGGGAAAATGACAAACCGAATTCGACATATTTTTGCCGGCCTATATATTTTAATTTCATGAAAGAAAATAAGTTTAATACAATACGTGAAATTAACGAAACGACAGGCCAAATAAGTAATATTTTGCCAACAAACATTCAAGGATTAAAAATAATTCATAATTTATATATGACAATGATATATGGAAAAATTTCATCACAAGTAACTAAAACATCTACACATGCTGTGATATTTGAAAAGCAAATCCTAAGGTAATGAATAAATTAAAGAAAATCGAAAATAGGTCAGTCAATCCAGATTTATATAAATACGGGATTCCTTCACTACATGCGTGGATAAGATGCATGAAATGTAATTTACACATATCATACAAACTGGACTTTAAGAAATGGGCGTCAAAGGGAGAAGACAAAATTAAAATAGCAGTTAAAAAAAACCTAATACAAAAAAAATTTAGAACCGAGATGGGATTGTTGTTAGATATTGTAAGGCAAGGAAAAGGTAATACAAACGATGGCAATACTGCTCGAAGGTTCTTTACCGATTTTAAAACTACTGCATCAATTACAGGATTCGATGAAAGACTCAAGAAAATTTTATATTATATTGTAAACTATGTCGTCAGGAAAATTAGGCAATACTGAAAAATTTTAACAATATGGTAAAGAAACTTTAAAATTGTATATATCGAGTTGGTTCTACATGCCAGCTAGTGTTCACAAAATTTAAGTACGCGGGTGACGGGGGTGATATAATTAAAAGCTTTGGCATTATACTAATAGGAAAACTTTCTAAAGAGGCTTCATAATCACTAAATAAGGATTTTAGACGATATCGTGAAAATTATTCAAGAAAATTTTCTAGAAAAACTACAAACGAAAATTTATTATTAACGTCTGATCCGTTTTTATCTACTATAAGACCTAAAATGAAAAGAAATGAAAGAAAATTTACGAAAGAAGCGTGTGATTTATTAATTTTAACTGACCAGGATAAAGAAAACGCAGAATTTGTAGATATTGACGATTTATCAGATTTAGACGACGACAACGATAAAATAGACTTCGATTCTTTAGCAGATTCTTTAAACTAATCAGTTAGTAATTATATGTAGTAAATAAATGATGCAATACTGTGATTGATCGTAATATGATTAGTGTTAACAATATTTTATTGTATTATTATCACTGAATTAAAATCATTGTTATCTAGATTGTATTTATTTGTAAAATTTAAAGAATACCTTCTAAAAGCATTGAACAAAAGAATTAACGTATCTAAAAAAACATTTTTGTCTTCTATAATAAATGAAAAGTATTCTAATATGTATTTCTTAATGTGAAGTTTTTGCGTAATTGTTTCAATTATATAATTTTACATATATAATAGAAAATCAATATGGGTACACTGTTTTTTTCAGTTTAAGAGTCGGAACGTATCACAGCTTATATGTGCTAGCGAAAGCAATACTATTCCACTGAACCCTAAAATTTGTCATGAAAATTTTAAAGAACTTTCGTTAGCAATGCTTTATGAAAAATAATTATATGCATTACTATAGTATATGGAGATTAAAGTACTTTATTAATGACCTTTTAACCTTGAAAAACGACGCGGTTCCGAGGATTTCAGAGGTAAACCATGTTTACTATGAGATACCTGAAATGTCCTTCTAAGTAAATATAGAAACGGTTTCGTGAAATTTTGTGAACGTTTTGAATAAATCAAAGATTTGTGTTTTTCTCCACACACAAATTTAACTTCGCAAAACACGTAATATAATCGATTATATAAGAAAACGACCTTATTAGAAAATGATCGTAACAAATAGTAGAATATATCTGTATCATTATATAACAAAAAAAGCATTTGAAATTTTCATGCGCCTAAGTCCACTGAAATTGAAATCCGTGGAAACCGTGCACCGTCTGTTAAAGGGCTATTTCTTTTGAAGCATAGTAGGTAGCCGGTTGAATTTTTACAGAATACGTGTTATCATGGCGGAAATCCCAACAAAAAAAAAAAAATTAAAAAAGGGTCCCATACAATACACATATTTTTCACGAACACAAAGAATCCCTTGGCGCACGAGTCCGACTCGCACTTGGCCGGTTTTTTAACTATTTCCGTAATTATTACAATAGCTATCATTTTTGGAGCTTACTTATGAGTTAAATTTTACGAGTAACGTGTAAATTATTTGCAAAATTTATATTAAAAAAGCTGTAGGGTCAGCTGTCCTATTGTGAGCCAGCCAGATTCACTGAACCACAGCAATATTGCAAAAACACGACACTTCCATTCCGCATTAGTACTACCAAAAGAGACGCTTATTTACCCCTTCCCCATAGTCCAATTTGCCCAGACTTGTTGTGAGAGATACGCGTGTAGTGACGCAGTTTTCGAAAACCGTCCAGAAAAGTAGTAATTTTTTTGATTCCTTTTTTAAATAATTTTCTGGTGCGTTCTGCTTGTTCTTTCAGAGGTACGTCATGATCTGCATAAATATGTTCGTATAAATACTCTATATAGTTTCTTACATAATATTTAAGTATGTATAGATCGTCTAGTACCCCATAATACAAGCATAATACTTACTTACTTTGGGACTAGATGGCGCTGTGTAGGATATGCCAGATTATTATCATTATGGCGTCATTTTAGGTAATATTTTAAAGTTTATTTGGAAAATTTGGTATCTTCTGCATTGAAACATTTCGTTATGTCCTACAATGAACCGTGGTTCATTGTTACCAGTTACGGCAGAAATAAAGCTTTCAGAAACAAAAATAATTTTGACACCCCCTAAAGTTACTGAAACCAAATTACTTGGAGTGCACGGCCCCGAGTAAGTAAGCCATCTTCGGTACTAACGCCGTTAGCGCGAGACACGTGTAGGGATGTCGACATCGCATAGCTACGAACAAATATCTTTTTTTTTGTAGTTTCGCATATATATCAAATCTATTAAGCACACGTAAATTTCTGTGACATTTTAATACCTTTTTCTTTTAAATTAACTAAACCTTTTGTTGTCCGCTCTCCCGGCGCTCGCGGTAGTGAACCCCGGGAAGCGTCCTCTGCCCCACCGCACCGGTTCTTCCCACTTGTGTCGCCTATTTATCGCAAAGACGTTTTACTTATAGAATCTTAACATACGTTTCTGAAACTAAGAATCATAACTCAACTTACATTTTCAAGTTAACCCTACTTTTCATCTATGTTGAAAAAATGGATTTTAACAATTTAGTCCTTTAATTGATTTGATGCGAAGCTATCATGCGAAGTCTGAATTATTTAGTTTAAAAAAAAAAGAAGACGTATATGTGATTTAATGCGGAGCAAAAAACATTTCTGAATAATTTATACATTTTTGGTATGTTCAGAGAAGTGGTTCATTGTGGAAATTAGCGAAATCTCATTTTACTGAATATCTACTAATAATATCGAAAAATCATGTACCCCAATTTACAAGCAAATAAATTCCCAAACTTGGTTGAAAACAACGTTTATGTAGATTGACAAACAAAAATATTATAGGTAGCCGAAAAGACAATCCTAGATTGGTATGGCGATATTCCCTGAACTTAAAATATTATGTCCAGAGTTAAAATTTTTATATGTTACTGATATATTCATCTACCAATTAAGCACAAAATTCTTTAGAGGCAAAAACTTTGTGAATTTAAATATAGGCAACAAAATGATTTGTAACTGCCAAGAAATAACCTATAAAAATATATTCATTTCAGACAAAAGATATGCAAAATGCACCATTATTATCAAAATAAACGTCATTTTGTTAATTCATAAGAAATAAATAATGTTGTAATCATTGAGTTCTTTTTTTAAAATTTTCTTTGACATATTTGAGAATATTGAGGTATCAAAATCACAGAGTACAATAAACCACAAACAATCTCAGTACGTTACGTTGCGCATGCGTTGCGCTCATCCGGCCTAATGTCAATGGCAAAGAATATCAAATGTCAATCTTTCAATCTCAAAATATAATTGATTTATCAGCTTAGAACGAACAAGGAATACGTGATTGCTCGTAAATTAGATATATAATTCATCGTAATTATAGAATACATTTTAATATAAAACACAATGATCATACATTTAAACAAAACATTAAACCACTTGACCGTTATTAGAAGCTTATTATATGAGATAGGCACTACCGTTTCCCGTCCTATATTCTCTCCTTTTTCTTCTTGTTTAGCCATTTCGCTCGCACACAATCGTTACCGGACGATAGAGGGGGGTGCGCGAGATTTCGCGTTCGCCATGTTGTTTCTTCATTGGCGTTTAGTTTCCCGTCGAGTCAACTTGTGCTCTAAGACACGTGAGTACCTAGTGATAATCACCAATAGTCACATTCATATTAATTTCTTAACGGCGTTAATGCCGTTCGTTTATTTCTTCAATTAAATTTATTTACTAAATTACGATTGAGCCCGAGCTCCTTTTTAACCGCGACGGTTTTTATAGAATGGGAGCCGATAAGAAAGTCGATGCCCCTGTAACCGGGGAATCAACTACAAGCTCGCGTCAACGACGTCGCTCGCGTTCATGCACTTCTAATAGCGTTAATAACCCTACTTCGTCATCGACATCTTCAGATTCCTCGTGGGAATCTCGTAAAAAGAAAAAGAGATCTCACTGTCATAAAAAACAAAAACGTGGTGATCGCCGTTTATTGCAAAAATTGGCACAGGAGGTAGAAGATTTGAGAAAAAAGGTATCTCCTTGTGAAAATAATTGTCAAGATGACGATAATATATCTCTTTTCTCAGGCATAAGCCACAATCTTTATAATTCTTGTGAGATAATGGCGAGTGATTCAAATGCTAGATATGATCACGGTAGTGATATTAATATCGAATTTAATATTGAAACTAAGCTCAAAGAACCGACGATACCTAAAACCCCGGACCAATACCTTAAGCTATTGAACGAAGTTCAGCATTTCAATAAAAATACGTGGTCCGAAGTGAGATATGCCGATACACAGAAAAATTACAACCACTTTTCAGGATTTACAGAACTCGAAACAAACGAGGAGGTAAAGGCGTATGACACTTTACGCCATTTAGCGTATTCTGATAAATCTTACGCGGCGCTTACTTTTGCTATTTTAAAACAAAAAGAAGTGTTTATGAGCGCGGTTACAAACCTTGTTGCATGGTCTAAAACAAATCAGGCTTCCTTAGACAGTCTAAGCGAAAAAATTGAGGTTATTTTCTTTAAAGGAGATTTTCATAACGTCTCTTCGGATATTTTACAACTAGTTTGCGGCCACCGTTCCGAGGCAATAGAAATGCGTCGAGATGCGATTCTCAAATACGTTAAAGACCCATTAGTAAGAACAGCGCTGAATAAAGTTCCGCCTTCTGACACCCATGTGTTCAAGACCGAAAGTTTAACAGCTGTTATAGAAAAAGCAGGTGGAGTAAGAAAATGTTTCTGGCCAATAAATAAGAATGGAACAGGTAATGCTTCGCGAGCAAAACCTACCCATACTAACAGGCACTCCTCGCGGGGGCCCGTCTCATACAGTAATGTACCGTCGCGTGGTACATCGGACCATTACTGTGAGCCTGGTTCCAGCACTTACACCCATAGTGCTACAGTTAACCCACCCTCGCGGGGTGGCCGTCACTTCTACTGTCCTTCGCAAGGACATCAACTTCACGCTTCTCATGAGTATCACTATGGCCAAGTACCAAATAGTAGACGCTCAAATTCAATTCAAATTCAAAATTCAAATTCAATAAGTTTTTATTCAATATAAGATGTTTGCACACACTTATTGAAAGTCGTAAAAATTGATTAGGTACCGGTTCAAAAACTAGGAGGAGAAGAACCGGCAAGAAACTCCTCTCTGTTTATTTAATTTTAATATATGTCTTTCTTATTGTTTTTTTTTTAATTTAAAGTCTTACTACTATTACAATGATGTCCATGCGCACTTATCATTTAAATACTCGGTAATACAATAGTAAGCTTTTTTCATGAGTTGGACTTTAACTCGCTTTATAAATTGATTAGAATTCAAGTCTAACATTTCTTTTGGAATTTTATTATAAAAACGGATACAATTTCCCATGAAAGAATTATTAACCTTTGAGAGCCTGAACCTGGGAATTGATAACAAATGCTTATGTCTTGTATTTAAGTTGTGGCCATCACCCACCCTAGAGAAAGCATTTATGTTTTTATGTACATAAATTATATTTTCATAAATATACTGACAAGGGACTGTCAAAATATTACCTTCTCTAAAATAAGCCTTTACACTATCTCTAGATTTTAATTTATATATAGCTCGAATAGCCCTTTTCTGCAGAACAAATATTGTTTGAATGTCAGCGGCCTTTCCCCATAGCAGAATGCCATATGACATTATGCTATGAAAGTAGCTAAAATAAACCAGCCTCGCTGTAGGCACATCGGTTAGTTTTCTTATTTGCCTAATTGCAAAAACAGCAGAGCTCAGTTTACCAGCCACCCTCATAATATGAGGACCCCATTGTAAATTTGCGTCGATAGTAATGCCCAAGAACACAGTTTCATTAACCAAACTTAATGAATCTCCTCCAAGTCTCAAATTGACATCAACTTGTCTAACATTGGGCAATGTAAATTTTAAACATTTTGTTTTATTTGCGTTTAATAATAGGTTATTAGCGTTGAACCAATTTAAGACCTGCAAAAGTGAAGAGTTTACTGTTGAGAATTCCTCTTCATTTCTATTAATTTTAAATACGAGAGAAGTGTCATCAGCAAACAACACTATCTCGGCAGATTTTTCTACCAAGTAAGGTAAGTCATTAATATACACTAAAAACAGAAAGGGACCCAATATAGATCCCTGAGGAACTCCCATTTTCACAATAGAACCCTTCGACTTAACTCTATTAATATCAACTTTTTGAATTCTATTACAGAGGTATGATTCTATTAGATTGTTAGCACAATTATTTATACCATAATGTTTTAATTTAAGCAACAATGTCCGATGATCAACACAATCAAATGCCTTCGATAAATCACAGAAGACCCCTATAGCATTTTTGGAATTTTCCCATGCATCAAAAACATGTTTCAAAAGTAAAATGCCAGCGTCTGTTGTGGATCTTCCTTTCGTAAAACCGAATTGTCTAGAATGAAGTAAATTGTGGGACATAAAATAAGAAAGCATTTGATCGAGCATGATTTTTTCGAAAGCTTTGCTTAATGTGGGCAACACTGCTATTGGTCTATAATTAGTGGGGTCCTTTTTATCACCAGATTTAAACAGAGGTATTATTCTGCTATACTTCATTAAATTAGGAAATATGCCCGCTTTAATACATTCGTTAAATATACTCGACAAGTATGGTGCTATAATGTGAACAACAGAACCTATAACTTTCACCGACAGCCCCCATAAATCCTTGGTCTTCTTAATTTTTAAAGACTGAAAAGTTTTAATAATATTAAAAGAATTTATTTTTTTAAACCGGAACTCCGACCCCTGAGTCGGTACATTTTCCTTTAACAAAGTTACAGCACGGTCAGGAGATGAACCCAAATGTTCCGTGATTTTAATGCTTATATTTTGGAAAAAAGAATCAAATTCGCGAGCGACGTCGATTGCTGAAGTAACAGTTCTGTCATCCACCCGCAAGGCAAATTCATTGTCAGGAGGCTTCATTTTGCCTGTTTCAGTACGTATGATTTGCCACACAGTTTTACATTTGTTTTCTGACTTCTCTATCTTATTTCTAATATGAATAGATTTGGCTGTTTTACAAACCTTTTTGAATATCTTTGAATAAGATTTTACATATTTTACAAATGATTGATTAATGTTTAAATTTTTATCTTTATATAAACAATAAAGCCGTTCTCTACTTTTCCGAATGCCCGGAGTAGACCATTCACAAAATTTCACTTTGTTACAAGTTTTTACATTCTTCAGTTTAAAACTGTTTTCAAACTCTCTGGAAACAATTTCAAATAAACTTTCATATGATTTGTTCGGATCTTTTTGTAAAAAATTATAATTTAAAATGTTTTTTTCCACTTTAATAGCAAATTTGCTTAATTTTATTGTAGACAATGGTCTATACCTGACACTCAAAGGTTTATCGGGTGATTTCTTTTTTAATGTGACTATTTGACCACAGTGATCGGATTGTAAATGATTTATCACTTCCTTTTCAAGCCAATCACAATTACAAAAAATGTTATCAATACAAGTGGCTGAGGATGCTGAGACCCTTGTTGGTTCAAAAAATACATTTATTAATTTAAATGTTTTAAAAAGTAATAATATTTTATAACGCCATGGTGAATCTATAAGTAAGTCAATGTTAAAATCACCGCTTACCAAAATACTTTTCTTTGAATTACAAAGTATGCTCAAAGCATCCTCCATCACTTCCTCAAAAACAGAAAAGTCAGAATTGGGCGGCCTGTACACACACAATATAATACATTCCTCCAATTCAATACATGAAAGTTCAGTATTTCTCTCTACAGAAAGCGCAGTTACGTCTCGACGTTCCTTGTATTTATATCCATTCTTCAACAGGATCAAAGATCCACCACGGATAGTAGCCTTTCTGTTGAAGCAGCTTGCGAGCTGGTAATTGTTGATGTTAAATAACATTTTATCACATGACAAACAATGTTCAGTAACGCATAGGACATCTATATTAAGTTCTAATAAAAACAGTTCCACTACTTCAATTTTGCCGAGGAAACCCTGTATGTTTTGGTGAACTAATTTAAATATATTAGGTTTCCTCTCTGTCGGAGCAGCCAGTTTAAATCAGAAGAACTCTGCGTTTTAGCAGAATTCGCAAACTCACACAAGCTGCGGTCAGTCTTACAACTAGATTCTGCTGTATTACATAATATAGCAGAACCAATATTATAGGCTAACAAATTAGCCAATTGTCTTTGAAAATATTTTGATAGGTACATCCTATGCTTTGTGAAAATAAAATTATGTTTGAATTTATTGATGTCAAAGAAATTAAAATGGACATCACTATGACGCCAAGTCATATTATATAATAAAGTATTAATATTATGAATGTCTTTATTCTGCTTTTCCGTTAAACTCTTGGAAAACGGAAATGCACTAAATACAATTTTGAGATTGTCTTGATTTGACAACTCCAGGAGGCGGGTAAATCCTGTTATTACATCTTTCCGTCTTACACCAGAACTGTTTCCCACCAATATAATAATTGTGGTGTCTTTGCTATGCTTATCAATTAAAATCTTATTAATAATTTGAGTGTAGGAAGCTCCAGGCATGCAAAAATTTAAAACCTGTTGGTTCACACACTCGTTCATTATTGTTCCTAAGCCAATACCTATTTCGTCACAGTAAACTATCGTTTTGTTCGGATTCTGACAAGTCCGAAAGGCGTGTCCACTAGCAGGTTCACGTATACCTTTGTTTTTTGGCAACTTTTTATTCTGCTCAGTTACTTGAGTGGAAGCAGTGCAGTTCAATTCGCAATCCGACATAATACTTTTCAGTTTTTCTATATTCAAACCATGCGATTCAAACTGAAAGCTTAAGTCAGATAATCTACTGTGAAGAAACTTAATTTGATTTTGTAAATCCTGACACTCAGAATCTTTATCAAATAATTTCGTTTCAAATAACTTTATTGATTGGTTTAATTCTAAATTTTGTTTCTTGAAATTAAATTTTTTGTAATTACAATTTAATTGCCTTATCATTATTTTTGAACGTTTAATAATTTTTTTTATTTTAAAAAGCTTTTTAATTTTTTTACAATTAATCAAATTGTTGTATGTATGGTTTCCGTGTGTCAAGACGCGCCGTACTATCTAATACTGTGTCACACAACTGAACAGTTTCATTTAATTTAAATAAATCAATTTTATGTTCGAGTTTAAGAATTTTCATTTTACTGATGTGTAACTCATCCTGAAGGGTCTGTACTTGCATCAGTGAGTGTTCATATTGCGCTCGACAGTTATCCATTTCGTTCACAAGAACCTGTAACTGATCGCGCTGATCAGTCACATCGTTGTATTTAATACCTAATTCAGCTAATTCGCCTTTTAATTTAGTGTTCATAAATATGACCGATTCAATTTCCGTTTCGTGATCTTCGCGCTCAGCCACAAGTCGATTGCATAACTCTTTGGACGCCTTCAGTTCCAAGAGCGCAGCTTTCAACTTTTGCTCCAGATCGCGAATGGATGGTCTACGAGTCATTATGATTAAGCAGTATTATAAACAAATACAAGAATCAAATGTCAAATATAAATAAATAAATCAAATTGTCTTCAATAACAATAACTTTGTGTTGAATTAAGTAAAGTAGTAATGATTCAGTACAACAAATAATTAGTTTCAATATAAAAAAAAATGTCAAAAATGTGTCAGAAAGGATTCGAACCTACGAACCCGGCACTGACGCGCGAAATTTTTCCACCTGAGCCAACTGCACTTATTGAACGGTTGTGTAAATTAAGATATAAATCTAACCGTAAACAAAAACGCATTAAAATTGTTCAAGGATATATTATGGTGATTCGTAGTTCTTCACGAATAAAAACAAAAACATAAGTACTTCCCGAAATACAAAAAGTTATGTTGAAGTGAATATTAAATCTTATTTACCAGTAAGAATGTCTCATTTATTTCAAAATACCCACCAAAACAAAGTTCACATGGAATATCAAGACCTAATTCAGTTCAATTATATTTACAATTATACGCAAATTATATGACAAAATCTAAGCAAAATAAGTCCACGCAGTCTCCACGTAAAATTCAACTAATAAAACATTAAAACTTATATTTTTATTTTCATTCAGAATCTACGAATATTACTAAGTATACTAAATTTTAAAACTCCAAACTGAAGTAAAATTAATAATAATATCAATATTATTAAGAAAATCAACTGCCAATTAATTTACAAACGCGAGAAAAAAAAAATAGTAATAAAGTGAATAAATTATTTACGTTTATCCCGAGCAGCTGTCAGGCGAGCGTCAATCACGTGCCGAAGTCGCGAGCCGAATCCACGCACCTTTCGACCTCGCGGGTCAAGGGGTAGGTCCACTTCTCAACGAGGTCAAAAGCGCTCCTTTTCTCCCACAATCAGAAGTGGTAAAAGGCAAAGACAATGACTCACACCAGTTTCAAGCCGGGCGACTAGCACTTTTTTACCATCAGTGGCATCAATGGCATATCATTTCGTCAAAAGCCACCTCTTCGAGTGCCAAACCTAAAAAGCGACCAACATCGCACTCTGGAGTCGGAGGAAATGTCAAAAATCATTCAGCAACTGAAAGACCAAGGCGTACTGTCAGTAACACGCCTCTCTCCGAGTTTCGTTTCGCCGCTATTCCTTGTTCCGAAGAGCGACGGGACGGCCCGTCCCATTTTCAATCTCCGGCCACTGAACCAGTTTGTGCAGACCGACCGATTTCGTCTCATAAACATGTATCGCATTCCAGATTTCATTCAACCGTTCGACTGGATGTGCAAGGTGGACCTATCCCAAGCATATTTCCACCTACCTATAGTTGCCTCTCCCAGACGCTTTTTAAGAATAATATACAAGAATCAGTTGCTCGAGATGACGTGCTTACCGTTCGGACTAAACACGGCGCCGAGGGTATTTGCATGTATCACAAATTGGATAGCCGAAACACTACGAAACAAAACTGTACGTGTACTGGTGTATCTCGACGATTTCATAATCGTGAATCAAGATGCAAACACGCTCCGCAGTCATGTTGCCATATTACTGAAAACTCTACAAGATCTAGGTTTCCAAATAAATTACGACAAGTCTGTCCTGGCCCCACAGAAAGTCATAACTTACCTAGGCATACAATGGAATCCGTGGCAAAACCTAAAGAGCCTACCCGCGGAAAAATCGGCAACCATTTTAAAAAAGATCAACAGCGTTTTGAACAACGGCAAAGTGTCCTTAAAAGAACTTCAAAGTTTGATAGGTCTACTCAACTTCGTCAGTTTTGTCATTCCTCGAGGCAGACTATATCACCGACAAATGCTGAGGTTTCTGAATACTATTCCCAAAGATATGCCTACAAGACGACATGTCCTTCCTTGGCGTGTGAGAGAAGAGTTGCTTTGGTGGGTCAAGCATCATCGACTCACATCACCGATCTACGTGCCGCCTCCCACACAGTTCCTGACGACAGACGCATCAGATTTAGCATGGGATGCGCAACTCAACAATATTTCATTGAGCGGGATATGGAGAGAAGACGAAAAGAACCTTCACTGCAGCTAGAAGGAAATGCTGGCAGTGTTGAAGGTGCTCGAACAATATGCACATCGCATGAAGCAACAATCCCTTCTAATACAGTCAGACAGCAAGACTGCCATTGCCTACCTACGCAACGAAGGAGGAACTCGCTCACAGTCACTCATGAGTCTTACTTACAAAATTTGTCAATTATTAGACGACAATCAGATTTACCTAAAAATCCATCACATTCCCGGCCTGTACAATCACCATGCGGACCATCTTTCTCGCCATCGGTTAACGCCGGAGTGGCATCTGGTACCTTCGTGCACGGAGTTAGTATCCGCGAAGATGGGTGTCCCCGTGATAGATCTATTCGCCTCCGAGAGAGCTCATGTTGTGGAGAACTATGTGACGTTAGAGCTCAACGATCACGAAGCGATGCTGCACGATGCCATCAGCGTAGAGTGGAACTATCCCCTAGCTTGGGTGTTCCCTCCACCCTTCCTAATACCTCGAGTGCTGAGGCACCTAAATCAAGCGACCGGTTTTTACATAGTTGTAGCACCTCGGTGGGAAAAAGTCTACTGGAGGGCGGACCTCAAATCGCGGGCGATCGCTCCTCCCTTTACTCTAACAAACTTGAAGCGATTTCTGATCGACACGACGACCGGCCTATCACCTCCACGAGTTCAGGAAATGACCCTGGAGATTTGGAAATGTGGGGGTGGTCGGATAAATTAACTGAATGGACACCTGCTCAACTCTCTTTATTAAAATCTTCATGGCGTGCGTCTACTTTAAAAACCTATAAAACCGCATGGAAGCGGTGGTTAATTTGGGCTAAAAAACATAATGTTAGCCCAACGCATCCACGAGGTTCAGATATGGCTTAGTTTTTAGCTGATTTACATTTAATCTTTAAATTATCATACATTACTATTCTCCTACACAAGTCAGTAGTCTCTACCCTTTGCAACTCTGACTCGTCTGAACATTTAAGCAAGAACACTTTAGTAAAACATGTTTTGAAATCAATATCTATGAAAAAGCCTAGAACTCCAAAACCTCCTATCTGGAACATTAATGTATTTACAAATTTTCTTTCTAGTTATTCCATTGACAACGATAATATATTCTATACGGTGCGGCACACCGCAACCTTATTGGCACTATGTTCAGGACGCAGAATTCATGATCTGACTCTGTTATGTGTAGACAGCAATCGGTGCATAATTAATGATAATTTTATAATTTTGTGGCCAAAATTCGGTTCCAAAACCGATTGCAGTAGCCACAGACAGTCAGGTTGGAAATTGCTGCGCAATGTTGAAAATCAGAACCTAGATCCTATTTACTGGATCAATCGTACAGTACAGGTGTTAAATGAAAGACGTGTTAGTTCTGGATCATCGAATTTATTTGTCAACCTACGTGGTTCACCGGTACCAGCCTCACGCACTGTAATAGCAGGATGGATAAAATCTCTCATGAAAGAAGCAGGAATTTCCGCTACACCCGGCAGCGTGAGGTCGGCTGTCGCATCTCGGAATTGGTTAGATAATTTCCCTCTCGGCGATATTTTAGAGAGAGGAAACTGGAGGTCGTGTAAGACTTTTCAAAAATTCTATTGTCGTGAAGTAATTCCTTCAAATGAAAATAATAATCAGTCCATTACTTCTTTATTCAATTCAGTTAGTTGATTTCATATACCCATATATTGGTTTGTTAAATGATTCGGTCAAAATGAATCGGTCATTCATGACCGACACACGTCTAATATATAAATACTTATGATTTGTATATCAGTGATTAATAGAGCTTACATAGTTGAGTTAATATATACTTAAGTTTTTTCCTTGTAAGGACCCTAAAGGTCATTTGCTTTTGATTAATTTATGATATAAGATTGTTCTTTAATTGTTCTCCTTTTGGTTCACTTATTATACGAGCTTATCGCACACTACATGTACCTATTTTTATTCACATTCTTTAGCCTGTATATTTACTGACGATCACATTGGCATTACACCAGACGATAACAAACAGGTCTCATATAATAAGCTTCTAATAACGGTCAAGTGGTTTAATAGGCGCGTTTTACCTGAAATAAAACGCATATTAAACTACTTACCTTATTAGAAGCTTAGTTTTTATCCCTGCCTGGTGGATATTCGACCCAATGAAGAAACAACATGGCGAACGCGAAATCTCGCGCACCCCCCTCTATCGTCCGGTAACGATTGTGTGCGAGCGAAATGGCTAAACAAGAAGAAAAAGGAGAGAAAATAGGACGGGAAACGGTAGTGCCTATCTCATATAATAAGCTTCTAATAAGGTAAGTAGTTTAATATGCGTTTTATTTCAGGTAAAACGCGCCTATTAAACAAAAGATAATTATAATCAAGTTGCTTAAGAATTTGTATCCAGCTCAATCTAATTTTAAAAATACAGTCCGCCATAGCCAAAATGTCATCTTGGTATTGTTTTCATCACGTTATTCACGTTTCAATACTTTTTAATTACTATTCTTCCCGCAATAAATTTATGGTACAAAAACGTATATAATAATCAGGATTAATTCTAATATTTTTCTATAGATAGCTTTGATTGTTGGACGTTACAGGGATATTTCAAGGATTGTCCTTTACCAGGCTCATTGTTGGACCGCTCACCCTACATAAAAATACAATTCAGGAAATCTAAAATCCAAATAAAGTTTCTTTGATTGTTCTATATCTTCTAATTCCGGCAACGAATAAATTTTACTAATTGTACTTACTATTCATTAACAGACCTGTGCTCAGAATAAACAACTATAGGTATATTAACACTAAGCTAAAGCTAAAACCATTAGACTAATTAACAAGACAAGAGAACTGAGACCGACCTATTGACCGTGTGGTTAGAGACCCTGACTGCGAAGTCAAGGGTTCGATTCCCACCCGGGACAAATATTTGTGTGCATGAACACGTCTATTTGTTCTGTGTATGGGTGTTAAAAGTATCTATATATGTATAAAAAGAATATTCAAGCACCTATGTTTACCAATACCCCATAATATAAGCATAATACTTGCTTACTTTGCGACTAGATGGCGCTGTGCGGAATGTCCTGGTTATTATTATTATTATTATTAAGAGACCGAATTATCATGAAAATAAGGCGATCGATGAGTATAAGAATAAAATGTATTTTCGTTTAGAAACTATACCAATTTTCGTACAACTTTCACTGCATTTACCAAAAGGCGAGTGTAAAAAAAAGTTACTTATTTTACTTGCTCGGTATTAAATCTACTTTTTGTGTTTTATCGCATTTAATCTAGAGATAGGCGATGTTTTGAATCGGCTCTATATTTTATTACTTTGTAGAGCACTTGTAAACACAAACATTATTGTGATAATATTTGGTCGAAAGTCATTTATTTTTAGTACTTTTTCTTTAAATGATTTATATTATAATTTACGAGTATACGTATTAATTTTTTTTCCTTGTTCATTATACTGTGCCGTGCTCCTTTATTCTTTGATGCGAATACGCTGGCCTATTTTGAAGGGTTACAGGCTACAGCTAAATTGTTACACCATGCGGTGTGGAAAGATTGATCCAGTAAACAGCGTGGGATCAGGCTTATCGCACCACGCAGCCACCGCAGGGAAGGTTAACGTTAAACGATATACTTTTGCCTAGTGTTTTGACAACGTTTTACATTAATGATAACTTTAGGATGTTTCATGGGAAATAAATGTAAATATCACTGACATATCGCTATTTATATGCCCGTGAATGTCGTTTCGGTGTCGCTTGGAGTGTCTTGCGGAATACATTGGTAAATTGTTAGCAGTGATTGACGTCTAACACGACCACAGAACACGACCGACGTCATTTGACGATTTCACGTATAGAAGTACATGACTGACCGATTGGTCGGGTGGTTAGAGACCCTAACTGCGGAGTCAAGGGTCGCGGGTTCGATTCCCGCGCGGGACCAATATTTGTGTGCATGAACATGTCTACGTGTTCCGCGTCTGGGTGTAAAAAGAATATGTATATGAATTGTAAAAAAAAGAATATTAAAGTATGTATACCAGTTCTCTAGCACCCCATAATACAAGCATAATACTTCCTCATTTTGGGAGTAGATGCAGCCCTGTGTGATGTCCCAGGGTATTATTATTAAAATAAGACCTTATGTTTCGAAAACGCAATATTTTTTTTTAAATACACGCTGAGATTAGTCTCTAGAAACGGAATCACACCACATGTGATTCAAAACTCTACGTAAAAGTGAAGTTTTAGAAATGCGAGTTGCAAGTCGGTTCTAGAAACTTGAAATTGACCTGCTTAACACAATATTACTGTTTATCAAGGGAAGACGCTTTACCTTAATAAAATAAATAAAATAATTTATACATGAAGGTTTATCATGTGAATTCACGCTGTTTTTAAGCAAAATTTAATTTATGCTGACCAGTAATAAATTAAACTCAGTGATCAGCACAACCTTAAATAGCAGAACATCTACATCTCAATACGAGAACAAGGTGTGCCATGAAGGTCTGCTTAACGACGTATTTCGCTTTTTTTTTTCTGGAAAATGCGGTTAAATGTACACATTTAATCTTGTGCATTTTCTTGGCTTTTGTTATTTTACCCAATATATAAATTTCGAAAAATGATGAATTTCGAAGAGATATTGTTGAAGTCGAATTAGTTTCATGTTGAACATATCGTGAAAAATGAAACAATATCGAAAAACCCGTGCATTATGTTTATTTTTCTTATTATTTATCAAAATATTTTTAAATTAAAAACGTATATAAACCTAGTTTTTTGTTGATCTGAATACCATATAAATTTTTGGCGGCAATAGGTTAAGGTTCAATGAGGTGCAACCGTTAAAGCTGTTTGTATTGAAAGTGTTTTAAAACTCACCACTTGCTCTTTGATAGTGTAAAGCAGCTCTTTGCGTGTGGTCCCGGGCGACGGCCGCTGCGGCGACGGCCTCATAGTAAGGTCGCGCTTTTTCCACAGCACCACCCAATCGCCGTGATAGGGCATGCAACCTGCGTGAAGTCTCGCCTAACAGCAACTGGAAGTTTTTTGTGGACTCCTGTGACAGACAGATATAATTATCGGCTAATGGTTCTAACTAAGCATAGAATAACCGTATAACGTACCCATAACAAATACCAGCTAACTAAGTAATGACTTACCACGGGAAATTAGTAATACATATGACTTCTCTATTTTATTAAGTACTTCTAATACGCTAGTTGACAATTTTTTTTTTCAATAAATTTATATGAAAGAGTATCTAAATATATGGTAACAGTGAAAAAAATAATCATTATTAACAAAGTCATGAATGTTTAAAATGTCCTGTTAGACAGAGAGGGCAATAAATACCGCAAGGCGTATATCTATGTGTGACGTCAGCCCATTTAATGTTAAATTTATTTTGCAAGAAAGAGACAGAGATAAAATTTTAATAGCCTATAATTTCTATATCATTCAACCGAATATACTTTTTTGTACAAATACTGTCGTTTAGTCTATTTTTACATTTTATTTATAAATACATAATATATTTAATATTAGTCAAATATCGAATATCCTGGTGATTGCAGTTAGAGATGACATAAATTACACACAGACTTACTGTCACTGACCAACCAAAGAAGCACTGTAATGGCGGCCCCGTAAGCACCTGCGAGTGGAACTTCGTAGCGTATGACGGTCGGCAGACTTATAAATAATAATAATTATACATCACAACAACGTCTAGGCCCCAAACTAAGAATTAACTTGTGTTTTGGGTGCCAAGCGAAGACACCACATACATATTATAACAACCAAGACTCGGTACCAATATCAATATTCATCATATAATTACTGAACCGACCTGGGTTTCGAACCCGGGACCCCCAGCTTCGTAGGCAGGGTCGCTACCCACTAGGCTGGGGTCGTCGAAACTTACTAGGGTAGATATGAGTGTGTTCTAGTTGACGCGTGCGTACATAGCCAGCTGACTTACTAAGGGTGCATCTATTTCTAGGTTCATGAAGTCGCATATAAAGTATAAAGGGGCGTAAAATTATACTTAGTGTGACAACTGAGATGTGTCACATAATGCATCACGTCACATCGTTTGCAAAATAGTCACCTTTCCACTTTTCGGTGCTCCGCCTTTCTATGCCTACACTCGTTTCTATTCAAATACATAAAACTAGACTAAACTGCTTGCATCTATTTGCTTCTAATCAATAGTGAAAGATTTTAGTTGTTTTTGGCATACATTGAACATCATTTACTCAGCGACGTAGTCACCCATATCACTTTATCCTTTTGGGTGAGGTGAGTGGGCTTACAACATAGGAATACTAAGGTTATCTCAATGGCAATTCAAATATCCAACAGCATTCGCCATGAAATTAAAAACCTTGAAAGACTTCATAACTTTGCGAGCCATCTAAAAAAGTATCTACCTCCTTAGTAACGTCTTTTATAATATATTTCGTAGCAATACACACTAAGAAGAGCCATACTCTTTTTTCCATTCCACCAGCCCATTATGCTCCACTGCAGGGGTTTAGGCCTCCTCCCAGGGTGAGGGGGCTTGGAGCTTAATCAACCACGATGCTCCAGTGCGGGTTGGTGGATTTTAACAACTGCCATTTGTTGATGGCAACCGGGACCGACGGCTTAACGTGCTCTCCGAGGCTCAGAGCCAGAGAACTAACGTACTAAATATATACACATACTAAACATACTAAATAGAAACTGCGTAAAACAAGAAATAAAAGTTGTACAAAAGAAAAGTATGTCAAATACCTACTAAGCCGGGATGCTGTACAGATTCGCCAAAACTTCGATTGAGGAAAGGCGAGAAACAATTTAGGTACCTACAATAGTTATTATTGTATTATTCTTTGTTATTTTGTTTTGTTATTAAGTCAGAATAATTATATATATTTTGTGAAATAAATAAAGCTGACATCGTCGCCAAGCAACAAAAGCCTTTAAAAAAGGCTACTAGGCGTGCATGTTATCGTGGATACTCACTGGATACCTATTGTATATACTTTCAAATATGTATGGTCACATATCACGAGCGTGATGAGCAATTGACCTTTATCACCAGAGTTGCGCGCACGCACGAGTTAGGTATGCTACGTAAATTGAGTTGGACTCGACCCGACTATGAATAGAAGCTATTGTCATCATCTTTGTTTACGTTTCGAATACGTTTGGATAACTCCGAACCTGAAATCGGCAAAGTTTTACATAGATTTGTGCATCGAGAGGTCCGTACCACAACACAATATATTAGGGTTATGTACAGTGAAAATCGGTTATAAAGGCTACCACATATAAAGACATATCGGTTATATACGTAACGACCAAATATGACGATTCCGTCTAAACTCCATAAATGATAAAGTACTTGTAAAAATAGTCGCTTATAACGACATCGCTTGTAACGACATATCGGATTTACCGACGTATTTATGTTAATTTCTTAGAAATAATATCGAGTACAACGACCACAGCAATTATGACTCATAAATCCCGCGCTCTTTGTACGTAAAATCTCTCACTATCATTGTAGGCATAAAAGTAGGAATTGACTAGAAGCCCTCTTCTACGTTTACCGGCTAACCACACATACTATAGCTAGCTGGTGTAAGATGGAGAGTTTTAATCCGAGTTTCAGTGCGCAAGGTCCCCGCGCGCCGCCCTTCACCCCCGCGAAATCCCCGCGCACGGGTTACAAACGTGATTACAAAAGGTACTTACAGGTTACAAAAATGTGATATAACCACAGAGAATCGAATAGGTTAGATTAGAGGTGCCATGCGACGGTATTTTTTCAGAGACGTGGCCCAAACATAATTACACAACGAATACCTACAAGAAAAAAAATTCATCATCATCATCATCAGCCCGTGTCTCTCCACTGCAGGATATAGGCCTCTCCCAAGGCTCGCCACCACACACAGTCCTCCGCCTTTCGCATCCAACTACCCCCGGTATGGTGCTTCAGGTCATCTGTCCACCTGGCCGGGGGGCGTCCAACGCTTCGCTTTCCGGTACGTGGCCTCCATTCGAGAACTCGTCTACCCCATCGGTTATCAGTTCTACGGCAAATATGACCGGCCCATTGCCACTTCAGCCTGCTGATCGCTTCGGCTATGTCGACAACTCTAGTTCTTTGACGGATTTCAGTGTTTCTGATTTTATCCATCAAGGAAACACCGAGCATAGCCCGCTCCATAGCACGCTGAGCGACTTTGAATTTATGGATCAGTCCTGCCGTGAGAGTCCACGTTTCGGCACCGTACGTCATTGTAGGTAGGACGCATTGGTTGAAGACCTGTGTCTTCAGACATTGTGGTAGTGGCGACGAGAACAGATGACGAAGCTTCCCGAAAGCAGCCCAGCCCAGCTGAATTCTTCGGTCGGCCTCTTTGTTGAAGTCGTGTTTGCCTAACTGGACAATCTGTCCTAAATAGACATAGTCTTGCACAACTTCTAGAGTCGCACCCTCTACGGTTACCGGTCTCGGGAGAATATGTTCGTTAAACATGACTTTCGTCTTGTCCAAGTTCATCCCGAGCCCCACACGCCGAGAGGCGACATTGAGGCCGTTAACCATTCCGCTGAGCTCCTCCAGCGACTTTGCCATGATGACTATATCGTCAGCAAAACGGAGGTGAGAGATGTATTCGCCGTTGACATTAATGCCACAATATTTCCAGTCCAGCGTCTTGAAAACATCTTCCAATGCGTTGGTGAACAGTTTCGGGGATATAACATCCCCCTGTCGTACTCCTCTTCGCAATTGGATAGGTTTTGTTCGCTGGTCCTGGACCTGGACAGTCATTGTCGCGGCTTCGTATAGACACCTCAACACCTCAATGTAACGACAGTCGATTCGGCATCGCTGCAAGGATTCCAGAACAGCCCAAGTCTCGACGGAGTCGAAGGCTTTCTCGTAGTCCACAAAGGCTAGGCACAGAGGTTGATTATACTCTTCTGTTTTCTGTATAATGTGCCTCAGCGTATGTATGTGGTCTACGGTGCTGTAGCCTTTTCGAAACCCGGCCTGCTCAGGGGGCTGAAATTCGTCAAATCTTTGAGCGAGGCGATTCGTGACGACTCTCGAAAACAGCTTGTACACGTGGCTGAGGAGTGAGATCGGTCTATAATTCTTAAGAAGCGTTTTGTCTCCTTTTTTGAAGAATAGGATGACCGTACTCTCACTCCAAGCACTCGGCGCAACACCACTATGAATGACAGTGTTGAATAGCTTCTGAAGCTCTTTCAGGACTGGCGTCCCGCCTGCTTTCAGGAGCTCTGTCGTGATGCCATCGGCGCCGGGTGCTTTGCCATTTTTTAGCTGCCTGAGAGCTAATCTTACCTCGCCCAGGCTGACGTCGGGAATGTCATCTGTGTAGTGTCGGGTGAGCGGAGCTCTTCGATCACTGTTGTCGCGGGCTGCAGGGGGAGGTGCATGTACGGCATAGAGTTTTTTATAAAAAGTCTCAATCTCAGCGAGAATCTCTGGTTTAGAGGAGACGATTCTGTTGTCGCTAGTCCTGAGCTTCGTCAGTTGGCTTCTACCAAGCTGCTGAACGAACACTTTCGAATCTTTGTTCCGCTGGATTGCCTCTTCGATACGTTTTGTATTGAAGAGGCGGAGGTCCCGTCGTATCAGCCTTTTGATTTCCTGTTCAGAGCCAAGTCTGACGATACTCCACGTAGCGACTTCTCACGTCTCTCTCGCATGAGATCCAGTGTTTCGCTGGAGAGTTTAGACTCTTTGCCTTTGCACCTCGATCTAAAATGTTTGCTGCCCACTTCACTGACAACATTGATCAGATTATCCGCCATGTCGTCAACATTCGCCATGGTTTCCAGCGCGTCGAATCGGTTTCTCAACTCCAGTTGAAAAGCCTCGGAGCCTGTATCGGCTTGGGACGGTGTCGGTCGGAGCTTGAACCTCATCAGACGGGCCCTTTCAAGCCTGTAGTTGATATTCAGAGTGCCTCTGACTAGGCGGTGATCGCTGCCAGTATTGAACCTATTGATCACTGAGACATCTCTGAATATGCGCTTTTTATCCGTCATGATGAAATCAATCTCGTTCCTGGTCACTTTATCTGGGCTTTGCCAGGTCCACTTCCTCTGTGGCGCCTTCTTGAAGAAGGAGTTCATTAGGGACAAACCTTTCATTTCGAGGAAGTTGGCTAGCATTTGCCCTCTGTGATTTCTCCGTCCGATGCCGTATGGCCCCATCTTAGATTCGTCGCTTTTCTGTACTCCCATTTTGGCGTTGAAGTCCCCCATAACAACGGTGAACTGAGTCGGGCTTGTATGATGCATAGTCTTCGCTATGTCGTCATATACTGCCAGGACTTCGTCGTCCGAGTGAGTCGAAGTTGGTGCGTATACCTGTATAACCTTTAGGCGATACCTGTCGGTTAGTTGCAGCACAAGGTATGCTACCCGGGTCGACACACTGGAGATCTCCACTACGTTGTTGACAAGGACTTTGTTGACAAGAAACCCGACACCACCTTGGGAGGGCTGATCGCCTTCTCGGAAGTAGAATAAGTTACCAGAGCTCAGGATTATCGTGTCCTCCCCCTGTCTTCGGACCTCCGATAACCCAAGGATATGCCACTTTATACTGCTCAATTCTACTTCCAGCTCCTCAACGTGCTCGTCTCGCATCAGAATCCTGTTATTGAGTGTTGCTACAAATAAACGTTTATTTTGGCAGCCGAATCGTATCCGGGGATTCTTCGCACCCCCTGCCCTTCCGTTACCATGACCGCTGCCGTGGCCAGGAATAGAAGGGCCGCCGGAGACTAGGGGCCATTGCGTGTTTGTGTGCTGCATTGGGAGGGTTTGCCAATAATCACCACGCTTGGCAGGCGGGTTGGTGATCGCAGTAAATAGTTTCACAGAGAGATGCTGCTGCCCATCTTCTGCTAACCAGGGTTAGTCGCCTCTTACAACACGCTTCCCGGTGGCGGTGGGAAATTGTATTCTTTGCCGTTCCCACACGGAAGAAAAAATATTACGCATACGTAAATAGATTTATATCATTTTAGAAAGAGGTTAAGTCGTTCATCCCTTTCATTCACATCTTTGGTATGATATGATGTCGCATTTTAGACTTTAGGTTATGAGACCTGTCTTAAGTACGCAATATATTGCATACTTGAAGGGGATAGCGTATCTGCCTACATGTCATCTCTAACCTAATCTAATGCTCTGTGGATATAACTAAAAATTAAGTAATTCCGGGTTTTTTCTTTACTTAATACCTTTCATTTTGCTTTTCATGATTCTAGGTCAAAGAGGTTTCGATTTATTTGCGAGTGTTAAAATATGCGGCATAAAGACCTAGAAGCCTAATTTTTTTTACAGCTCCAATGGACTCTGTAGGTTTAAGTAATAAATATTAATTTCAACTTGATGCTTCCAGACGTTCCTGAGAAAAAGGATCCAGACAGACAGACGGACAACCAAATGATCCTATAAAGTTTGGTTTCTCTTTTTGAGGTACGAAACCCTGAAAATACCTCCATACTATAATACGAATGCGAAGGTGTTTTGTTTTATTACAACCCAAGTTAAAGATGGGATGAATCGATAACCTGCTTGGTTTTGCGCCTGCGTCAATAAAATAGTAAGTGACCTTTCGCCGTTTGTTATGCAAAGTACCGACTAGCCCAAACTTAAACTTTGAATTTAATAAATATATATCGTGAGAAATATATTCATGCTTATTGGGAATTAAACATTATCATAGAATAATATATAGAATATACTAAACACTAAATAACAATGTCACTTCACAGTATCGAAAATGTCAAATGCAATTTTGCGAGGGGTGAAGACCGGCGCGTGGGGATTTCGTGGGGTTGAAGACCGGCATGCGGAAACCTCGCGGACTAAAACTCGCCATCTTGCACTAGCTAGCTAGAGTATGAGTGGCTAGACGGTAAACGCAGAAGAGGGCATCTAGTCAATTCGTACTTTTGGGCATATTGTTTACCAAGACATGCCTCTTGGTATGTGTTAAGGTTTAGTTACGCTTATTTTTTAGGGTTCCGTACCTAAAAGGCACCAACGGGAACCCTATTCTCCTTAGACTAAGGTTCTGCTGTCCGTCCGTCAGTCACAGGGCTGTATTAGGCTACATCGTTTGATCCGTAATAGGTAGACACTTGAAATTTTCACAGAGTGTGTATTATACTATGGCCAATATCCAATAATAAAAATAAAATAAACTTAAAAATTAAAGTGGGTTCCCATCCTATACAAGAACGTGTTTATTTAGCAATTTTGGTGATTGGTAATTGTGAAATCATTGCTTAGTCTTGTATTTTCATAGAATGTGTATTACTGTGTCTACTATAACAATAAATAATAAAAATTAAATAAAGTAAAAAATTAAAAGGTGTCCTCATTTAAGAAACCTATTTATTTGTTTTAAATTGTACGGTGGTACGGAACCCTTCGTGTGCGAGTCCGACTTGAACTTAGCCGGTTGTTTTAAATACGCGTCAGTTTTGTTAAGAACAGCTTTTTGCTGGAACGTGTCAAAAATCTCTCAAATTATTGCTATTTCAAGCGACGCGGACTTCTCCAGGTGAAACGAATAAGATAATAGCGGACTGAAAAAGTCATTGGTGGGTGTACTTAAGGTTAAACGATACCTCTGATTTTCATACAAAATATATTTCACTAGAAGTAATAAATTCAACGTTATATTTTATTAATTTTATCATCTTAGTAAGGAAAATCCATCGTAAAATTGTCTGTTTTATAAAATATGTTATTTGTAACAGAAAACGGTTCTAATTTTGGTTTTACAAATTCATATTTTTCGATTTAGTTACGTATGTGCGAGCGAGTTTTTTCGAAAATCTGAATTATAACTATTTGGTGTTAGAAAGAACATATTTTATAAATTTAACGACAGGTTTATGACACACTCAACTTACTAAGATGGTAAATTAAAAACTACAAAGTGTAGTTTTTTTTTTACTTCTGGTCAAATAAATTTTGTAGGGATATCGACGGTAACGTTTAACCTTAAGAGGATTGTGTATTGGCAAATTTCCATACAAACGGGGTTAACGGTTGTACCCTATTAAACCTTAACCGATTGGCGTAAAAGAAAAATGGTATTCGGATCATCAAAAACTAGGTTTATACGTTTTGTACACATGTTTTGAAAAATTAAATAAAATTGAAAAATTATGAATTTCGATTAGTTGTGAAAATGCAATTCGTTTCGTGTTGAGCATGTGAAAAATGATACAATTTCGAAAAAAACTTATAAATATACCTAAATTTTGGTGATCTGAATACCATTCTTGTTTTTTGCTCCAATCGGTTAAGGTTTAATGGGGTGCAACCGTTAACGCCGTTTGTATGGAAATTTGCCACTACACGATACTTTTAACAAGTGAAGCAGAAGAAGTACGACTACGCGGGAGAGCCCGCAAACAAAAGCTAGCAAGTCACATTTTGCAAATATCAGCATACCTATTACTGTCAGAATAACATGTATTAATGTAACTGTAAATAAATAGTACTACATAATTTGTTCTGAAGTAAACTGAAATATTAAAAACGTTTATACATTACGTAGGTATTGTTATATATGTGAAAGGCTCAATTTAATACACTATCAAGAGTCAATTTGTTATCTGTATGTCTGTTTGTGTCCGGCGGCGAACGATAGTAGCAAGGTCGCGTTTTATTGGACTTAATGACGCCCCTCGCGAAGGAACACACGTATCTATGGCGTCATCATATCGACTATTTTCTCTTTTAAGTTCCTTACATCTATTTTTGATGCCTTTATCACTAGCGTATTGGATATTAATAAACAAGATATCTAGATTCTAAAACAATTGGTTTCTGAACGTAATCCAAACTTATAGTGTAGCAAAAAAAGAAACTTGAAACATGTTTTTCTCGGTAACCATTAGTTTACGCCATCTGCCCACTTGAAACGTTTCGTTTAGTTTGGTAAGCTCTACACGCTCTATAAAGTTTGGACGACGTTCAGCCAAACAGCCCGTATCATCTGTCGTATTGCACTGACTGCAGAGAGGAGACGGAATTCTACCTATCATGTTATAAAATCTTTTAACAGGAATTAAACGCTGACTTTAGAACTTCCCTGCAGAATTAAGCAGAGCCGAACCAGTGCATATGAGAATACTTGCATTGTAGTGTCATAGCGCAGGTAGGTACACCTTATGTCATAGAGGACATTTTGTAATATTACAAACAATAATTTACACAGTATGTTTTCAATTGATATACCTATTGTAAAATTACACGGTACAAATTGATGTTGATAACCCGCCCATCCTAACATGTACAAACGTACTCTACATAGTAAGCGACAATTATAATTAATAACACGCGACCTCTTTGTTGATATTCGTGTTAATTGTCGACATGTTTATGATTAATCTAGATGTTACGAGAATTTTAAAATTTTATGTTTAAATATTTAATTACGTATTAAACACACACTATCTTGTCAAATACTTGCTACAACGAATCATAATCAGCAATATTAATGAGGAAGTGCGTCTATTTATCCTTTCTTAAAGTGATAGTGAAGCAACGAAATGACGTGATTTTTTGCAGTTAGTTGAGGAAATGAATTGTAATCTAGGCTTGGCTTAGTGACCCTGCCTACGAAGCTGGAGGTCTCGGGTTCGAATCCCAGGTCGGGTCAATATTTATATTATATTGATACTGGCACCAGGTCTTAGGTGTTACACATATGTGATGTCTTCGCTTGGTGCCAATAATGTAAGCTAATGTTAAGTTTGGGATGGAGACGTTGTGTAGTTATAAATTAAAAAAAAAAAATGTTATACAAAAGCTGTACAAACGTTTAAGAACTGTGCAATTGTGATACCCGAGCTACAGAAACATTTAAGAGCTACACGATTGTTGTATACAAGCTAAGCATAGGATAATGGTTGTATGACTGACGTACAACTCCAAAAAGGTCCAATGTACAATTTTTTTTAGTTGTACAATTCCAAAGTATCTTTACAGTTTGTGTACTGGTTGGGAATGGTGTATACTGCATATTACTAGCATACAAAAAATCTTTCATCAAAATCAATTCAATCAAAAGAAGACATTTGACTTTGACTTATCACCTGGGGAATGAGTGTATTAATTCTGATTGGCTAGATGGAGCGCAATCGCTACATGATTGATTAGTCCACAACTACTTGTGAGTGGGTGTTTTTTATAAAATTTACTTATCTAGGTTCGGACATTCCCTTCTCAAAGCATCAACATAATTCAAATACTCACATCAAGTTCCAATTCCAAGCGGTTGATCTCGTCCGTCGCCGCGTTCAATTTCTCCAATTCGACCTGGAAATTTTTGAAGAACTTCAAACAATCGCATTCCACTGATGTCTTACACACTTCAAAGTACGGCAGAAGCAAAGAACACTTAGCGACGGGAAACATCCGCGGAACACCGAGTTGGAAGACATAAAGCAAGATTATATACAACCTTCACGATACTGACGAAATTAAAAAAATAAAATATTATAATCTATATTCTACAATCTTACATAAAGGAGTGTTTCCTGTCACTGAGATAAGCGTTATCTGTACAAGAAAATACTTCAAAAATTGTTACTTACTTAATACATTGTCGCCCCTCTTTACCATAAAAATGACGACAATATGAAAATAAATAAAATCTCTTAATATACTATTATTAAATTTTATTTAGATTGTAAATAGTTTACATTGTATAGAATTAATTACACATGATAAAATTTCACAATACAAAAATATCATTCCATATTTGTAGCTGCGGTGACAGATGATTGAAAATATTAATTTTGAGTCTTATTTCATCAAAATTAAAAAAAATAAAACAATTATTATATATTATGAAATATAGTAAAAAAACTTAATATTAAAAGTTTAAATATTATTGGAATGATTGGTATTGTACTCAAAGGAAATTAACAGAAATTAAAATGTTAATAATCAATATTTTAGGCCATTTGAAATTAAATGCTAATTTAATTAGCGGGAAACAAATTATTTACCAAATCAAAAACATTATATCATAAAGAATTGTATTGCATACATTTTTTTTTTATAGAAATTAAACATCTCTCATCAATCTCTGAAGGTACTTCTAAACGTAAACTAAAATTTGAATTTTTTGTAAATATATTTTTAAAGATACTCTTAACATTATCATGACAGTAATCCGCAGCATAGAATTAACCCACAACAGATACCTTATACATTGACACCATACTGCATAACACTGACTACTCTCAGAACACATTAATAGACCCCTCACTGCCATATTATTAGTTAAGTTATAAAACTATATCACACCTAAATAGTATAAACATCAACTGAATTTAAATTACGATTTGCAAATTCGAATCATGTACCCACTACATACACTTGTAATAGTCTAAGTTCCCGACCTATCTTGTGAACACCTCATTCTTTTCCCAAATGAAATATTATAATAATAATAATATCTGAGACATCCCACACAGCGCCATCTAGTCCCAAAGTAAGCAAATATTATGCTTGTATTATGGGGTACTAGACAACTGACATATATATACTTAAATATTCTTTTTTTAAATATATATATATAATGGATACATACATAGATATTTTTACACCAGTTTTGTAGAATTGTTGTTCAGAACATATTGTTCATATACTATAAAATGTATTGATAAACATTACTAAAGAGGGTTGGCACCTTAGGTTTGGTCCAAGCTAATTTTTTATTCAAATTGTTAAATTAATATTAACATCTAAAAATGAAGTATAAGAGTATTAAGCATAATAAAAAAATATCAGATTTAAACATTTATAAAAAAAATAGTGTCTTGGTAAAATTGAAACTTGTATTCCATTACAATAATAACAATAATTATTAATACATTTGTTACAAAATGTATATGGGAAAAGAGTTGTCCTATTTTAATTAAAAATAGCCTGGGCCAAATTTAGGGTGCTAATTCTTTTTAGTAATGTTTATTAATATATTTTAGAGTACATGAACGATATTTCGGCTGGGAAAAGAATTAGTTGTTCACAAGATAGGTCGGGATCGTGTACAATAAGTGAAATAAATTATCGATTACAAGTGATTGCAGGGGTGCATTTTTTACTTTAGTTTTGGAATTATCTTCAAACGGACTTGTTGTTCATATTATATAATAAGATACCACCAAACATAAACGTAATAATACCATAGCATATATTATATAAAGAGATTCTATACAAATTTAATTCTAACAAAAAAAGTCTAACATAACAAAGTAATGAGTTGCGGATGAAATATTTTATTTTTTTAAATAAGTTTTGTCATAAGGAATTGGAATTGCAAGTCTTATACACCACTATTGTATACCATATTTGAAATCTATGTAGGAATCATTAAAATATTCATTAGATATTTTATTAAGTTTTTGAGATTTTCTCATTTAGAAAAACAAAATCTTTTTCATTAATTACATATTGTAAATTTTAATTAATTTTTTAAATTTAAGATTCAAGGAATACACAAACTAACCAACTTAAAATATACACATATGTGATATATTTTTTTAGGCCATCAATTTAATAATAAAATATAAAAAATTATATATTATAACCTAAACATTATAACATGAGAATTATTTACGAATACATTTTTAAAGCTAAGGTTTGGGTTATTTTAAAAGTACAATAAGAATTAATAAAATTTAAATTAATGAACTGGTGTTGTCAATAAGTTATTCTTGGTTCTAGTCATTCAAAAAACTTTACCAGGTTACTCCAGGTCTGTGCAAATAACGGAAAGTACAAAATACGAAAAATTAAATGGATTTTATATGTGATGCACAAAAACGACTTACTTTGCAACTAATAAAATGGCATCAGTATGCACTCTTATTAGTAATTTCTGAATATTTGAAATAATTTATTATAATGGGCTTGGACCAAAATTTGTAACATATAATTGTCATATTTTTTTTCCAAAATATAGACCAATCTGTAACTCTTGTGAAAAAAAAAATTGGTCTGCAATTGTTTTAGTAATTTTATTTCTAAAATTTGGGTGTTCAACTATCCTTGACTTCGTCTGGATACATATCTATCTAAGACTAAATAAGATCATAATATTTAGATTGTTCATGAGGATTACAGCTTTATTTGATATAGTGACTAACCTAAAAAATGTATACTTTTGCGTTTTGTTTTCTACTGTGGAAAGCAGAAAATTAAGCTCAACTTTCCAGATGAAGTTACAAGGGCAATTTTAACGTTAGATGGATTTTCTTAAAAATCTGGCCAATTCTTATTTCATTTCAATTTTAATAACCATCAACTAATTTTTGTCTAAGCCCATTGTTTCTACTAATTTTGCTAAATACAAAATTTATAGTAAATGAAATTTTTAAAATGTATCTATTTCTTTATTAAATAAAATAAAAAAAAAAACAGTGCAGCACTATTTTTCACATGGCCAGTATTACTTATGCAATCTAATTTGTATATTCAGTAGAGATGATTGGCTGCAGTAGGCAAAAAAGTTATAATGTACTATCATATGAGAGACATCATCCCATAGAAGCAATTATGGCCCATTCTACATTGACCAATATTCTCAATTTGATGTAACATCCTGTAATGATTGCGTATGTATTAAGCCGACTTTGTATTTAGAATAATTATGTGAAATTCAGTAACGTTTCAAAGGTGGGCACCCTTAATCATAAATCCCAGAAATCTAGTTTTTCATTGTATGGGGGATGTCTCTAGTAGGTACATTATAACCTAATTGGCAGCGGCTTACATTGTTTTATTTTCAATATCATGCAGAAAAATATTTAATACCTGCTTTGCATTTAGCTTTCCAGTTAATATTGAAATAGGGAATTTTAATTACAAGCAATTTTAATAAGCAATACATATGAGCATGAAAATATTACATGCACTGGATATAACTATTAGTTATGAAAAATTGCTTTGGATCAAAAATTGTTATTTATTTTAACAATGGCACATTTCTATGGTGAAATATTAGTTTATAATTATAAAATAAAAATTATAAGGATTCATTTCATTTCTAAAACAATGTTATAGTTGACAGGAAACAGACCTATACAAAACATATAAAACACAAGTTACATCTTGCTTTATGTTAAATAAGAAATCTAAAAAACATCAAACAGAGATTACACAAACTTTTATTTACACAATAACTCGACATAAATTCATAAGCTTTTGGACTGATGAGTGGACCTAACTATTACAGATGTACCTTCCAGAAACGAAACGTCTCTTAACCAACGACAGACGGTAACCGCTGCCGATCAGCTCGAATTCTATCCCAGAAAGTGTTGCACCTTCACAATTGAACTGAGCCATAATTACAGATTTATCTGATGGCCCACCATCAATTTCAAACCTAGCTCTCAAAGAACCAACACCTCTGTCATCCGAATGTTGAGATAATTCGGTAAACTTCCAAACTGCCTGTTGATTCTCTTCATTCCAAGTAGTTTTGGGCATAGCTATCACATTTTTAATCTGTTTATCGAGAGGCACACAAACAGAAACATTCAATAAAGGTGATGGAGAGCTCATCGCGTGTAAATTGTACTTATAATCCACTTTCAGATCTGTGTGGTCGCTCTCACATTTCCAATAAGCGACCAATTGGAAAGGACACGAAGCTGCACCATATTTTGGTTTGATTTGATACTTCAATATATCGACGTTGAAGTATGCTGCAGTGGGATTCTTCTCCGATTGACGTTTGAGCAATGACGATAATGCTGGCATATTGAATTCAACAACGGTATTATCGCGTGTTGACATTAAGGTGTTAAAAGTTATTAATTGCTTATTTGGTAATATATTTTCCAATCTATGTATGTTTTTTAATCTGAAGCACAGCTTTGCAGGATTAGGGTTGTTGGCTAGAACTCCAACAATACCAGTAGGAAATGAAAGCATAAGATCACCTGACATTTTGACCTGACATTTAGATTCTTCTGTACCTTTGAAATAAGAATGAATTATTTCATGGAAAGCTACAGCCAATGGTATAGTATCCGCCATGCCAATAGTTAAAGGAGACGGTCCTCTGGAACCAGTAGAACCTGCAGCACGAAAATCTCCTTCAGAACGCCTTGAAGGTGGACGGGGTAGTGAGATGGTTGACATGGTAGGAGTAGATGTCCTTACATTGGAGTGGCTCATTTCCCCTACTTCAGAAAACAGATCACCTACGTCTGCTGTAGAAACTGGTGTTGGGCTTTCAAGTAGTTGCGATTGATTAGTTTGTAGGGGTGCATATGGATTAGAAATGTTACCTTGTGGGGATGTTGGATTACTAGCGATTGGGCTCTGGAAAAAATTTAGATCTAATAAATCACTGCTGGCTTTACTGGTGTTAGCATTAGAACCCCTTCTATTTGTTCCAGTCTTGTATAAAGAAATATTCTCTACTGTAGCTCTTAACTCATCAACACTTGCTGACATTGGAGCTCCACCGTTGCTTATTGGTTTGATTTCAACATGGATTTTTTGTTCCCTTTCTTCTTCTGAATCAGTATCTGATGAGGAGTATACACTTCCTTTTTCATCTTTAGGCCGAATACAATACCCCTCCTCATCTACTTCTGGAGAGTTAATTAAATCTGCATCTTTGACTGTAGTCTCCTCCTCTTTCTCTTCTAAGTCAGATTTATCAGCCATTGTAGAATTTTCTGAAATCTCATCTTTTTTCTTTTTAGACTTTTTAATTTTGGTCTTGGTACGTCTGCTGCGAAGAAACCATTTTGATTCTCTTAATGTATTACGACCCATGTTGTCTTCTTTATCTGGTGCAACAGGAGTAGCCGGAGTACCACTAGGACTTGAAGGAGCCGAACAAGGAGCAGCACCATCTATGCTTCCACTTGGTTCATCTTTGCTTTGGAAATTGGGAGTGAAAAGATTAAGAAGAGATGTTGTTCTTCTAGAAGATTTACTGGGTAAGGATGTATCCTTCTTTGAAGATTTAACAGGTTGCACTGGTTTGTGAGAACCATTAGAAACAGTTGATATTTGATCAGCTTCAGAAATAGAATTATTTGCAGAGTTTGGCTTTGGCAGTGATGTAGGCAGATCTACAAAATTGGCTTTTTCCATTGCATTGTACTTTTCCACTAAAAATTGTTCAAGCAGCTTCTCAACAGTCAATTCGAGACATTGATGTTTAAAGTCCCTGTGAACTTGACCCATCATGTCATGGTTATTTTGAATTATATCAGCGTATACATTAACAAACTGTTTCATTTGTTTCAAATGTGCTTCTTCAACATCTTGAAAATGTTTACAGGTCTGTGTCATTTTCTTTTCAAAATCCTGTTTCACAAGATTATATTTTTCTGCTAACTGCCTATAATCATCATGTAACTTCTTTATTTTTGACTCAGCTTTTTCAATGTCTTTAACAGATGCATTATCTTTTCGTAGTTTTTCCAGTTCAGCTGATTTTGAAGTGTATACATCTTTTGCTTTCTGTAATGCTTGTTTAGTATTTTGAATTAACAAAACTACTTCTAAAGTGTTTGATTCTGAATCTTTAACAGCTTTGTGCTTTTTATGTAATTCTTCTGCATATCTTGTAACATCTTTGACAAGTTCACTAACTTTTTGAAACATGTGTTGGTGGAGATTGGATAATTTTTCTGCTGAGCATTTTAGGACACCCCAAAACGGTGCAAAAGTACCCTGTGCACAGTTACTGTTTGCTTGTTTAGCTAACTTAGCTAACAATTTAGAGTTAGTTTCTTCAATGTTAGACCTTTCTCTAAGATAGTCTGAGAACTCCTTACTGGCTATAAGCCCGTATTTCATGTTTTGGTACAGTATGTCATACCCATTGTGTTCGCTCGCGAAATAATCTACGAAATTGACACTCATCTTTGTTGTTGAAGACGCCTAGGGACCATTTACTCAATACATTTTTCACTCACTGACCTGTATTCTGGGATCGAGCTCAGTGTCACCATTGTCGTCTGCCGGGATAGTAAATGAGGATTCTTCCATTGCGGCGTACCCAGGAAGCCAACTAAATTACATCACCGACACAATAACGTCAGGATACCGTTACACAGACATCACTCAAAATACGACTATTTTACACAGCATTTGCGAAGTCATCAAGTATAATAAACAAGGGGTGCTATGTTATTAAACATGTTAGTACCTACATATATTGTACATCATTAAATGAACGAAAGAAAGAAAATAAACAAATTTTCCATTTACACAAAATCAAGATGACGTCCAACCCAGTCCCTGTAATGAATTTGTGACGTCATTAAATCATACCCATAAACCATAACAATAGAATAGAGCACGATAGACAAGCTTGTGAACTAGAGTGTCTTGGTCTTTTTAATTAAAGACTGGCATTCACGCAAGGAACGATGGGTCCTTGGTCCGAAGATGTTTCGTTCTCGCGTGAAATTGAGATTATATATTTAAATAGCGACTTAAAAGTAAAATAAGGAGACGACTAGGTACAGATGTTTTCTATCCTTTATTCTCCCATGCCCAACCTCTACATACTATGGTTACGCCGGCACCACACGTTGGCTACATTATTGGTGATAAACGTTGGCTGATCTCACCGATTTATATGTACCTATAGGTACCAGACTGTAAGTAGCACAGAATGAAACTAGGCATGAAACTTAATCCCATCGCGGTGCGGGGACTAAAGTCAAAATAGTCGCTTGTAGGACATGTGTCAGTTTAGTCGATTGAAATTAATTTGTATCTTGCACGTATCTTGTAAAATTATCTAAAGAAAATGACGTGCTGTGCTTTCAAACAGTGCACAAACAACATCCGGAACTCCAAAAAGGCAGATGAGATTACATATCACACGTAAACTTATAATAATTTATTAATTTCATTTTTAATAATTTAATATTTGACAATTAAAATTTGATAGTTGCACATAAATTGAATTATTAGGTAAGCACAACGATAACAGTTTTTTCATCTCTTTTCAATCAATTACATTGCTGTACACCTTCCGCATCACCTTCCTCTTTCGCAATTTTGTCCAACGGTTCTGACACAAATTTTGAAAGATCAGGGACCAAGGGCGCATTCGAAACAATTTATTATAAAAATAAATGAGGATATGAAATGTTATTTTGGAGTTGTTATCTTTTTTAGGCATGTTGAGGGTAAAACTATTTGTTTTGAAATTATATATGGTGGCAATGATCGAAAATCATATAAATTTACAAAAAAAAAATGGAAATGGTAGACATTGGTAAGAAATTCTTGTTATTAGTAGAAATGGTAAAAATAGCAGAAAATGGACATGTACGAATTGTATGCAATAAAATTATAAAATTGTCTTGGTAGGTACTCATTTTATAGGTTTTCCGAAATGCTAATTTCAAAACTAACATCATTTACCAACTTCACTTACCTTTTTATCGTTCTACTTGTATGAATTTATTCCCGTTTTTATTTATACAATCACATAAGAGAAGATAATTTCCAACGCGTATTCAAATGTACACACACTAGCAGTTTTTATTATTGTAATAAACAATAAAATACTAAACACATACCTGATGCCAATAATTCATTGAAAATGCAAATATTTAATTCAATAGCCGCAATTTATTACCTATCACTTTTGTAAAGATTTCCAAGTCAAGCCACTTCACGTGAAAAGTGGATATGTTTAGTTCAATTAGAACGAAAAAATGAATTTTGGTTATCATCATCATCATCATCAGCACATTTTTACCCCACTGCAGGGGCTCAGGCCTCCCCCAAGGTGAGGAAGGGGGCTTGGAGCTGAAGTCCACCACGCTGCTCCACTGCGGGTTGGGAGATGTCTGTCAATAGATGGCGGTCATTACAGTTCCCAACCCGCAGTGGAGCAGCGTGGTGGAATTTTGGTTGCCATACAAAAATTCGAAAAACTGCTCTGCTCACTACAAGGCAGATGAAGTCTACACAACTATGGCCAAAGCACTAACATTTAAAAAAAGAATATGTGTCATCGCCATAAAAAATAAGAAATACTTTATAGTCCGACAAATTTAAGCTGGCGAGTCCTATGTTGTTACGAGGACCAAGAGGGGTTATTGTCGACCGATGGGTGTGTTTTCTATTAACAGATGACTAATTAAAAACGTTTAGATTGGCCAAGGATAACCCCCTTATTGTTCCCACAACGATACAGTAGTCGAGTTGTTTGACTATTATAGATTGTCACCATCTACAGTAACGTAATGTAAGTTCAGTTGAGTTTTTTTTCATATTTGTCAAATTTTGAATAATTACTATTGATACTCAATTTTTTATTTTTCTTAGTTAAAAGCTATTTAATTTTTTTTAAATATAATGTTATTAATTGTTTTTAATATGATTGTAACGTTTGAAAAGTGCTACTTGTAAATATTCAAATGTAGGTAGGTACATGTAGTTGTCATTTGATCATTCTTATTCTTAATAAATAATTTTAAACTAACAGTGATTTGACTTTTCTTGTAACTTAAAAAAGAATTGATATTACAATAATAAACTATTTTACTTTTCAACAAAAAACAGAAACATTAATTTTAATGACTGCTACAATACGGCCCTGGTGAACAAACACAACATTGTAATCGACTTTCTTCGGACCCGTTTGGCCATTCTCGTTTACCTTCCATGGGTCTTCGAGTCTGGTACTGTAGGTACGTATAAGTCGGGGGTTGATCTATTAGTGAATGATACACACGTTGGCTCTTTTACTAGTTCTGTACCGTTAGAGCCAATGTGAAGATGTCCGATACAGAAATTGAATTTGCTCTAAGTGCTTTCTAAAAATAAACAAAAATATTTAAAAAATCTAAAAATAGTTTTAATAATTCAATTATTTTCTCATTTGGGGTTACAGCAGATGAGAATGACATTCTCATTCGACAAAACTCGACATACGCACTCAATGGATGTTGCAACACGACTGAGCGAATCACCAGAATCACCAACGTGTGGACGGAACGCCAACGTTGGCGCGCGGATCCTTAAAAAAAACAACGACACGCGACAGCCAATAGCTAATGCACACGTTGCACGAGTTGCGTTGGCCCAACTTTGTGACCATCGTGTAGTGCCGGCATTAGTCTTATATTATCTCTATGGTTTAGATACCTACCTGCATTTGTACTTAGGTAGGTCTGTTTTGCGGCTAGTGTGACCCTATGTGGCAGATTCTTGCTTTTTGCAAAATTATCTTTTTATTTCAACCTTTTGTAGATTTGTTAGCAGGTTTTATAAATATGGGATTATCTGGCAGTATACTAATATAAGGTGCCAGATTTGGCAGTATAGCCTATAAAAAGAGTAAGATACTACAGCATCAAGGAAACCAAAAAACAGTAGGAATTTTAATTTTAAGTTAAAGTATCAATTTATAACAAACTCGATCAAAAACCTCTGCTTCAGGGATTTCCTATAACATTTCTTGTTGAATTTGTAGCACATACAAGTGTAAACTTTAAATAAAACTACAAAAATAATAATAATAATAATCGTTTATTTACCAAATAACATTCTGTACTTGTCTACTCATTTTAAAAGTTTTAATGAGGTATTTTCTAATGAGGAAACGAGGTCAAATAGTTGTGTGAAATTAACATTGTTACCATTGTAATCATATCTACAGGGAAAGTCAAAGGATAACATTTTTTTATGCCTTTCTTTGCGGGAATAAGAATAAACAACAATGTTAATTTGACAGTATTTGACAGACAGGTTTGATGACCAATTTGACATTTTTTTTACTTAGCTGTCAGATAATCCCTCATAGGGTGTGTTCCACACGCATCAAATAACAACCACAAATATAATAATACTCATGCCAATTTTTTGCGTTCCAAACAGAAAAATAACGTCAAAATTAACGTCAGGGTAATGCGTTATAGACGCATCGATTTGGGCGTATGTAGCGTTTGTAATGCTTCGTTAGACCCATCTCAGCAGGTGGGTCATTCGTGTTAATTTCTAGATTAAGGTATTTTTCCTTAACATTTAATAGCTTTCGCTCCAGGCCAATTTACGCAATACGGACTTTCTTAATGAATTCATCGTTTCTAATATAGATTATAGCGTAAGGAACAAACTTTTGTAGCATTTGCGGCGGCGGTAGCGTCAAACGCCACCATCTCGAATGCTACAATGCTACAAATGCTACAAGTTGTGTTATTATTTTATATATTCCATTCGCATTATGTAACAGCTGTTACTTACTGCGAAATGACAATAGCCATTGTTTTAGCATTAATTCAACATTTTGTGCACTAGGTTATCAGTTTGGCAGGATTAAACTGTTTTCTTGCATAAGTGGGGCAGGGTCTCTAATTTAAAGTTGGTCACACTGTTTACACCACTCTTGACTACTGCACATATTTTTCAGTCTTCATTCATTCATGTGTTCGTCTCTTCATATTGCTCACTTGCTCACTCTTGATCTGCTTGAAAACTCTTTTAGGCTTGCGTAGTCTTACTCTGAGCGAACTAAATGAATTAAATCACATCACTGAATAATTCCGATAATTATTCACTCCAAAACCTAGAAGCTCACGAATTATTAGTTCAATGTCGCGTCGCGTCGGCTAGCTTGCAGCTCGTGTCAATTGTCACATTCGTCATCTGCAGTCGTCTATGCCGATGCCACCGACAGCCGGCCTGTAGTAGTTCGGGTAATCTACTTCCCTCAGGAGAGAGCAGGTTTAGGTATAGGGTTCCCCCTGTTCCCGGAAATTTTCTCGTCGAGGACACGGCCCCGACGGTCGATAGATGGGTAATGCTGCCTAGTCTCGTCGGGAAAACAACGAGTCGCCCTGCGATGTGCTGGGTGACGTCAGTAGTTCGCGTGGGAGCGGGCGCGCGTTCGGCAACCACTCACGATACGGAGCTATGTTGTGGAGGTGGGTGAAAGAGCTGTTGTCGGTGCGGTCGAACATACGACGCGCCAATCTGTGCACGAACTCCTCGACCGATAGGATCTGCAGGTCGCGAGCGATTACGTCATTTCTGACGTACCGCCCTGCTCCCACGATCAAACGCAATGCGACGTTCTGTTGCTGCTGCAATCTTTGACGGGACGTTGCCGAGCACAGCGCATACCATGCCGGTGCTGCGTAGGTCATATGCGTCTTGTAGACGCCGAGTTTAGCGCGTAGCGAGAGGTGCGAAGCCATTACGAGCCGCAAGAGAGCGCGCGAGCACGGGCTTGGCGAATGACGTGCTCCATCTGCCCGGCCATGCACAGCGCGCGATCGATCTCGCACCCAAGGTAGCGCACGCTATGCGCCCACTCAATGCTCTGTCCGCTCAACAATAATTTCACGGCATGATGCGCTGTCGGCCGGTCAGCAGGGCGGTCGTCTTCCCGACATTGACGGCAATCCTCCACTTATCCAGCCATTCCGGCAACGTGTCGAGGACCCGCTGCATTTTTGCAGCAGCCCGGTTAGCTCGACGAGACAAAGCCGGCCTGTGGTGCGGCCGTTCATTATTTTTCATCAGTGGACGATTTACGAGTGAATGAAATAAACATTTATTGCTAATGCAATAGAAGTGATATTACAATGACCAAGTCGCCACGACTGGGTGTCGCCAATAATCCATCCTAATATCACTTCTATTGTAATAACATAAAGACGTCTTTCTTTCGTTCGTTGCTAAGCGAGCAAGTGGATAATTAGTAACAGTAGACAATGTTTCACCAGTCGATCGGCTGAGTCGATACATTACGCTTGTGCTTGTACGAATTCATGTAACTAACTACGGCTTGCTCCCACATGACGTTAAGTTAAAATATTTAATTGTTTTTGTTAGTTAGTAGAAAGTTCTTTTTAATATCGTTTAAATGTTAAATCTATTAGTGTGATTCGCAGGTATTTAGTTTTAAGTTTCGCTATCTGCTACGTTTTTGTGAGTTAATTAACAGTTTTATTATTTATATATAAAATAAGTGAAAATGAACCAAATAAATCAAAGAAAGAAACGAAGTCTTATTTGGGACCATTTTACACAAATAGATAACCAAAAGGCCAAATGCGGGTTTTGTTTACAACCTATGAGTATCAGTCATGGATCCTTAGGTAATTTGCTAAGACATTTAAAAACAAAGCATCCAACAATCCCAATTGATTGATTAATAAGTATAATTACCATTTATTGTAAATAGGATTGATTTTTAAGTACGCCAATCTAATCAATCCTAAAATATTATTATCATTAAATTGTTGTTTGTAGTATTGAAACATTTATCAATAAATTAGTAACTTTATGTTCATAAAATTATTATTTACATTGTTAGGAAAATAGTAATATACTACCTGTGTCAGTGATGTGCTAATGCTCTGATTTACTATCTAAATCAAATAGGTACCCGATAAATTAGTATATATGATGTACTTCACTAAGATAAAATCATTAGGTAAAATAATAGGTATCATTTGTCTAATAAGTTAGGTTAGGTACATATTTTATTTTATTTTTTGTTTAGATATTCTCGCATTACATTGCTTTGCTTTTAAATAGGTAATAAATAAACGTGTCTTTCAGAGCTAAACTATAAGCGAGCAAAGACATAGTAAGGTGAATAGGGAATAAATGTATCTTCTGAGCTAAGCGAGCGAGTGAATATTAAGGGAATAGTGAATTGTTAAGGTGAATTAGCTCGTTGTAGTGTCTTTGAATTCACATCAGTGAATTTAGACCAATTCAGACTGAACATGCCTGCCTACACTCTTCATCACTCTTGCCACAAAATACATGCTTGCTCACTCATTCACTTGGACTTGACCGCGCACCTCGCGCGCTGTGCAATCGCGATTTGACGTAGATCACGGTGAACTCGTATAATTTGTGTGAACTCGTTTTCGTTGAATTTGTATAATTATTTTGAGCGGAATCAAATAAAGTTATCGCATAATAGATACTAATTTTCGAGAACTCTATGTGTATGTGATTGGGAAGTTGGAAGATTTTCGTTTCGGCTGTGAATTAAGGCTAGCTGCATGCAACTTCTACGCGTCGTTTCTACTATGTCTTGCCAAGGATCACCTTACTCCGGGCCTCAAGACGAATATGACTTCGAAGACGATGGATATGACGACCTAACAGAATATCGGGATCAAGTAGTGACTCTCCCGCCACCGCAAGATGACAGCAACGAAGGTACGCTTTGTTTACGATGCCGTGGTAGGTACTTATAGCGACAGGTATGCATATGTCGATAAAATAGAAAGGAAGTACCCGAAATGAAATATTGACTGTTTGTATTTTTCAAATGTATGGATGTTTATTATTCAACACCAGCTGTTGTCCTTGGCTCCGCTCGTGTTGACATACATGACGTCCCTGTCTATATTTTCCCATTCCTGCAGTTGTACCATTTCTTCCACTTCTTGAGGATATGGGTTTCCTAAACTATCACCCTAAAGTTATTAATACTAATGTAGAGTGGTGGGGCAAAAGCTCAAAACCAATTTTTAATTTTTTATGAATATGGCAATGCAAAAATACCAAAAATAAAAATTATGTACCTGTTACAAAGGCATTATGATCCTTATAACCAATAACACTTGAAGCTAACGGTAAATTACTTTTATAATGTTCATCTTCAGGGTTGCTCCTCGCTCCAATCCACTTTGCTTCTTGCATTGTTATATGGGTAAAAATTTGATAAATGGCTAAAATGATACACAGAAAAAAATTTGAAAAAATACAAGAAATATGCATGTATTAGGTTGTAATCCGTTTACTATATTCTTATTATTGACAAGAAAATTACTTTTCATACACTTAAGTATATATTGTAGTATTAAAATAGAATTTTTAAAAATGTGTCTGCCAGGATAATGACCTGCTTTACAGGAAAATTTGCACTGACAACTTAATGAAAAGGTATAAGATAACTTCCTATAAGATCACTCCCATATTTGTAATTTGCTAAAATTAATTTAATTAACTATTATTACTGCTAACAAAATTATCTTTATCAAAAGTAGATACATAACATGGCCTTTTATAATCTTATAAAAATTGAAATGGTTACACAATTAAATTAACAAATATCTTTGATCAGAACTGTCATGTGGCTTGCGGGATTATTGCTCAAAAACAGAGACAGATTTTATCACTACATATCATTAAATAAAGTCCCCCGCCGTGCCTGTCTGTCTGTCTGAACACAATAAACTCAAAAACAACTGAACGTATTGGCATATGGGTGACACCAATGGACGAAGTGATTCACGAGGAAGGTTTATATGTATGATTTATTAATGTTTTTTGCATATTAGTTGAAATATGACTATTATTGATGAAGAAGTCAGAAAAAAATCAAGCCGGCAATCAAGCTTTCATCAAAAACGCTGCCTTATCCTTTTGAGATATAACAAAATAATGTATGGAGGAAGTGTTTCTCCTTTATAGGACTAAAGAAACGTCCGTGGTGGCATATGTCTATCTTTTATGGATAGCTTACTACACCTATTTTTACCTTTAAAAAAAATGATGTCATATGATGAGGTAATTGGAAAGCATTTTATACGGAAACAGTATTAATCCTTATCAAATTAAATATGTTATTTACATTCAGCATTTCATGCAGATTATGATTGCCCACTACGCGGCGGGCGGCGCGTGGCGCGGCCCTATATCGGTATGATCCCGACTCCACACGCCGTGATGTAAAGTTAGACAGAAGTTATCATGTTGTATATAAAGAAATATTTTAGATTAGTTTTATGTAGGTAGGCATATGTTCTCTACTTTTTCAAATATTTGTAAAATTGGAAACAAAATACATTAAAAATACTCCAAGTAGGTCTGCAAGTACTCCAAGTAAAACTAATTAAATATAACCCACATGTTTGATGCACCAAAGCAGATAGCAGATACAACAACTACGACAGAAACAGCACTACGGCTTATAAGCTCTGCTGCCCGTGCGAAGCCGGGGCGGGTCGCTAGTAAAATTATAAAAAATATGTTCTCCTTTGAGATTATAGCACTGGTTGTGGTAGGCATTCAATTTTGTCTTCAATGGGTATATCACATACATTCTTCACTTCACTTCAGCCCATTTTTAACCCACTGCAGGGGCTTAGACGGGGGAGGGGGGCTTGGCGTATAAATCCACCATGCTGCTCCACTGCGGGTTGACAATTGTAACGACCGCCATCTATTGACACCGCCCGGGACCGACTGCTTAACGTGCTCTCCGAGGCACGGAGTCAGTGATAGTTATGTACTTAAGTCATAAAAACTCATTGGTACACGCCCGGATTCGAACCATGGCCCTATGGCCTTATACATTTGAGACAGGTTCGTTGCGCTTTGGGCTATCACGACACTATCGCATACATAATTTCATCAATTTTAAATACCTTTCCGTCTGGCTATTTTGAGACAATTCACTTTTATCCCATATCATGTATTCCTGATGAAGAAGCTACAAAATTAGGTTTTTAGTCATTGGCAACATCTGGGTAGGTGTTTTCTTTATGTTTTCTAGCTCTAGCATACTCTGCCAATCATTTCATATTCAGAACTGGAATAAATTTTGTAATCCTTTCTCTGTTGTGCATAATCCTTGACAAAATATAGACACCCAAGCATGTAATGTTGATATTTAAACATGATTCAAACAAAACTAAGTTCAAAAAGGTTTGGATTTCAGTTTGGATGTTATGCCACTTTTCTTTTGCAACAATTAATTTTTAATAATTCTGTTTCTTAATGCTCTTTGATGGCCAGCAATAGCTAGGAAAATTGGTCATAAGTTTTTAATGTTAACCTTGCCCAGCCAGGAAAATGATGGCATGAAAATCATGATCTCGAACATAATTTTAATTAAAGACTTTAATTGGCAATTTATGGTTAATTTACTTAGTTATACAGTGCATACTTTTCACTTTGACGTTAATACACGTCAAAATAACAAAGCAGTCAAATGACGATTTATAAAAACATACAGAACACAAGGTACTAACATGAAGCGTACAGCTTCATTAACAAGATGGTGAACTTCACATGGTGTACTAACAGCTAGCTTCAATGTGCATCAATTGGCATCTACCTGACATAAAACTTTTTTAAATTCGCGGAATTATCACTTTTAATTTCGAGCAGGAAAATGACCAGCAACATATTCACCGCTACAAAACCCTCTGAAATATTACAAATTCATGTATCATTTTAAATTTCATTCCTCATCTGCCATGTTCCACAAATAACAATTATTTATACCGAAGAATGCATGTCGAATTAAAACAATATTTAAAATTATAGTGGATTGAAGGTGGAAACATGGAGTTTTCGCCCGGCAGGAAAAATGACATTTTACATTCTGCTGTGAAATTTCAATAGTGAATTTTATTTTTTCCCATCTTAAATATACATGGTATGATTAATAGGGAAATATATGAAATGTTACTAACACTTAACTTAAAAAAGAAACAATTTTGGCAGGTTATAAATATCGAGAACTAGATTTAGCCACTTATCAAATTTTTATCCACATATATGCAAGCCTAACCTATTCTAATATTGGTATCAATTTAGAAATGGTGGACCATCAACCTACTTTGGTTGAATTTCGAATGGATCAAAAAGCTTCTGAGTTGTTTATCTCATTCTTCTAGTTATCATCCCTAAACAATAGATATTTAAATGGATGTTAAAAGGATCATTGGTTTCGAAACTCACCCTAATTTTGTTTTCCATTATCATTAGGGTTTCATGCCTCCACTGCTGGTTACAGCCCTTCTCAACATTAAGTTATGGGGTATGGACTGCAAGCCCACAAAACTAGTCCAGTTTGTTTGTTTGTCTGGGGCTGTTAACCTCCACCATCACAGAAGTGACAATATCGGCAAAGCTTGTGATATTTATTTTGCTTATGTTTTGTAAATTGAAAACCCATTGGTCAATATGCCTATAGCTGGACCCACGGTTCCACCTGGCTTTTATATCAAAGGCAGATTCCTGTCAAACTTCGGCGACTCTTAATTTTCTCTATTAATCTTTATTTCTACAGTTACTTTTACCCCTTAACCGTCGCTGAAAATATTTAGTGGTTTTATTTGCCTGTTACAAGGTGAAGAAAGGATAAACACACTTTTAATATCAGTATTGATACATACAAGATACTTAAAATGTGGTCACATGTTTTTGTTCATATTAGGGTTTTATTCCCAAAGGTTCCAAATAGAAACCAACTAGGCTCCTTCTTCCTACCTTCTTTCCATCTATCTGCGTATAGTTGTTAAGGATCCAAATAAATCCATACATGTTTAGGCTTTTTAAACTCTTGTCCATTATGTATAGATAATAGGGTTTGTTAGGCTTTTACTTGCTCTCTGACGCGGTACTGCTTGCATTTCCCATTGTCACCCAATCAATTTTTAAATTTGAAAATGATTTTGGAAGGAAAACCAGGATATTTGATTTCAAGCATCTGCTCATAAAAATGGGACCTATTTTAAATCATAAGTATCTAAAATTGTTATACAGAACTCCTTTGTGTTGCTTTTCCATTTCAGTTCACAATGCAAGTGTTCAGTAATTTATGATAAAAAAATTAATTGTTTTGGTTTTTTTTTTATAAAATTGTTTTCATTAATACTTAAGTAAGACTGATTTAAATTACAAATACATAAATGACTGTTATTTTAAAATTTAAGAAAGAAACTTTATTTTTTAAAGTCTCGGGCTTTGTTACCCAAATGTTTCTTCAAAGATGCTAGGTAAGTCTGGCTACCAAATTTTTAGTCTTGGCATACCTATTCCCTGTGAGCTAGGAAAATGTTTTTAGAATAAAAATATGAGTACCCTCCAAAACCATTCATTTCACATGTACAATGCTTTTTACTGTATTTGTACATGAGTCAAGTGAGAAATCCACCAAGTTCAATCAATAGCAATATGTTAGGTAACCTGTTTATATTAGGAAAGTGTCATTTGAAATTAAAAATACTTAATATTTACATATATTTTTAATATATTCACAGATACTGAAGAAGCTAGTGAAACTGAGTCACCCAACAATGAAGAGCCTGTAGAAAAAGACACGTAAGTACATACTTTTATAATAATAATAATAATACTTAGGACACACCACACAGCGCCATCTAGTTCCAATTTAAGCAAAGTTTGTACTATGGATACCAGACAACTGATATAAGTACTTAAATAATCTTTGTAATATATACAATACATATATAGATTATTTTTTTTTTACACCCAGACACGAACACACTGTTATGATACTCTGACCATTTCATGTCATTGGACATTATAATACTGCTCTGGGTAAAGGCCGCTGACATTCAAAATATTTTTTCTGCAAAAAACGACTATTTGAACCATATATGAATTAAAAGTAAGAAATAGTCTAAGGGCTCACTTTAAAGAAAGTAACATTTTGACATTCCCATGTCAGTACATTTCTGAAAATATAATTTATGTAACTCTTCGAAGGCATTTTGTACTGTCTCTCGGAAATTCAATACCCGTTAAAAAGTTGTCCAAATTTTGAAAAAAGTAATAGTCAGTAGGTGTAAGATCTGGTGAGTATGGGTATGGCGGATGAGGGAGACCTTCCAACCCCAACTCTAGCAGCTTGAAGACTGTTTATTGTGCAGTATATGTTATGCAGTCGCGCGTTGTCGTGAAGGAGCAGCGGGGACGACCGATTGACCACAGCTGGTTGCAGACTTACGAGCTTCTCCATCATTGTCTTCAGATGTTCACAATACACATCTACAGTAATACTAATGCCATTTTGTAAAAAGCTGTGATGAATCACACCGGCACTAAACCACCAAACAATAACCATCACCTTTTTAGAGATTATTTTTCGTTCAACACATTGCCTTGGTGCTGAACCAGGATCTAACCAACTTGCTGAGCGCTTTCGATTGTCGAACAGAATCCATTTTTCATCACAGGTAACAATCCGGTTCAAAATTCCTGTATTTCTGTGCCTGTTGAGCAACGCGAGGCAGATCTCGACGTGTACATTGCGCTGGCGATCTTTAAGTTCGTGGGGTACCCATCTATTAAGCTTTTTTGGTTTGCCGATTTGTTGCAAATGGTTCAATATTGTTTTGATGCTAACATCAAAAGCTGCTGCTAGTTCAGCTATAGTTTGAGTACCATCTGCTTCCACAATCGCCTTCAATTCATCACTGTTGACCAAGTGTCCGGATGACCACGAGGTTCATTATTCAAGTCATAATTTCTAGAACGGAAGCAAACCAATAACGGGTTGTGCGTTCGTTAGTTAACTTCTCTCCGTAAACGTTGTTGATGTTACGTGTCGTTGTGCCGCAGTAGTGCCACGACGGAACTCATATCCCATAATTACACGAATTTTTAAAGTGTCCATTATGACGAAAAATGTTCAAATGTAATGAAAACAATGCTAATCAATAAACAAAAGACTGACTTTGTAAAAAGAATGTCATGTTTTTAAAATAAAATTAATTTTACTTTAGAATTCACAGCCATTCAAAATTTTTTTTTTGTTTGAAATGGAGAATCGCAACTACATAAGTTAAGACCTAATATTTAAATAAAATAAACAGGGGGGAGTTTCTTGCCGGTTTTTATCCTTCTAGTTTTCCAAACCGGTATCTAATCAGTTCATATTGACTTTCAATAAGTGTGTGTAAATCTTAATATTTTTTAATTTTCATTGGTCATTTTGCATAAATGAACATTTTAATACTCTGGACGATTTGGACTTGAAGGCTCAAAATGTATACAAGTAAAAAAAAAACTGAACACATAATTTTTCCTGTGGTACACAATAAATATTAAAAATGACAAAGCTAAATTTAAAATGTGCCGATAATCACATCAACTCAATACTGTGAGTGATTAGATTAGAAAATATATTTTTTGAGAGAATGTAAAGATATACTTGATAAAGATTTTATCTAAAGATTTATTATTTTGATAATTAAGGTTCTATTCTGTCTCTTTATTAAAAACCTAACAAAGTCTTACATTTATTTAGATGGTGTAACATCACAACTCTTTACCTATATTGCCCTCTCTAATTGGTTTGAAACATAACTTGGTTATTAGTTACTTATTTAAAAAAAAAAAAATAGTATTGATATTTAATATTACAAGTAAATTATTGAATTTAAAAGAACAAAAAGAAAACAGTCACCTACCATTCTATATGCTAATAAGACATTACAGTTGTAAAAAATCATATAAAAAGCATTCTAGCTTGTTTAGTTCTAGCATATGCTTAATTTCAACCATAAAGTTGAATTCTGAAATATTATTCCAAATAAGTGTTCGAATGAGATAAAGTATTTTAAAGGCAAATCATAATTTACAGATTGTATCATGACAAGATTGCCATCATAAAAAAACATCTCCAACAGTTAGACGATGGGGTGTATCCAGAATATCAGCGACGTGTCAAGCAAATTGAACATCAGTTGAATGAGTGTCTACGTCTCAACAGGATATACAGGTCATTGCTATTTCATTTTTAGGGTTTGTACATAAAGGGCACCAATGGTAATACTATTATTAAGAACCTGCTGTCCGTCTGTCACAGAACTGTATCGTCTGAGTCATAATAGGTAGACACTTGAAATTTTTAGACATCATCCTTTCGATTAAAATTACCAAAATTTATTTAAATTGCCCATTTGATGAGAAGTTACCTTAGAGAGCAACCAACAAAAGACATTATCGTTTTAATACCCCCAAAAAACAGTTGTATTATATGAAAAATGGCTAAACAGATTTTGAGAAAATTCGGTATAGTTTCTTCGGTAGTTAAGTTTCAGAATGGTATAGTAAATCTTAGCCTGCCGGTACGAAACCGGCGGCGGCCGAGCGGTAGCGCCTGCGCGGCGGCGCGGTGGCATTATGGCAGCTGCCCGCAGGCTGAAAATGTCTTGGAGCGTCGCATTTCTTTAGCGGTCTCGATACAACTGTGTAGATCACGCGGGCGAAGTCGCAAGCGTAAAGCTAGTAATAAAATGGATCATTCATTTTTAAATCAGGTTTTCCTTCAACAATACAATTATTCGAAAATTGTTTGGGTGACTATTTTGGAACAGTTCATTTGGCAACTTGGTTGTAATCTAAAAGAATTCATTTTCTTAAGTGAATTCTTTTATGGAATGGAATAGAACAATAGGAATTTCTTGATGCCTATTGTTCCATTCCATTAGCCCATTATGCCCCACTGCAGGGGCTTAGGGCTCTCCCCAGGGTGAGGGGGATTGGAGCTTAATTCACCACGCTTCTTCAGTGCAGATTATATAAGTTGACAATCACTACTTCTTATAATAAAAAAACCTATTTGATATGTATATAAAGTAGTCTGTGGGCACTGTGGGTAATTCTACTTTATTTGGCTTGTTAGAGTGCCATGGTGGGGCCTATTTGCTTAAATAATTATAATATGATTGTCAATTGGTAATATATTTCTATTAATGTATGGCACATATTTGCTACAAATATACTTTGCACTTACTAATTTTCAAAATATGTTTTATTATAGGGATCACATGTATGAAGTAATAGAGAGGGAGTACATAGCAGAGAAGAAGGCTGCCGCAAAAGAATTTGAAGAGAAAAAAATAGAGCTGAGAGAGAACCTGCTCAATGAATTTGAGGACAAACGAAAAATTATTGAGACAGAAAGATACAGTATGGAGCTCAACGGAGATTCTATGGAGGTAAATATTTTTATACTTATTAAAAAAAAATCCAATATTTATCATTTAATGATTCCTACCTATCCTTTTATAATTTTGCTTCAATATAAAGCAAATTATTTGCAACTTATTTTTTTGTTCCGTGTAGCACACATCTTTATGAGTTGCGTTGCATGTCGATGACGTCCATTTTTCCATTTTAATAGGCGTCCAACCCCGCCGTCTGTGGGTGGTGTAGGCGAGAATATCTTAACCGCAAAATAGTATTGACAGATAATAAAATTAGAATTGGTGGCATTTGTTTAATTTATTGTGCTGTATATTTCAATGAAAATTATTAATTTTTTAAATACCGTTTAATGACAATTCCTATTTTAAAAATCCAGGTGAAGCCAGTAATGAAACGTATATTAAGAAGACGTGCAAATGAACCGGCGCCGGCGCCAGAAAAACGTCGGAAGCCGCTCACGACAACTCTAACTTTTCAATTGGACGAGCGTGAGGTTGAAGCTGATTTGAGAGATATAGCCAGGAATTCACCCCCTTCCCCCGCACCGGTGCCTACGAACAACGCCGGGCACAGACACCATGCTTTGGCTGTGCACAATTCGGCTCAGCCTAGAAAACACCATAATTCCAGTAAGTGTTGCTCGATGATTGCTTGGTTCAAGAACAGAGGCAACTTTGAAGAATATTTACTTTATACTTATATATAGTTCTATGGTGTTTTGAAAGCATATCTCATGCTACTTTAAGAACTGAATTCCACAAAGCAAATAGTAAACTTATAAATTAGTAAGAGTTATAATTTTTTAAACGCCGCTTGGCGGATTGCAACTTTGAACTTCTGAGCTCGCCGTAAAAGGGTGCTACCATGGGCTACCATTTTTAATCGGCATTTTTTGCCCCTAGAACATTAAATCAAGCTTCTTGTTTTAATCAAAAATTTATAGGTAGACAGATTTTTTCACATTACTGACTAAATATCGATATGGGAATTTACCCTGGATTCTTTCGCATTACATGCAGAGTGCTTGCCCAAACCATCAGAGGTTGTCATTGATTGAGCCAATATTGTATGAGCATAACTTCCTATAGTATCTCTTCTTGTAAACAACAATAGTGTTGTGCTATTTGCTTTGAATATGATAATATGTAGAATAAGACTGTACTTGAATATAGTACAGTACAGTACAATATATATTAGTTTACATAATAACCCATTAAATTTAAGACAGCATATGAATAAGAACAAGGTATATCTAGATAACTAAACCATAGTAATAATTTTTGTCATAACAAGATTTATTATCAATGGTATTTATTATTAGTATTCAAGGGAAGTACCAAAATATGCATACTTGTAAAATGATTGAAATGTCATCTTGTGTCATGAAGAGTGTCACTTGTTGCAGTGACTTTTTCTATATCAATATCATGTGTTAAAACAGAAATTAAATTAAAATTGAAGTCTATGAATATGTTTATGGGAATCTGATGTTATTCAATGATTTCTTAGCAACATTATTTATCCTTTTGACTTGTCATCAATTGTTATCGATCAATTGTTTCTGTCAATTAAATGGCTCGTGACTTTCAATCTGACCAAAAGACATCGGTCACCTCCCATACTATCTTGGACCTCATTTCCAGGGTAGTTGTATAAAAATAATAAATGGTGGATTTGATAATTATTGGTGTAGTAAAAATGATCATATATTAATATTTACGATACGAAGCCAGAATTAATAAATATCGTATAATAATACTTCATACATGGTTGTTTAGGCATAGTTCCTTTGCCTTCTTATCAATGGGAGAATATGACTGCGCTATGCTCTATAAGTCATTGACGTAAGCGGGTAAGTATGTAGAATGGGTAGCAGCAGTAACATATGTTCTGTGGTAGCATCACAGATCAGTCGGTATGAATATGATCGGATCTGTGGTATCGGATGGTATGTAGATACCGTAGATACATAATTTTTTTTAGAGTTAGCGACTGTTCTTGTATATTCTGGTTCTGTACTCTTCTAATTAAGTAGGTACTGAATTGTGATGTTTATGATTTAATTAAATAGACTAAATTTTTAGGAAACTAGTCCACTTTCATTTCAAAAGCTCTTTTCGTTTCTCATAGTAGGTCGTTCAGTAGGTATATTACAACAGTAAATAACTTTTATTATTTATTCAAGATTTTTTTTCAAAAGGAGCGGATAATTTAACACTGATTGGCGACCAGCAGAATCATAACAAAAATGAAATTCTATTGAAGTTTTGAGGTTATTTACTTACTGAACTGACTTTCTTATTTAACATATTTTGAGGTTATATTTGCGTGATAGTGTGCAGTACCGTTGCGTAAAGTAAACTGATGTTTAAAAGCTTTTAAGACTTGATTTTATGAATTACCTACTCGGAATTATCGAGTTAATACGAATAAGGTAGCGAGCGGTCAGTAATTTATATAGGTACCTAGGTATATTTTCGAAATGTACTAAATACTATGCCTTTTCATTTGATATTCAACACAACATATATAGAATAATAAACATACCTGGAACATCCCACACAGCGCCATCTAGTCTCAACTAAGCAAAGCTTGTGTTATGGGTACCAGAGAACTGATATACGTACTTATTCTTTTTTTTTTTAAATAATACATACATATTTAGATACTTTGCAATGGCATTCGAAATCTACCAAAAATTAAAAAAAAGGCCAAAAATACCAAGTAAGAAAGATGTATTACAGTGGTCACACTGCAGTTAATCAACACTGTGGATCAACACCCAATATACCCACGTTCCGTTTTGTTTACAGAATTATTGCCTTCACAAACCGTTTACATGACTTTTTTAAATTTTCTGGCTTCTATTTTTTGCAGTAAGTGAATTATACTAAGTGATTTTTGAGCTTTTTTTTTATGTATAGAAGGCATTTGTATACATTTCAAAAAGGTCAGATCCATTTTGACCATCATTGTTTGGTTTAAATTATAAGTTGTTAACTATGAAGTTGTTACTACTCACTTCACCACATGATGTGCCACACTGTGGACTATTGTTTTGCAAATGTGAACCTTTTACTATATTTATTTATATAACCTATATTTCACATGATATATACATATATATTTTGTCATTAAACTTCATTCATTAATTAAGAACCAAGTGTATGTTTGGCACAACTAAAAATTTGTATCATGGAGTAAACCTATTTTTCATCACAGGTGACTCACCAGTACGGGATACTATGGACGCAACAGATACAAGAGTGGAAGATGGCAAACTCCTTTACGAAAGAAGGTGGTTCCATCGTGGCCAGAGCGTATACGTTGAAGGAAGAGAGTTACCGCGTTTCGCTGGACATATACATTCAATAACTGATGACTTGGTAAGATTAATTAAAACGATATTTACTCAATAATTTTAGACAATTCTAAGATTTTGTAATATCTAATCTGTGCTCGGTTCATCGAGATATTATAATTTTTAAGAATATTTTATATCTCTTCACCCATCGTTAATAACAACCAATTCTATGGCTAACCAATATAATTTTTATTTTATGTTAATCTAAACATTATGCACATGTTACACATTATAAATATTGTACACATTGTTAAGATATGTTAATAAATGACTATTGTTATGTAGTGTTTATAATATTATTTATTTAACTTGTTACAACACATTTATTCAATAATGTACTTTCATCTTGAATCATAGAACATTAATCTCTTTTATGTCACAGTCAATCAAATTAACATAGACAATAAACCCTACACACACTATAAATGTACATATTTCAACACACATATAATACATGTTCGCGACAGAGAAATTCCTGGGCGCACTGTGACTTCTTTGTGCACGCGCACCGAACGGGCAATGTACTGATAGAGAAAGATCGAGTTAAAGTATACATGCAAGTGATAAGGGTTATATAGTTTTTATAGCATTTGCATAGTATAGTTAAATGTATGTTGCGTAAATATATAATGTGCTTTTTCCGCGTTTCTTGTCTCCGTCCTAGTTGGATAGTTGCTCCAGTTTAAATAGATAAATAAAATTAGTCTCTCTTTTGTACTAATAGGCTCCGCTATACCACCAAGACGTATCTGAAAAGCAAAAATGGCTTTCATCATTGTATTACCTTTGGAACATACTGGAGAATTAATAGGCTTTCATTATAGTACTGCCACGACAGGGTGCCCATTCTTTCTTAGATGGCTCGATTGTTTCAAAGAAAAGGCGCCAAAAATTTATGGAAAACGCGGGAAATTTGTACATAATTACATAATTGTATTTACAAAAACGGAGAGCGAGCCAATCCGAACAAAGTCACTTCTACTTCAGATAGTCGACATAAAAACAAGAGCAAGGACTAGACGGAGAGGAAACAAGCCCTGAAAAATTGTCTGGTGTTGTGATTCAACATTTTTCGACTATAGTCAGATACGAAGATCGGACGCTTGGCTACAATGATTAGCTCGATCCGTATGTTATAGACTGTACAGTACAGTGGCGCTCAGGTCGAGCGTCCTGAGCCGCGACAGGTGGAGTGCTCATACAAAGCCGCACACCTTGAGCGGCCAGTCACTGAGCCCGTACTCTGTTTACTAAGTATTTAAATAAATAAGTCACTTTTGTCATTGACATTAGTATCTACTACACTTTTTAAGACAACTCCGTTTAAACTACATCAAGAGGTCCTTCTTTTTCGGTATGTAGCCGAACCATTGCCATTTCAGTTTGCTATGTTTGTGACTTTATTTCTGAGAGAAAATATTAACCAAGGAATTAATTTCTTCACAGATCTGGGTTAAGAAAATAAATATGGAGAAAGTGCGAATATACACGGCACAGTTGGCGCGCGGCAAAGTAACACTCAAGAGGAGAGCTTCATAAGGTGAAAACTGAATGGGTCAGTTTATGAGGACCGAATGAGAATGAGTGATGATTGATCTATAATCTAGATTATTTAATTTTATAAAGAAACATAGTTATTAAACATTAGAGGAAAGTGAGAAATGATACTTGTCATAGATTTATTGAAAAGTGTACAACATTACTGGTATTATATTATACCCTGGAGCTTTCTTATTTGTTTGTATTATCGATTTTTAATTCGATATGTAAAAAAAAAGAAAAAAATATATGATTAAGAAATATAGGTTATAATTTAGTTGTCCTATTTTTCAAGTAATAGGAAGAATGAAGTGTTTAAATATGACGGCCGACCAGTGCATGCATAGTGTTAAGGCTTTGAAATATTTCTATATTTTTTTTCCACCAAGTTAAACATATTTAAACACAGTGCGCGTTTTTCAGCTTACTATGGTTCACGAGTAAATTTATTATAAATATTTAAGAATTTTTTAATAATTTGTTTACTTAGTACCAAGTAATATTGTATATATTTTTGAATACTTTTGTTAAAATTAGTAGGAATGTTTTTTTTTTTTTTTTTGATGATTGAATCCTGTCATTCTATAATTCTATAATAAAGAACAATTAATAGCAAAATGATATTACCAAAATTGGTTGTCTATTATACAGACTTATTAGTGCGAAAATATGGTTAAATATTACATAATTTTGTGATTAATATTTTTTTCAATGCTGCAAATATATTTTGTTTGGTAACACTATTTGTACAATGTAGACGGAAACCAGTATTTTTGCAAAACTACATAAATCTCAATAGAAACCTAAATACAAATGTTTATTTTATAATAAATTGATGAGATTTACATTTTTCATATGCCTCTATTGTTTATAGCTCTTTTCTGAACATAGGTAACATTGTATATAATTTAAACACCGGTTTAATTTAAATTGTTTGAGATAGCAGATACTCGAAAAATTAACAACTACTTACACATTTTTTTTTTTCATAATATAATGAAAAGTAATATATTTCATTCTCTTGGATTACAAAAATAACATTTATAAACATTGATATTGTACATATTAGAGCTATCTGTGGAATAAATTTATTGAAAAAATACAAATTTAAGTTTTGTCATATTTAGTATGTATTGAATTGTTTTTTTTTGTGCATGGTGTAATTTGAGATCGGGCTTTTATTGAAAATGTATGCTGGTAATACATGTTAAATTAAAAATACATAAAATTTAAACAGAAATTTAAAAAAAAAGATATAAATACAAATGATTAATTGGATTTTGCCGCGAAAATACAGTAAATATAAATATATAAGAATTTAAAGCTACAAAAAAAAGTTGCGAAGGCCGCCAAAGAAATAGAAAAGAGGATAAAGAAACGCATAGAGAAGCAGTCTGTGGAGAGTAACAAATGTAATAAGCCATTGCCTGGAACGTCGAGCTTATTACTACCTATAGAATCGGTCTAAGAGGTATAACGAGATGGGTCCAAAATTATGAAGACGACGAGTCTTCTCCAAAAGACCTGTGTCCATTGTAGCTTGTACGAGGAATGTCTAGGTAAATTGCACATCCAGTCAGTAATTAAAATTGAGTACACAGACAGATTGGTTCTTGTCTGTCACACATGCCAACTCTGAAAGAATTCTTCCCGAAACAAAACACTTTAAAAATGGTCATCGAGCGCCATCTGGAGTACACCGCTGAAAGTAGATTACCCGAATAAATTAAAGCGGAAAATATTTTAAATAAATTAGTGTTGCCGCCAGACAAGGATACAAATCTAAATTTGACGCAATTTAGTTAGAAATTATTTTTATTAAAACGTGAACTACGGGAAAACCTTGGCTAGCCTATATATAAATATCATTACGTAAAGTTCGGTGGTCACCATAGCTAGGTATGGGCTAAATTTTATTCACAATAAAACAAAAGAGCTATCTAAAAGACTATTAGGACATGTATTTTGTGACGATTTGTCACAAAAACTTGCATATCATATACAACTATGATGAATATGGTGACGGCGCATCTATGTAATAATATATCAATGGTAGACCTACATTAACTGTTGACATGAAAAAATAGTTTACAATACTTTCAAAGCGTCTAAGTTCACTCATGAGTGTGAGGCCTCAATTCTGTACTTTGGGATATAAATGTTTCATGTACAAAAATATGCTCTATCTAGATAGAAACAAGGATTCAATCATCAATATCAGAAAATGAAAGATATGGTTTCATTTATGTGTTGCCAATTTTAAAAGGTATGATAAATAGGTGCTAAAATAAATACTACAAGCTCCATAAGATTGTAGTGTCGCTCGTAGAAGCAGAAGACATTTCTATTTGCGTGGGTTTCTGTGTTAACGAGAGTCTTTGTGTTCTATAGATGTGATCTGAACTTAGTTGATATATTAGACTATCAATGGCCACCTCGCATCATATGCCATATCTTGCGTCTTCTGATTCTAATGCGATGACATTGTAATATTTAATATTGCCTCTGGACCTCAAAGGTATAAATCTGTTCAAAGCTTTAATAAATAATACAAATTGGCAAAAATTACCTTTATTTAATGCTTAATTCTGTGTCAAAAATTTTATATGGACTGCCATTTTTTTCATAAATATTTATTTATTGATATATATTTATTATATAGGCCAGTTGATTTATTCAATGCTTTAGTACCTAATTCATATTTTTTTATATAAAAATACCTAGGTAGTGTCTAAAAATGAAAACAAAAATTGAAAGGGAAGCAAAATATTACTGTATTTTTTTTTTACTGTAACACATGAGATTAGAAAAGCATCAGCTAACTACAGCACAGATCACGGAAAGACCACGAGTACTATAACCAATAATACGCAAGCGAAGCCAAAGGTGAATAACTTTCTGTTCGTTTGCGCATTCCGCGAAATAAATTGCCAGTACTGTCAGTGCACTGAATTAAAATTATTTTTATATTTAATTTTGCAGTTATTATTTACAAATTGAAAGTTGTAAATAATGTCTATAAAATTAAATATTAACATTATACTATAAATTTAATTACTTCTGAGGCTCAGATGTACAAGATCTCAAAACATTTTTATATATATCAAATGAGTAAAATGCTTTTGTTATATTTACAAAATATTTTGTTTTATGCTATAGATGTCATCAGACCGTCGGCCGAGGCCGTTTTTTTAATGCATCGTATCTTGTCTGTTGACATTAGGGCAGATTTATAAATTCCTCCTTTCATCGAATGTATTTGTCCTCTCCATTTAGGAAGCTAAGCTTTTTAAAAAATGCCGTCAACAGAAAAATAACCTTGTGAAAATGAAATGGCATTTTTGTATTGGGCATAACTTCCTAAATACAGAAATAATAATAATACTGGGACATATCACACAGCGCCATCTATTCACAATGTAAACAAGTATTATGCTTGTATTATGGAGTACTAGACAACTGATATACATACTTAAATATTCTCTATAATACAGTGGACTCATTAATCAGCCACTTTAATAGTCCGGCACGTCTAATAATCTGGCACCCTCCGCCCGCGCCACCCTCTCCCCTCACTATTCCTGTTCCGCGCTTGCGCTCTGGTCTCAATGTAACTTCAAAACTTATCACAATAGCACGCACATATTTAACGCTCTGCGCATATTCCACTTTATATTCCACAACTGTTTTCAAGTGAAAATAGTGTAGCTAAAAATGACAAGTAAACGGCTTTTATACAATCCAGTAATCCGAACATTCCAATAATCTGGCACGTCCTAGTTCTTAATAGTGCCGGATTAGTGAGAGTCTACTGTATTCCTAAACGGACAGAAAGACGAGCACATTTGACGATAGGATGGTTTTTCGAATCTATCGTATCATTAGGCGCAATACGATGGATTAGAAAAACGGCCTTGGCCGACGGTCTATAGGACAGAAGACTGTTTTTTTGAATCTGCCGTATTATGTCATTAGACGCGATACACTGGATTAGAACAGGCTTGGCTGACGGTCTATTTGTATTAATTTTAGTTTTTTTTAAGGAACTTTATTTCATATAAAATCTTATATAAAATATGGTAATGAAAACTCTTTCTAGTTTATCACTGAACTTTCTGCGAAAGTTAATCGGTGTTTTTTCAGACTTGATGTTAGATACCGACTAGAATTGAAGTGTCAAGCCATTAAATAGATTTACGAAAATGCGGAGTTACATTACAGAGGACACCGTAATGCATACATCTTAGAGAAATGTTCACTCTTTGAACAATAATAAAAATATGTAATATTCCTTCCCCTTAAGTTATTATAAGATCTGAATTTTTCGAGAACGATTTTTGTCTTAAAAGGAATAGGGTATTTGACTAATATTGAAAATATTATATTTACCAAGAAAATATAAAATAGACTTGATACGAGAACAAAATTTATAAATAAAATTATATTCAGTTGAAGAGATGGAACTTATAACTTGTAAGCTATTAAAAGTTTATCTCTGTCTCTTTCTTGAAAAAGAGAGTCACACCGTGGGTGTTGCCTCTCTGTCTAACAGGACATTTTAAATATAACTTAGTTATTAAATATTTACTTTATTAAATAATTTCACTGTTATTATATTATATTTAGAGTCTTTCATATCAAATGATTTAAAAAAAATCTCAACTACCCTATTAGTATCTGGCACCCAGTATAAACACTTCTTTCATAGTCGAGTCTTTGTCGATGGTGAAATAAATAAAGTGCAATGTTAAATGTTTAAAAAAATATAAGAAATCCTATTGGCTCTGAAACAAAAAAAAAAAACGAAATACATGTAAATATTGTTTAAAACTAGTTTCATTTGCCTTTCCATTATACAGCGTGTTCGGCTGAACGTATTCCAAACTTATAGAGCGTGGAGAGCTTACCGAACCAAAGAAAAGTTTAAAAAGAATTTAATAAGTGATAGAAAATTTAAACTTTAACAATATTTTTCTCGGTGACCGTTAGTTTGTGACATCTGCGCACTTGAAACATTTTGTTTATTTCGGTAAGCTCTACACGCTCTATATAGGCCAAACGCGCGACGCACCTATAGCCATATTCATTGTTATTTAAAGCACCTATGAATTAAAGATGTAGCAAATCGAAAGAGCTTACATTATTGATTAAAATTTCAGTTATTTATGGGAATAAATTACCCACTGAACGCTCTAGACGGAAGAGAAGACTAAATGAACCTAAAATTTTTTTTTATTACGTGAAGCATTGTTTTGACAAACTGAATGTCTTCGAAATAAAAACGAAGAGCCATCAACTGACTGATTGACCGAGTGGTTAGAGACGCTAACTGCAGAGCCAAGAGTCGCGAGTTCGTTTCCCGCTCTGGACAAATATTTGTGTGCATGAACATGTCTATTTGTTCCGTATCTGGGTGTAAAATATGTATATATAATAAAGAATATTTAAGTACGTATATCAGTTGTCTAGTACCCTAATGCAAGCATAATACTTGCTTAATTTGAGACTAAATGGCGCTGTGTGAGATATCTCAGAGATTGTATATATCATCTTTAATCGGTAGAATTTACATTTCTTTGACCAAGGCAACTATTCATAAATACAATAATTTAAAATAAAATAAAGTAATTATTAACATGAAATTTCTTGTTGCCGTTCCGAATACACTAGTTAATGCAGTGATCTTCAACCTTTTATTTATATTTGGCAAATGAAAAAGAAATTCAGAGGGCCCCAAGTGCGGAGAACATGGTAAATGAATGTACATAGTACAAAAAAAGATGTATTCAATCAAAGTCAAACAAAGATATGGATTTAGGGAACAGATGACGATTAGTGTGATTTTTGATGTTGTCGGGTTTTCACCAATTCACTAATATTCGCCTCTCTTCTTGAACAAGCGATTTTTAATATATTTTCCACTTGGATGTCAGAGAGACGGTTCCGATATTTATTTTTTGAATACGACGCTTCGCAGTTATATGTTGAACCGTAAAAGCTAAAAAAAATCAAAAAATCTCAGTCTTTATAGTTTTCAAATTATCTGGGACCATTTTCAAGAATTTTATATATATTCTTTGGTGACTCTTTTTCCCACGAAGAAAGCTTTATACATAAACGAGTCATTACCTACCTTTATTATAATAATCTAAGGTTAGAAATAGTTTAGGGCCGCAACTTAGACGAGAAGGGCTGCATGCGGCCCGAGGGCCTCATGTTGAATACCAATACGTTAATGGGTCTTTTTCCGTTGGCTAGCACAGACATAACATCGGCACTTGCCAAACACTGGCACCGGGCACTGGTTACATTTTCTACAGGTCGTACTGGCTATACACAATTTGTACCTATTAAGGTTCTAGAATGTATTTTAAAATGTAAAACGTTTAATATAGAATGAATAGAATAAAGGACAGTCGGGGGTTGAGAGATAGACGAAAATCTATGTACGCGACTAATGAGCCAAGTAATATAGAAAAATTGTAACTATTAATAATCGATAACAATAAAACGTGAAAGTCAGTGGAGTGATTCTTATCATTTTACGCCCTCGATAGGAACCGATTCTACAATAGGTATTTAAAAGGACCCCATTATGTACTCTGAGAAGTAGACCTTAGACAACAAGAAGCCAAAAAACGTACTGACGTCGTCGTGCGTCTTATTGCGTCCCTCAAACACAAGCAATGCATGAAAATCCATTACTCCCGCTAGTGGCGGGAAGAAAGTTGTAGAAAATCCATTACTCCCGTTGTCTTTTCTAATCATAAAACGACGAATTGACAAGAAGCTAGCTGGTATTCTAGGTAACTGGTGCAAGATGACGAGTTTCAGTCCGCGAGGACCCCCTGCGCCGATCTTCACCACCGCGAAGTCCACGTGCGCCGATCTTCGCTTCCGCGAAATTGCGTTTCACATTTTCGATACTGTGAAGTGACATTTTTGAGTATTAAACTCTACTGTCAAAATTATTTACTGTATGTTTATAATATTAGAATACGAATCTTTTATACGAAGACGCAAAACGGTACTAGCCACTTACTTTTTATTAAGAATGATAATTTTAAAAAAAGGTAACTAAAGTCAGAGCCGCCGAACTGCATCAAACTCTATGAAAAAAGCGAGCGGATTTCTTTTAGTGGTATATAAATTGCTCTATTTACATTATAATTTTATCTGCTAAAAATGTCTTCCAGAAGCGATATAGTGACGATTTTTCGGCTTCAATAAAATTAAAAGAAGCTGCTCAAGCTGTTATTGACGACTTTTTGGAACCGGGAAAAAGCATTGCTTTAAGTTTTAATAATTGTAGTAATTTTAATATTAACTTTAATTCATAAACATTTTATTTGTTTCATTTCCCTCGTAAGTGTAGTATAAAGTAGTGTGTATCACTCTGGAGAAATATTGATTCCCGCTTCGTGTATTTAAGGCCCTCCACCTCTGGCATCGGGCCTCAAATGCACACTTCGCGGTAGTTGGTCACTTTCTTTCCTCGGTGAACAATCTACTGTTGTATAGTACTTGCCATATAACAGGTGTGTTTTAAACTTGCCAGCTTGATGTGGGTTACTAAGTGCCTATCAGCTTGAAAATATAATATAACAAAAAGAATCAGAATGCGAGTGAGGGTAGGAAAGAGAGTGACAAGATTCGAAGACAAAATTAAATATAGAGAAAAAGTTTATTGGAGAAATGTTTGGAAGAAAAGGAAAGAAAAGAGGTCAGAGAAAAATTAAGTGATAGAGAAAGGTTCTATAGAGGAAACGGCTATACTGGAGAGGGAGGAGGAGGAGAAGACAGGAAGGTGGAAAAATGGAAAAGTGGGGAGAGAGAATGGGAATATAATAGGATTTTGGAGACAAGGTATAATAGACAATATAAAGAGTTAAAAGTTTCCAAGAGGCTACTGTACCTGGGAAAAAGGGAGGAACATGAAAGCGATGCATGCGCTACTGCACGCGCTCCCGTCGGCGCACCGGGAGATGCTGTCACTGGTGGTGCGGCACCTGCGCGAGGTGGCGGCGCGCGCGTCCCAAAACCTGATGTCGGCGTCTAATCTGGCGGTGTGCTTCGGGCCAACACTGCTACGGCCAGAGCGTGAGACCGTTGCTTCCATCATGGAGCTCAAGTTCTGCAACGTGGTGGTGGAGACGCTGATCGACAACTACGACTTGCTGTTCCTCACACCGCCACCCGCGCTCCCCGCACCGCCTCCGCCGCCACCACCGCCAATTGACGCGTCGCCTCCCAACGGTCACTTACGGTAAGTTACGAACTACATTAGCATGGTACCTTTTTATGAAAACACCTCAACAGATTTTACAATGTGAGTTAAAAAAAATTATTTGCCATGAAATTGGGAATTTCGAATAACATATGTGTTTATATGTATATATACTAACAGGAACAACCATCCAGATTTTAATATAACCTTTGGTAAAAAATTGATGGCTGTCTTGTTTCCTTTAGGTATTGTTCAATAGGAAAATATTGAGATATGACTACACAAACCTTTCCCAATACAAGTCACCATTCACGGCCGCCGCACGTTCCGCTCCGTCGCGCCACGTAGGTAACGTACCTGTTGCAACGTTACATCGTGTTCGCACTGTTCACAGGTTATTTTAATGTTTTGAGCTGATGTGAGTTGGAATCCCAATGTGTGTCACTGGTTTTTTATAGCAAACTTGACCCGGACATAAATAAGTAGGCTGAAGAGTATGCCTCAAAGAAGATATGCAAATGACCGACAGACAAATCAAACGACGCAAATGGCAAATTATGTTTTGAAGTTTGAATTATACTTTTTTCTGAACATGACAAAAGGCTTATTCTTCAACAACGGTGACATACTCTTCAAAAAACTTTAACATACTGCAAATTTTTATTTACTGACATAATTGTTCATTGCTGTTGTGGGAATCGATTTACCGTATTTTATAAGTGTGAATTATTTTTTTAGGCTTCCGTAGCCAAATGACAAAAAAGGAACCTTTACAGTTTCGCCATGTCTATCTGTCCGGGGTTTTTCTCGGAAACTATTGGCAATATATAGATGAAATTTGGAAGGTAGGTGTAATCTATAAACCGCTACACAATGACGTAGTGAAATTAAGAAAAATATTTTTTTGGAATAAGTCGCCATACATGTAAACGGCTTTTATACAATCCAGTAATCCGAACATTCCAATAATCTGGCACGTCCTAGTTCTTAATAGTGCCGGATTAGTGAGAGTCTACTGTATTCCTAAACGGACAGAAAGACGAGCACATTTGACGATAGGATGGTTTTTCGAATCTATCGTATCATTAGGCGCAATACGATGGATTAGAAAAACGGCCTTGGCCGACGGTCTATAGGACAGAAGACTGTTTTTTTGAATCTGCCGTATTATGTCATTAGACGCGATACACTGGATTAGAACAGGCTTGGCTGACGGTCTATTTGTATTAATTTTAGTTTTTTTTAAGGAACTTTATTTCATATAAAATCTTATATAAAATATGGTAATGAAAACTCTTTCTAGTTTATCACTGAACTTTCTGCGAAAGTTAATCGGTGTTTTTTCAGACTTGATGTTAGATACCGACTAGAATTGAAGTGTCAAGCCATTAAATAGATTTACGAAAATGCGGAGTTACATTACAGAGGACACCGTAATGCATACATCTTAGAGAAATGTTCACTCTTTGAACAATAATAAAAATATGTAATATTCCTTCCCCTTAAGTTATTATAAGATCTGAATTTTTCGAGAACGATTTTTGTCTTAAAAGGAATAGGGTATTTGACTAATATTGAAAATATTATATTTACCAAGAAAATATAAAATAGACTTGATACGAGAACAAAATTTATAAATAAAATTATATTCAGTTGAAGAGATGGAACTTATAACTTGTAAGCTATTAAAAGTTTATCTCTGTCTCTTTCTTGAAAAAGAGAGTCACACCGTGGGTGTTGCCTCTCTGTCTAACAGGACATTTTAAATATAACTTAGTTATTAAATATTTACTTTATTAAATAATTTCACTGTTATTATATTATATTTAGAGTCTTTCATATCAAATGATTTAAAAAAAATCTCAACTACCCTATTAGTATCTGGCACCCAGTATAAACACTTCTTTCATAGTCGAGTCTTTGTCGATGGTGAAATAAATAAAGTGCAATGTTAAATGTTTAAAAAAATATAAGAAATCCTATTGGCTCTGAAACAAAAAAAAAAAACGAAATACATGTAAATATTGTTTAAAACTAGTTTCATTTGCCTTTCCATTATACAGCGTGTTCGGCTGAACGTATTCCAAACTTATAGAGCGTGGAGAGCTTACCGAACCAAAGAAAAGTTTAAAAAGAATTTAATAAGTGATAGAAAATTTAAACTTTAACAATATTTTTCTCGGTGACCGTTAGTTTGTGACATCTGCGCACTTGAAACATTTTGTTTATTTCGGTAAGCTCTACACGCTCTATATAGGCCAAACGCGCGACGCACCTATAGCCATATTCATTGTTATTTAAAGCACCTATGAATTAAAGATGTAGCAAATCGAAAGAGCTTACATTATTGATTAAAATTTCAGTTATTTATGGGAATAAATTACCCACTGAACGCTCTAGACGGAAGAGAAGACTAAATGAACCTAAAATTTTTTTTTATTACGTGAAGCATTGTTTTGACAAACTGAATGTCTTCGAAATAAAAACGAAGAGCCATCAACTGACTGATTGACCGAGTGGTTAGAGACGCTAACTGCAGAGCCAAGAGTCGCGAGTTCGTTTCCCGCTCTGGACAAATATTTGTGTGCATGAACATGTCTATTTGTTCCGTATCTGGGTGTAAAATATGTATATATAATAAAGAATATTTAAGTACGTATATCAGTTGTCTAGTACCCTAATGCAAGCATAATACTTGCTTAATTTGAGACTAAATGGCGCTGTGTGAGATATCTCAGAGATTGTATATATCATCTTTAATCGGTAGAATTTACATTTCTTTGACCAAGGCAACTATTCATAAATACAATAATTTAAAATAAAATAAAGTAATTATTAACATGAAATTTCTTGTTGCCGTTCCGAATACACTAGTTAATGCAGTGATCTTCAACCTTTTATTTATATTTGGCAAATGAAAAAGAAATTCAGAGGGCCCCAAGTGCGGAGAACATGGTAAATGAATGTACATAGTACAAAAAAAGATGTATTCAATCAAAGTCAAACAAAGATATGGATTTAGGGAACAGATGACGATTAGTGTGATTTTTGATGTTGTCGGGTTTTCACCAATTCACTAATATTCGCCTCTCTTCTTGAACAAGCGATTTTTAATATATTTTCCACTTGGATGTCAGAGAGACGGTTCCGATATTTATTTTTTGAATACGACGCTTCGCAGTTATATGTTGAACCGTAAAAGCTAAAAAAAATCAAAAAATCTCAGTCTTTATAGTTTTCAAATTATCTGGGACCATTTTCAAGAATTTTATATATATTCTTTGGTGACTCTTTTTCCCACGAAGAAAGCTTTATACATAAACGAGTCATTACCTACCTTTATTATAATAATCTAAGGTTAGAAATAGTTTAGGGCCGCAACTTAGACGAGAAGGGCTGCATGCGGCCCGAGGGCCTCATGTTGAATACCAATACGTTAATGGGTCTTTTTCCGTTGGCTAGCACAGACATAACATCGGCACTTGCCAAACACTGGCACCGGGCACTGGTTACATTTTCTACAGGTCGTACTGGCTATACACAATTTGTACCTATTAAGGTTCTAGAATGTATTTTAAAATGTAAAACGTTTAATATAGAATGAATAGAATAAAGGACAGTCGGGGGTTGAGAGATAGACGAAAATCTATGTACGCGACTAATGAGCCAAGTAATATAGAAAAATTGTAACTATTAATAATCGATAACAATAAAACGTGAAAGTCAGTGGAGTGATTCTTATCATTTTACGCCCTCGATAGGAACCGATTCTACAATAGGTATTTAAAAGGACCCCATTATGTACTCTGAGAAGTAGACCTTAGACAACAAGAAGCCAAAAAACGTACTGACGTCGTCGTGCGTCTTATTGCGTCCCTCAAACACAAGCAATGCATGAAAATCCATTACTCCCGCTAGTGGCGGGAAGAAAGTTGTAGAAAATCCATTACTCCCGTTGTCTTTTCTAATCATAAAACGACGAATTGACAAGAAGCTAGCTGGTATTCTAGGTAACTGGTGCAAGATGACGAGTTTCAGTCCGCGAGGACCCCCTGCGCCGATCTTCACCACCGCGAAGTCCACGTGCGCCGATCTTCGCTTCCGCGAAATTGCGTTTCACATTTTCGATACTGTGAAGTGACATTTTTGAGTATTAAACTCTACTGTCAAAATTATTTACTGTATGTTTATAATATTAGAATACGAATCTTTTATACGAAGACGCAAAACGGTACTAGCCACTTACTTTTTATTAAGAATGATAATTTTAAAAAAAGGTAACTAAAGTCAGAGCCGCCGAACTGCATCAAACTCTATGAAAAAAGCGAGCGGATTTCTTTTAGTGGTATATAAATTGCTCTATTTACATTATAATTTTATCTGCTAAAAATGTCTTCCAGAAGCGATATAGTGACGATTTTTCGGCTTCAATAAAATTAAAAGAAGCTGCTCAAGCTGTTATTGACGACTTTTTGGAACCGGGAAAAAGCATTGCTTTAAGTTTTAATAATTGTAGTAATTTTAATATTAACTTTAATTCATAAACATTTTATTTGTTTCATTTCCCTCGTAAGTGTAGTATAAAGTAGTGTGTATCACTCTGGAGAAATATTGATTCCCGCTTCGTGTATTTAAGGCCCTCCACCTCTGGCATCGGGCCTCAAATGCACACTTCGCGGTAGTTGGTCACTTTCTTTCCTCGGTGAACAATCTACTGTTGTATAGTACTTGCCATATAACAGGTGTGTTTTAAACTTGCCAGCTTGATGTGGGTTACTAAGTGCCTATCAGCTTGAAAATATAATATAACAAAAAGAATCAGAATGCGAGTGAGGGTAGGAAAGAGAGTGACAAGATTCGAAGACAAAATTAAATATAGAGAAAAAGTTTATTGGAGAAATGTTTGGAAGAAAAGGAAAGAAAAGAGGTCAGAGAAAAATTAAGTGATAGAGAAAGGTTCTATAGAGGAAACGGCTATACTGGAGAGGGAGGAGGAGGAGAAGACAGGAAGGTGGAAAAATGGAAAAGTGGGGAGAGAGAATGGGAATATAATAGGATTTTGGAGACAAGGTATAATAGACAATATAAAGAGTTAAAAGTTTCCAAGAGGCTACTGTACCTGGGAAAAAGGGAGGAACATGAAAGTCAAAAAATAATTGCTAGATTGTGGTGTGGGAATCTGGAAGAGACAAACATGTACTGGATGGCAGAGGAGGATAGAAGGTGTAAAATATGCGGGGGAGAGGGAGTTTTGGAGCATGTTCTCTTATTTCCCATTCCTTCAAAGCTTTGCAGGGTGGAAGAAAGAATGGGAAATAAGAGAATTACTTGAGGAAAGTGGGAAGGGAGTAGCAGTGGAATGGGTGCGGAGAATAGGAAAAATAAGAAAGGAAAAAAGGGGAATAGGAAATACGTAGGGGAGGGTACAAATGTGAAGAAGAAAATTAAATGTAGTTTTTCGGGTTCGGCAGAATACCAGCGATGGTCATGTCTGTTCGTGGCAGGCCATCAACATGCTGAGCCGATCCCGTTTGCCATTAAATCTTAAATTAGGAAACAATGTAACAAACTTTTTGTATATGTTTTTGACAATAAACGATTTTATTATTTTTATATATACGTACGTAATGCAAAAAAAATAATAATTGGAAAGTGATAAATAAAATGTCCCTGTATAAACTTTTCCAATGTTAAAACAAGGCAAATTAATTTATACGTACTTCGAGACCAATACCTACCCCTAATAAGTGAGTTAAGATTATGTGGGATGTGGTCTGGTAATACACAAATGACATTTTATGTACCCACTTAAATGGACGCACAGTAAGTTTACGGTTCCTTTATTACCGATAACACACTGATTACTGGCGATCATTTGAAAGAATCGATTTTTAACGAGTCGATTTTATTAACGAACGTATTGTCACGTTATGTGTGGTTAAAGTAGGTACTTACTTGGTGTAATAAAAATCGAAACTCGAGTACGGTTTATAGATACACGTGCTATTCACCGTAGGTACACCTGCAGATGTTATATTATAAACTAGCGACCGCCCGCAGCTTCGCTTGCGTAGACTACACATTCCTGTTTTAGGTAGTATTAACATTCGAAATGGTTTATACGTACTTTTTGCTGAAACTAATATTGGGTACACCCATTCAAACTTGCAATCTTCATTCTCCCCACTCATTTAAGATAACCGATACTACCATACTTTTCACCTCCCGTTTCCCACCCTTAAAATGTGGAAATCCAAAAACCCCGAAACACGTCATTATTTATTTAAATAACAAAGACTCTCATACAAAGCCCCTCCATCCCTCCCTCCTTAAATTCGAAATTTCCAAATATTCCTTTCTTAAAAAATTAATACTCACGTTATAAAATAAACCACTGTTCCAAATTTCAACTTCCTAGACTTAGTAGTTTCGGCTTTATCTACGCTGATAGATCAGTGAGGACAAACGACAGACAGCCACAAAAGTAGCTGATTTCACTCTTGACAACTTACTTTCACGTCTGTAAAGTTTTATTAAAATCTGTTCAGCCGTTTTGGAGATTAGCTCGAATAGACACATAGACTTACAGACAGATAGACGGACAAAAAGTAGCGTATGTCACTTTTGACCACCTCCTTTTCATACCCGTGAAATTTCATTAAAGTTGGTTTAGCCGTTTTGGAGATTAGCTCGAATAGACAGATGGACGTTCATACAGACATACAAAAAGTAGTGTATGTCACTTTTGACCACTTTCTTTCCACATCTGTGAAGTTTCATCAAAATCGGTTTAGCCGTTTCGGAGATTTGCTCGAATATACAGACAGACAGATAGTATTATTTTATACATATAGCCTATAGCTTTCCTCAATAAATAGACTATCCAACACAAAAATAATTTTTCAATTCGAACCAGTAGTTCCTGAGATTTGCACGTTCCAACAAACAAACAAACAAACAACCTCTTCAGCTTTATAATATTAGTATAGATATAGATTAATAAGCAGAAATGACTACAACGTATTATTTATCAAATAGTTTTTAAGACTACTTTATAAACCACGTTTCGTGTGCCACTGAAAAAACGTTGAACATTGTAAATTATTTTCACGCGTAATCGCTTTCTAACAGTTTATTGCAAAATTGTACTAATTTCAACGTCCATTCCTACAAAATTTGCACGTCAGTTTGATATTGAACATTCATTTATTTCTTTTCTAAACTTGACGCTCACTTCGTTGCCATCACTGACACATCGCTTGTCAAGTGCGTCTTTCGTTTACGAAACTCTTTCCAGAACACTCCTATCTAATAAAATCGATCGTCGCTTGTTTTTGATCGTAGTTTCTGGCAAGAACTACTGACGAGGAATTGTCGATAATCGATCTCAAGAATGTACATAATTATAACAATAATTATTGCTAGAACATAAAATTTAACTAGCCGGTATTAGCACGAAACAAAAATTTGCATTCAATTTGAAAATAAGTTCCGTATTGAAACCTTGTTGGTACAGCATGTTACGTTAGGTACGTGAAAATACCTTTAATTTTGATTTTCTGATTTTTCTATTCAACGGGATTTTATAAACTCTGAAAAAAAAACAACGAAATTGCGATGGAATAGATCAAATATCCAATAGACGCAGCGTAATAAACTGAAATCGAATTAGTAGGCATAATTAACCACAGATGGCGCTACCTGACTAGTTATTAACCCTTGCAACTGATAGCGTTATCACTTCGAAAATACACGTATTGCTTGAAATAAAAATATTCGAATGCAACGGTGTAACGTATAAAGAGAGCAGAACATGTATAAGTTTTAGTATATGATACCTCAAAAACCCCCCTTTTTCAACATAATATTTTATTTAAAATTTTCAAAAATTGTGATCGTTTCAATGATCGTTTTATTTGAGGCGACTTTTAGTCACGTAATAATAACTTGGATCAATTGCATATGGCGTAATTCGCGTATCATTTTATATCTCTAACAAACCTGTTCATGACCTTTGAAAGATGAATTATTAATAGTGTTGTGTTCTTATTCGCATTGTAAAAACTTATTGACATATTTCGTATCGCTTTTGATACACTCTATCGTAAATTATAAAATGCTAAGTCGTTTGTGGTTGGGAATGTTAATTAGTTATTTATTCAGTTGAGCTGTTTTCTTACCTGATATTTGATATTTGTTATTTTGATTAGTGATTCAGTAACCAATGGTAAACAGCCATAAAAATGCATTTACGTAAATATATTATAAATATAGGTATACCATAAATACGTGTTATAAGTCGTGTTTATTCAAAATTCTTTGAAAAGGACTAGACGGAAAGAAATATGTTATACCTAAACATAGATAACAAAATAATCAGGATCGAACGTCTCATACTATGAAACGATCGAAAATGTGAGCAAAATGTCAGACTCTTTGGTTAGAGAGACCATACGCCATTATCAATGTATTAAACAAACATTTTGTCAAATTACACACAAAATGTGATTTCAGAATCTTTATTTTTTTTACCAATACGAATTCTACATGTGGTTCTTACGAAATTCTACTACTTCACAGCGAATATTTCAAAGTATCAACAAACAGTAAACCGCTCTAATAGAAAATACATTAAAATAAATTTTCGACGTCATTAATTCATGTTGCAAATTTTTTAAATAAAAGAAGAGTGTTGGAGGGAAAGTAGGTACTTACCCGAATTTTTGATGATAGCATCTTTAACTGAAAGAAAACCTTTCATTATTTTCAAAACAAAGTAATTTAAATGAGTTCAAAAATTTGTGATAGGTAACTTGCTTGAGCCGGGAAATGAATTTGTGGACGTTTAAAATGAAATTATTCTTTTTTATAGCAACAATCGATAAGGATAAATTTTAAGGATCAATTTCTTCCGAATAACATAATAGATGTCTTACTAATAAGGAAGACCAAAAAAAAAAACATTATTAATTTTAATATTTTATTGTACCTATTTACAAAGTAAAGAAAGTAGTTCACCTATTTAACTTATGAGTTGTTTCGAAATAATTATTAAATAATAATTAAATATTACACATATTAATAAATTCTTTGGTGGAATTCGTTTCGTGTAAACTTTTGTATCGAGTTGTGGCGAATGTTAAAAATATTCAAGAACTGACCGGCAGAAGTTTTATAAACCAAATTCTTTATATAACCTCATAAAAAATAATCTAATGGTGCGAGATCCGAGGATCTCGCAGGCCATCTAATGAGCCCATTGGTACTTATCCACCTTTGAAAAAATAAACTAATTTGTTAAGTGGAAATTTTAAAATGGGCTAGAGCACCGTCTTGTTGAAAAATAATATGACGTCGTTCTTCTCCATCAAATTATTCTGTAAAAGCTGCAGTAATTATATTAAGACATTTTTCCATATTAAGGCATTCATGTTACAAGGATGTTATGAGTTATGTGACAATTCGTCACAAAAATCAGTGGACCATGTGCAAATTATGCCGCATCCAAGTAATAACATATCAATGCTTGAGAGACTGTCGAGTTTTAAACTGGCATAACAAACAGACTAAATGTAGCGATATAATAATATGTGGTAGCGATGTATACAGAATACACCTTTACTAATAAGATTTCACACAAACAAACGCGCCAAAACCAAGATACAGTTACGCATACGTCGCGTCGCACGGATGGACAAAGTCAATTACAAAGTCGTTGTCCTGCGGCCGCGTTAGCGAGTTCGCGGCACGGGTGCCATTCAAAAGCCCGCCATCGATTCGATCGTCCGTCCCTACCTTCCGATATTTTCGAAAATTAGTAATTATTACTAATAAGTTATTCGGTGCGCGACGCGTCCTAGGCCGGGGACGACGATATCGCGCCACTGACACATTTTGGCGCACCGTTTGAATTTAGAACGCCTTTTTAATTTCTTTCGATTTTATTATTTGATTTGAAATATAAAACATTGTTTATTCTGTGCCAGTTACTATTTTTTTTCCTGATAAGGTTCCTGCGGGATTTGTGAAAGGTAAGGATATTCTGATTTTTCTAATAGTTTCTGTTCATCCTTTGTACGTTTATCCATGGTTTATTGAGAAATTTATTGTATAATAACAATGATTTATTTATAATAAAATGCGAGTTATGTAATGATTTAAAAATAGAACGCTCACCAACATTTTTCAACAAATAACTCTCATTTTTCCGTAAAATAAATAATATACGATGTAGCTGATTTATAACATTTTTCTGTACTACAAACTAAAATAGTGGGTTATATATCCTTATATTCCTCTCACTACGTATCGAATAATTTTAAATAACACATCTTTATTTTATGTAACTAATCAAAGACATGTAAAATGTAGAAAAAAATAAAATAAAAAACACTACTAATGATATTTATTATAAAAAAATGTAGAATTCGAACAGTTTTTTAAAAGATTTCGATGCTTTAAATACTGAACCTACTTGTTTACCATGGTTGTTTACGACATTTTCCGCCTAATTATTCTAGCTCTACTATTTATGCCAAAGGAATAACACCTAAATATTTTAGGTACCTATAAGCACCACATATCATTGTATGCACTTTACACATCACTTATATCACATTTCTCATATTTTGATGTGGAAACATTTTTTCCTAATACAAACCACCATACTGACAAAAGAATAATAATTTGTATTAATTTCATAAGTATTACGAACGTCATTAAAATAAAACTTCTGTTTTGCTGTCAGACTTGTCATACATAGAGTACCTATCTAATAAAAACAGTAGCGTTTTAATTATGAAACGAGGCCAAGTTAATCCTGCGGGGGTAAAGGAGGGCGTGTGGAATTCGCGAGACGGTCCACCTTCATAACAGCAGAAAAAAAAGTCAAGTATGAGTGATTGAATCGAGAGCGATCGATATGATATGCAGCTGTCAAAACACGCGGCGCATCCCATTGAACGCATTGAACTACCAACGCTGTGTTGTCAAACAATGCATATAGTACCACGTGTGAGAACAAACATTTTATGCTGGCCGCTTGCCGAGCGGGGACGAGCGTGAAGTGCCAGGATTAGGGTACCTGGGTACTGCCATAGGTACCTACTGTTGTCGCTGCAACATCTAGAAGGCGTTGTGATCGGTGGTATCTTGTCATTATTTGGTTAATTATCTTTGTCATTATGACTTGTACTTTAGTGTATATTTTTAATTTGTTCGATTTTAATAAAACATAATATTTTTTCATAATAATACAATGAACTAGCCAGTTAAAATATACAAACGAATGTTTTCTCAAAATTCCTTTATAAGCACGACAACGCGACATCCCCGAAATGAGATCTTAGGCACTTTGTTATTCTTATACCTATTTATTATGATATTGCCTATTGAATTCTGAAAAAAAAGTGTTTATAAAAAAACCTTTATATTTTATTGACGTTTTTAGAATGTACTCGTTGAAGAAATAACGCAAAAAAATACCAAAAATATGATTTCATTGCGCACAGTAATAATATGCGGCGTGTCCCCACTTTCAAATATCTATGTCGACTGCCGGCGCAAAAACATATAGTGCCAGAAGCAAAATATTGTTGACATTGCTTATAGGAAAAATGAATGCAACGAATAGGTTTACATGTTTGATTTCGCTTAAAAGTATTATTTTATTCAAATAGCAAACGGTTACACGTACAGTTAAGATTTTTTACAACCCGATAGACTTGTATTTTTGTTGGAATTTTGGATGAAGTATAAGCAGGAAAACTTACGCTAATTTTGTATCGTTTGAAATAAACGTCAATCCTTTTTGGAATCAGCCAATGGTCAAACAAAAGTCTAAAAAAAAGAGAATAATTAGCTCTATAATCTGATTCTAGTATAGGTACAGAATGTGAACAAAATACGCTATCATATAAATATGACTTGAATATTATAAAAGGCATTGAAGGCGGGGATAATAAAGAATTACAAGACATATTTGCTGTAAAAATTAAAATAGATTTTCACTAAAAGACCACTACTAACCATACTTGCTAATTGGTTTGCTCACGTCTACAATAGTGTACTTTTTATTCAGATTATAAACCTTGTTTTTTTCTTCTTTTCTTCTTTAAAATTAAATTATTTCTTTTAAATTATTTTACTACGCAGTCGGATTTTTATTATTTTATAGTTACTACGGATTTTTTTTAAAATATAATTCTGCTTGTTTCTAAATACATTTATCGATACTAATACACGTATACTAAAAACAAATGATTTGGTTTTTCGTTTGTTACGAATAAACGCAAAAACTGTTTTAAAAAATTCAAGCTACATTATCAGCGAGTAACATGGACTATATTTTCAAACTAGCTTTCCGCCCACGGTTTCGTTCGCGTGGACTACAGTTGTATCGGGACCGCAAAATTTTTTGCATGGATTAGTTTATAAGAAGAGTGACAGACTACTTTTTATCCCAGTACAATAGTTATAAGCATTTTGAATTTAAAAAAAGATTGAGGAAACAGATATTTAAATAAAATAGTTTCTTCTTCTAGTTTTCCGAACCGGTACCTACTTAACCAATTCATTTTGACTTTCAAAAAGTGTGTGTAAATATCTTATATTGAATAATTTTTTTAATATTTGATTTGCCTGTGTAGTCCTCGCGAGCGGAGCCGGGCGGAAAGCTAGTAGATTTACAAAACGCGGAATGAAATTATTCAGTTTATTGGAATCCAAGTAAACATTACTATTAGTGTAAATAAAGAAATTCCTGACTAACCAATGAGGTGTGGCAAAAAATAAAACCCTCATTGTATGTCACCACCACCAGTACAAAGTAAATGATAATTATTTTGTTGGTACAAGCGGCTTATAATTTATAAAATCGATTGCAAGTAATTCATTTTATATTGTGTTTTATGTCTGTAATTGTAATTTGATGATGTTGTTAATATCACTTTTAAATTTATTATGCGTAACGTGGAACGAACTTTTACAAACTGCAAGCCGCTTATGTACATACAAAATCATTTTTTTACTTTGTAGTGGTGACAATTTTTCGAATAAGGTTTTATTTTTGTTGAAATCTTTTTATTTTCGTTTTTTAATATTTGACGTTTATTTAAAAAATAATACATAATCCGTAAACAACAAAACATCGATGACAATCTTAATACCTATTATTTAAAATTTTCTGAAAAACTACTTATATCAGGTCATAGTAAAATATATGGGACTACCTTGGGATCACTTTAATGGAGTTTGGCCCCAATTCGGGATCTACTTTAATAAAATAAAGTCTAAACTATTCAAATCGATTAAGCCGTTTTTGAGATCACTTTTTCTGAAAAATGATATGTTCTATGTTTTAGAAAATTATATGAGATCACCTCAGGATCCAGCTTCATAAAATACAGTTGTAACTATCCAAGAAATCTGTGAACATACATAAAAACTTGTTTTTTTCCAATTCTCTGAAAAACGGTATGTTATACGTCATAGAAAAATATACAGAACAAATTCGGAATTTGGTTTATACAGTTCAAACTAAGTAAATCACTTAAAAACCGTTTCTTAAAAAATTTTGTGGACATAAACAATTAAAAAACCATATTGTCGAATACAGACCCTCTTCTTTTTAAATCGGTTAATAATGTCATGAATATGAGGTGAGAACGCTCTCGCTATAAAGTAAGGTAACATCCAAATACTGTCTTTGAACTTTCATAAAATTAATATAAAATTGTTTTTGAATACCGGTCCAGGGCGCGTTCCGTTCGCGCGATAACTATCCGGTACAGCAGCCCGATCGCATCAAATTAAAACATTTACGTTTCGGTCGCAATTCGTTTCCGATTCAGTTCCGATTGTCATCAAGTTTCGATTCAGCTGTGCGAGAACCGATATCGCGCTAAAGTTCAAACATTAACCCCGTGCATTAACCATAGTTTGACAGCGGTAAACTTTTTGTTCGGCAGCGGTTGCGATCCTATTTGTCAAATTAATAACGCGATACGGAATGCTATATCATAGACAAAATATTTATACTCGTAAATAAATATATTTTTATTATTTAATACAAATGAATGTTCAACGTAAACTTATAACGCCAACATATAAATATTTTCATCCTTTTCTGTCATAAAGGCTTCGCATAGCTTTTTGGTCAATCACTGTCTCTGACCTTAATTTAAAATTACGTTTTATAGATTTTTTTTTGTTTTACGGGAATAAAAATGCAGGGTATAAATATATTGAAATAAGTTTGCCAATAATAATGTTAATAATAATAGTTTATTATTTATAGTTTACTATAACGCATTTTCCGTAAACGTATCTTGCTCATTCGACGCTTATGTCGACCTTAACATTATAGGTTTCGGCTTCATAACATTAATTTCTTGTTAAACGAAACGACAATCTCACTGAATTATCAATGTTTTAATTAAATTAATCAAATTACTGATTCCTATGGAATTATTATGATTATTTTGATTTGGAGTCACAGAATTAATGCGGGATTGTTTATTTTTGTTTATTTTATTTTATATATAATATATTTTATATATTATTTCTTTATTTAATCGGATTATTAGTGTATAAGAACAATTTATTATAAAAATATTTTATAAAAATAATTGCTACGGCTAAAAGAAATTCCGAGGTGAATACAATTTTAAGAATACAGCAAAATATGTTTTGAAATTTGTTTCTGTCTAAATCATTATTGAAAAAAAAAATATTTGTTCATTTGTTGTAATTGAAATTAAAAAATTGGAAAATTATAATTAAATTAATTGTAATTGAGGAAATAGCATCGCAAAAATTATATTAAACTGTTTATTCAAAACAAGCGGTTCGTGCTTCTATCTTAAAGTTTGCTTGTTAAACGGCATTACATCTCATAGCTTACAATTAACTTACATTTAAAATATATACAGAAAAATATACCTTAGTACATTGCACGAACGGGCTAATTTCGTATATTAATTGTATCTTTGTCGCAAATTCGCAGTTCAGTTTAAGATAACCATCTTTTTACGACAACAAACTGAACGTTTCTGGTGAGCTTCGATTACATTTTACGGAAATACCCTTCGTAGCCGAAGCTTCATAAATCCTTCTGCGACAAACGAATAATCGCTTGATAAACAAAGATTTATTTGATGAAGGAATTCTCTTTAAGAACAATTTACTACTTGTAAACATAAGTATGAAACCTTTAGAAGAACTGAAGTGACTGACATAGCTGATGATTCTCACAGGAAGTTGAAGCGGCAACAGATAAGCCACGTCGCTCGGAGAAACGATAACAGCACCGAGCCCCGGTTAGTCTCACAACAGTTTTGTAGTGTCTTACAACTAAAGCAAAACTAACCACCCTCATACATTAAAATTCATCAAACTGTTTAGGTTAAGAGCATGACACAGAAAATAGACCTACATAGATACCTACAATCAAAAAACTTTACCCTCCGTATTCAGGGAAAAATAAAAGCAATGCAATCGAAACAAACGATCCCTATATTTTAAAACATGGAGCTCAATCGTTTTACTAACTAAGGATTTGTATATAGTGTGGGCGAGGAACGTATCATTGAGCTGAGTCAACAAATCATTGAAAAACGCGCAGAAGGTCATCCTCGCTACTACGAGTACATACGACGTGTTCGAACAATGAGCGTAGGCAACCTCACGCACTACTGGAGTACCTACCTAAAATACTTTCTCAACATTATAATAAACGCATCCTTCACTATCCTCGCATCAGGCATACAAGCGGTAAGCTAATCAGGCTATCGCCATAAACGATTCCGAGATAGTGTGGTTTTGTCGGTTTGCAGGCCACCTTAATAATAAATAATTAATTTTATTTAGTTATTATTACATACTTCATTCACAAGTAGACTTTGGTCCCAATTTAAATTTTTGAGACCGATTACGAGGCGACATTGTAACGTGCCATCCGCACTGTCTAAAATTATGCATATATGTATGTTTATGACTAAATCAGGTTCTGGCAGTCTGTCACGCCCTCATGATCTGCACAGATGAATCAAATTTTGGCATATATATATAGGTACATCAAAGAGTAAAAACGTTTTATTAACTTGCTAAGTACAATACATTGGCTATGGAATAATCGAGAAAAAAACTGCTATGTGTAAAACAGAAGAAATGGGCTAAATGCATCTATTTGAATAAAGCCGTACTGTCTACGAAACAATACTGTAACGATTATACACGCACTAGCAGACATATGGAAAATACATTCTGGAACTAGCTGGTGAGAAGACAACAAAAGAAGAAACAGCAATTCAAATATTATTAGAAGAAAGAATAAAACAAGAAAGATTACTCCCCCTTGCTCATAAAACTAGCTTTCCATCTACTGCGGCTCCGCTCGCATGGACTACACAGTTGTATCGAAACATCTTTTTCAGGAGAAATAGTAGCCTATGCACTCTTCAGGTTATAAACTATATTTACGCAAAAAATTATAGCGACCCGGTAAGTTCGGTAGTTCACACGAGTGGTGTCGCGGGCGGAAAGATAATTTGAAAATAGAATATAGCCCTGGTGTGGTGACAGCCCGAGCGCAGCGAACCTGTTTCAAATCTATAAGGCCATGTCGCCGTGGTTCGAACCCGGGAGTGTACCAATGAGTTTTTCTAACTTAAGTACATTAACTATAACTGACTCCGTGCCTCGGAGAGCACGTTAAGCAGTAGGTCCCGATTGTTGTCAATAGATGGCGGTCGTTACAATCCGCCAACCCGCATTGGAGCAGCGTGGTGGATTAAAGTTCCAAGCCCACTCATATTCAGGGAAGGCCTAAGCCCCTGAAGTGGAGTATAAAAAAGGGCTGCTGGAATGGAATGCAAAATAATATATGGGACATCCCACACAGCGCCATCTAGCAAGTATTATGCTTGTGTTATGGGTTACTAGACAACTGATATACATACTTAAATATTCTTTTTTTAATGATAAATACATATATAAATATTTTACACCCACACCCGGAACGAAATACACATGTTCATGCACACAAATGTTTGTCCCTGGCGGGATTCGAACCCGCGTCCCTTGGCTCCGCAGTTAGGGTCTCTAAGCACTCATAAATCACTCCTTTCGTTTTTATAATATTAGTGTAGACAATATTATATTAAATGGCAATATTAATTTTTTTGTACATTTGATTGATATTGTGGAAACACTAGCCCTCTATAATAAAAATTATTGGTGAAAATATACAGCTACGATCATTGCTCCGACATTTTATTTATTTTTATTAGACCAAAACCAGCATACAATAAACAATACAGTTCAATCTAAATTCCAACAATATATACAAATTAACGTTCAGTACTTTAATTAAAGCTACAAGTAGTGAAAGCCTTTACAATACACTGCGAGTAGGTACTGCGAGAGTTCTGACATGCACGTTGCAGGTTTTTTCAAATCTAAATTGAACCCAATATGACCTGATCCTTCTTTTTTTTTTATTATCGATCAAAAAAGAACACACATCATTTGAACTAGTAAACAAGTTTTCAAGTTTTTTACAAACCGACAATGAATCTTTAAAATCTTATTATATTGATTTGGCGTTTTCACAAAAAAAAAAAACATATAACACTACCTAAGGAATACCTCACAAGATGCAATTAATGACAAGTGACGTTAACAACTATATATTTTAACCAGATAAATGATTTTAAGTAGGAAATACGTCAGTCAACGTATTGACACTTATTGCAGGTTTTGAACATATTATTAATTGGTATTCGTCTCGACTGACTGGTTGTAAATATTGGTATGTTATTAACATAGGAATGTCGATTTAGTTAATTCGTACAAAAGACTTCAACACGATACAAATTTTGAGGTTCTCTATTCCCTACAAACGTATTTTTGTATTTCTGCTTAAACACATCAAGTAATATAAGTTTGTAATAATGATGAGTATGGGTGACTATATGAACTTGATTGAGGTTTTTTATTCGGTTCTGGATTGGAATTCTTGAACGCTATCGTACTTATTTTTTTAGAACATTTATGAGAAAAGTTTCTTTTGCATTTTCTGACGTTTTAAACGACTTCAAAAAAGGAGGAGGTTTCTCAATTCGACCGTATATATATATTTTATAATGTGTGTTCGCGGATAACTTCGTCGTTTATGAACCGATTTCGATGATTTTTTTTTATTTGAAAGTTGGTGCTTTATTGTGTGGTTCCATTTCAGTTTGGTATGGTTGTGACAATTACATACACGAGAAAACCATTTAAGTCTTAAATTTACATTATAACCGACTTCATTTAGTTCTTCAGACGTTTGCTTCTGGAAGTCATCATTTCAGGCTGATGAGGAAAGCTACAGTACTCCTTAACGGTTAGAAGCTAGGGATAATGCGATAATGCACTGCGATTTGTTGACAGTTTTCTGTAAACGGTGCTGTCTAATTTGAGTAGCGCGTTTAGAAGCCCCATTTATACTAAATACGAATAAGTTATGGTTGCGTATAACTATAATTTATTTTCTTAAATTTTTTAAACTACGTTGCATCAAAATTTACAAACGTACAGGTGTAACACACAATTACCTATAAAACAATGAAGTCACATACAAAGTTTCAAATCCGTGCTACTAACCACTGAAGAGTGCCCTAATGAGGAGACGATCTCGGCTTCAGCATCAATTCGTGGTGAATATCATGGTTAACTATTAAAATGCAAGGTATATACAAAATTTCGTGTTCGTGCTATTAACTGTTGAGGAGTATCATCATGAGGAGACTATCTTCTTCAGCTTCAATTCGTGGTAAAAATCATGGTTATCTATCAAAATGCAACGTATAAACAAAATTTCATGTTATTAACCGTTGAGGAGTGTCATCATGAGGAAACAACCCTGGCTGCAGTATCAGGTCATGTTTATAATTTTAGTGTTTTGTCATCGAAGTAACATATGTCTTCCAAATTTCAGCCCGTTAGCTTCAGTGAAAGTAAGTGAAAATCGCGTTCTAAGATTCCATTCCATACAAAAAAATAAACAAACAAACAGGTGGAACTAATATAAGCGTGTTAATAAAATATATTATATTTTTCAAAACTAATAGCCGTTTCATTTGATATGGCACGTAATGCACTAGCTAAAGTTTTTTTTTTAATTTCGTAATTCACCGCCAAAATGAGAACTTGTTTATTGTTTAGGTTCTCCAATAAATTTTGAATTACCTACGTAATATTTCATTTTTTTTTTCACAATTTTTGTGTTAGTAGTTTCGATAAGCGGGCTAGAAGGAATGCTTGATTTTCGTATTTTTTCTTTAATATCTTTTAAACTAGGCTTAGGTACTGAAATTAAAAAAAATATATAATTTTATATCTTATAACGAGCGTTTAATTTTTTAAAATCTTTTAATTTATTTCTCAGAATTAACCTCCAAAATAACTATTTGTTTCTTTATGCCATACGGCCATAGTCGGGTCACTTAACTCTGAATATGTACCAAATTAAACTTTTAGCGTCTAGTAAATTCGAAAAAAATACACTGTGACAGATGGACAGACAGACACGAGAGTGATTCTATAAATATTTCATTATTATTCTCTTATTTGCGAAACCCTAAAAACATATACATATATATTTGAATGCCAAAATTGTGCAGTTTCAAGTAATTTTAACGGTTTTTGAAAGCGTCAATTATTCGCCAATTACATGGACGTGGGATAAATATTCAACGATCTATAAAACTGTAATTGCGGAAACAATTATAAATAAACGCTCCAAACAGAATATTTATTTTATATTTTTTTATGTTTATCATTTTTAAACAATGTCTTAAACTTAGGTTCAACAGCTGACGGCCTACTTCAACTTAACTGTACGTTAGTGAAAAAGTCAGTTTTGACATTCAGTACCTATGTCGCAAATATATAGTATCAATCTACTGCAGAATTATCAGGTCATCACCCCAACAATATTAACCCATTTGCACCATATAGTCGCACATAACTGTTATCAATGAACTGCAAAATTAGCAACATGGTTTGATATTAGCATACCCACAATACTGTTCCATTCTCACTAAATTGGCAAAATTGAAAAACAAAAGTCACCGCCGCCACTTCACGATAAAGCAAGACCTCATACTAACGCCATAAGAACATAAATTACATTCAAAATTATATTCCATTCTCTCTGAATCGGCTCCTACCACTTAATTTTTTTCTAAATTTGGATCACTTTCTCCATAGAAAAAAATTTTGTTCCCGAGAACCATTGGAAATCTTTTTCACGAACGCAATGGCATTTAAGATCTCTCTAATAAATTGCGAAAATACGCAGAGAATATAAGTAATTATTTTTATTACGTAATTACATTTCATCTCGGTAATTTGTATCTATATATTGATATCTATATCAAAAGGCAATATCACACTTCAACTCCTTTACTAATGCTAATTATAAATTATCTTTAGAATCTTGCTTTACTATACCATCCGTCCGCAATAATACTATCAAAAATTTTCCTTTTTTAATTCTTTTTTAAATATTAAATACAATAGCCAAAATAACATTAGATATATACCAGATGTTCGGCTGAATGCAGTCCAAACTCAATAAACTTGTAAAGCTTACCAAACTAAACAAAAAGTTTCAAGTGAGCATATGATGCAAACTAACGGTTACCGAGAAAACGTGTTGAAATCTCAAAAAAAAAATATAATTTAGTTTAGTAAGCTCTGCACGCTCTATAAGTTTGTACTATGTTCAACTGAACACCAGGTATACAAATTCAATTCACTTCATCGGCTACTTCACGTGATTAGCTTTTCGTGGCTGAGTTTGTATTACCTTCTGAGTTTGAATTTTATTACATACTGATATCACAATACTTTCGCACACGCGCCTAAAGAACTATGCATCAATTAAACAAAATCTACAAGTGCGAATCGGACTCGCAAACGAAGGGTTTCGTATCACCATACTAAAATATAAAAAAACGAGCGCGACGTTAATGGAACTTAACCAATAATCGTTATTATTATGTAATTTAAGAATTATTGTATAAATATATTTCATTTTTATTTCGTTAGTTATTTAGAAGGGGCTCGATCTTCTCTGGCTAATCCGAAAAGTAATAACATGAGTGCACTGATAGCTAGAGACAATTTTTATTACTTATTTTATTACAGTGAACCTTTGACTTTATGCATCTTGTTTTCGCTTATTGGCTAAACGCTATCTGTCATTTTCTATGGAATTTTTACAAAATTTTTACTTATAAAATTACATTTTATAAGTTAATCTATTACTCGTTAAATATTAAAATTCTCATCATTTTTTAAGATCTATCGTTTGGTACCTCTCTCGTTAATATACGATCAATTATTTTTTTTCGTACTCCCAGAAAATTTTTTTTCTTAATTTCACTATGCCGTTGTGTAACGGTTCATACATTACACCTACCTTCCAAATTTCATCTATATATTGCCAATAGTTTCCGAGAAAAACCAAAGACAGACGGACGGACGGACATGACGAAACTATAAGCGTTCCTTTTTTGCCATTTGACTACGGAACCCTAAAAACTACGTAACGGATTCGCGAAGATATGTCACTAGGTTTAGCACAGAACTAACTGTACTAAATCTATTAATAGAATGTCGGCCCCGATTTTCAACAGTTCGAAACAAAAACTTTTAGCAATTGTGTTAATGTGGATTTTCGCGTATTACCCGCTACAACCCACCGAGCTATGAATAAGTTCAATAGAGGAGTGATGTTGGCCGTTTATTTAGTTCGAAAACCGAAGTTTTCACATTTGAGCAGTTGGTAGAATTTTATTATTAGCGTAATATCGAGTTTTATATACCAATTATTAAGTTTTACTATACTACAAGCTAGTCAAGTAAGCCAGATCAACAAAATAAAAATTAAATCGTAAGTATTATTATTATACTATTGTACGTATGCGAGATCTATGAAATAAAAGGAAAGTTATGCCGAAACTAGATGACGTAAAATAATACAAAAAAAAATTAAAAATAAGTTTTATTGCTCTTAAAAAAATGAACTTTTTATTCTAGAATTTAGTGGAATATAGAATAATAATTCATTTAACCTCGACTTGCCATGAAAAACTAATTCTCAGTAATTATACGTCGTAGTCGTCAATAGAATCCTAATTGGCGTCTGAAAGTATACGAAAAATTAAGGTGCATATGGATGTTGTCTATTTCAAGAAAAAATTTCAATAAATATGAATATCGAAACAATTCATGGGTATGAGATCAAACCGCGGCGCCCCGGTCTGACGTGAAACCACTTACATACACCTGTGTTCCATTTGAACATTTACATATATAATAATTTATTAGGCCTATAAATTGTTTTCACTATTTAGGAAAAAATCCAATAATTATTTGTTTAGATTTCAATCGTATTATATCGAGGTCAAAACAGTTAAATATTACAATTTAGATATCAATATATTAATTTTATTTTTTATTGAATACAAATCATAGCGTCTTGACTTCCATAAAAATTTACGATTATCTTTCCATTATATTGTGATTCATGAAAACTGGTTTTAATGATAAATGTGTTATTATCGAACCTGTCGCGTTTCTGTCGGACCAATTATAAATTTGGAGATCGGTGGGTTGAAATGTAAATTAATTTCGTTTGCGGAATTAATTAATTTTAAATTTCATTATGTAATACTGACTTTTCGCCTGCTGTGTCGGCTGTGTGGATTCCCATGCACACTGTCCTAAAAAAATACCAAAAAATCGTTCATTGTCTAGTCTCTAAGATAACAAAGCGTAATAAATTGTATTCTAGATTAAACCCTGGGTTACTACTAATAAATAGCCAAAAAGTTTCATCGAATTCGGTTCAATGCTTTTTGAGTTTATCGTCTTTATACAAACAAACAGACAAAATAAGCTAATTTCTAAGTTAGACCCTGGATAACGACTAATAAATTACAAAAGGTTTCATCAAAATCGGTTTACGAATAGACTAAATAAATTGTATCTTAGATTAAAAGACCCTGGGCTATGACTGATAAATTATAACTCTTCTTAAGGCGGTAAAATAAATATAACAACGTGTAGTTTTTTTTAATCTAGTCAAAAAAGTTTTGTGTGCATATCATTTAAAGAATATCGTAAATTGATCGACAAAAACCAATATGAAATGTAACGAGACGTATTTGTAATGTCACGGCCAACCGCCACAATTCTGGTCACGCCTAACTATGCTGTGACATTTCGACTGTCCTTTTTTTATGTTAATAAAAATACAGAACGCTTAGCCAGTTGTTCAGGAAATGATACTTACCAAACCAAATTAGATAGGTACAATAATAATAATTACATGCATTCAAGTTTTTCTATTATAGTCAATAAGCAGTACCTACTTCCTAAATTAAACCATTTTCGAAAAAAAAATAGGCAATTATAATTAAAATTATATACAGGTTGAGTTTTTGAGATGAAACTATATGCACCAAATATTAAACTACAAGAAATAGAGGAAAGTATTCAGCAATGAGCTCGATTTTTAAGAAAACAAAAACGACATATTCACTTTTTTGAAAAATCTGTAACTTAGTTATAAAACAGTTGAAAAATTGGTTCTTGTGGATTGAACATGTCATCCGTGTATCCACCATATAAAATGCCTTACATGGCATGCTGCTGAAACTGTATGATTATGTACCTACATCTTCTTAATACCTGTGACATACAATAAGTTGATAATCGATTTGATTTAATTTGAATATGACTAAGATGTCACTGATAAAACTTTAAAGAGTAACTAACGGTTTATCGAGACATATTTGCAATAAAATTAATCACTGTCACATTGTCACAATTTAAGCAGTGAATATTGAGTACATAGATACCAGACCCCGGATGTACATAGATACAGCATTGTGACCGTAAAAAGTGTGCGCAACAATATATGCCATAGATTTTTGAAGAGATATGGTCTGTCCAATCTTAGATTCTGTCATTTAGCAAAGATTTTCAGATTTCCAAGTATGAGACGATCCATTTTTAAATATTGGGTCGGGAAAAAGTTTCTTCGCATTTTATATGAAAACTAAAGATATTTTTTTCAAAGTTTATTTACATTTAATTACAATATATATGTGCCATTTTGTTCGATAACTATCTGCCATTTTGTAGGTAGTGACATGATCCCGTTGCTGTAGAAATTTTGGGACTTGTGATCGAAAAAACGCGACAAGTAGTTTTGGCAGTCCTCTCTTGATGTTAACCTGATACTGTCTAAAGAATTCTGAAAAGACCGAAACAGGTGGAAATCTGAAGGTGTAAGGTCAGGGCTATATGACGAATGCATTAACACCTCCCAGTCAAACTCTTAATTTTTTCTGAATGACTAAAGAGGTGTGAGGTCTAGCGTTATCGCACTGAGAGAAATCCTTCGTACAGACGAACGTATATTTTAGAAATATACAGTCAACGTATACTTTAGACTTAAATACGTACAATATAACATTAATACGGACACATCAAAAGTACACCGACAGAATTGTCCTGCAGCTGCATGTTGTAATAGGTATACTATGCTACGCTAAATCAAGTAATACCACGGTTTGAGTATACAATAGGAAATTGAAACAAACAAATAATATATAAAATTAATAATTTTATTGTAATAGCCCCTACAAACGAGCACGCATTAAATGCAACAAAAAAATTATTTACAATAATTAAAATAATGTCAAATGATTATAATTTATACGTCGCGTATTGCAGCTGTAAAGAGACTTTGTCAAAATTTTACCATTGCCGAAACGAAAAATGATCCTTACTAATATTACAAACGAGAAAGTTTGTATGTATGAATGTTTGTTTCTCTTTCACACAAAAACTACTGGATGGATTTTAATGAAATTGTACAATAATATAGTTAATACATCAGAATAATACATAAGTCATAATTTATAAAGATACTAGCTTTCACGTGGATTACACAGTTGTCCACTAATTAAAAAAAAAACATTATCAGCGAGTAACATGGGCTATGTTTTATTTTCAAACTAGCTTTCCGCCCGCGTCTCCGCTCGCGTGAACTACACAGTTGTATTGGGCCTGGTACCGCCATGATTTTATGCATAGATATAATTTATAAGCTGAGACATGACTAGACAACTTTTTTCCCGGAAAGCCCCTCTTTCCGGGAAAAAAGTTGTCTAATCATGTCTCAGCTTATAAATTATATCTATGCATAAAATCCCGGTACAACTGTGTAGTCCACGCGAACGGAGCCGCGGGCAGAAAGCTAGTATTTTCATAATTCAATGTCTCAGTCATAAATAGGGTTTCATGCGCCGGATGATCGCCTTTTACTTTGTTTTGCCACCGTAAACACGGATAGATTACGTAAATCGACAATCGTTTTGTAACAACATTGTTAAATTGTCAGCGTCTCTGTACGCACTTTACATTCTAAATTGAACGCATCCATGACGCAGCCGCCAAGAATCACTTACGACCATGGAAGTAGAAAGGATAGCGGTCGAATCTAAGGATTATTTTTTAATCTTCACCTTGCTTTTTGTGATTCAATGAAAAATCATCAGCTGGAAAGCAATGAGTAAATTAATTTGACAGCAGCGTTTAGTTTTAATAGAGTCATAAATGTCAGTTCACAGTATCTAAGTGACATTTCGCAGTTTCAGGGGGTTGAAACCGGGGCGCGGGGATTTCTCGGGGGTGAAGAGCGGCACGCGGCGACCTTGCGCACTGAAACTCGTCATCTTACACCAGTTAGCTATAGTATGAGTGATTAGACGGTAAAGGCAGAAGAGGGCTTCTAGTCAATTCTTACTTTTATGCTGGAAAATGTAATTAGTATTATTTTGAAACCTCTGAATGTGCTAGTTTGAATAAACAATACATTTTTTTCAATTCGAAAAAAGAACCTACTAATACCGGACACAGCATCGCGAACTAAGTACCGATGGGCCCCTCCTAGTAAGTCAGTTGGCTGTGTGCGCACGCATCTGTACTGCGAAGTTCCACTCACACCACTGAATAAGTCGGTGACTCACACATACTTAAGTGGCCGCCATTGTAGTGCTTCATTGGTTGTTCAGTAACAAGGAGTCTAGAATTTTTATTACGTCTGTGATTAGTAACTACAAAAAAGAAAACGAATGAAAATCGCGGATTTATTACACAAAAATATAAATACATCAAGTATTGATGAAATAATGTTTGTAGTGTTTCTTTAACGAAATTAATACGTCTGCAGAAGTGTCAAAAGCATTAATATTGTTTTGTCAAAAAAAAACCAACCAGGTGCGAGTCTGATTCGCGCCCGATGGTTCTGTACTATTTATATAACGTATTGTTACTACCCGCCACCAGATGGTACGTAAACGCATATATCAATTTAAAAATATAAAAAGATTTTTTTATATAATGTAACTATTAATGAACGATTTTCGGCTTTTTCCATTTGCTTGCGATTTTTTGCTTCTTGCTAGATTTCATAATTTTACGTCAACATTTCAGGTATGGAACCCTAAAAACACACTTGTACGAAAAATGTGTTTTTTTTTTATTTTTAATAAAAAAACAAGTAAATTACTCAGTGAGCGTTCATTTAAATTAACAACGAACGAATACAATTGTATTTTAAAACAAAGAAAAATCCGTTGCTTTGTACATTTAAATTTTCCGAAAAAAAAATGGTAAAAATTTCGGTAATGCGATTACTTACTTGATGTAGATGTTCTGCAAGTAGATTTATTCCACCAGCCCATTATGCTCCACTGCAGAGGCTTAGGTCTCCCCTTGGGTGAGGATGCTTGAAGCTTAATCCAAGCTGCTCCAGTGCGGTTTGGTGGGTTTTAACGACTGCCATCTGTTGATGGCACTCGGGACCGCCGGCTTAACGTGCTCTCTGAGGCACGGAGTCAGTGTTAGTTATGTACTTAAGTCAGAAAAATCTCATTGGTACAGCCCGAATTCGAACCACGGCCGCAAAGGTTCGCTGCGCTCGGGCTGTCATGACATTAGTAGATTTATACAGATCTCCAACTATAATTTTTCAGTAACAAGCGTTGTGGGCTCAATATTATTATTAATGCGTTGATTTATCTTATCGATATTGAGACGTCTATGCTTAGAAGTACGTCGATGTTTTGTAGGAAATACTCGAAAGATCATGTGGCTACACAAACATATCAGCCGAATACAGAAATAAATAGGATAAAAATAAATTAGAAATGAAATTCAATTTTAGAGGCGGCTCTGTAAAGGAAAGCGCCGCTCGTAATTCTATTTTTGTGACGAAGCCGACCGGGGCCGGTCAAAGGTGATCTGAATACCATATAATTTTTTTGCGGCAATCGGTTAAGGTCTAATAGGATGTAACCGTTAACACCGTTTGTATGCAAATTTGCAAGTACACAGTCCTCTTAATTAATTAATTCTGTCCGTTAATTGAGAAAAAAGCGCCCCAAGCTTTTATACTAAAATATTATGCTTAATTACGAACAGGATAAAAGTCCTTACAGGGTAACCATAGGGAACAGGTTCGACAATTATTTTTGCTTTTTAATGCAGTATTTATAAAAGAGTATATATTTTAAAGTTTTTTTAAACAATTAATTTTTTACTGTTAAGTCCACGCATCTGAGTTCGTTTAGCATGTAAATCGCATGCGACATTTTGGAACAGCGGGAGGCTGTTATAATTTTTTTTACAAGTTAATATTTTTATGTGCCATATTTACCTCGTTGCCGTTATTAGAGTTCCGTAGCCAAATGGCATAAAACGGAATGCTTATAATTTCGACCTATTCGTCTGTCTGTCTGTCAAATCTATTTTACTTCGAGACTATCAGCACTATACCTGATGTTCGGCTGAACGTAGTTCAAACTTTTAGAGGGTGTAGAACTTACCGAACTAAACAAAATAATTTAAAAAATGATGAAAAAAATGAAAGGTTACTAATGTTTTTCTCGGTAACCGTTAGTTTGCGCCACTTGAAACTTTTATTTAGTTCGATAAGCTCTACACACTCTATAAGTTTGAACTACGTTCAACCAAACACCTAGTATATTATATACGGGATATTCGGCTGAACGTAGTTCAACTTTAAACATGTTTTTTGGTAACCGTTAGTTTGCGTCATATGGTCACTTGAAACTTTTTCTTTAGTTTGGTTTACATGCTTTGTAAGTTTGGACTAAGTTCAGTTGACCACCCGATCTATATAGATGAAATTTGGTTAGTAAGTAATCTTTGAACCGTTATACAATGGTGTGGCGGAATTTCGAAAAAAGAAATTAGGTAAGACGCCAAAGATCTAATTGAAAGACTACAAAAAATTACCACCACAGATATCGTTACCTATAGATACGTCATTAAATATTAAATAGAGGTTACTAAATAACTTTTTAATTTAAGCGAATAGTTGTTGAGATATGTGCTCCTGAACTCCTAAAAAATGTGTAGGAATTTAAAATATTCAACTACCTATGCAATAAAAGATTCTTAAGAAATTTAACTTAGTATAATTTAAAAAATACTTTCAACGAAATAGGTTTGAATAAACTATAATGAGTACTTTTTGAGATATATTTGGTTATTTGAATTTTCACTATGAATATTCACTTTCACTACGGAACCCCTTTACTGCGCCTGGTTCAATGCCGATTTTTATGACCATAAACCATAGAATAATTTATAAATCTGACAGCAGTATTCGGTTTTAATCATTTAATAGAGTCTAAAATCTCACTTCACAGTATCGAAAACGTCAAACAAAATTTCGCGGTGGTGTAGGCCGGCGCGCGGGGATCCCGTGGACTAAACTCGGGTTGAAACTCACCACGTCGCAACGGGTACACACCAGCTAGCTAGAGTATGAGGGGTTAGACGTAAACGCAGAAGAGGGCTTCTAGTCGATTCGTAATTTTTTTTTATTTACTTTATTGGAGACAAACAGTAACAAAAGGCATAATAAAGTATAGACAGTATAAGTATACAAATTTTATGACATTTGTTCCCTTACATAGTCTCCCTGAGAACATAAAAGGAATTATGAACTTTACACTGTATAGTTAAATCTAATTAAGTAATAAAACAATTTGTTAATATCTGAATTAAAATTTTCATGTACCTAAAGTAAATTTTGTGCAGTACAATTCCAATCTGCGCTAATTGTTCAGGGGCAACCGTATGCCATCACTAGCCAACATCCAACCCGGAATCCTTTGGCCATTAAAGATGCAAAGCAAAACAGGCCACACGAGAAGAATCCGCAGCACAGCTACACAGATCCATCCCCAAACACGCGCTTAAGCTTATTACGATAAATGTCGCGAAAGCACGAAAACATGTCTAAATAATTTTATGCCGTATACCAGTTTATAATGCTAAACTTTCGGCAGTTTCGTTTGTTTTTATTTAAATAAAGAATGCTTAGCAAATAAGTAATGTAATTTATAATTTATTTACTTTAAAAAAAATATTAATTAGCAGATATTATCGAAAGTTTGAATAAATATTCTTATTATATCCTGCGCCTATGAAAAAAATATGTCGTTAAACCAGTGGTTATGCGTCGTTACTAAAATGTCACACCGTGAAAAATAACACGGGCTTGTCTATATAAAATAATTAATCGATTCATTATTTTACCGAATGCACGTCCCGCTCATATTAATTTTAAAATTCAATAAATCCTCACATCGTTTGCTTACAGAAAAACCAGTTTAGTGCGTCTTTGACTGGAGAATCAAGGGTTCTGTAAGATTAAGATATAGATAAGATAAAGTAAATTCATCGTCTTTACGTATGTACACATAGCACCTTTTAATAATAACTATTTATTATATGTCGTGATAGCCGAGCTGCTTCTTGTTTAGAAGGCCGTGGTTCGAATTCGAGGGCATGTACCAATGAGTTTTGTCTTACGTGTGTGCATAACTATCACTAAAATTTTATCAAAAGTTATTACAATACTCTGATTAACACTGTAGCAGCGAGGTGGATTAAGCTCCAAGCTTACTCATCCCGAGGAGAGACTTAAGCCCCTGCAGTATGGTACGGTAATAATTATTAGCTTTATTTACGTAGTATTAAATAAATAGTCATACGTCATCCTTCTAACTTACTAGGAAGTAGGTTCCAATCTAATACTACTACGCGTTTATGTTTGGATGTTTGTCAATCAATTATGCAGCAACGGAGCGACGGGTAGACGTGAATTTTTGCATAGATATAATTTATGAGCTGCAAAGTGACATAGGCTACTTTTAATCTCGGAAAAAGGCACGTATCCTGTGGTATAACTATTCTTCATGCTAACCGGCTGGTCGGAATTTGATGAAATTTAGTACTAAGATGCTTAGGTTCGTATCTTCATGCTAAAATACTTAAACAGATTATGATGAAATTTGGTATAGAGATTCTTTAGATAGTTAAGCTTCAAAACTGAAACTGAAAAGTTTCACAATGTCCTTGAGCGCTGCTTCCATTTATCGGTCACGATATAACTGTGTAGTCGACACAGGTGAAGCTGCAGAGTAGTATGTGTATTTAATAAATCAAAATGCACATGTCTTTATTTATAATTTTCAGTGACGCAATTTAGAAACTATACGAGAAATTCATTATAAAAATCCGGCAATAATTTTAAGAAACAATTTGTAAATTGGTTTTTTTTTTAAATATATTTAGATACGAATCACATATTGATTTCTATCAGTTAGTTTTATACCCCATTGCAGAGGTTTAAGCCTCCCCTCAAGATGAGAGGGTTTGGAGCTTAAATCCACAGCAACCGGGACCGACTGCTTAACGTGCATTCCGAGGCACGGAGCCAGTGACAGTTAATGTACTTAAGTCAGAAAAAACTCATTAGTACATCCCCGAATTCGAACCCCGACCACTTGGCCTTATAGATTTGAAACAGGTTCGCTGCGACTCGGACCATCACGACATCACTATATGTAGTCAATATATTTCACATATTGATTACATGTGAGTATTTTTCGATCTGATCTACGTATGAACTGGTTATTATAAATACAAAAACCATGAGACGTTGTAACAGAACCACATTTGTTACAGCGCCCCCTGGCGACCCATAACCACGAAGCTTATCTGACCACCTGCTCTTAAGTGTTACCTACTTAACGTAAAAAAACCGCGCCAAGTAGGTACGGTTTAGTCGTTTTTGAGAATCATATCTATTGCAGCACCCCCTGGTGGCTCGAAACTGCACAACATGTTCAATTATAAGTTTTTAGGTGATACTTATGTAACGCGAAAAATCGCATCAAAATCAGTCCTGTCGTTTCGAAGAACCACATCTACTACAGCGCCAGCGGCCCCTCGTTAATAACCGTAAAACTTATTCAGCAACTTATTTTGAAGTGATACAAACTAAACTAAACTAAATAGAATATTTCGTCCAAATCGTTAGAGTCCATTCCGGGATTTCGGTAGGTATGTAAAATTATATTAAATTTTTTTTTTAAATAATTTTTTGAAAATTTTCATAATGGGTAGGCTGTATGGTTTTGTCTTGGGTCTTTGCTTAAAGGTAGTGAAGGATAAAACACAATCTGATGTATGATCTGACGTTTGACGCATGATTTCATGTGTGAGGATCACAGACCACGCAATTATTATTTACGTTCTCTACAAATTATTTTTAATAATACCTATTCATATTACTCTGTGTATTGCCATCTTTTGACAATGGCATTTTTTTCCTCTATTACTTGGATACTAATATCTCACCTACAAACTGTCATAATATAAATGTGAAACAAAGGTCAAACCAAGGTCAAACAGTAAAATTTATTTTTCTTGAAATAATTACAATCTTACTGTTTTAAGAGCTATCAATAGTAAAATATGGTCAAGAAACAATTTACCTTGAAACGTATTTGGAATCGGCCTAATCTATTTTTTACTTTACATACCGAAAGACATAATTCTTTCTTATTTGTATGACGGCCAGCAACAATATCCACAGCATCTTGCTGTAGGTAAGTATGAAAATCTATGTTACAATGACAGTGCGGCACCCGATCCGGTTATCGATAAATGTACATCGATTTATTCGGGTATGCGCGTGCGAAAGGCGTATAATACGCTGTTCCATAATCGAAGGTAAATAAGTGGGCGGTAAGCAAACCTTTCGAAACTTGTAACGACCGATCCGTCAACCCATCAACACTATAGCGGAAGCCGTCCGCGGTTGGGGCCGTTTAATTAAATATAATCTGCCAACTCGTAAGTTATAAAGCCATATGGCTTAAGATTTATGCTTAATCAAATAATTGAAAATCTCATAATTGGTTGTTCGAGAATTTAGTGCTTTCCATTAAAAAGTTTAAGCAAATACAAAACCGTCTTCAAAATTTTTTACCATTACTATGTAAATAGCAAAAATTAATATTATCTTCATCATAAAAGTACAAATTAACTAGAAGCCCTCTTCTACGTTTACCGTCCAAACACTCATATTCTAGCTAGCTGGTGGAAGATGGCGAGTTTCATCAGTCCGCGAGGTCCCCGAGCGCCAGTCTTCACCCCCGCGAAATTGCGTTTCACAATTTTCGATACTGTGAAGTGACATTTATGACTCTATTAAAAGCAAACGCTGCTGTCTTTATTTACTCTATATTATCTTCATAAACGAATAGGCCACTTGTACGTACAAAAAAATATTATAATAAGTATTGTTTATATTTATTATACAATTTATTGCAGGTACAAGTGGTCTATACCAGATGTTCCCAAATAATACCAAACTTATAGAGCGCGTAGAGCTTACCGAACAAAACAAAAAGTAAAAAAAAAAAGATAAATGATTTAAATAAAATCTTCAAAAAAATTTTCCTCGCTAACCGTTAGTTTGCGCCATCTGCTCACTTGATTGTTTAGTTATACATGTTCAATTTTTTTTTTAATTTAAGGATGCACATAGATAATAATAATTATTATTATTATTAATTATTACAAATAATTATTATTATTATTAAAAGTTTGGACTACGTTCAGCCGAACACCAAATATATACGTGCACCGTTTAGGAAAAATCGAAATTTTAATCAAGTTATTGCCGAAGGCTGAAATTTACTAGCTATAGTGATACAGTAATATATATGTAACGTTAATGTCTTTATTCGGCCACTTTAAGAGAATGCTAAATACAAACAAGTTCGTGACTTGTCAACTCAAGCTGGAAAGTCGTCTCACGATTTATATTGCCTTTACATGGAAATCAGATCAAATAGCATTTATTTCCTTATACATCGGGTAACATAACTAGATGGCTCATACAATCCCAATAAATAATAATTGTTTATAAATAATCGCTAGAACGTCTGAGCCTTTGTTCGTTCATTTTTTCCACCTTTTGAATGTAAAATGTCCGGATAGAAAAGGAGTCGGCCAGCGTTAAAAACCGTAGATTAAAATATCACCTAACTGTTCGGTTATAATTAACACAGACTGTTTGTACATGGTTATCATGGGGTAGCGAATGTATGTGGTCTGAAGAGTCACACACGCAAGTACGTAAAAGTTGGCGTGTCTTTTTGTTGCCATTGTATAGCGAAGGTCCATCCATACATATGGAATCTAAGTTTCCACCATGAAAACTACAGATAAGCCGCGTCAAATTGATTTTTTGTTTGTTTGTTTGTTACCTGTAAACTCAAACAAAATTAAACAGAATTTAAAAATTCTTTCACTTATGGATACATTATCAACGAATAACATGGATTATTCTTTATTTTCAAAATAGCTTTCTGTCCGCGGCTCCGCTCATGTGGACTATACAGTTGTACTTTGACCGCTATTATGGTTTCTTGCATAAATATAGCTACTTTTCATCCCAGAGGTTTAAGGGATCCCGGTATAACGATGTAGTCCACGCGAGCGGAGTAGCGCAGAAAGCTAAACAAATATGGTGAGTTCCGTTATTTTTCATAACGGAAATACATTTTTTTTTTAAATAAAAAGGTTGTATTTTTATCAAAGCTTATTTTTAATTTTTAAATTGGAAACTAATGTACGGACATAGTATCGGCTCTTTGTGTGAATGATCACAACGAAGTGAATTTTAGTGTTGAAAAGAAATAAACAATTTGTTCAGTGTTAAAGTGACGTGCGGATTTTATGTCCAAATCGGTGGATTCATTTAACTGCTGGAATGCGAAATAAAAGTAAAAGAACTTGCCGTACATTTTATTGAGCGTTAAACGGTATCCTATATGGCAAATATCAACTCGTTTAAATGAATACACTTTAATCAAATTTAAATATCGAGAAAAACTCAACAATAATTTATGTCTACGGGTGCGCATGTCGCGCGTTGCATTATGTATTAATTCCGCGGTTTGACTCGACATGATTCATGACTTATTGTTGGCGCGAAAAAAATCGCACCCATCCGAAAGGTTAAGTGTAAATTAATCGATTAAAATTTTTCTTTTTTTTTTGTGACCGTATGATGTTACAGTCGAATTTTTCGGAAGGTCGCTACTTTTTTGGATTGCGTAGGAAAGTACCAAAAACTTGTTCTACTGCCTGTTACAAGACTTTAGGATTTGAATGGTCACTTGTAAGGCATCGAAATGTCTTATGTCACTTTATGAATGTAGTATAAGCAATTCAAACCTTTGCTCATGCATATTTAGAAATTAAAAAAAATTAATTATTATCAACCATAATCAACTTAAAAGTCTGTCATTGTCTTTGAAAATTGTAACCGTTTTTTCATGAATATAATAAATGAGTTAAACAAAGTATTTAATACCTAATAATCTTTATTCACCCTAAAAAGTAAAACCGTAACATGGAAGTACAGACGACTAGAATGTCATGTTTTGCTCGTAGTCAATTAAAAAATAAAGTGTATCATAAAATTGTCGTTGACTTAAAAATATATTCTTTCTAACACGAAAAGGTTCTAAGGTTTTTCAAGTTCATGATTTTCGATTTAGTTGTGTATGTGCAAGCGAGTTTATTTTGAAAATAAAATTTGAACTGTCTAGTGTTAGAATGAACGCATTTTATTTATAATTTAACTACAACATTATGATACACTTGACTTATTCTGATGATAAAATGAAAGCAATGAAGCATACTTTTTTTTTACTTCTGGTAAAATAAAATTTGTATAAAAATCTGCGGTATTGTTTAACCTAAACGGTATTGTGTTCCTAAATCCCCTGATATACTCAATTGTAGACCGATATCTAAGTTGTGTTGCTCAAGTTTTTGAGAGATTGATTTATAACCAACTTTATCCAGCGGTTTCTGACTCATTCAGTGATTTAATTACCGAAGTTATGGAGAGTAATGTTCAAGTTGACGTAATATATACAGCAAATGTTTCGATAGAATCGTCCACAAACTGTTGTCATTGAAACTAATGAATGTAGGTGTCAGAGGCAATATCTTAAAATGGTTTGCATCATACATAGACAGGACATCGCAAGCTGCAGTGGTAAGTAATTATATGTCCAATTGGGTCGATGTGTCCAGTGGAGTTCCACAGGAGTCCTTGCTAGGCCCACTCTTATTTATCATATTTCATCAGTGACATTGATAGTTGTTTTAACTACTGTCAAGTTTTTTGGGTTTTGCGAACGACATGAAAATATTTGCCAAAATTTTCTCCGCTTTAGACACTTCTCAACTACAATTAAATTTGTGCAGCTTAGAGCAATACTGCTTCGAAAATAATTTAGACTTCTGGTGTGCCCGTATAACTATGAAATAGGTAACGACTATAATCACATTAACGCCGTACCCAATTCTATTTTCTAGTGAAAAGGAGATGTTTTCTTGGGTACTTGCACTACTTGCCTATGTTGTTTTTATCCTTTTGTAACTAACCTTGTTCAAAAAATACTTACGTATTTGTGCTATTAGAAATAGCGTTAAATAATATACTGGAAAAGTGCAAACCAAATTACAAGGTGTGTTTTTTTTTTGGTTCTGCGAAAATAATACAAACAACAGTTCAATAAGAGAACTCAAGTTTGACAGTATTTTCCATTCCTTATTTCCATGAAAACCTTATTTATTATTGATTTTATTAAATGTCAAAATTTTTCATTTCATCATATGCAACGGCGTCAAATCAACGCTACGCAATACCTAAAGGTTCGCTTAAGGTTACTGACCGCGAAACGTATCCGCTAACACCTTGAATAGTGGTGAAAATGCGTTAATTTTACAAAATTAATTCATTTTATTTTGGTACTTAATTTTTTTTAAATATTTCATTTGGGCATAGAAGCTGATACTTAGTAACCTACATCAAACTGGATTAAAACATCGAGTATATTAGGAGTTATAATATAACTAGTTATTAATGAAGTCCGTATCTCATATAAAATGCGAATAATATTTGACTGTATGATTTTTCTACCCATTATACGTTCGACGAACTCGATTAATGCTAAATATGTCCTTATATTTATGTTTGACAAACAAGAACATTTTAGCGGGATTTTATGCAAATCGCAAAGGGTGTATGGCCGACGTGTGACAAATAATTTACTAGATAATAACACTAAATTCTAATATTAATACGAATTCCTTAAACATATATGATTGAATTCAAAGCGACATGACACGATGGAATATATAAATTGTCAATCAATGTACAAGATGGATATGATCATGCGTCTTATAGCAAATATTCATACTCTCCTTTGTCAAAAATGTTATAAATAACTAAATCATATTATATTAAAGCGAAACAAAAAACTGTAAAAGAAATAATTGTATCGTAGTGACAACCCTGGCCGCGTATTTTGATTTTTTTAAGCAAACTGTAAATGAAATGTAGACGTTGTCTTGTAATTTAGACAATAATATACTAAGGGTTGTGTTTGAATAATTTCTAAGTGCATGTTCACTGCCATTTTACTTAGAGACTGCTTATTCAATTACTATAGTTTCTTTGACAAAATTGATCTAAAATAGGAGTAAATTGCGAATATTTTAGTTTATATTTATAATATATTACCTATATTATTTGCGGAAAGACGCATGATCATTTGATTATGTCCACCCGGTATAATAATAAATGCGGCTCGTGAGAGTAACAACTCGCTTACGAATTCTTATTTAAAAATTAACTGTCGCAATACGTTTTGACTACTATGCCGTTATGACAACTGACAGGCTGCCGTCATCTCGCCCGCGTCCGTCTGGTTGTATATGCGAAAATCGCGTATGAGTGGAAGGCAATAACGAGAGATATGATGTTTCTGTAAAAGAACGCATGACCATAACAGACACCTGTATGTTTTACATCGATAGAAAACAAAAGATCGGGCGAAGGACAGTGGCACGTGTTTGACTGCGAGAGTGCAATGCTATGTTGAGATTTACTCTAATTATTTATTAACTGACGTCGAAAATTTTTTAAATGCGGTATAAATAGACATATTCATGCAGACAAATATTTGTCCCGGGCGGGAATTGAACCTGTGACCTTTGGTTCTGTAGTTAGGGTTCCTAACCACTCGGCCAAACGGTCGATAAACATTTATTTATTAATTTACAAAAAACCTATTTCGGTTAAGCGATAAAATACGTAGTTGCGGCTTGGCTGTATGGTAATTATGATATATGGGAACGTAAATAAAATTTTATTATAATGATAAATGTAGAATCACAACCGAAAATGTGAAGTTATTTAAACGGTTATTAGGTTTTTGTCACATTTTACACTTTAATTTTAATGGAAAATGTCAAAAACTAAGTTTATTATAGTGCTTCGAGATCGCAGATACTTTAACGATTCTGTGTTTGGGGTTCCATAGTCCAACAAGAAACATCCTCATGTCATTTCGTCCATCTGCATATCACCATTAAGATGTGTATAAATTAATTTTAATTTTTTTTTCCTTGGGAGCTTCTTCTGTTTGCGAGGAGAAGACGAATAAAATGTTTCGGTAAATATCTTTTTGATTACTTAGATAGCATAATCTTCAAGATGGAGCATTTCTTATTTTGAAATGAACAAAAACATGAGCGAAATGACAGACTCAGGGATTCGACAGATCATATGTCATTATCATTGTTGTAAACGAACGGTTTGTTAAATTACAAATGGTTTGTAATTTCAGAAACCTTATATGCTCTTGTTTTCTTTTACAGCACGAATTTTAGATATCGGTCACATTAAATTTTACCTCGCAAATAATAAAGCCGAAATATCGAAAGGCGTATTTTTGGTCTGTGGCGTATATATTTCGCTCATGTTTTTGTGATCCTGACTCAGTATCTCTATATACACCAATGTTTAATTACAACGCATAATACGAACTTGCTAGGAAATATTTAACTCTAAACGAACTTGTAGTTCTGGTGTGTAATAGTTCGTGTCGTTAGCATAGCTACAGAACGTTTCTTTATGCGTGACCTTGCACACGCTTGACTGATTTTTGTATTTTTTCATACGGACGGGTAATACAGGATCTCTGATACTCTGGATACTCTACTAAAGTATCGGATTACTTAACATAAAAATATGTTGTCACCGTAACTGGAGACGGACCAAATTTTACACTCAAACAAAACACGTAACAATTACATAGTCATTTCTGAAATGAGAGCGAAATTCGATTTTCGTCATGCTCTGTGACACTTTGGGAATTTTGTGTCAAATTGGCAAGCAAAGAGATTTACAGAACAAACACAATTACTGTGGCAGTGATATAATCCATTAAAATTTAAAAAAATTAATTATCCCGTTATATCAGATTTTTGAATATATTTTAAGCGATAATTCAACACAACCCTAACGATGATTCGAAGATTAATTTCATGCTAGTGTAGCCGTTGAGTGTATGATAGCCGAAAGGCAGTGAGCCCGCTTCGTGTCTAGAAGACTGTGGTTCGAATCCCAGGGCATATACCAATGAGTTTTTTCTAACTTAACTTTAACTATCACTGACTCTCTGCTTCAACACGTTAAGCAGTCGGTCCCAGTTAAAATCCACCAATCCGCACTGGAGTAGCGCGGTGGTTTACGCTCCAAGCCCTCTCATCCCAGGGTAAGACCTAAGCTCCTGCAGAGGGATATTAATAGGCTGATGGTATGGTATGGTCGCTCAGTAGTCGAAATTCGACCCTAGGTACTTTTTTGAAACCAACTATAATGATGAGGCGAGAATATAATTTCATTGGGCGAGAGTATGTCAATTAAAATTGCATCAAACAACCATCTATTTTACTCGTATGGTTGACAATATTTGTAACACATATAATTTATCGATTTTAGCTTTCGGCACTCCTTTTTCATACAAACTAAATATGCCAAATCTCACACTCTTCCGTACGCGCAATATGCTTAAAATGGACGTAAAAGAAAGTTTTTTCTTTATTTATTAACATTTATAGATTGTGAAATCAAGTGGTTTGGTTCAGTGATAACGTAACAGATTTTTAGAAAATGTTTATATGCAGTTTTTTTTTTCAAAATCCAGGCCATGACTCTTTTGAACATTTTCCGCTATTTCTCATAGTTTAAGATTTGGCCATACAGTCTCATCTTCACCACGTATATAGATTTTAGCTTTCTGCACTCCTACCTTACACAAATCTCACACTCCTCCGTGGGCGTAGTATGCTTAAAAAGGGATCCAAAGTTTTCTCTTCGCGTATTAATATATAGACAAGTGGTCGCCCAGCGGTCGAAGTTCAACCGTACTCACTTTTTAAACGACTTCAAAAAAAGGAGGAGATTTCTCAATTCGACCGTATATTTTTTATATTTTTTATGTGTGTTCGGGGATAACTTCGTCGTTTATAAACCGATTTGGATGATTTTTTTTTTATTTGAAAGCTGGTGCTTTTTGTGTGGTCCTATTTCAGTTTGGTCCGGTTCTGACAATGGCAGCCATGAGAAAACCATATAAGTCTTAAATTTGCATTATAATCAACTTCATTTAGTTCTTTAGTGCGTATGGAAGTCATCATTTCACGCTGATGAGGAAAGCTACAGCAGTCCTTAACGGTTAGGAGCTAGGGATGCGATAGTGCACTGCGATTTGTTGACCGTTTTCTCTAAACGGCGCTATCTCATTTGAGTAGCGAGTTTAGAAGCCCCATTTATACTAAACACGAATAAGTTACGGTTTCGTCTAACTAAAACTTGAAAAATAAAATAACTTTACAAAAAAACCGACTTCAAAAAAAACTAAAAAGTTAAAAATAAAATTTTCACTTTAATGAAAGGAGCATTAATAGGCGGCATATAGTTAACGAAGTCGGCGCCAACTCAGACACTTAAAATGGGTACTTACCAGGTAATAACAATTACTAAAATTATACACTTATTTAGAACTATAATAATAAATATAGAACACAATTTAAAGTTTTTTGTTTTTGAAGTCAGTTTTTATATTTTTTGTAAAATTTTTTGAAACCACCAATAATAGATAAGTCAATTCAAACTGCATCAAACGACAGACTATTAAACTCATATGGTTGACAGTATTTGTATCGCATATATTAGGTATATATATATACGTAAATATAAAAATATACATATACTTTAACTATGCCAAATCTCAGATTCTTCCGTGCGCGTAGTATGCTTAAAAAGGGGTCTAAAGTTTTCTCTTCACGTATTAATATATAGATAATGTATCGGTTCCACCATCAAAACTATTAACCTTTGCTGCTTTTATTGTCAAGCAGCATCAGCACTATGATTACGGTTAAACGGCACCGCTTAAAGTATTATTACTGTAAGTATTATTAATGAGGAATGTTTTGAGATAAAAGCTACCCGCTTGTGAAATTTAATTTTCATACACCTATTAATTATCGAGGCATTTTTGAGATGAGGTAAGAAACCCGAATGTTATTTAACAGATGAATGTCAACTCAAGCCAACACTTATGAAAAACCGGTCAAGTGCGAATCTGACTCGCTCGCGAAGGGGTTCGTACCACCGTACAATATAACAAAACACGTTTCTCGTATGGGTGCCCCCTTTAATTTTTTAACTTTATTTTATTTTTATTGTTTGTTGTTGTAGCGGCCATAGTAATACACACACTGTGAAAATTTCATGTGTCTACTTATTACGGTTTAGACGATACAGCCCTATAACCGACGGACGGACGGACAGTGGAGGTTTAGTAATAGGTTTTCTGTTGGTATCCTTTGGGAACCCTAAAAACACACGCTATGTAGAGTTGTAATGTATGTGAACTCTCAACAGAATAAAATGAGAACAGCGACAGTTGGAGTTATAAAAATAGGATTCTCTGAAAAGGTGAACCACTGTTTCGCCTATTTTATAAGTTGGAGTAAAGGAAATATAACGCTACGGCCACATTCGCTCACAGTCAGTGGCAGTGGCATACAGTCACCCGATGTTACGTATGCTATATATTTTGAAGTGACAACGTCAGACACAGGCTGTTCTGAAACGCTTATAGAGATAATCTTTCTCTCCGCGGCTTCGAATTGGCATCGCTATCTCCGTTTCAATCCCACTTCTCCGACCTGTTCCTGAGTGACAGAGAGGAAAAGATGTCCCTAGACATTAAAAACAAAGGACAAATAAAGAATAATAATAATAAAAATAATAATAGCAAATAAAAAAATAAATAATAAAGTAATAATAAATAATAAAGTAACTCAAATAAATAACAGAACTTATTCCAGAGTTATGCGAAGAAGTTGACAATTTTAGGCAGCAAAATTTTTACATGACCATTACATCCTCATTAGATACCATATCTTAGACTTAGCGAGACTAAAACAACAATATTTATGCCTCCACTAACCCAGACAATTTTTTTTCCATAAGAATTTGTACTTTGTATCACATTTTGCAGACAGTCGGGCATGACCGACCGATTAGCTTACTGATTGCAGAACCAAAGGTCGCGGGTTCAATTCCAACGCGGGAAAAATAATTGTGTGAATGAACATGTTTACATGTTCTGTGTCTGGGTATGAAAATATATGTATATATTATCAAGAACATTCAAGTATATCCATATATCAGTTGTCTAGATCCCACAATACAAGCAAAATCCTTGCTTACTTTGGGACTAGATGGCGCTGCGCTGTGTGGGATATCACAGGTATTATTATTGTGCGGCGTAATGAAATTCAAAGTCCAAATTGTAATAAAAAAAGGACCTGATGCTGCTGGTTGTATGCCGCTGACAGTGAGCGAAGTGTGGCCGTACCTTAAGAATCGAAAAAAAAAAACACTCATATAAGTGCAGATTTCTGGAAGTATGAACCTACCTACCTACGGACCGGTTTCGATGACACTTGGAAGAAGTTTTTGAACAAGTCTATTATAACTATAAAAGGATGCATATACATGTTCGTAGTATCAGGTATACCATTGAGTAAAAATAATCTGACCTTAAATTTGTTTTCAATTCCATTGCGTCTGTAATCGAAAACGAGACCACTAATTGATGCGTTGCTCCAGTTCCCGAACATAGATCTATGAATCTAGCAGATGGCGCGATATAATCATATAATAACGGTGTGTTTCGGAAAATAAGCTCATAAGTAGCATCGTGTCGTAGGCATTGTAATGTAAAATGCTCCTGATTAGTAGTTCTTATAAAATAAATTATTATCATTTAGCTATGCTATTGTCATAAGCTTTACTATTAGTAGGTACATAATAGTAAAGTTTATTATTGGTATATTCAAGAATATATTCCAAAAATAGAAAGTTAATAAGAATCTGGTTAGGTAAGCATATGTAATATACGATATTATTATTTTTACTTATTTAGTTATTTGTTCCTTGTTCCGTGTTCTTGCGAAAACGTTTTTTTTTTTAAATCAGCATAACAAACTTTAGTTACTGACATCATTAGAATTACGATTCAGTCAACGTTTGCGAACTTAGAGATGAGATATATATATACTGGAACAGGTCCCAGGACTATTTATTTTCGCCTAGACTTTTAAAAATTCAGTTTCGAATCGCATTCAAACACGTCTCGAGTATTTAGAAGCATAGACCACTCATACTTTTGATTTTGCCAAGGTAGTATTTTTTCGAATTTTTCTAAAAAAAATTACCCTCTATTTTTTCATAACTCTATGGTTAACACTTAGATCGCTTGCTCTTGGACGAGCCCCCTTCGGATGGCATTTTTAATGCCAAGGCGATATTCGTACTTTAACCCGTGGGGTGTCTTTAAATAAAAATATGTTTATTGTTTCCTTCACAGAGTTATTGACGTTTTTGATTTATTTACTATTTAATGCTCGATTGAAACGAGCTTAATGAATAAATGAATGAAAGTTTTCACACTTTTTTCTGCTACCAGAGCGGCGACAACTTAGGACTGAGGTGATTCCTGGCAAAAATGTGATAGTTTAGAAAACACGTTAATTAAATATATCGAGAAATAAAAACTTCTTGACTTAGTATTTTACAAATAATTTAAGATTTTATTTAATAAACACACTTAACTTAACCATTGATTTCTAAAAGTAGAAGAATGAAAAAGGAAATAAGGAAATAGGGATGCTAGCGGGTGGTGCTGCACCCTTGCTAGCTAACTAGGGGCAGCATTCAAATTCACATGAATACACTAGAATACGACAAATCAAAATTATAAAACTCAATTTTAAAATGACGACTGTATTTTATATTTATTTTGCTTGTGCCAGATAACCTTACCTTATTCTCAAACAGTGACGTCTGATCTGAACGGAAAATTATTAGCCCTCAGTGCATTCGTCGTGTTATTTATTTGCAATTAAAATAATTAAAACTGCATTAATTGCTTAAATGACAATCAATAATTCACGAAGTACTTCTTTGGGTGTGTTTTGAGCAAGTTTTGAGTATGCAAAGAATGCGCGAGCAAAGTGCAACAAAAAATTCACAGTAGGTATGAAGTCGGCCGAAATTCCTTTCGGATAACCTTACATGTTAAGAGGGAACCGAAGGTCTCGGAAATCTGGAACTTGGATTTTGGATATAATATTTCTCGTTTCGTCCTGAGCAGAATTTCGTGCAGTATGGATAACTATACTGACATGTACCCGGTGCCGATTATACATTACAAGGGTTTTGTTCTGTACCACCGTACCAAAGAAAAACCCACTCTTTTGGATGGGGACCCCTTTAATTTTTAACCTTATTTCACTTTTATTATTTGTTGTCATAGCTGCCATAGTAATACAAGCTCTGTGAAAATTTCAAGTGTTTATCTATTACGATTCCGACGAAGCTTTGTGACAGACGGACGGACGACTGGACAATAAAGCTGTAGTACAGTACAGTAACAGTTCCCTATGGTACCCCATGGGTACAGAACCCTAAAATAAAAAAAAAACGCTGTCCACAACCGCATGACACCATTTTTTGTTCGTTTTCGTCGATTAATCCGCCGTATTGTTTTAATTTAAATTACAAATGAGTTATTGTCAGTATTATTTATTATTCTCAGTATAAATAATATTATAGATGTTCGTCCTGTTTCAGAATTTTATTTATAAACGTTTTTTTAGAATAAACAGTAAAACGGAAAACTTTCTATGAAAGTTATTTTCTTATGATTCTGTTTTTTTTTTTCTAAGACACGGCACAGAAACAGTTACATCGTATCCGATCTTATCGATATCATTAGGATGGATTCAACCAATTTTAATGATTACACTACGACGATTGTACGAAAATTCAGACTTTCTGGCCGTTTTAAATATTTTTGAAGTTTCGGAAATAACCGCTTAGCCTGGTGGGTAGTGACCCTGCCTACGAAACTGAGAGTCCCGGGTTCGAATCCCAGGTCGGGACAGTATTTATATGATGAATATTAATACTGGTATCGGGTCTTGATTGTTATGTGTATGTAATGTTTTCGCTTTGCACCCAAAACACAAGCTAATGCCTAGTTTGGGGCCTAGACGTTGTTGTGATGTATACGTTATTATTCTTATTATTAATTCACTGTGATAAATATATGAAAGGACAGGTACTAAAAACGCTCATTGGTATTATTACATTTTCCATTTTTGAGTGCAGGAATTATAAAGGAGGAAAAAACAATAAAAACTTTGATTATAAAATGCAAGATGTCGTGCTGTGGCACATTAACACCGACTGTCACCTGATCAATTGACCGAGTGGTTGGAGACCCTAATTGCGGAGACCAGGGTCACGGGTTCGATTCCCGCCCGGGACAAATATTTGTGTGCATGAACATGTCTATTTCGTTCCGTGTCTGGTGTTAAAAGTACCTAAATATGTATTTGTTATGAAGAATATTTAAGTATGTATATCAGGTGTCTAGCACCATAATACAAGTATAATACTTGCTTACTTTGGGACTAGATGGCGTGCGTGGGATATTTTAAGTATTATTATTGTTATAACCAATTACAGATCAGATTTTACCTCTGGATGGCTGTCTATGTGGATGTCAATAAGTGCGCATGGACATCATTGTAATAAGCGTAAGCATTTTCAATTAAAAAAAAGTATTAAGAAAAACATATAATATTTAAATAAAATAAAGAGGGAGAAGTTTCTTGATCGTTCTCCTCCTTCTTGTTTTCCGAACCGGTACCTAATCAATTCATTTTCACTTTCAATAAATGTGTGTGAACATCTTATATTGAAACAAAAATAACAGAAGTATTAACTTATGGCTAGAAACGACGACTTGTGTCTAAAGCATATCACAATTTAAATACGAGTAACTATGTCCTTAGAACAAACTTTAGAAAACCTTATAAGAAATATAAACATTACTAAAGAATTCTAAATTAACATCTGATTAAAAAAATAATTGTATCCTAATAAAAAAGATTCACTCACAAATAACTTTAAAAAGACGGATATTCATTGAAACACCAGCTGCGAGACATAAACAAACTCGACCTATTTAAACCTAGAATTAATTACGGCATGAATAGTCTGATATATAGGCAAGCACAAATGTATAATAATTTACTCACTGAAATAACAGAAATTGAATGTATTAAAATATTTAAGTCAAAACTCTAAAAAATTGTCTATGATACAATATACTAGAGCACTGTCAGCACGCAGCAATAATTAAGTTTAAAATTGTAACTAGCTTAATAACTCATTTTAAGTGTACATTATTCTTTATGAGTAATAATAAAGTTCTCAAACCTCAAAATAAAATGAATTTAATTTTAAATTTTTATTAATTTTTTTTTTTGTTTTGTCAGAAGTAATCATAATGATAATAATATCAAGGACTAACTGAGGAAGGTACTTTTTAACTTTATTACGTTCCGATACGAAAATCTCGTATTACCTGCTTAAACTCAGATACATTTTTATACTTATTTTATTCGCAATCATTTACCGACTATCTTCGCAAAAATATACCAGTCAGGTGTTTTTAAAAGATAAAACGGGGCGGTCACTTTAAATCGTGTTATAACTAATGTGCGCTGATAAGATTTTCCTGTATTTGTGTCCACTGGTTATGCAAATGTGGCTATCTGTCAACGCTGCTGGACTTCGGTGCCCCCACGCATATAACTGCTTAGTGCTCAATAAAAATATCAAGCAATCAAATAGGAAACAACAAAAATTACAAGAAAATGACTGATTTGACAAAACCAAAACAAAAGTGATTAGAAAACAAGGACAACAAAATTTAATCAAACAAAAAATTAAAAAATAAACGAATCTACAGATGTTGTACTGTTTTAAACCAAAACAAGCGCAGAAGGAAGAAGAACTAAAAATAATAACATGAGGTCCATAAAAGTACAAATACGCTCGGCAATTTATTTACTCTATGAAGAGGTCAATACCGAAAAAAATACCACGGCTTCGACTTTTACTAAATGAATGTCAACCAAATATTTTGTTTCAACTAAATGTGGATCGATAAAAAAATACCAAGCTTACTCTTTAGGTACCATAATTTTTTTTTTGCAGTTTTACCACTTTAACACTTTGTCGGCGTGATCAATATGTATACCCATTCCAGATTACAGTTTTTTAGTACTAAGAGTCTCTGCTCTAAACTACGAACAGACAGACGGACAGAAATGGCGAAACTATATAAAGGTTCCTTGTTGGCTACATAGTCCTGAGAGTGTTTTAATTTACACATCACAGAAAAAAATGCGGACAGCGCCCGTCAGTGAATTTTTTTTTTGGCGTTTAAATACATCAAAGCTATTAATTTTGTCGAATGTAACGTCGAATCATAATATCTCCTCTCTTGACAACTTTTTATATTGTATGCGTAGTCCAGATATTGCTTACTGTACTTAAGTTTCTTGAGATAGAGTTTACGACCATCTCAAGTCGATATAATTGATTAACGTATGTTGAGTAGACAATATAAAGAGATTCAGTATGCGCCTTAGCTGACGTCATCTACGTTTAAGGCCTCCAACAGAGCGATGCTGATGTTGGTCGCGTACGTCGTCGACGACGCTCGCACGTAGAAAACTTCATACGAAACGCGCCGCTGATCGTCAGCGGAGCTGCGACATCGTCGAGTTGCGACCGACATCAGCTTCGCTCTGTTGGAAGCCAACGAAGTGACAACTCTCAACTGATGCACGTTACGTAAAGATCATCTTAAGATCCCCCGGCCGCGTCTGTCTATCTGTCTGAACGCAATAAACAGAATGGGTTTCTATACGGTTGTCACCAATGGACGGAGTGATTGAAGAGAAAGGTTTATGCGTATAATTCATTAATGTTTAGTGTAAATTAGTTGAAATATAACGAAGGTTGTTAAAGATGTCGGAAAAAATCATGTCGACTGGGGGCTTTCATCGAAAACGTTGCACAATCCCTTTGAGAAATAAAACAATGTATGGACGAATTGTTGCTCTTTTATATGTCTAAAGAAAAGTCCGAGATAGCATATGTCTATCTTTTAAGGGTAGCTTACTATACCTATTTTAATGTTTAAAAAAATTATCACAGATAATTGGACACCTATTTTACATGGATACAATATTAATCCTTATCAAATTAAATACGTTATGCATTAGTCATCTTAAGCAATTTATGTGTTTTATAATTGCTCTTTACAACATACAATTGAAATTATTATCTTAGGAGTTGACGCGCCTAAATAAAGCGGTCCCACACCGATATGACACGTATGATGTAATTAGGCAGAAGTAATCAATGTTGTATACAAAGAAATATTTTAGTTAGCTTTTATCTACTTATCCATTTTTTACTTTTTTAAATATTTGCGAAATTGAAAATAAAATACATACTCCGTAAATAATACTCCAAGTAAGACGAACTTATGTTACATTTAATTCTAATTATCTAATCCAGACGCTCGACGCAAGCTGATATGACACCACCACAGAAAAAAATGTAAGCATGCTCTGCTACCCGTGCAATGCCGATGTGGGTCGCTAGTACAAATATAAATTAGAAGCGTTAACAATGAAGCGTTAATTAAAACAGAAACTCAAGACAAGTGTCAACATTTAGTATGGACTATTAATACCGGCCTTAAAGAAAAAGAAAGCCATCATTAAAATCACCTTATACACAGTTATGAACGTATTTATATTTGTAATAACAACCGTATGTATTTTATGGACGACATAACCGGTCGATATAAAGTTTAATATAGTTGTTAAAGTCGAAAAACAAAAGGGTATGCTTAAAATATTATCATGAACGGATCATAAGTATCCGACATGCGCGTGCGTCGATTGAATTGTATTCAAAGTGAATTACGTGAATCGGTTCAAGTTTATTATCGATTTATGATCGAGACGGTATTAAATTGCTACTGAATTTCATTAATAAAGGGTCATTAAATGTAAATTTTCTTAATATTTTGTTAGTATCATAACTTTGGAATAATAAAGAAATTTATTCTGTAGATTTTTTAAATGTCATTATTAGCATAATTTGTTGTTTTTTTTCGTGCTATTCACCGGTCTTAGCAATTTTTTGTTTAACAGTGTTATTTTATACAAACAACACTTTTTGAAAGCTTTCATATCTTAGGAGTGCTGGAGACCATCCCCATTTTTTTTCCTAATGCAAAAATGTATTTTGTGATTTTCTGTTTAAAGGTATTTTAAAGACAAATTGGGCACACTGATCTGAAATTTTGGAAAATGCGTAAATGTCAAAGCAATGACTAATTAATAATGGACTCTTTTATGTGGAAAATATATCCTGACAACATTTTCATCGAAGATGACATTCATCTCTGACATTGTTGAACATTTTGAAATTGTTTTTTTTATAGGATCATTCTTATTCGTATTGAATTACGTGAATCGACCATTGGAAAAAAGTCCTTGTACAGAGTCTAAAAAAAATTATTACCAGGTTTCAAAGAACTGTAATACTTAGACGCAATCTTCCTAAATAAGGGATGGGAAGGTGAGGTCGAATTGAATGGTTTCCGAGATCTCCTGATCTTACCCAGTGGGAATTATTTTTAGAAGGATACTGTAGTTAGTGTATACACGGAGTGAGGCGTGCAACATACAAGTAACACTCGACGAACGTACGTTATGGAGTGCGGTCGTTCCGCCATGCAGCTTTCACTTACATAGTGTGTATATGTAATAATGGTAATTCATTATCAATTCATGATGAATACTGCAACCACGACGTATTCTACAGATATGTCATAAATAAAGTTTATTTATTTGACATAGCGACATTTATTTCACATTTGATAGTATCGACCATAGATGTAATGTATCGATAAGCGTCACGACAAACTGAAAGAATTTCGCGGGAAATCGGGTAAATATAAGCAGAAATATAGAGCGATGTTAGAGATAAATTTACAGCTTGTGCTCCAAGCACACATTCAACCTTATTTGAATTAAAAAAAAAATATTATACTTTAATAGGAAGTTATCATTATTTTGACATCTACCCCTTTTCAATGAATGCCAGTTAAAGTCAACTCACTACAATAATTAAATAATAGCCAGAACAGTCTCAATAAAATAAAAAATATAAATGATGCTTATTCAAAAAGAGACCGTAAACTTATGTATTTAATGTCAACTTCTGAAAATAACCCATGCTTTTAGAGGAAAATATAAAAAATACCTTAAAAATATTAACAGAGGTGCCCAATTCTAACAATTACTTTGCTTCGTTACATCATGCGTTATGTGCATTTATCGTCATCGTAAAAGTATCTATATATGTATGTATTATAAAGTATTTCTAAGTATGTATATCAGTTGTCTAGTACCCCATAATACAAGCATAATACTTACTTGCTTTGGGAATTATTATCATTTAATACATACAACATCCGATACCCTATAGCTGTCGGGTTTTGGCATCGACAAGAAAATATATACAGATCATCCATCAAAAAAAAAAACGACATGGGTACACCGATGCCCTTGCGCAGATCGCCCGAGGCAGTCGTTTCGGGTAGGCATATCAATTTCTTACAGATGATTGCACGTCGTGCCAATTGAGTTTGTTAATCCAAGAATAACATATCACGTGTACACCCCTTATTATTTTTTGACTGGCCGCAGACCGTGATATTTCATTTGAAATTTTATAATAAAGTTCGTCTTCGTTTTGTTTTTAACCCCCGACGCAAAAAGAAGGGAACACCCTTCTTTTATAACTGTAAGTCTGACGTGTGTGGGTAACTGTGTATCTGTCCGTGGCATCGTAGCTCCTAAACGGATGAACCGATTTGGATGCGAATTTTTTTATATGAAAGGGGAATTAGTCGAGAGTGTTTTTAGCTATATTTAATGAAAATCAGTCTAAGATGGCTGCCGCCACAAAATGGCGGATATCATATTTTTTCGCTACTCCACCAATACGGGTATCAACTGACAGGACTTAACTAGTAGAATACTATACACTATGACAAATTCCAACTCCAAAATGGCCGCCTTCACAAAATGGCGAATTACATTTTTTTTTCACTACTCCATCAATATGGGTTCAAATGAAAGGACCTGACTAGTAGAATACTGTATACACTATATTGAAAGGGAATGAGGAATATTAACTAACGAAAGGAAAACTAAAAACGTGAAAATTATTTTTTTGTCTGATTTATGATTTAGTTTAATTAAATTACTAAGTTTAAAAATTTTGAAATAAAAATTAAATCAAAAATTTATTAAACCCCCGACCCAATAAAACTGACATTTAAAAAGTGTGAAATAATACAAGTTTGTTCATTGTCTAATGATTTTTGATCGTTAAAGGCGTCTGGGACCGCTAAGTATTAGCGGTTCAACTAAATCTTACATGATCGGACAAAAAAAAATTTTTGAAGTTTTTAGTTTTCCTTTCGTTAGTTAATATTCCTCATTCCCTTTCAATATAGTGTACAGTATTCTACTAGTCAAGTCTTACATTTCATTACATTACATAGTTCACATTATTAACATATTAACATCTAATTTAGTTTAATTAAAAACGTTCTGATTTATATTCGTAATAAAATGCCAAATTTAATTATGTTAAAGTTTATTGTAACCATTAAACTCTTTGATCATTAACCTCCCAATCACAAACACATGTTTATTGGTATAGGATCAGACTTCAAGCAAAATAAATACTTGTTTTTTTTGTCTTTCAATATTTTTACACGTTATATAGCGGTGTTCCCGAAATCACGTTTTAAAACGCTAAAAGTCCTTTTAAAATAGCTTTAAAAATGAATGGTGTTTTGTTTTTCCTGTAAAATTAATGGAAATGTACGTAGCTGCTTCTGTTTGTCAGCTTTTTTTAAATAAAACATATTGTCATGAGTTATTAAATAATTTTATTTATTTTCGGCACACTTGGCGCACTTAAGATTGTTAATATATTGGAAAAAACAATAACAATAGGCACGGTTCACAGGGAGCAATTGGTGCAGTTGTCCCCTGACTCACGACCAAAGAACTTTATTTTGACCAATTTGTGTGTACCTATATTTTTTTCCCTCACATTTTTGTTGTTAAACGCGGTATCTCAATGAACATCCATGGTTTATACCTCATAATAATAATAATAATAATAATAATAATAATAATAATAAAAGCGTGTATTAGAACATATAAGGTACAATAAAATGTACAATGTATAGCAAATACATAAATCGATTTGCTCTAAAAGGTTCTGGCTCAGCATTTATATTCTAGCTTCTTCAGGCAAAAATAAGTTATGTGTCATAAGTTATAACGTGATTAATGTACGGAAACAGAGCCCGATCATAGCTATTTAGCCGCTCCGGGCGAAAATAATATTTGCTGCCGTTTACAATAAGGTCTAATAATTCCAGAGATTTATTCCGGAAACCTATGTTGTCATCAATTAGAAGTATTTAATTCAGAAAGTGACTGTATCAGTCAATTTACTGAATTGGCGCAATTTTAAACCGACCTGAGAAACCGATCAAGGGCGAGTTGGACTCGTGCCTAGAGGGTTCCGTTCTAATATATAACATACTTGCGGCCATATATGCATCTTCACCTGCGTGGAGTACACATTCCAGTCAAAGGTACGCAGAAACCGTTCAAGATAGTTTCAGCTACTTTTTGCTGGTACCATTTTCGGTTACTCCTATTTAAAAAAAAGTGACATTCCCACACAAATTTCACCGCCTTTTTTGTCCCCATAATATATGAAAATCAAAATACACTGAAACTTAATGTTAATTATTTATAAGGAGTAGATATATTTCAGGTGTTCACGTACCTATATACTTACCTTTAATAAAACCGATACTCTTATACAAATTTTCACCCCCATTCCTCCCCCCCCCCAACCCTTAAAATGTGGAAATTTAAAACGAAACCATTGAAGCCCGGAATCTAAAAAATTAGGAGGAAAATATCTGAGAAAATCTCAATATAAATGACAAATATTTAAACTTGACAAGGCCGTTCGTATCTTGACCCATACGCCTACAAACAAAGTCATGTCATCGCCCTCAAACAATATTGTGCCTTCATTTTATTCAAAAACACCACGACAAACTTATAATAAGAAAATTAAATCTAATTTTTAAATCTATGGTGTTAAGCTTCACTGTTGAGCGTTTAGAAATATTAGATAAGACATTTTAAAATTAAAGAATTTAGTCATTCTATGCAAATTCGGACAAAACAATTGTACGTCTCATCTAATTTAGTTTGAAAAGATCAATCAACACGCGAGAACAATATAGATTTTTTTTTGTTGTAAAATTTGTCATGTGAGATACTAGGAAAGCGTTTAAAACGACTATCGGAAAGTTAACTGACCTTAATAAACATAATAAACAAATTATATAAACAATAACAGTTAGTGGTATAAGTTGGAGAATCCATTTGTAGTATAGATTTTTGGGTTTGTCGATGTGTAATTAAATTTATTATTTAAAATATATTATTTAATGTACGCCTTTAAAAAAATTGTTATAATAAAATTACCCTATTGCGTAAAAAATAATTATCAGAGTAAATAAATTTGACAGCAGCCTTTGGTTTTAATAGTCAGAATGTCACTTCACAATATAGAAAATAACAAACGCAATTTCGCGGGGGTGAAGGCCGGCGCGTGGAGACCTCGCGGACTAAACTCGGACTGAAACTCGCCATCTCACAACGGGTACACACCAGCTAGCTAGAGTTGAGTGGTTAGACGGTAAAGGTAGAAGAGGGCTTCTTAGTCAAAAAAAGGACAAGAAAAAGCTCTATAAATCTATAGAATTTTGCTTGAGCAAACAATAAAATATGCAATAATAAATATGATTTGAATATTATAGGAGACAGTTACAAAGCAATAACCAGAATATGTTTGGTGGTGGCTTTTAATTGAAAATCTGTTTTAATTTTTACAACAAAATATTGTAAAAATGAATTAGTTTGTAATTTTTGTTTGTCTTCGTATGGTACCTAATATAACATTAAAGTCACTTTTATAGCTATATTATAGCATATTGCATTATTTGATTAAGTACGTATTGATTAAAAACATTATTTCATGGTCCATTTGACGTTCCTCAGACAAAATTCTTTTTTATTTCCCCTCTTTTTTGATTCACTGACGCCATTTTTAAATGTTGAATTCCATCAAGCCGCTAATGCTACAAAGCGTGCCATAGAAATAGACACACGTATACATACTCGTAGATACATACACTCGAAATACATCACTCTCGTCAGTTGGATAAAAATAAACGAATAAAATTTTTTATTCCATATTTTATAAAAAAAAATTTTTAAATGTTACGATATATTGGTGTGTAAAGTTTGCCATACACTTTGCGAAGTCCGTTTATATCTTTTTTCTCAGAAAAGATCAAATTCGTTAATTTTAATACTCGTATGTTAACGATATTTACACAAAAAATTCGAGTAAGTGTTTAAGTGAGCTTGATCCTAAGTAATATGGGAACAGAAATATTTGAGTTTTAAACGTAACAATCATAGATAATACAGTATATGTTACAATTTCAAGAAAAAATAATAGATAGGTAAAATAGAAATTTTGAAAAATTAAGGTCTAATACTCCAGTACGTTCGAGTCCAATATTAAATTGTATTTTCATAACATATACTATGTATACTTTCATAAATTGAAAGAACAAAGACCTCACTGTTACTGAAAAGAGATAAACAGATATCGAAACGCCCTTACATATTAATACATTAGTAAAGATTTAGAAATGATAACACGTTAATTAACATTGAATTACGCATGCAATTTTTCATCCAAATATGTCATTAGTGCAAGATATTATTAGTGTCGCGCGATAGCCGAGTGGTAGCAAGCCCGCTTCTTGTTTAGATGGCCCCATGTTCGAATCCCAGGGTATGTACCAATGAGTTTTTTATAACTTATATACATACTTACATATACATCTGTGCCTCAGAAAGCACGTTAGCCACCGGTCCGGTTATTATTAAAAAATTGCAGTCGTTAAAATCCTCCAAGGCGCCGCATCCCGAGGGGAGGTCTAAGCCCCCGCCGGGTTGATTTAAAATAACTCTCAATACGATATTGAGAAGGTAGATTTTAAAATTGTCGCCGTATAAAGAACATTAAAATTTCGTTTATCTAAAACCAGGGAGGTATACTTCAACTCTAAGTTACAAGTTGCAGCTGATTACTAAGTATAAAAATATGTAAACATTTTTATGAGGTCGGTGCCTTCGCTCTGATGTTTCCGGGCAAAGTTGAATAAAATAATAGTAATTGAATGGATTCTATTACGATTATGTGGTAATTGTATAACGTGAGATAATAATTTATGTAATTCGATACCTACATTGATCGTCCGTTATTTTATGACGTCCGTTATCTTTTATTTTAGGGTCACGTACATCAAAAACAAGAAACGGACTTAGAATTAATTACTTCGTCATTCGTCCGTCTGTTTGTCTGTGTGTGTCTAAGATATAAACTTAAATTTTATGGTATAAAGGGCAATTATAATGTGCATGAAATGCTTAAAACTGACGTATTTAATTTGATAAGGATTAATATCGTATCCGTGTAAATTGTTAGTCCCTAGTCTGTGTGTCTGTCTGTCTGTCTATCAAGATCCTTTTTGCTCAGGAATGCGTGGCGGTATCAAGTTGAAATTGATGTCATATACTTAGGTCTATGGTGCCTTAGAGTTGTAAAAAAAATCATGTTTCTAATTCAACGCAATCAAAATTGGGCCATATGTGCCACACATTTTGACACTCGTAAGTAAATCAAAACTGATACGGTACCTACTTCCCATGGACCTAGAATCATGAAATTCGGCAATCTGAAAATTGTTAATTTGTAGCTTGCATCATATACATTTTTTTTTTAATATTTTTAAATTGAAATATGCTTTACGTGGCATTCTGGCGGCGAGTAACGATAAAACGTCAATATATGCGTTTATAATTGTATCGAACCCACAAGGCGCGAGTTCATCTCGTACTTGATCAGTTTTTTTTTTTTTCAAATTATAAGATAGACTTTGTTTATAATACGAAGGCATTCAACGATATCTGAATTAGTATGTATATTATAAATATATCGTGTATACGGACTGTTGGGGTAAACGTAGTGCAAACTTATAGAGCATGTAGAGTTTACCAAACTAAACAAAAAGTTTCAAGTGAGCCGATAAGGGCAAACTAACGGTTACCTAGAAAAATAATGTTTACATTTTTTTATCTTTAAATGTTTTCTAAAAAGCTCTATACGCTCTATAACTTTAGAACTACGTTCAGTGGAATACCTATGATTTACCGTGCGTTCGGTTGAACGTAATCCAAACTTATAGACCGTGTAGAACTTACCGAACTAAACAAATAGTTTCTATTGAGCAGTTAGCGCAAACCAACGGTTACCGAGAAAAACGTGTTTGAAATTTAATTTTTTATCACTCATTTAATTTTTTTTATTTTTTAAATTAGTTTCATAAGCTTCACCTGCATGCTCTATGAATTTGGACTACGTTCAGCCAAACAACCAGCATATGTACATATGTATTATTCATTAAATTTTGAAATGTGCGTTATGATGATTTAAATTTTAATTTAACACATTTTAATATTCCAGATGGTTAGGAAGAGGTCCAAGTACGAAGAGACGTCGTTTTTGACATATTGGATATTTCTTCTGCAAGTGAGTGGTACCTTACACTACAAGTATATATGAACTTAAATGTGTTTTTAAAAGCTTTGTTTATGAAAGACGAAAAGCAATATTTTAAATGTAAACCATAAGTAAATTCTATAAAATATTTTTTTATCTATTGTATGTGATTGTATGTATTTTTATATCAAAAGGGACTACCATTAAGGGCTTGGACAGAGTTTTTTAAGGTACAAGTAGGTCTACATATTCTCCAAAAGTCTACTATTGACATGTTGATTGTAGCGGGCAGTTTCACGTATGTAATTACAATTCAGGCTCATATCTACAAATCCTTTATTATACGATGATGATTGACCGATTGGTCGAGTGGTTAGAGACCCTAACTGCGGAGCCAAGGGTCGTGGATTCGATTCAAATCCACGACAAATGTTTGTGTACATGAACATGTTTATTTTGTTCCGTGTCTGAGTGTAAAAGTATCTATATATGTATATATTATAAAGAATATTTAAGTATGTATATTAGTTGTTTAGTACCCCATATTACACGCATAATACTTGCTTACTTTGGGACTAGATGGCGCTGTATGGGATGTCCCAGATGTACGCAGATACGGCGTAACACAGCAAAACTTACTGAGAAACAAAACATACTTACCCCTTATAGTCGTCCTAATTGGGACGTTTGCTCTTCAACATATTTCAGTGCTAGTCAATGAAGTACCAAAAAACTCGTTTCCAGCCATAGCTCAATCTTTCCAACAGACAATCCTTTGCTAACATTTAGTACGAGTGTAGTGTAATGTATCTATAAAAATAAAACATCACTGATAACTGTGTCCAAGTTGGATTCGACTAGAGTTTATCATGATGGCTATTTTGACAGATGCTGGGCGGAGGAGACAGAGGTGCGGAAGGCCATGGACGTTTGATGGACCCTCCTGCAAGGAATTCGATGTGGCGATTCGGTTTCCCGAACCCTGTCAACTACAATGACAATGAACTTTTTTGTGGAGGATATGCCGGTATACGGGAATTTTGTTTTAATATTTGTCTCAATGAATTGGTTACATCAGATACTCTAGGAATAAATTTAGATATATAAGTTATCATTCCAAGAATTGTTTGTAGTTCTTTTTTTGTTTTAGGCTCTTCCATTTCAACTATTGCTCTAATCTTTTCAGGATCTGGTTTAAGACCTTCACCCGTGAGTACATGACCTACATATTTTACCAATATGTAGGTCATGTACTCGCAATACTTGCGACTTTAGGTAGATATAGAATGAAGATGTTTGTGTTTATCTTGATATATATATATGGCTTTTATGTTTTTTTGTTTGTTTGCTATTATTTTTAGGGGTCCGTACTCAAAGGGTACTAATGGGAACACTATTCGGCCCACATCCATCAGTCTGTCAGTCGGAGTTGTATCATCTGAACCGTAATACCTACGTAGCCAGTTGAAATTTTCGCAGAGTGTATATTAGAATAACTGCTATAACAACGAAAAATACCTACAATAAAGTTAAAAATGAAAGAGGGTCCCCATACAAGAAACGTGTTTTTTTTTTAGGGTTTTTATGATTGGTGATTGTGAGATCAATGCGTACTAAATATATACTAATACGGTCGCTATAACGACAAATAATAATAATAATAAATTAAAGTTTTAAATGAAAGGGGTCCCCTATATAAGAAACGTTTTTTTTTTTATATTTTACTGTGGTACGGAACCCTTCGTGTGCGAGTCCGAGAGTTGATATAAATGGACGTGTTTGCAAATCGGTTCGATAGTATTTAATAAACCAATACTTAGGTTTCGTTGACTTTATCTTCCAAGGGATTTCTTAAAAGTTAAATAAGAAAGTAATGTGAAAAATTTAAAATTAAAATAAAATCTAAAATGTGCAGTTTGAATTACATACCATACCATCAGCCCATTAATGCCCCGCTGTAGGGGCTTAGCTTTCTCCTCAGGATGAGAGAGCTTGGAACTTAATCCATCACGCTGCTCCAATGCGGGTTTGTAGATTTTAACGACGGCCATCTGTTGATGGTTACCGGGACCGACAGTTTAACGTGCTCTCCGAGTCAGTGATAGTTATGTACATAAGTTAAAAGAAATTCATTGATACACGCCCTGGGATTCGAAGCAAGACCTTCTAAACAAGAAGTGGGCGCGCTACTACTCGACTATCACGACATCCTCCACGTCTCGACTTTGAATAATTACATATGACATTATATTTCGGAATGTTCTAAATTTAAAATTAATTAATAAATTAATTACTTAAATCTAAAAAAAAAGTATTCGTTGAAGAGCCGTTTGAGCGATATGTTTGATTTTTATTCAAATTCAAAAAGTTTTTATTCAATATAAGATGTTTACACACACATTGAAAGTCAAGATAAATTGATTATGTACCGGTTCAAAAACTAGGAGTATTGTAAGGATGGTAGGTATAGTATGCAAATAAAACCGCTTTTGAGGAAATAGATCGTTGGCTATAAAATTGTATTAATGTAAATTATATAATTATATGTATAATTTATTGCAAAAATTATAAAAATGTTGCCTAGGTCAATGAACTCGTCTTGATGTTAACCTTGATGTATCTTGAATAATCTAATGACATTATCATTGTTCAATTTTTTTCATTCAAATTGAACTATCAATATTTTTTGTGTTACTGTTAGGTTTCTAAAAAGGAACTCACAGCATTATATTTTGTGATTGTTGTTTTTTCTTTTTAAAAGCTCCTATTTATTAACTTGCAAAGTTCGTGTATGAATTGCCAATTTAATTTGTACAGGGTTCGTCCTTATCATAAAAGTACGATTTGACTAGAAGCTCTCTTCTGCGTTTACCGTGTACCTACTTACTCATACTCTAGTTAGCTGGTGCAAGATGGTGAGTTTCAGTCCGCGAGGTCCCCGCGCGCCGTTCTTCACCCCCGCGAAATTGCGTTTAACAGTTTCGCCACCATGAAGTGACATTTCTGAGTCTTTTAAAACCTATGACTGATTCGGTACAATTGTGTAGTCCACGCGGGCGATAATGGGCAGAAAACTACTAATTAATATATTTGATATTAATTATTATAGCATCGGTCGCCGACTTAAGGAGAGGGGGTGTGACCCTCGCTCGGGGTCGTTTCTGATGCAGAGGCTCGCCATAGCGATCCAGCGCGGTAATGCCACGAGCGTTATGGGTACCTTTGCATCAGGTTCACCAGGCACTGGTTATTTTTAGCCTTACAATAGTTCAAATGTTTTGCCAAATTAGTACCTACCACTAAGAATGAAATTACATTTATAAAAATTTGATATTTGTATTTATTTATCTTATTTAATTTTTTGACTGTTGGTAATTTATTTGTGATAATTACTCGGAATTGAAATTGAGATCGATCGAGCTCGATAACGAAATGTAAAAATGAAATCATTCTATTTGGTATCAATAATATTGAGTGAGTGTGTCAATAGTTCAGTGGGATCAGAACGGGGGCCGTTGCGGCATATGCGGTGACGCTGAACATCTGACCAGCCCGCGGCCACACGAAGCAGGCGGCATGTACGGCAAAGGGATCATCACGAGGCACTACAGTGTTGGACAGGTCGGTTCAAATTATTTTGCACTAGCCTCCGTCTCCGTCTCCGAGTTATATTGTAATGTGTATTGTTTAACTTACTCCTTGTTGTTATAGGAAATAGAAGTCGAGGTAGAATTGACAGCCAACCACTTAGGTACGTTCGTAATGAAGTTGTGTCCCAACAATAACCCCAGACAAGAAGCGACGCAGGAATGTTTTGACAGGTATACAGTTAACTATAATTAAAATTATTTAACTCAACTATACAGGATGTTTAGCGCGTGGACTGAAATTTTTTTTCAGCGGATTTGGAAGGCATGTATTAGTTTTCACCCATACCAATGTGTGTAATAATGTTACCGTGATTAGAATGTGATTTTTTTTTCAAAATCTCGCCTCAAAATCGTCATAGCTTTATTGATTGTAGTTACAATAACATAAAATAACTTTCTTTTGTTTTAAAATGTACTTTTCATATAACTAAATCATTATATGATATAATTGTTGATTTTGAAAAGTCTTAACAAATTTAAAAATTTATATATCACTTTACGTTAACGTTTAGGACAAATAACACATAACCCCCCCAATTCCCCGAAAAATTTTGTCGGTACATACGCCAACCACCCGGTATTATATTATTATTATATTTAAGAAATCATATTATTTCCTACAATTGACAAAAAATGCTTTTCGATTTTTATTTTCACGATATTCACTCATTCTATGATTACTTAAATTAGACAGGAATAGCGGTTGGAACGGAGCTGCAGCGCATATCGTTAAATATATGAAATTTAATCACTAAGTACTTACATAAATTTTTCTAATCCACCTAGCTTAACCTACGAATCAAAGGTTCCGTAGTAGGACAAAGAATCCTTATAGTTTCTCCTTGACTGCCTGTCTGTTTGTCTGTCTATATGTCACAGCCATTTTACTCGTAGTCTATTAGTGCTATAGTAAAGCTGCTTGGCATGATGACGCCTGTGTATAACCGCAACACAGGTATGTATTAAAATTTTGATAAAAAGTCTGAGTGCCTTCCATGCATTATAAAATGTGCTTTTTAGGTGACTAGCATGTCCCCCATTTAATTCTTGAACCATTGTTCCGAAAAATCTGAAAAAATCATAATACCTACCTAATAACAAGGCAGATAGTTTTCACTTTATTGCGTTTTGTATAGTTAAACTGTGAAAATTACAGAAAATATATTTTTGCCATCAAATAGAGAATTCATTTAACCACAAACGCCACCTGTTGGTGGTCGATGGAAGTCCTATAGTTTGGAAATTTCAAGATTGAGAGAAATTTGTTTATTATCTTGTTAAAGAAACAAACTATATGAAAAATCTTAATTAAAATGTACAAATATAAACCAAATTATAACTAAATTATATAAAAAGTAAAACTAAAAGTATTTACAAATTAAAAAATACTAAGTAAATTATGATAAATGACAAAATTTTAAAGAGACGATGGGTTCAGGGTACCAAGGATGCTTGCCGCGTTGCCGCGCTGTATTGCGACACTGATCCTCTGAACAAAGTACTCCTTGCTCAAAGGATCCCCTGTCAACAGACACAGCGAAATAGTTTCAATCGACCCCATATTGGGATTGAATAAGACACATTATCAATAATTAAAATACATAATACGTGTATACTAATAAATTTTTCCATCAATTTTTTTCTTATTTTTTTCGCATTTTTCATTTCACCACAGATTCCGTACTTAGTTGTATGCGCTGCAGTCCTGTTCCAACGATACTAATTGATATTAGTATGGTTGGAACAGACAGACACAAACACTTTCGCATTTATAATTAAATGCGAAAGTGTATGTCGGTCTGTCTGTTCCGTTTTAACCGCTGAATCGATTTTGTTGTTTGACATAAAGTTAGCTTGAACTCTGAGGAAGGACATACAAATAGGCAGCTTTTTACAAAGATGTGTATGTCTGTTTGTTACCTTTCCATAGATAAACCAAAGTATTAGGAGCGCGCGCCCCTGAGTAAGTAATTCATCTTTGTTACTAACGCCGGTTTACTAATATTTAGCGTGAGACACACGTGTAGGGATGTCGAATTTACATATATATCATCGCATATATATCAAATCTATTAGACACACGTAAACATCTGTGACATCTTAATACCTTTTTTTTTAAATTAACTAAACCTTGTCTGCTCTCCCGACGCTCGCGGTAGTGATTGGCCAGGAGGCGTCCTCTGCCCCACCGTACCGCTTCTTTCCACTTGTGTCGTTTATTTATCGCGAGATGTCTACTTATAGAATCTTAACCTACTTTGCCTAAACACTGTAAGTATATACCGATCTTTGATAAAATTTGGCAGGGATGTTTGGTGTTAAAGCCAAAATAATACAATAACAACGCGGGTGAAGCACGAGGACGAAAAATACGCGTCAGCTGTACTGAATCGTGAACGCTTTTCTCAGTGAGGGCGGCCGTTAAAGTGTCCACAAATCTAATGATAAATAATTTCGCTTTTTAGGTTCCCCTTATTTATATCTGGTACCAGAGAAGACCGTTTTTTGATACCTTTGGATACAGCTAAAAAAGACATCTTCAGATACCGAGTTCGACTACCGCCATATGTGACATGCACTCAATGCGTGTTACAGTGGACTTATTATACAGGTAAGAAAAAGAGAATTTTCGAGAATTATAGATGAGTTTTCATGAAGATCTGGCAATCTCGTAAATAAAAAAAAATCTGAGAGGTTGTTATAAAACCTTTTCCTTTTAATTTTAATGACCATCAGGGCAAATTTAAAATTTTGGTCCGCAAGCTAATATTTTGTGTCAACCGTTTCTTGGACCCATTACAATTTTTTTTAACCACTCAGCAAAATTTGAAAAGCCTTGGCTAGGAAGTGTTGTTATCACATATTTAATAATTTCCAAATGGAAATTAGTAGGAAGGAACTTAGATATGTTTTGTAATTTTTTTTCGACAATGGTTTAATGCTTCTAGTGCTCCAAAAAAATAGTAGTGTTTATGGGGATGAAGCTTTATTTAAAAATACTGCAAAAATTTGTTCAGTAGATTCACATTTCATTCAAGTCTGGTAATTATCATGTCAAAAACATTCCTCGTTGTTATTAAAGTGAACGTTGATTTTCTAAATGCAAAAATTTAAGAAGATCGACACATCGTATTACAGAAGCGATTGGCATTCACCGCTCGACACTGCATATCCGATTAACTGCATAAAGATAAATTAAAAAAAAAAACGAGTTTTCTGAATGCTACGTGATTTGAATGACAGAAACTTAGTGAAGTTTATGTCCAGTACGACCACGAGTACATAGTCGTATAGGTACCGTGGTCTACCAGTAGGTCATTTCGGTGGGACCATGGGTCTTTCACCAATAGTATTTCCATTTGCGAAATGTTGCTCAAGCGAAGTGAAATCTATTCATTTTTTAAAAGATTAGTCGGACGAGAAATGGATTACCTACCATAATAATATAAAAAAACGATCTTATTCTCAATGACTATCGCAAATAGCCTGGCCTCAAGCCTCTGAAAAAAGTCATTTTGTGAGTATGTTGGGACTAGAAAGGTATTGTGTTTTTGCCTTTGCCACATGGTCAAGCAATTAGTTCTTATGCCTACTATCAGCAATCAGGAAATCTGATACAAATGCTCGAAGAAAAGTATTCAGTATTAATGCATAGAAGTGGTGTAGTTTTCCATAACGTCAAATTAATATTCGACCGCATATATTTTTGTTGACTTAACAAAAACCGATGGACCTTAGCTGGATAGTTTTAATACATCCTTCTTACAACTTAGAAATAGCACTTTCACATTATAATTTATTCAGCTCTTTACGAAATTCTTTAAATTACACTCATGAGAAGATTTTATAATCATTTAATGCGATGGGATAATGGTTTTGCTATAACAAAAATACCTGGGACATCCCACACAGCACCATTCAGTCCTAAACTAAGCATAGCTTGTATGGGTATCACACAACTAATCTAGGTACATACTTCCATATTCTTTATAGCGAAAGATTGTGGAATTAAATGGACATTATTTTATGTCATTGAAAATCTTCTCATTTTCACTATAAAAAGGCCAAGAATTTTATCGACTACCTCAGCATCATCATTATCGACTGAAGCATCCACAAAGCGTCCCCTCCGTGTTAATTTCAAAGCCTAACACACTTCGAAGTATTGGTTGACTCCTTTTGTGTTGCCCTAACCCAGCATTACCTGCGCGATAAATCGAGTGCGCAGTTGTCTATGCAGATACGGCCCTCATTAAAAAAAAAACAGTCGTGTGACCGTTACGAACGCTGTAATTTAATATAGAAACCGAACTGTTTTCAGGTAACATGTGGGGCTTATGCGAGAACGGTACAGAAGCGGTTGGCTGTGGTCGTTCGGAAACGTTCAGGAACTGTGCCGATGTCAGCGTGGTCACCAGCACTGGTGGCCTGCCTCCAGCGTTCGCCATCGATTTACGCAGGGACAATCCATTCCTCTTGTATTACAGAGATTATCGTGCACCTCAGTATGTTTTGCCGTTGGTAGTCAGGTAAACTCGAAAACATTTTTAGATTTTTTTTTTTTATTTTAAACGTATGTCTGCCAAGATTAACTTTTGCACTCGTATTTCTTGACATTAGCGCCAGTGAATCGAAATTTCAGTACATTTTTTATAAAATAAGATTAATTAGAGTATAAGTAAAATTGACAACAGCGTACTTTTATGAACTTATATAGAACATATTATGTAGATACAGCTCGCGCCAAACTTTTTGTCCGCTCTGCCAGGCTAACATGCACACCGCGACAAAATTTTGCCGACGCATTATCTCGTTCAGGCACGAGATAACAATTTTGTCGCAATGTGCATGTTAGCCATGCTGAAGTCGAAGCGAACAAAGTCGCAGTAATAAAAATTGGTATCAGGGAGTCGAGAGCGACCTCCGCGACCGCGCAAAACGCACCCGCGTCAACTTCAGAACGGACAAGATGTCTGGCACGATCTGTGTGTTATGATAGAGTTATTAAAATATGACTGTTTACCTGTAGTAAAAGTCAAATATAGTGACACAAAAATAGTAGCGCTGTACTATATGTATGCCGCCCGAGAGAAAATAATTATACCCGTAGATTAATATTAATACAACAGACTGTCACACATTCGTGTCGCTATATTTCGGGTTAGAAGATATTCGTTAAGATTATTGTTTTGTTTGCAAACGATATGAAGCTATGCCATGGAGTAAATTTTGACAGCAGCGTATTTTTATGAGTTCTCCCCATCAAAAGAGTTAGATCGCAAGTATCAGAACTATTACGTTTCGTTATTTGGCTTTAACTGTATCTAAAGTTTCAATCCGTATAAATGAGTTTCATCACATGTTACCTAACTGTTTCCAATAGATATAATATAATTGCAGTTTTTATTGTTAGCTTGTATTTTCATTAAAATTTTATTTTACAACGCAAAAAATTTTAACAACATAATGTCGACTTACGAGTGCAAAGAATTAGTTGTGAGCTAAATTTAAATAAAATGAATTTAAAAAATTAATAATAAAGGCCCATCAAAAGATATTTCACGTAAAATTACTAATCTAGTATTTGATGGTTTTGCGGTTATATATATAAAAATAATCATATGTGTGTAAAAATAAATGTACTTATTTATTTATGTGTTCCCACAAAAACAATTATATTTCATGACATAAAAACTTTCGTTTGTTCACGTTTTGTTTGTGTGTATTGTTTTTAACTAAAAATCTGTATACCTACTTGTGTTTAAGTATTTCGTTAATTATGACTAAAATATTGTTGCATAACATTCCTTTTCAGCAATTTACTGGATTCGAACGAGGACACAGTCGTTAGGTAAAAACACGAATGAATGATTGCTAGTTAGTTGGGTTGTATTTATTGTATTGTGTTTGTGTTAATAACACTATCTAATCGAATGCAGTACTTATGTTTCAGTATTATAATATTAGTGATAGGCAAGTCGTCGTAAGCAAATTACAGAACCTGCTCAACATTGGGTGCAAACGAGGGGGTCATAAGTTTGAGACTTATGTCTGTATGTATTTGACTGACCGGTTATATTGTCTGGGTGTTTAGAGACCTTAACTGCGGAACCGAGGGTGGCGGGTTCGATTCCCGCTCAGCACAATTATTTGTGTGCATGAACAAACATGTCTATTTGTTCTGTGACTAGGTGTAAAAGTATTAAAAAAAGGAATATTAAAGTAGGTGTGTATGTACTTACTAAATCAGTGTTCTAGTACCCCATAATATAAGCATAATATTTGCTTACTTTGGGACTAGATGGCGCTGTGTGGGTTGTCCCAGTTATTATTATCATTATTATTGTATGTAGATCCCTCTCTGTGTCAATTTGTAGCATAGTAGCTCTCAGTAGCTTCTAAACGGATAGGTTGATTAAAATATGTTTTTTTAATGAAAGATGGTTTAATCGGCTGGTTTAATTCTTAGCTATTATATATATTAGCTATTATTTGTCTGTGTGTCTGTCTATCGGATCGTAGCTCCCAAATGATTTAACCGATCTCAGTGCGATTTTTTTTAATTAGAAGTTGGATTAATTGGAACGGTTCTTAGCTACATTTCTATCTCTGTATGCCTGTGGTACGTGTATCGTAACTCCCGAACGAATTAATCAATGTATTTTTTTTTAAATTAGCTTTTATATGGATGATCCTTAGGTAAAATTTATTTTCTATACATTTGCTATTAATACAGTCTTTACGACATCGAAACTTGTACCGTCAAGTTGTATTTTACAGTACTAGACCTTTTTACTTTACACCAATCACTAACGATCATTCTCTTTGTAACGCATGCATAAACCGCAAAAAGCAACCCACTCGCGCTTTTAGCACCCGCCAATATTACATTCGAAGTATCTATATAGGTACTTAATTTTTATCGCAAATGTATTGAAAAACGTCGTATGATGCTCGTACTCAGTAAGCTGGCTATTATAGTCATCGGTTTATTAAAAGTACCGTACTTGCATCATAATGTACTATTAATGAATTGTTTTTATTTTTATACATTTTTTTTAATGTGTAAAGTCAAATGTTTATGAGTACCTAAGTAGTTAAGTTCAAAAAAGCATGAAATCAAATTGAAAATAATAATTTAATAACCGCCTATACAAAAAAAAAAATTAACCTTTGTAAAGTGTGAAATAAAACAAAGTTATTATTTTTCAAGTGATTTTTGATCTCGACCTAAGCACCTGTATTTCGTTGTGATGTGACCACAGATGTGATAAATCAGTCAGCTAGTTAGCGGTCCCCGACGCCTTTGAGAACAAAAATTCATCATTTTTCAATTATGGTTCAAACGATACAGCTTTGTGAGAGATGGGCGAACGGACGGATGGACGGACGGACGGATGACGGACTGCGGGGCCTTAGTTAATAAAGGTTCCCGTTGGTCTTGGTACCCTAGGCTTTGGGTACGCAGCCCAAAGAACTGTATATACGAACGAATATATAGATATGAATGTATTAATTTATGTTGTGATTAACATTTTGTACATATTTGTAGTGTCTGTTCATGTTAAATGTATATTATTTTCACATTATTGTGTATATACTAATCCTTATAACCCAATTAATTGTATTGTTTACATGTTTCAGTGCTAATGTTTCTTTTTAGGGATCAAGTATGTTTGCCGGCGAACAACTATAGAATAGTACCAGGAATGCAGACTTGGTGCCAGACCAACTGTCTGCGATACCCGCCCAACTGCCCGCCTGCTTTGTGCCATTGTCCGTAAGTATAGTTCGCCTCAAACTTTATGACGGATCGGAATACAACGCTATAAACGTGCTTGCGCAGGTAGTCATATACCCCTCGCTACACTGCGTCTCGTTACACCTAAAACTCGTTACTGTGACGCGACTTGTGCCTATGTTCGGATCCACCATAAAGTTTGATTGTAACTGTAACATAAGCTTAACTAAAACGGCGACCGAGTTTCAGACGTTTTTGTTATATAATCGTGTTCGCACAGTTGAATTTGTTCTTACTTTTAGGTAATACTTATATAACACAAAAAACCGCGTCAAAATCCTCCCAGCCGTTATAGAGAAACATCTATTACCTATTGCAGCGCCACCTGGTGGCCCGTAACCGCAAACTTGTCTAAGAACCTGCTCTTAGGTGATATTTATTCAACGAAAAAACCATGTCAAGATCAGAGAGAAACATACTAACCAAGTATAGCTAGCTGGTGTAAGATGGCGAGTTTTAGGGCACCCGCAGACTTAGTCGAGTTTCAGTGCGCAAGGTCCCCGCGCACCGCTCGTCGCCCCCGAGAAATACCCGTGCGCCGGTTTCAACCCCGCAAAATTGCGTAATGTCACTTCGATACTGTGAACTGACATTTATAAATCTATTATAAATTAAAACCAAACGTTGCTGTCAAATCAATTTACTCTATGAAATTCATACTATTTTTTTTTTTAATTTCAGGCAAGTATGTGAAGCTGTAGGAGAATTGGAAGGACGCGATGGTGCCGATGTGTACTGTCTGGATCAATGCATCGTTTATCCTCCACGTTGTCCCACAAACCGATGTCGTTGTTATTAATAGATATAAAATTTTATAATATTTTTTACAATATACGTCAACATTACGTCATAAAAAGCTAAAACGCAATGGAAATTTGAGACGAACAATACATAGTACTTTGGTAAACCTATGCGTTGTGGTAAACCCCAAAAATCTAAATTGTTAACAGGGGCTTTTCTTTAACTTCGTTGATTAGGTAAAGAGTCTAAAAAAATCGACGACAGAAATTTCTGTGTCCAAGAAATGCGTCTATACGTTTGCTTCAATTCTCGATAAGTTGTACTATATATTGTATATACCTCAATTACAAAACAAAGATTACAAAAATATAAAGTATTTTCATAATTTACAAATCAAATAACTCAAATCAACGGATATCCTGCTTTCGCACGAACTTCTTACGACATTGGAAATGAACCTAACGGAATAAAGTAAACACACATATTTTGGATAATATTTTTCGAAACAAATTTTTTTCACAAAAAAAAAATAACACAACTGTATCTGAATAAGCGTAAAACTTCGAAATATAACATTCTGTACGACATTTCGATCGAACAAACCGAATTAGTACGAAATGTAACACCGACGAATATCCGACTTCCAACTAAGGGTTCCCAAAATGAAAATCGGGGGAATAAATTACGATTTTTTTCCCCGATTTTCATTTTGGAAGCCCGATATCTTGAGAACTAGGTCCGAATAAGAAAAAAATAAAAAAACGGCTCGGGGTAATTAGACGCGGGATCGATTGAGACTAAAATTGTTAGAATTGGACAACCGGAAGTAGTGGTTAAGGGTGACCTTAGTTGGAAGTCGGATATGCGTCGGTGTTACATTTCGTACTAATTCGGTTTGTTCGATCGAAATATCGTATAGAATGTTATATTTCGAAGTTTTAAGCTTATTCAGATACAGTTGTTATTTTTTTTTTTTGCGATTTTTGCGAAATTTGTTTCGAAAAATATTCAAAATATGTGTGTTTACTTCATTCCGTTAGGTTCATTTCCAATGTCACAAGAAGTTCGTGCGAAAGCAGGAGATCCGTTGATTTTTAATCTCTTTCGCAATCCGCGTGTCAGTTTAGTCCATCGCGTTTAGTTATTCTAAACGCAATGGATTTTGATACAGTTTTCACTACCGTCTATAGAGACATTCTTCCGGAAGGTTTATATATATATAATACATCCCTATTATATAGCAAGTAGAGAAAAGTCGATGTTTTATAATGAAGTCGTACAAAAATTATTTTTGGGTTCTTACATTCTTATCGCTAAACCTCATGAGATACCTACATTAAAATAATATACCTACCTATCACGAAGTTATGTATCTTAAAAAGGCTTACAGTAAAATTTGCAGCGATATATATCTATCTCTTCAGAATCACCCGTAGTAATAATTTTTACCTTTTACACAAGAGCAGAGAAGAAAATGACAAAGATAAAGAGAAGGGCGGAGAGAAAGGATCTCTCTCTCTTTCACTGTTAAATAGTAATCAAGTTTAATTTTGATAGAAAAACTACCATTGATTGTAATATGTACCTATGCGCTATTAGCATGTGTTGAAGCCGAAATAATATAAACATGTAGTCCACGTGGGCGAATCCGCGGGCGGTCGCTAGTATTTTATATGAATATGAACGTTTTTTTGTAAAATAAAACTATTTTTTTAATTCATTGTTTTATTTAAATCTCTTCCAAAGTAACAAAATACGAGATATAAGTTTAATTTTATATATAAAGAAAATAATTATTGTGTTAAAAGTTGATAAGGAAAATAGTGGCACAAGTAAATAGGTACCTACTCTTGTAGTGGTTGAAGAAAAGAGGGCCACAATAATTCGTGCTTTCGTTTGCAAAAAAAAAACTTATTTTTATACAAATAAAAGAACAAAATAATGAGAATTTCTTTGATTTTCGGGAAGGAAATATTCAGTTGACGCCTAAATATTTCCTTCCCGCAAATTTTATCCAGCGCACAAAAATTGAAGAATATTTTTTCGATATCGCAAAAAGACAAACGCATTACAGAAGGCAAGCAAAAAAGTCGGTCGGCCGTACGCGTTCCCAACTGATATCCAGTAAGTGAACCTTTCTTTATTTTGGGTGTCAACAAAACAAAATTATTGTTTGCCAAAAGGTCTATTTTTTTCCTTATTTATTGTATGCACGAAATTAACTCTAGATCGATCCAAACCAGATCCTCGCAGGTCAAGCCAATGCCCATCACACGAATTAATGAAAAATAAATAAATAAACCTATTGGGTTGGGGAAAAGTTTCTTCGCATTTTATATAAAAACTCAAGACATTTTGTTCAAAGTTTATTTACATTTAATTACAATATATATGTGCCATTTTATTCGATGACTGTCTGCCATTTTGTAGGTGGTGACATGATCCCGTTGCTGTAGAAATTTTGGGACTTGTGATCAAAAAAACGCGACAAGTAGTTTTGGCAGTCCTCTCTTGATGTTAATCTGATACTGTCTAAAGAATTCTAAAGAGACCGAAACAGGTAGAAATCTGAAGGTGCAAGGTTAGGGCTATATGGTGGATGCATTTACACCTTCCAGCCAAACTCTCTTAATTTTTTCTGAGTGACGTGTGAGGTCTAGCGTTATCATAATGAAAGACCACACCCTTTCTATTGATTAATTCCAGCCGCTTTCTCTCAACTTCTTACTTTAATCTCATCAGTTGTTCGCAGTGGAGATCCGAATAGATGGTTCTGCCCGACGGTAAAAGCTCATAATGAACAATATCTTTCCAATCCCACCATACATATATCATCACCTTATTGCGAATTAGCCCAGGTTTTGATACAGTCTGTGAAGCTTGACTGACCTTAGACCATGACCTTTTTCGCACGTTGTTATCGTCCTTGATCCACTTTTCATCACCAGTTATCAATCTCTTCAAAAACTGTTCGGTTTCATTACACCTTAATAAAGAATCTCACATGAGTACACGGTTCATTAGGTTTCTTCCAGTGAGCTCATGTGGCACCCAAATATCCAGTTTTTTTGTATTCCCAGTTTTTTCAAATGATTCAAAATTGTTTTGTGGTCAATTCCCAGATCTTCGGCTATGTCGTAACTACTGATATGCCGATCTTGCTCCACTTTTTCAAAAATGGGGTCCATTTTAGCCGTGACAGGGCGACTACAGTGAGGTACATCTTTGACATCCAAAATCCCGGATTGAAAACACCGCATTAGGGCTGTCACAATTTTTTTCGCAGCTTGCGTTGCTTCTTTCCTTTTTTTATAATAAAATTTTAAAATGTATCGAATTTTTTTCATTAAATTCACTCATTTTGTCACAAAGAAAAACAAATAAAAACTGGCGGCAAACAATATTTTACTGAATTGTTTCTTTTTTTGAAATGTAACTTTTTTAATGTAATCAAAACCAGCCAGATGCAATTAGTACAGCCAAAGAGATTTTCTTAAAAGTATATACAAACAATATGCGAAAAGACTTTATCCCCGACCTAATTATAAAAGCCCATACTCGTGACATAGTCATGACTCGGAATCAAAATTGGATTGCACAAATAATTCAGGGCTTTCAGATTATGTTTCTATTCAGTTTACCTACGTTGTGTTCAGCGAATAGGCCAGCTGTAAAGAATTAAATTTCTATTAGGTTCCAATCGAAAATCCACGTAATAATCGGGACAACTGACATTTCGTGCGGGAAATTTAATTGGAGCTCTGACGCTTCCTATTCTACCTGCTTACTATTGTTAGATTTTATACATCGGCCGTCGAGAGTTTCGTTCCTGACTGGTCGTAATGGGCATAGTAATCGGATGGCTGATGTGAATTTGTACCGTCGGACGATTCCCGTTTTCAAATATTATTATCGTTTACATACACGAATAACACAAAATTAATTGAAAATTGATATTATTATGTCAACTCACAACAAACATGATGTTATAGCTATAAATCTCAAATGGCAGGAACGCAAATTCTCGACGAGCTATGTATAATCATAAATACGTTGAGTGAAAATTCTACGCTTGATCTGAGTCGCAATTTCATCGACAGTTAAACTTGGTCGTTACAAAAATATAACCAAACATCACAAAAAAAATAAAAGCAGACTTCAAAAATATAAACTAAAAAGTTAAAAATAAAATTTTCACTGAAAGGAGCAGTAATAGGCGGCATATAGTTAATGAAGTCAGTGTCAAGTAATTCACTTTAAATTGTGTTCTATATTTGTTATAGTTATATTATTGTTATATTTGTTATTACTTGGTAAGTACCCATTCAAAGTGTCTGAGTTTGCACCGACTTCATTAATTATATGCCGCCTATTAATGCTCCTTTAAAGTGAAAATTTTATTTTGAACTTTTTAGTTTATGTTTTTGAAGTCTGTTTTTTTTTTAAAGTGTGTTTTATTTTTCACTTTTTAGTTATACGCAACTGTAACTTATTTGTATTTAGTATAAATGGGGCTTTAAATGCGCTACTTAAATGAGACAGCGCCGTTTAGAGAAAACTATCGACAAATCGCAATATATTATCCCTAGCTCCTAACCGTTAAGAAGTACTTACTGTATAGCTTTCCTCATTAGCCTGAAATGATGACTTCCAGACGCAAACATCTGCAGAACTAAATGAAGTCGGTTATAATGTAAATTTAAGACTTACATGGTTTTCTCATGGATGCCATTGCCACAACCGGACCAACTTGAAATTGAATCGCACAGAAAACACCAGCTTTCAAATAAAAAAAAAAATCAACCAAATCGGTTCACCCAGTCGAAAGTTCGGAGCTAACAAACATTTAAAAAAATACAGTCGAATTGAGAACTTCCTTCTTTTTTTTTGAAGTCGGTTAGAAATAAACCAGAGGTATTTCGGAAATATGTTTAGGGAACTCTAGCATGACTCTAGCGTCCGAATGGCGAAGCGAACCGCCCGTATCTATATTCTCCCTCTACGCCGTTTACGTGACCCGTGACCGAGATTAGAAAGCATGATTTGAAAACTATTAGTCGTAATGAATACTGTTTTATATTACATATAGATAAACAGGTACCTACTTAATTTAATACCTAAAAATATTTTTTTTTACTTCACAGTTTTTGTCATTTTTTTTATAAAAAATAAAAACAACTGCGAAGGACACTTTCAACTCCTACTTTTAGATTAAAGTACATAAGTAGTTAAATGAAAGCTACATGCATGCCAAGTTACATATTTCTGCCGGATGGGACCATATTTTTTGCTAACGAATCACCCAGTAACCCATTATCACATAAGTCAAAGCACATAGAGATAGAAGACGCGGTGAACTGTAAATTTTATTGGAATCGGATTAATTGTCTTATAACAGTGAATTATTTACCTATTAGCCGTGGCGTATCCAGGATTCAAGCTTGGAGGGATTATTTATTATTATTATTACTATTATCAGGGGGGAGGGGGCTAATTTTCAGTGAAATTAAAACCTATATTAGTGCTATATATATGCAAGGTACGTTCTACGATCTTAGTACGGAAGCTAGGGAATTTTCGTTCATTCAGAAAAACATCTCATAAAATTAATTCCTAAAAACACAGCTAGCTCCAAGGGACCGTATATAGATCTAAGTATTTAATACTAATTTCAACTTGATATCTCTACGCGTTCCGGAGAAAAAGGGTCTGGACACATGAAACAGATTTTATTATTAACAAGGGTTTTATGAATTTTATGAAAAATGTATGTCCGTTTTGTCAGAATAAATACCTATATGTAGCTCAGATTGCCTTGAACACAAGCACCATACTATGGATCTCTCTGGGCGTGATTCCTGCAGCCTGATCATACGCCACCCACAATCAAATGTTACCCTAAAAATGCCATTAAAAAAAAACCCTACGAAATTAATGTAATGAAGGTATAAATCAAAAATATAAACATATCTCTATGTACAACCATAGCGACTAATTAACATGTTGTTAAAGACAAGAAACATAAAAGCTAGATACCTATATTGTGGCACCGGTTTTTTAGGGTTCCGCAGCCAAATAGCAAAAGTGGAACCCTTATAATTTTGTCATAGCTGTCTGTCCGTCCGTCAATGCGTCACAGTTATTTTGATCGAAGGCTATTGATTACAATATCTAGCTGCAGTGGCGGCGCTAGGGGTGGTGGTACCCGGTGCGGGAGATGATGGTGTCACCCCATATATACTATTTATATTTCAGAAATATGTAGGTATATTACTTTTGAAAATGACGTGCAAGCAATTAATTTCTTTAATTTCATTTCGTTGTTTAATTTTTTTGTCAATAAAATTGATATTCTCAATGAATCATTAATGGTTTTTAAAATCATAAAATATGAGTAGGTTTTGCTATAAACACAATAAAATAGGTTTCGAAATATATAACACGGCTTTTTATTCTGTATTTAATGGTTAAAGTAATTGAAGTGAAGGGAGCTTCAGCAAATTAAAAAAGTGTAAGTTATGTAATAGAATTAAATCCTAAACAAATCTTTAAAAACTTTATAATATTTATTAATGATATTTTGTATTTGAATTTATTATGTATGAATTATGGATTTTAAAATAATAATGTAAAAATGAAGTTCAAAGAAGCTTTGCTTTTCTAGCTTTAAGAGTTGCAAAGTCGTGAATTATATTATCAAAGTCTATAGTTTTAAAAATTATATTTGGCTCCATACCTACTTTGCGTAATGCAATCACAGCGATTCGGTTCTCTTTATCACCCCACTCCATTTTAATATCGCAAAATATTGTATAATGTATTGGCGCCAAAATACGGAAACACAATGAACAATCGTATAAAAATGACAGATTCCAAATTCAAATGTAATATTTTTTATTTTTAATTCTAACAGTATTTATGACCAGACTAGGTAGGTAATTTAGCGTTAAATAAATAAGCAGTACTTACAAAATCAATTCCTCTTATTAATTAAAAATAGGGTGTTTGTCACAATAATGTTTCATTTACGAGAATAATTTTAAATAAACCGCGTATAGTTGTTTTAAGTACGGGAAAAATCTGTGTCAACTCTGTAATTGCGTCACAAGTGCCACAACTGAATTGATTGATAACAAATGACGATACATACATTACAGTATCAGTACCGCAGGCAAGTCAGATATAAAAATAATTTCGGGGAAATTCCCGACCATAGACAATCAACATAAAGAATAATTGTGTTCCACTATGAAATATTATAATTTATGAAATAGTTTTTTGCTTAAAAATATGTTACCTTCCTATTTTTAACCCCCGACGAAACAAGAGGGGTGTTATAAGTTTGAGTGTGTGTGTATCTGTGTATCTGTCCGTGGCATCGTAGCTCCCAAACGGATGAACCGATTTCGATTTTGTTTTTTTTTTGTTTTGAAAGATGAATTAGTCGCGAGTGTTTTTAGCTATGTTTGATGAAAATCAGTCCAAGATGGCCGCCGCCACAAAATGGCGGATATCATATTTTTGCCCTACTCCATCAATATGGGTATGAAATGAAAGGGCTTGACAAATAGAATACTATACACTATGACAAATTTCAAATCCAAGATGGCCGCCACTACAAATAGCGGTTTACTTATATTTTTCACCAAAGTATCAAAAGAAAGGGCTTGACTCGTGAAATACTATACACTTGACAAATTTCAAATCCAAGATGGCCGACATATTTTTTTCACAACTCCCTCAATATGGGTATCAAATGAAAGGGCTTGACTAGTAAAATACTATACACTATGACAAATTTCAAATCCAAGATGGCCGCCGCCACAAATGGCGGTTTACATATTTTTTTCACAATTCCCTCAATATGGGTATCAAATGAAAGGGCTTGACTCGTAGAATAATGTACACTATATTGAAAAATAAGGAATATTAACTAACGAAATGACAAAGCAAAAACTTGAAAATTATTTTTTTGTTTGCTCATGTATGAATTAATTTGCTTAACTCAATAACTAAGTTTAAAACTTTTGAAATAAAACTTAAATTGAAAATTTAAAAAACCCCCGACAAAGAAAAAACTAACATTTAAAAAGTCTGAAATAATACAGGTTTGTTCATTTTCAAATGATTTTTGATCCTTAAAGGCGTCGGGGACCGCTAAGTAAACTGAAAATACCTAATAATTAACGGTTTCAGACACTGTGTGAAACAATTTTGTTTCATGAGGCCAAACAATATGTTACCTATTTTTAGTATTAGGTATGTTGTTATGTACTAAACACGATTTTATAAATTTTATTATTGTGCGTAATTTCACACTTACATATGCGTTTTTTATTATTTTTGCACATCGGTCTGTATAAGGTGGGTGTCACCCCTGAGGCGCGCTCACCCTGCCTCATCCGCATGATGTAAATATGACTCATGACGTCTCTTCATGACGTTAACATCTTGACCCCCCTTGAAAACTTTTTTTTATTGTTCTTTTTTAAAGTTTTTATTTAATATAAGGTGTTTACGCCCACTTATTGAAAGTCAAAATAAATTGTGTAGGTACCACTTGAGAAAACTAGAAGCTTCAATCTTTGGCTTTCAAATTGATGTGTGGTAGGTAGGAGACAGACACGGTTGATAACTCGTCGTACAAGTCTCTTTTGCGTTTTGAAGTCTGTGATTCAGGACACACCGTCAGCTCCAAGAAAGAGTTGATGAATTCTTGTCATCCTCCAATTTAAAGGCGCGACATTTTCTTCTTTGAGGACTACTAGGTACCGATCTGGTACCGATTAGAGTTTTTCAGAGTAACAGGTTGCGCTGGCATCGACATCAAGGGTCGGCCGATCCGGGTGTCACCCCCTAAAGGGTGACACCCGGGGCGGGCCGCCCCCCTCGCCCCCCACCCTAGCTACGCCACTGTCTAGCTGTGGGGAAATTTCGGACTCACGCGCACTTTTTCAGACTTACGCATTGATATACTTACGCGCATTTTTTTTCAGAATTTATCTAACTTGAAACGTTTTCTTTTCATTAACTATAAACGTATAAAAGTAAAGCTTTATTAGTATTGTTTCAAGAACTTATTATATTACGTATCTTGTATGTAAGAACCAACATCAACTTAAAATTGGGTAGGACCACTTTTTCTCACATACCATTTTTATCTTTTGTATGCAAACTAGGGTTTAAAATAAGAAACTAAATTCTTTCTTTTAATTAAAAAAAAAATGTTTTTTTATTATTAATAATCAAAATGGTGATTAACGAGATCTATTGCAATTTCATAGAGAATATAAAGATTAAATTATTTTTTGTTATTGCTTGGTTAGGAGATTTTTCAAATTAAAACATGTGGAGTGACTCAGTTTTTATGTTAATTTGAGGAAAACTTCACATAATTATATTGTATAGAGTCATATGAGTTTATATAATATATCAGGGTTTTAACTTACAAAAACGGCAACGTTGTACAGTTAATACCATAGACATAGGGCAAACTCATCTAATTGCGTGATAAAACAGAATTAAAAAATAAAATCGGGTAGACTTTAATTTGAAATCTTTAATTCTTTATTAGGAACTTTAATCGGCCTTTGAGCCACCATATGATACATTCGAAATTTAGAGGTAAGCATTTAAACTGTCAATAACATTAGATTGTTTAAGCCTTTCTAACATTGGTAATACCGTGATAATCACTTTATCTCCGTGATACAAGTCTCTTCAATTACCATATAGCGAAATTAAGCGAGTTTTTATTTTTTTATATCACGATATTAGGTTGGTTATAATTGAAAGTTATAATTTATCAAAATAAACTTTTATTACAGTAAAAGATAAACAAATAATAACACACTTTATGTTTATTTATTTATAAAAAATCAAATCGCATAATGTTTGAGTTGAGGAAATGGTTGAGATCAGAATTAGGTTACCAAAAAATTGAGATCTATAACGGTATCCAATTTCAATCAACGCGAAAAATTGTATTTGGAACCAAAACATATTCTTGTCATTAATGTAGTAACGAAACAACAGCAGTGAGGACAGTTAAAGGTTTTACTCGATGTCTTCATCGCTGTTATAGTCGTCACTACTACATATATCACACATGAAAATTGCCTGGTTGTCGTCAACCTCTTGATTTTGACAGTGAACATGATATGTGTTGTTGCAAAATGAACATGTTATCCAATTCGCTCCGTTTTTAGTAGAAACGTCGTCAGAGAAAGATCCACAACACACGTAGCAAATCCAGTCATCATCTGCGTTGGACGAATTTTTCTTTTTCTTCTTAATTATGGTTTGCCCACCAAGAATACTTTTGTTAGGTATTTTTTTCTTTGTTTTGCTTTGCTCAACTTTGATCGTATTTTTCTCTTTTCTTAAGGTTTGCTTACCAAGTGTTTTGCTTGGTATTATTTTCTTTGCTTTGATGGTATTTATCTCTTTTTTTGTGGTTTGCTTACCAGGTGTTTTGCTTCTGGGCGTGTCGCTTTTGCTAGTGGAAGGACTATTTTCTTTAATGTTTTTAGCTAGTCGTGCTTCACAATTTTCTTTATTTGAAAAGGCTCCAACAACAGGCGTCAAACATTTAGCATTAGGTACGGCATTCGTTGTGCGTTTTGTAGTTTTAGGTGTCCATTTCGGCAATATCAAAATGTCATGAATTTGGATGCCGGTGTTCCGTGGGATAGAAGACGATGCAGCCGGGGGTTTATCTTTTTCTAATGCAGATGAAATGTTACTTGCAATCGAATGAACTTCGTGTAAATCACACTCCATTTCTAAACCCTGCACGGAAGGGTCACAACCATTTAAGTTAGTTGAGTGCTGCAAAGTGTCTGATTGATTTGTTTCCATAAAAGGATCACCGGTTATTTTATTTATTTCTGACTGAGGAATTATTAGATCAAAGTCGTCAAGCAATATCTCTTGTAAAATCAGCTCTTCCGTGGGGGGCGATTCTTCTGTAAGATTAGAAAGTCCGATGGGTTCTGTGGGAAGCGGTTTGTCTGTTAGTTTCGAAGGTGCAATGGCTTCTGAGCTTACTGCAGTTTTATCTAATAGATAGATGCCAGTTTTTTTAAACCCTGCTTTTATGTTTGATGGACTAAAACTTTTCTCAAAGGCTGGTTTGAAAAAACTATGAAAATCATATCGAGACGGTATTATACCTGGATGATCAGACTTATATTTATCCAACTCTGCTCGCCACGCCACTTTTAATGGGCGAAAGACGCTAACATCAAGTGTTGTAGCAGGTGACTTGTATGTGCAGGCATTGTAAATAACACAATTTTTTGGGATCGTGCGTATTTCAGCACCTCCGGGGTAACGTGACTGCCGTGAGAGTCCATAATTAACAAGACTGGTCTAGCAGGGGGAATATTATTAGCAAAAAACTGTAACCATTCCAAGAATATTTCTGCATTGATCCATCCCTTTGGTGAAAGTCGTACCATACTGTTTGGCAGGCATCCATCGCTTAATTCTGGCATAATCCTTACACCCTTGAAAATTGCAAGTGGAGGGATAAAACACCCGGCAGCATTAACACACGAAAGCACGGTGGTCGTCGTACCTTTTTCAGTGTAAGTACGATTATATATATATTTTTTCCCTACTTTAGACCCGATTTTATTTGATTTGTTTACGAACATTAGCCCTGTTTCGTCGCAATTCCAAATTTTCTCAGGAGAGTTCATCAAACGATGGTCAACTAAAGTTTTTTCCAATTTTTCATAAAATTCGTCAAATAAAGCCCGATTCGAACGAATAGCACGCCCTGCAGAAAGATTTTCAGGTGATCGCAAAGTCAAACCATAACGATTTTTATAACCAATCCACCAGTTCCATCCAGCACACCCCTTTGTTTCGTTAAAAGAGTGTTTTAAATTAGCCGCTTTAGCCAATGATAGCGCAATTTGTCTGATTTTGTTGACGGTGAGGCCAAAACCAATTTCTTGCATTTCAATTATATATGCAAATAATTGTTGTTCTATATCTACAGACAACGAAAATGGTCTTCCAATTTTTGACATAGTAAATTGTGTTGTTCCTGTTATATCCCGTTGGGTTTTTACTCGTTGAAGATTGTCTTTTAAAGTGGTCCAAGGAATGCCGTATTCTTTGGAAGCTCTGTATAAAGTCATTTTTGAGTCCAGTACATTTACTATTGCAGTTTTCAATTTTGCTTCATTGTACTTCCTGTTTTTTCTTTTACACCGATCAAGTGCCATGATTGTGACTGAAAAAAATTATTAATAGTTTTCAGAATGTAAATACAATACGGGACAAATATTTGTGTGCATGAACATGTCTATTTGTTCCGTGTCTGGGTGTAAAAGTATCTACATATGTGTGTATTACAAAAAAAAAAATTAAAAAAATATTTAAGTATTCATACTTAATTTTTTTTAAATTTTTTTTTATCTTAACTGATATTCATATCAGTTGTCTAGTACCCCATAACACCTGGATATTATGTCCAGGATATTATTGTTATTATTATACATACACTTATTTACTTATTAGGTACCTATCCTTTAGCTTTGGGTTATCAATAATATTAGTTAAATTAAGGACAAAATAAAATACTATTAAAAAAACTATTACATTAAACTAATACATAAATAGCATGTTTTTCGGTAGAAAAACTTTTCTTAAAAACTCACTTCGTTTCATATACTTTTTATATCTACATATTTGAAATATAAACCGGTGTAAATTTAAAAATAAATAGTATTTTTTGCAAAAGAATATCACAAAACATCACTCACCTTCGTTAATTCCGTGATATCAAATCTCAGTCTAACCGTTAAAATCGTAACTTTTGTGTGCGGGTTACTTAAGCTATTGTTGAAAAACTGTGATTAATCTACATGAATCAGTAACGGAATATGAAAGTACAGGGTACAGTAAAACTTTTGACAAAATATCGATTTGTCGCACACTTATCTTCTATTTAAAATCAATTTTTAAATAGCCTGCCACAAACATTTACTCACGCGGCGACAAAAACTGCGCACCAACTGACAAAATGGATGATTGTTACTATCCTGATGATTGTTACTTTTTTGTTAACAGTTGATAATAAAAAAAATTGCTGTATGCATAAAAGAAAGCGTTAACATCATTACGGAAATTTTAATATTTAGTTGAATACAGCCAAGTATAAATAAAACAATATAAATGTATTATTTTTATTTTTAATGACAATACGTTATAGATCCTTTCTTCAAAAGTCGTCGGTGATTTAGTTAGACAAAACAGTTTTCCTTAAAATGTCTACTGCAAACCAAAGAATGTTTTCGAGGCGTCCCACCTGTTCTATTTAACATTATTTTCCATTGTTCTCTGCTAACCGCGTTTACAGGAAATCTGGATATTATGAAATAGTCATCTTTATCAGGAAGCATTTTTTAACACCGCAGTTTCTTGTAGGAAAATGAGGTTAAATTATTGTATACAGTAACTTCGTCATTCAAAGTTATATTATTTACGACGTTCTTAATCAGAGAGCAGATAGAACGTCAGACTTTAAATAATAAATAAATAACGATTAAAATTATTTGTGTATATATCTCATATTTTTATATGAGCAATTCTTGTATTTATATATATCCTATGTGTAGTATATATGTGTAGATGTCGTACTTTCTCTTACAATGTGCTGCCAGGTTAAATAAACCTCCCAATATGTTTAAAAACAGTTAGCGACATCCTTCCAGTGGAACTGGTGCAATTAGGTAATATTAAATATACAAAATATTTATATTTGTAAATATCGACATATCGATAGATTTTGTGCAATCCCTATGCTAAATTGTTTGATTGTAATTTTACACAAAATTTTTGTATCTTACACATAATTGTTTAAAATAAGTAATTATTTACAAAATAGAGTATTTACCGTATACTATTGATGTATAACCAAGTAAATTTAAGATTGCTTTTTATAAAAATAAGCATTAAGATAACAGTATGCTATTGGCAGTACTTACATGTGAAATCTCTATTTATTTACATTATTATCATATGTTACAGTGCAATCTAAAACAGAACACGACATCATTGTAATTCACAAGATTTAATTTATGTAGTTCAGAATGATTAAAGCACAAAATAGAAAACAAAGCTGGACCTTATTTTGACAAGTCGCTAATGGAGACTAAATGTGTTCAAAGAGGTTTTATGAGACATTTTGTTGCATTTCTTTCTCGCATGTAGGATTTCCGCAAAGAGCTGGACGTCATTCGCACACTGTGTTCCTCTCCTACTACGTACCTAGTTCCGTAGTAGTACTGTGCGACTATAGTAATCTGTGCCTGAACGTAGTACATACATATTAAGCGTCTAGTACACAATGGGCCATGCACGGCCATATGAACGCTTAAAGCGTCTAGTACACAATGGGCCATGCACGCCCATATGCTACGATAGGCCAGCATCGCCCACTGGCGAAAAAGTGTTCACACAATGGTATATAGCTCATCACTGCCTCGCAAAGCGCTACGAATGGACGTCGAAGTAATCATGGCTGCGGCAATTTATTTGTATACTGCATACAAGTACAGTTCCAATCAACCTTTATGGCTGATGTGAACATAGGCACAAGTTGCGTCGCAGTAATCAAATCAAATCAAATCAAAATATCTTTATTTCGTAGTAATCAGTTTTAGGTGTAGCGGGACGCAGTGGAGCGAGGGGCATATGACTGAACCTGCGCAAGCACACTTATAGCGTTGTACTCCGATCCTCCATAAAGTTTGATTGGAACTATACTATAGAAGTGTGTACTGCAACAGAGTATTAAAAAAAATGGCGCAAAAGAAGGTCGAAGGTCTCTGCATTTTTTCACGATAGCGACATTGTAGTATTTTATTATATCTTTCCACAATAAATTCACCACCCCCGTCAGCGGTCGTGTGCAATGGGCGACTGTGTGTACACACCGGCCACGCCACGCTACGATTCCTTTGAAAAAACCGACGACATCGCCATTGCGCGCCACCCACCATTGCCCACTGACAATTATCCTCCATCATGCGCCATTGCCCCCTGTACACACTACACAATGGCGATGGCCTGTAGTGGGCCAGCATCAGCCATTGTGTACTAGGGCCTTTACATATTAGTTCCATGCAGTTCTGTGATGCAGTTCCATGTAGACATGGGTCGGTATGCGTTTTCGTAATACCGAAACTATTTATTGGTTTGGTTTCCGATAACGGGTTTCAAAACTATGTATTTTGATAACTATGTATTGGCATGTGCGTGACACATCGTACTACCTTAAACCAATTATCGCCGCCGTTTAACTAACTTTATATTTATACGTATTTATTTTACGGTTATTATTTTATTGACACTAAAGGGCGCAAACCCACAATGCAATGCAGACCTTATTGTTTTATGACCTGTACTGCATGGAGAAAAAATGTACAATAGAATAGAACTATAAAAGAGATGCCATGACGCTAATTGTCTTGTCCTTACGTTGTAATTTATATCAGTGAAGATTGTTATTACATTTTTCAATGCTAATTAGGAATATTACTACTATGACGTGAAATTATATTTCTGGGCGAAACTTTCATTTCTTTTAAAATTGGTTTTGTCGACACTTCGTCGTCTGTTTACCTACTTTTTTTGTTTTTATTTAGTGAGAGCCGAATTTGCATACAGACACCTGCGCCACCCGACCTACTGCGCAGTAGATTTGTGTAGCTTGCGAAAGAAAGATAAAAAAGATATACATTGTAGAGAGTGTATTTTTATATCTCTCTTTGTATGTATTTTACTCTTCTATTAATTATGTTTTGCTTGGAATCGTAGCTTAATAGAGCTGAAATGAAAGATATGAATGCTGAAAGGAAAAGATTTTGTATTTCGTAAACGCGATTACAATAACACAATAAAACATATATTCGTACGAGACTTCGCAATGCTTGGTAAACACCCCCAGAGTTATCTCTGTCAAAAAGGCCGAGCCATCCCGGGCTCGTGTTCCTAACACATACATAATTTGAATTTATTCAAATTCAAATTATGTATTTTAATCAAACGTCTGGCTTGTAACTACCCAGCGCTACATATTCCCCCCCTTAATTTTGAAGAAGGTCCCTATTCTTCTAAAAATATGAAATTAAGGTTGACGGTTCACTAGCAGATTCTACTGAGAAGAACCGACAAGAAACTCAACTCAGTAGTTGCTCTTTTCAAATTGTTACTTAAAACTTATGCATAATCATTGTTATGAAACATGACATGATATTAGAATAAATTTTAAAAAAATCTTGGACTTCCTTGGAGTGACGTGCAGAGTAGCTATGAGGCAAGGGCACATCCATTTTCTTATGAGGATTGCTCTAATCTGAAAATATGTTAAACTTTAAACTGCCCTCTATTTGAGGAACCGCAACGAGGAAACTAGACCCCATGAACTCAGTCGTTGGTAGTCGGCATATCCTATGTACCTACGCTTCTCTCACATCATTTTACCTACAAATTTATATTTAAATATCCACAAACACGACACTTCGCCTTTTTTTCGGTTACATTGTTCTTATCGAAATAGCCCCAAAGCACACTAGAATTTACACGAGTTTGAGCCATTTTACAATTTAAAAAAATACTACACTATATGGATTAATATTTACACTATGACTACACACAAACGTTTATTATTAAATATTAAAAACTATTTGTAAATCAGTAAAAAATCCAAGGAGAAAATCACTATCTACGCGTACAATACACAAGCCAATCGAACGATAACAATATTGTTGTTACTGTCTGTCTGGTTGTCTATTTATTTACTGTTTGATTTGACTGTTTAGTTTGGTTTGGTCAAGGAAAGGGTCAAACTTTGAGTTAAGAACAATGAGAACACATGTTGCAAACACAATTGGACATTTTTACGGTAATATTATCTGAAGATATATCTCGCGATTGGTCGGGAAGTTAATTAACTTAATATTTAAATATTAGGAATATTATAGAAAATATACAATTAAAAGGGGACGAAACGGCTTCGAAATTTGCGAGTTTGTATTTGTAAATAAGTATATTGTTCTTTCTTTCACACCACAGGATAACGCACTATGAGCGGCTAGATAGACATGTTCCCGCGTGCCATTTATGTGTCTTTTAGAAAAATATAAAATCTCATTTCACCATTTTTTGTTCGTCCAACACAATTAACAAAATACAGATATATGGTATCCAATGCGAGATATATTTTTAACCCATTCGGCTAATATCAAAACAAATTAATACTTACCTGTTATCTTATGAATATTTCCGGACATTCTTAATCCGAATAGTGATTGAATACCAGGATACCAAATGAAGTGTGAAAATAAAATGTAAAAAAAATCACTGACAAGCCTAATGAGTCGATTATCTGAAGATGCTTCCTAACGTTTTGCTATCGTGTATGTTTAGAACAATATTTTGCGTCACCCAGCGTTTACCTAATAGTACAAGCGACGACCGCTAAAAAATGTAGTCATTAAGTTTAAAACTCAATTTTTTAAATATATCAAGCTAATGAAAACCACTTGTCTGGCAGCCTTTATATATATTTTAAATTTTAAATGTCAAGAATAAAAAATTACAAAAAGGTTAATACTTTATTCTTTTTAATTTAATAATTATATTAATATTTAGTTATGATGTATAACATAAAAAAAATAATTAGATTTGCCAGCCATGTTCAGTGTTTAAGCATAATAATAATTCTTAACAATAAACTTTAAAAAAACTTAAGTAAATGAATTTTGAATTTATATCTTCCCTCTTTTACGACATGTTGAAAAAACAGGCCAAGTACGAATTGGTCTACAAAACATCATTTTGTGATATGTACGATAGTGTTTCCTTGCATTTATTTCAGAATTCTTAGCAGGAGGTAGATTCGTACTTGACTATATTTTTTTTTACTTTACAGTTTGTACTATAATCACATCAAGTGTAGCATGTATTACTGCTTTTGCGACAGAACAAACAAAAATGACTCTGGAAAAAACCCGTTTTTTTTGTAATTTTTGTTAACTATTAGGATATCCGTAATTACCCCAAATTCTATAAAACTTCAACACGCTACCTTTTACTAACGGACAGACAGACAGCGCGTGGCGCAGGCTTAGTGCAAGGATTCTGTTGGCACCCTTTGAGTACAGAACCTCAAAAATTAAATCACTAAGTATAAACGATTAGACGAATGATAATAAATTTTCGGGTAGGTATTCTGTGCAGGCATTGATCCACCAGACCAATTTAAGTTCAAAAAGAAAAATGAACGACATTTCTCTGTAATATATAATAATAATCTTATATAATATTTTTATTTTTAATATTATTGGAAATTAGTCAATGTTAAGGGTGATCCAGCAGACATTCAAAACAGGAATGGGGGAGACCGAACCAAACTATTTATTTTTTATAGCTCAAACCTTACAACAACATTTTGAAATTTGTTCTGTACTTTCCGCCATTACTACATTTTGTTTTTTTTTTTTTAATAAAAGTTTTTTTTTAATCAATAAAGCCTAAAGGTTAAACTGTCAAACTAGTGTTTGTATATTTTCCTAATATTAATCTACTTACTTAAAAAAAAATATTTCTGCGTTTAAAGCTGATAACTATATATTTTTTTGCAGTCGCCGCTCGTACTAAAAGGGATTGCTCTTGCCGCTTTCTTTTTTTTTATTACAGCCATCTGGAGTTCATTGACAAATACCAATAAAATAAAGCTTTATTTGATTTAAAATGAAAATCAGACCTTAATTAGTTGTATTTAAGGTTTAAAATAATGTGGAAAGGTTTCTTTGACAAATACCAGTAAAATAAAGCTTTATTTTATTTAAAATGAAAATCAGACCTTAATGAGTTGTATTTAAGGTTTAAAATAATGTGAAAAGGTTTCTTTGACAAATACCAGTAAAATAAAGCTTTATTTTATTTAAAATGAAAATCAGACCTTAATGAGTTGTATTTAAGGTTTAAAATAATGTGGAAAGGTTTCCTTGACAAATACCAGTAAAATAAAGCTTTATTTTATTTAAAATGAAAATCAGACCTTAATGAGTTGTATTTAAGGTTTAAAATAATGTGGAAAGGTTTCCTTGACAAATACCTATAAAATAAAGCTTTATTTGATTTAAAATGAAAATCAGACCTTAATGACTTGTATTTAAGGTTTGAAATAATGTGGAAAGGTTTCCTTAAAGTTCAGCTGTAAATAGGTATTGGACGGTATTAGGTGGTATTGGTAAATTTCGGTTCGGCCTTCGATCCATCCATATTGTCGGTATTCTCGGTATTGGTTTCGGTAATGTGGGTATTTCTGTTTCCGTTACAATATGGACTCTGGATATAACATGATGCAATATTGGTAGGTACCGGGCGTAGTAACGAGGTCAATAAAAAAAGGAAAATAAAACAATTGAATTTAAAAAATCTAAAAGTGAGCAAAGAGAAAAGTAGGACATCTTGTTTCCATCTTTTTTTACGTGTAGGTACCTACGTATAAGTCGGTGTTTTTTAAGTTCGCTTTTTGCGCAGTCACATTGTTTTGATCTTATCAATTTACTTTTTTTATATAACAAAAATTACTTTTTCTGGACTAATATAAAAAGAAAATATTTGATTTACAATAACGTAATCCAAGGTATCAAAAATTTGCCCATAAAAGTCATTATTTGGGGTGTGCTACGAAAATTATTGATGACACATAAAATAATGTAATTTATTTATAGGGCTCATCATTACCTGCAAAAAAATTTGCGAAGATATATCTGACTATTGATGCACCCTGTTACGTGGCGAAGCTCGTATGTAATTTAAAAAAATATTTTTTATTTAATAAATGATTTTAATAATATTTTTTCAGTAACAGAGTTATGTCTTAGATCTAGCAATGAATATCGAATACTAAATGGACAGGAAACAGGACGGTTTATATTCTATTTGTTAATGATAGTGAATGGGAAAAGACAACAACTTAATCTAATGTTAGTAGTTACAATAATTACTTAGGTCTAAGGTCCGAATATTAGGGAAGCACGTTATCACTACACGTATTATATACATGTAATATATGTATATGTAGCACTATGTAACAACCCCTATTAATTCAGCTTGCTATGTACCTAGGTACCTACGCATTAACTTGAACACACTCATACCGTACCTAGTAAGTCTACCTAACTGCCAGTACGCTATTGGAGTTCCACTCAAACGTCGGTGCATACACAGGTAGGTACCTACCTATCTACTTACTCGGCGGAAGTTCTTTGTTGGTTGTTCATTAACTGAGAGTCTAAATTTCTTATTGCCTATGTGGTTAAGCAAAAATAACCGTTTTCCGTTAAAATCAGTCAATGAAAACACAGGCAGAATCAAAAGAAGTACTTATTTAAAAAACGAATTTATCTTTATATAGGTATACCTACCTAATCATAGTTAGGTACCCGAGCGAATTCACTACATATGCGGAACACTAACGTTTGACAAGCTTATTATAATTACATTATATTGATTCTTTTATCTAAAAATGGTTTCTGTGTTTTTTTTTTTGCCAAGTCTCAAGTATATTTTTTTTTAACTTTCTTCGTGTTTGCCTAATAGTACAAGAGACGACACCTTAAAAAATGTGGTCATTAGATTAAAGTTGTGTTTTAAGTACAGAATTATCTTTTTTAGGAAGTAAATACTAAACAAATAAGGAATCATTGGTCTGGCAGTCCCTATCTTGGTAGATTTTTTCAAATTTAGAAAATTATTGAAAATACAAGTAAAAATCTGTAAAACTTTGAAGGATACTTTTTAATATTTTATAAATTGATTTGTATAAAATAAATAATCACATTTTGCATCCCTATTCCTCGTTAAACAATAATTTTCACCAATTATCCCTTAAACAAACAGGACAACAATTTGTAGGAAATTTTATATCTTTTATTCGTCCCCCACTCGTGTTATGTTAAAAAGTATTTTCGCTATAGATAATTTAACGAATGACATTACATTTAGGTCTAGCAGGTATGTTAGGCAAACAGGAGTGGAAGTGCCAAATTTTTTATATATTTCCTGTAGATCAATCCCTACAAAAAACTTCCAAAAAGATTCTCTAAAATTTTTTTATTATTTTATCCTGGTTTTTTTATTAAAAAAATCTTTCACAACCGTACTGTCAAACCTGTAGATTTAGAAAAATTATTACTAAGCTTAAATCTCACATATACTTAATACTGTCGCCTCTTGTACTAAAAAGGTTTGCTCTCGGCGCTCGGCGCGGCGCCTTCTATTTTACTGTTCAAGTCATTTGGAGCCCATAAATACACACGAAAAAAAATTAAAACTTTCTATGATTTAAAACTAAAATTAAAACTTGTGGTGTTGAATTTACGGTTTAAAATGCTATAACAGTTCAGCAGTAAATAGTTTATATTGCTCGGTATTGGCATATCGGTTCGGCCCTTTGTCCGAAATGTCGGTATTTTCGGTATTGCAGGTATCGGCTCTCTCCATGTTAGGTTGTTGATTGTTGTTGATTACTGTGATCAGTGTGATCACGAAAAATTATTTAGCGACTGACGACCTAATGATTGTTATCATTTGTGATTGTTTATCACTAACTAACTGATAAACGATCAAGAACGGCAGCGAAAAATTAAATTGAATTCAATGTAGGGGAGCTAAAGACAATAAAATGGGTGATTTGTTAGACGACGATCTAGAATTTCGCGGTGGCACTTTGCAGTTGTCCACTGATAATAACTACGAAAATGAACCAGGAAACTCCGACCATTTGCTTATACCTAAAAATGAAAATGTTCCTAAAAACAAACTTCATGTTAACATAAATCCGTCTGTGTTGTCTGGTGCAGATTCTTTGTCTTCATCTTCGTCTTCCTTTGCAGGTGAGAAATTTTAACATATTTGTTTTTAAAGAAAAATGTCTAAATGTCTACCTAATACCTTAACTAATATGATTAACATATCTGTAATACCCATAACATAATTTTGTAATACGAAAAAATATTCTGCCTAAAACGGATACAGTTACAATCAAACATTATGGCGGATCCGAATATAGGCACAACTCGCGTCTCGGTAACCAGTTTTAGGTGTAGTAGGGCGCAGTGGAGCGAGGGGTATATGACTGTACCTGCGTAAGCACGCATATAGCGTTGTATTCTGATCCGCCATAAAATTTGAGGTAAACTATACCTACCTATCTTTAGACTTTAAAGTTGTGTTGAAAATTACTACCTACCCTTTTAATATCTGTTTAAATATCTAATGCTTAGGGTTGGTAATTAGAAGAATGTCACGAGATTTTTAATCCATTAAAAAAATTTAATTAAAAAAAGCTTTTTTTTGGTTGATGGTTTATCATTTCTAAATTGATAGATCAGGTAAAATTAAGTTTACTTATATCATTGCGAGGAGCGAAGCAGAGTGACGAGCAACTCAGAAATAGAACTTTTAATACTTTTATGTTGGTAGTTTTAGAAATCAATTCCATTTGTTCTGTATTTTTGTATTTTAGTTTAAACAATACGCGCCGTGTTTAAATGGTTTTACCGAAGCAATGTTATTTTCACTCATATTTAGAATAAATATGGTAGGAAACTAATGTTGCTAATGGTAACTAAAACTTATTTTTATGAAAACAGATGCACGGTTGATAACAAATGGGAATGAGACAGTCCAGACGATTTATCCTCGGTATGACATGCCGTTCAGCGGTGAATCAATAAAAGACTTCTTTACATTTCGGAAAGGAGTAGTGGAAAATGCTATACAAGAATGTATTACTGGTCTACTATTTCCTGAAGATGGTGATTTGGTTGGCTCATGGCTGTTGACAGAGTATGTTTGTTATTTATTAGTAATTTATCTTTTGAATTAAAATACATGCAGTGACATTATATTAATTAATATTATATTACATTCATGTTTTCACTCAGTTATGTTACCAAAAGTGTAGTCTATCATGTTTATATTACCCAGTCCAAACATTTTCAGTTTATTTCCAATGCTTGTATAATACTCGTACTTCTTAATAAAGTTTTGTTTGTCTTTTATTATTTGATGGCTATTTAGTTTCTTCATATTCAGTATTCTGTAATGAAAATGAACATTAAAGTAATCTTATTTGTATAGTATTATTATTTGTCTTCAGGGGCGTGTGCCGATGCAGGCACGCGATCAGTCTTCTTAATATTTGTATAGTAAATAAAGTATGTAATATTTACAGAATTACCTTGTGGGATAATGAAAAAGAACGTATTGTAGTTCTTACCACCAAAGTAGTCATGACGATCAAATATGACTTCATAGCTCTGAAGCAGTTAGATTTCAAGAAAACTTTTTTAAATCAGCTTGATACTATTGTGATCGGGGAGCTAGTGTATCCACCATCCTCATTGGTACCGTAAGTATTATTACAATCGTAACAGTAACATCCAAAAAATTTGTTTAACTGAATAGTTTATTAATATTATCACTCACTTAATTCATAATAAAATTAAAAACTGTATAGATATTTGTCATTTTTTAAAATTTATATTAATATTATCTGTCCGTGCATCAGCCGACTGAATGGTCTAGCTACGGGAGTGACAACAGTTGTAAAAGACTGTGTCATAGATCGTTTGTATAAGAAGTCGACAGCGAGCAATGAGGAATTCAAACCTTTTGATCCAAAGTATTTTGAACCTAGGTATTCTATGGCTGTAGAAACATTGAGCTTTTTATACTGAATTTAACTTTTTTCCTAATTTGCAGCTTATAGTGTGTCATTGTAATTATAAAAATCTATGTAACATAATTTGCACTCATTAAATCATTTAGTCATAATTTGAGGTTGTAGTATGAAATTCATAGCTATTTTATTAATAATGTTTGGTAGCTATCTTTTATGTGATCTATTTTATGTAATTTTTTGTAATAAAGCTATTTAATAAAATCATAATGTAGTGATTAATCAATACTGCCATTACGATAATAATGTTGTTAACAATTACTCAAAATAAATACTTAAAAGAATAATCATTAATTTTAATGTTTTATACAAAAAACAATCGTAATGGCTTGTATTATTGTGATACTAATTAATCGCAATAGCATGATAACTGTTTACAATAAAATTCATTGATTTGGAATAATTTAATCTTTAAGTAATGCACTTTTAATAGAATTAAAGTGGTTAAAATTAATCGTAAAGCAAACTGTTTTCAGAGAGAGAAACCTTAGAGGTGTGAGGTTGATGTGGAACAAAGGGCAGCCATTGCCAATCAAAACTGCGTGGAATCCTTTCAGCCATGATGTACCATTTCTCACTTTTGCGTCTCATCCTATTTATTGGCATAAAGGTAACTTTTTTGTTAGAGCTTTAAAAAAATATAGTGTTAGATTTAGAGAACACAATCCTATTACGATTAATATTTAATAGAATTAACATTTTGACAGTCAGTTATACTCTATAATGGGGCGTCAAGTCTTATTTGTGGTTCAGCAGTGCTTAACTGTTGAGTAACTGTCTAACCATCAGTTAAGTTGTAACAGGCCGACTGGCCTGCTAAATATTAATGGTGGATTTTTGATGATAATGTACTTGTGTAATTAGAAAATATTGAAAATATGAAAATTGCTCAAAACAGAAATATAAACCTTGTACATAAAGGATACTTTATGTACAGTCAGCGTCAGATAGATCAAAGTGTCTAAAGTAATCAAAATCATCTGATGGGCATTATTTCATTTATATATGCAGTCAAAGTAAGCATATTTTTTGAGGCATACAAAGTAGTCAGTACATGTTAGCAACATAGTTTTCAATTTTATATAAGCTGTCAGGATGTTCATTAATATGTATGCAACTAAATAGTTCACCAGTATGTGTGCATGTACAGTGGTAATAACATGATAATAATCCATTGTAATAATCCTTAATCTCTAGCAATAGGGTATTATTTTGACTGGTGTATTTTTTAGTTTAAAATACAACAATGTTTTATGTTCATTTCCTTATAAACTCGTTGGAATGAGTTATTCGAAACAAATGAAGAAATAATTATGACAGCTTCTTTGTTATTGTCATTGTTTGAAAGATATTGAATTACTTATCATTATAATTGTGGAAATAGGTATCTGCTGTTAAAAAACAAATGTTTAATGTTAATCATAATAGGCTAAATAACAATTACTTTTTTTAACAAGTCTTCTAAATATACTTATTAGAACAGTGAAAGAATTTTTAAAAATACATCATCAAAGTTATAAATGTTTAAAATGTCCTATTAGACAGAGAGGGCAATACTGTATGTTGTACTAGCCTGTGACGTCAGCCCTAGAAAAACGTTAAATTTTGTTTTGCAAGAAAGGAACTGGTGACATTTTATTAGCTTATAATTTTCATATTCTTCAACTGAATATAATTTTGTGTTGTTGTTGTTTTGTGTGAATTTTGGATTGTTTATAGTTTATTTTTATATTTTTTTGCTAAATATAAGACATTTAACATTAGTCAAATACCCTATTGTTCATTTAATTTAACCAAAAACCTATCTCAAAACGAAGGCTATAAGGTTTAAATTTCCCAAATGTATAGATGTTTTGACCACTATGAATCCTTATATACCGTTGAACTGCATATACAAAGATATAATCTCTAGATATATATAATTTTGAATATCTCGATTACGTAGATAAAATTGAATGAAAGGGTGCTCAAATATTTTGAACACTTAACGTGCTTAGATCAATATGGTTACTTTGGTTGCCTAGATAAAATAGAATTTCTGTACGTAAGATCCTTTTGGGCACGTTGGGCGCTTATGTAATTATGATGCTGATTGTACCTATATAATTTTTAATAATTGCAAAAATACTGTAATATTGTGAATATCTGTTAAATTTACATCTTATTCATAGATGCATCCAGTATAGAAGAGAGAACAATATACGATATGGAAACTTTTGCACAGGCACTACAACGAACGATCGAAATGACGGAATCATCAGACTGCTGCATTCACCACACTCCTATAATTATACAAAGTTACGTTGGAGTGACATCTATGCTACACAACAAAAATAGTTTAGGTTTTTTCAAAGTTAGAGGAAAATTCAGCTTTTAAAGTAATTAAATAAGAATTGTGCTAAGAGCACAAATATCAATCGAGTATAAATTTAAAATTGGTCCATAAAGGGATATCATGTATGTATTCCAATGGGTAAAACAATTTTTTAAATTATAATATGGCAATCAATTGTTACGCCTGCAAATTATAAAATATGAAATAATTGTCTTTATATTTAGCTTATAGTCATAACTTTACCAGTTCAGCTCTATGGGATATTACAAGTCTATGGTTATTAATAATATGTGATTTTATTGTACTTAATAATTTTATGTGGCTCAATGCTTTTTGTGTTTTTATATTCCAATTATCAACTTTTTCATTCATCTCAGTGTTATTAAAAAATAAATACCAAAGACCTATGTAAGGCTAATATACTATAATTTTGTATGGCATTTACACCTAAGCTTTGAGATGTAGGTATCTTATTTAATTCGTATAGTTTAATTATCCGTGTCATGGACACTATAACCTTTATTTTTGTATATTTGTACACAATTGAAACTCACAGTGAATGAATTTTTTTTTATAACTAGTCAAAATATAACTTTTTCATGTTTAAGAGTACAGAATAGCATTAATTCTATACAGATAAATATGAAAGAATTAATTTTTGACCATTCACCCTAGATTACACTGTAAAACTGCAGTTTGCAGATGTAATAAGTTTGTATGCTTTAAAGTCTAAACTAGTTCAGTAACAGCTTGCCATTTGTCATGCTGGTCTGTGCAATCTGTGACAATACTGAATATTAGTTTGGGCCTATGCATAGTTATTCTTATGCAAAAAAGCAAACTGTCATGTCAAATGGTGTCATCTAGAACACAATTCGTTAGATATAGGTTTCAAATCTATTATTTTACCATTTATGTCGTTGAGTATTATTCATTGTGATAATATTATACTGTTGCATTTATTGTTTGTTTTAATAAAAATGTACAATATCATTCATGCTGTTTTTCTTTCATTTAACCAGTTAAATCATTACATTACTAAATTGAAATATATGGTACCTTACTTCTAACACGAAAGCCGTCGCACACCAAACGTTTGAATGCGCGGTGGCGTGGGAATCGGGTCGCAGCATTCCCTTCAAAATGGTTGAGTGAGGCGATGGCTGGTTCCCACGTCAAACTGGTGAACTGGTGCCTCGCAGGCAAACCAGACGACTCAAATGTGTTGGAATAAGGACATTTAATAAAAAAAAATAATTAATAAATAAATAATTAAAAAAAAAAAAAAAAAGTTAGTAGTATTGTGGCAAACTCATTAGGATAGCAGTAAGCAAGACGTGGAGCAGATGCGGTAGAAATAATAAATAGATATAAAAATTTATGTAAAGTCAAAGCTCTTCTAAAGACATGGGCTTCGCGCCTATGGAAATGTGTAGTAAATATAAAAAAAAAAAAAAAATTGAAATATATTCAAAACGTAACAAGTATAGAACTGAATCATTATGAAACCTTTCAAGGTAAATGTGTGACTTTTTATTAGGGTCATACCCAAAGAGTGCCCACAGAAATATTACGGTCCCATATTATAGTCTGAACTCTAAAGTAAAACAAAGAATAAAAGCCTATCAAGTGGGAGTCAGACTTGTGCTATGGATGTCAAACTGAATAAAAAACAAAACCTTAAATACATTACAAATACAGGTGGTATAAAACCCTCGGTGCGCGAATGCGACTCTCACTTGATCGGTTTTTGGAACTACTAATAACGAATTGCATTTTGTATATACAGGATGAGATTTTAGTCACCAGCCAAATTTTGTCTAGATGTTGATAAAAAATATAGGTTACATTTTATTGATAAATTATTTTATCTATAGTTTTATTTTAGAACGTTTGGTTGCTTTCTTAACGCTATAGTAAACGTACGCACTCGAGACCTTAAACCGAAACGGAACGGTGCACTGCCCCGGTGACTAGAGTTATTGGTTTTTTCGGGAAATGTTTCTGTAGTCATTTGTCAATATTTTTCTATTAAAAGATACTAAAAGAAAACAAGACGGCCATCGGTATTTTACCAAAGATCAATACATTAAAATTTGGCTGGTGACTAAAATCACACCTGTATATATATATGCCTGCCTACATTTATTTTTTTCTGCCGTAGTGTCATATCAGCTTGTTGCGTCGAACATATAAATAAGATTTAAATGTAATTAAAATTCACGGTACTTGCGAGTATTTTTAATATATTTTATTTCTAATTCTGCAAATATTTGAAAATAGAGAATATATAGTAGGTAGGTACATAAACACCAACCTCTGCATCAACTAAAATATTTATTTGTATACAACATTGATAACATCTGCCTAATTATAACACACGTGTCGCGTCGGTGTAGGACCACTCTAATTAATTTTGTCGCGTGATAATTTTAATTTAGCGATAACTCATAAGGCATTAATTTAAATTGTGTGGGGTATAGGGCAATTGTAATTGGCGTGAAATGCTTAAGGTAACTAACATATTTAATTTGATAAGGATTAATTATTAATACATTAAAATAGGTATAGTAAGCTAGCCTTGAAAGATAGGCATTATGCCATTGCGAAGTTTTCTTTAGTCCTGTACCTACCAAAAGAAAAACAATTATATAAAGTAATATTATGACGGTCCCTTGTCAGTACATTTATGAAAATATAATTTATGTACATAAAAACTTAAATGTTTTCTTAAGGGTGGGTGATGGCCACAACTTAAATACAAGACATAAGCATATGTTATCAATTCCCAGGTTCAGACTCTCAAAGGTTAATAATTCTTTCATGGGACATTGTATCCGTTTTTATACTAAAATTCCAAAAGAAATGTTAGACTTGAATTCTAATCAATTTATAAAGCGAGTTAAAGTCCAACTCGTGAAAAAAGCTTACTATTGTATAGCGAGTATTTAAATAAGTGCGCATGGACATCATTGTAATAGTTGTAAGCACTTTAAATTAAAAAAAAAAAAAAAAAAAACAATAAAGAAAAACATATATTTAAATAAAATAAACAGGGAGGAGTTTCTTGCCGGTTCTTCTCCTAGTTTTTGAACCGGTACACAATCAATTTATTTTGACTTTCAATAAGTGTGTGTAAACATCTTATGTTGAATAAAAACTTTTTGAATTTGAATTATTAATCTATACATGTTTTGTTTTAACATACCTATCTCAAAGCGATTTGACAGCTTTTCGACGAAAGCTTCCAGTGGGCTTGATTTTTTCCGACTTTAACAATCATCGTTATATTGAAATCAATTTTTACAACACATTAATTAAATTACACAAAAACCTTCCTCTTCTATCTCTCCGTCGATTAATACACAACCATATAAAAATCCGTTGGGTAGTTTTGGAATTTATCGCATTCAGACAGACAGACGCGGCAGGGACAGTTTGTTTTATAATATACTAGCGAGCCGCCCCGACTTCGCACAGGTAGCAAAGCATATAAGCTGTAGTGTTTTTCTGTCGTAGTGTCGTATTAGTTTGTTGCGTCGAACATGCGTATCAGATTTAATTAGATTTGAATGTAACGTAAGTTCATCCTACTTAAAATATTTTCAAAGTATTTTATTTCCCATCCCATAAACATTTGAAAAAGTAGAGACTATGTACATAAAAACAAACTAAAATATTTCTTTATATTCCATTCCATCAGCTATCAGCCCTTTTTATACCCCACTGCAGGGGCTTAGACCTCCCCTAAAGATGAGGGTGCTTAAATCCACCACGCTGCTCCAATGCGGGTTGGCGGATTGTAACGACCGCCATCTATTGACAGTAACCGGGACTGACTGCATCACATGCTCTCCGAGGCACGGAGTCAGTGATAGTTAATGTACTTAAGTCAGAAAAAACTCATTGGTACACGCCCGGATTCGAACCACGGCCACATGGCCTTATAGATTTGAAACAGGTTCGCTGCGTTTGGGCTATCACGACACATTCTTTATACACATGATATATTCTGCCTAACTTTATATTACGTGTGTCACGTCGCGTCGCGCGTCGTCGCTGGACGCAGGCTGAACGGGCCCCGCCTGACAGTGCCGCTCTCCCGCTTGTTGCGCGATAGTTTTTATTTCACGATAATTCTTAAGATATTAATTTAAATTGTATGGTGTAAAGGGCAATTATAATGTGCATGAAACACTAAAGGTAAATAACGTATTGAATTTGATAAGGATTAATAATGAATCCGTACAAATTGCTTTCCAATTACCACCTTATATGACATCATTTTTATAAACATAAAAATAAGTATAGTAAGCTATCCATAAAAGATAGATATATGCCATCGCGGACTTTTCTTTAGTCCTATGAAAAAGGAACAATCCGTCTATACATTATATCGTTACATATATCTCAAAGGGATTAGGTAGTGTTTTTCCATGAAAGCCCGCAGTTGATTTGAATTTTTCCGACGTCTTTAACAATAATCGTCAATTTCAACTAATTTACATAAAATATTAATAAATTATACACATAAACCTTACTCTGGAACCACTCCGTCCATTGGTGTCAAGCATATGCAAAACCGTTCGGGAGTTTTTGAGTTTAACGCGTTCCAACAGACAGACAGACGCGGCGTACTATGTATCTAGTAATAGTAACAGTGATATATCTGCGATTTAATGAGACAACTATAGTTGTGTGTACTTAAGTACATAGTTTTTATTAAAAATACAATAAATTACAAGACTTGAAAAAATTATAACTAGCTACCTAACAAAACAAATTTCAGTAATGAGTTAATAGTCTTAAATAATTACAAATTGAAATCATTTTCATCCCAGTCCGGAGGCAATTCATAATTATTCCAGAATTCATCAGGAAGCTCCATATTGGAATATTCATCATTACACACTTCTCGCACTTCTTTTACTGCATTTATCCAGGCTAATGGATCTTTTTGGGTAGTAGCATTAACTTGGGAATTAATTCTATTCCTAGTTTTTTTCTGTTTAATTGTGACTGCTTTTTTATCTTTCGCCTTTTTCGTTTTTTTCGTTTGTATCTCAGTATTTTTTGTTTTTAATTTATTATTCTTATTCTTTCTAACATATTTCCTTTTTTGTTCAATTAACGATTCAATTTTAGGTGGTGTATGTTTACTTTTGTTTATTGATGGAGAATTCACATTATTTATAGTCACAGGAGTTCCTTTTGATTGGTTCATTTGTTCTGGCAATTGATTAATAGGTGGATCAACATCTGTTTTAATAATTTTTTCATTATTTTGAGACACATCAAAGTTACTTAAGATTTCACTATTGTCTTTTGTTTTATCATAAACTGCCAAACTTGGACTAACCGGGAATTGTATATTATATGCATCTATGGAAATTTTATCATTATTCCAACTATTTTGTGAAAGATCAAGTGCAGTGATGCTGTCAGTGGTGCTTTGTTTATCTTTGAATATAAATGGGTCATTATAAAGGGAACCTACAGCAGCTTTACTGCAATTTTGAGAATTGCAAGACAAATCAATAGCACCTATATTGTTACAATTGTTTTCCAATGGCATATTATGTTTAGTAACATGTGGATTATGTGTATTTATGCTAGTTTTATTGTTTTGACTTAAATCAAGTGCCATGCTGTCGTTATGGTAGAGCTTTTGGCTATATTCTGTCATATTTGAATGCATAAGTATATTTTTTTCATTTCGTGTATTTGGCTGATAATTAATAAGTAGGCTCGGAGAACAACCAGTGTTTATTGGTGTTACAGTATTAGTTATTGTTTCAATAGTATTCGACATAGAAATATTATTAACTTTGCAATTATCTAATTTTGTTGTTTGTTTATTTTTCCTCTCTTTTTTCATTCGTTTAGTGCGTCTCTTTTTAGAAGTTGGTTCTTTTTTATTGGAAATTGTTTTATTTATTGTACTGTTCTCCGAGTCTAAAACGGTATATTTTGAAGAACATCTTCGCTTTTTTTTACTGAAAACGTCTATAATGTCATCAATTGTTTCAAAGATTGTATCTTCGTCTAAATTTTCAAGGTCACCCTTTTTACCCTCTGTTATCCTTGATCGTGTTATATAAGGATGCGTTTTGTGACATCTTTTGTTATCCTGTCTTGATAACTCACTCAGTTGCGTCAGTAATTTTTCGGTCATCTGTAAATTTATAAAACGTGTTAAAAGCGAATCGGACTCGCGCATTTATGTTCCGTGGCTACAATATTTTACTAGTTACCCATATAAAATATCCGTAGGCCTGCGTGGCACAGCTTAGAATTCCCCCCTTTCACCACTTCGCGCGTTAACTGAGGGTATAGTGACTAAGGGCGTGGTAAGACGCCATTGGGAGTTCACAGATATTTAGGAAGAAAGTAGACGAAAAGAATTACGATGAGAAACTGGGCTTTCCAATGAACCTTTAATATGTAATAATAATAAATAGGTACCTGGGACAACCCACCCAGCGCCATCTAGTCCCAAAGTAAGCAAGTATTATGCTTGGAATATCGACACTTTGCAACTGATATACATACTTCAATATTCTTTACAAGGTATACACATATAGATATTTTACACACAGATAAGGAATAGACAGACTTATTGAAGTTCATAACATATTCATCATGACTTTATATAGACATATTCACCTACACAAATATTTGTTTCCGGCGGGAATCGAACCTACGATCTTTGGTTCTGCAGTTAGGGTCTCAAACCACTCGGCCAATCAGTCATATATGTTATTGTTTGAATCTTGCACAGAGACTATCCGGTGTATGGAAATTACTTAGGCACTCCGTCCAGTAGGTATGTACCTACGTCATGTGTGGACATATGTAGATACCTACACAAGTTTTCAAGATTTTTTTACGAAATTTTTGAACTTTCTAGTTTTTCTCTTTTGTGAACTGACTATGAGTGTACCTACATGTAATCTTAAAAATTATCATAGTACCTACCAAAAATATTTGTTGTTCAGATCAGAAATAAGGGTTTGCCTACAAATTTTATTGAAAAATAAATTGGGCATAGTAATTATTGTTTCTAGGGTTTCAGAAAGAAAGAAATGGAACCCTTAATTATAGAACACTCTTGTATTCGTGATGTCTTTTGTCGCTTCTGTCACAGAGATATTAACTCGAAAACGGTGACGTGTACCTATATAATAATATTTCAAATTTCAAAAATACCCAATTCAAATTTTTTTTCTAAAGCTTAAATTTTTATATTTTTAGGGCTAGTAGATATTGTCTTAGTCTTAGATGATAATACGACAACTGGAAATTTTCGTTACTGGCTGGTTCCCAGAAAAAAAAATGTTTCAATATAGGTAAGTAAAATTATAGTCGAAAGTGACTATTTACCTGTTACCTATTACCGACTATGACTAATAATTTGCAACCCTATTTGCAAATTTTTATTTTGTTTAATTGTTTACCTGCGTACTAATAATAAGAATTTGTGAAAAAATAATGCTTGATTTATTACTTTTTTGTATCATTAAACTAACTTGTTGACAATCCCATTTAACTTTTTATATAAGAGCTACATACAATACTACAAGACTATAGCTCTAACAAACTCAACGAAAAAAAAAGGAATAGAACATAAATGTTTGATAATATCATACATATTAAGGTCATAATCATAACATATTATCAATGACTAGGTATCACTTGTCATAAAACATATTTACATTATAACCTTAGTTTGGCCACAGAGTTTGGCTCGCAAGACGTGTGCAATATTTTTTTTAATTCAAAAAAATTATTCGAACTTTGTGTTGTTAGAATTCTTTACATTAACTTATATCAATTAAAACTAACTGTTTAGAATGTCACTTTAACCAGGTTTCGTTAGTTAGTAATCTCAGAGATCTGTACCTAATCCTTAGAGTTTTTACATACCTTGGTGACTTCGAGGTCCCATAAATGACACTGTTTATATATCCGTACTTCTTGTAAATACCTGGCCGCTTCATAATTAGTAATCGTCTTAGATTGTATTATCTTTCTTGATATTTCAAGGCTGATATCAAACAGTCTGTTGCGTACTTTGTTATTCTGAAACTAATTATGCATAGCGTAGTAAGCGTACAGTAAGCGTAAAATGACGAAAACGACTATGAAGCGACGCCACGCGGACGGTAAGCCCACGCGGACGGTAAGCCTCATTTAACGATCGATAAAAAATATAAATGCTTATATACGAACATTTAGTGGTGTCCTTTTCGGTCGTACTTTTAAAGTACAATCTAGAGATTCGTTAATATTCATTTTATTCCTTTCTGAATTAGAAGTCAGCTCTTGCATCAAACTAGTTCAATTTCCCGCCATAAGAAAGCAGCGCGAAAACAAAAAATATGGAGGTAGAGGTTAGGAAGACCATCATAAATTACATAGTTTAAATGGCTATGTTCACAGCGTAGACTATGTTCCATTCGCATCATAGACACAGAATCATGAATTCGCCATCAGTTTGTTTGTTTGTTTGTTTGTTTGTTTGTTTGTTAATTAACAAACAAACAAACAAACAAACAAACAAACAAACAAACAAACACCAGCCACGAATGCTACCAAATGCTACCGCCGCAAACGCTACAAAAGTTTGTTTCTTACGCTCTAATTTGTTAAAAACTCATTTTACGGCATTAAAAATAATGCCAAATATGTATGAAATGACAAATCCTGGTCTTTTTTGTTGTTCTTGACAAACAAAACACCACTGAACACAACATTCTTTCAAAATTCAAGTGCTTTTAATTAAAACAATGAGATTTCGTTATGAAATTCAATAAAATACTACTTTTCACAACAAGGTTTTGACCGACTAGTCGGTCAAGAATTGACTAGACTCACCTGACAGTCCAACGTTGCCAAACGTACATCAACTATCTCTTTTACTTGTATCTAGACAACGTAGGATAGACAAAGATACACGATTACACGTTGATACACTGATACAAAAGTGGCAACGTATTATCACTCTGTCCATCGCCCGAGCGTGAGGTACCTGCATTACGCCGTGCTTGGCCACATCATTGGTGACCAACGTTGGCTGTTTATTTGGTGAAGCATACACACGTTGGTTCTTATACCTGTCCCGTCACTGCCAATGTGAAGACATTCGATACAGAAATTAAAATTCCTTAAGCGCTTTCTAAAAATGAAATAAAAATTGTTAAAAAAATTCTCAAAAAAAAGTTTAAGAAATCCATTGACTTTTTCATTAATTCTTACGGATGGCGATGGTATAAATGAAAATAACATTCTCGTTCGACTGTATTCGATGTACACACTCTATGCGTGTTGCAACACATAATCTGTGTGTAACACGACCGAGCGAATTGCCAACGTGTGGATGGATCGCCAACGTGGATTCATTTGAACAAACCGACACGCGACGGCCAATAGCCAATGTTGGTGACAACGTTGGCGCCAAGGTAGATGTCGTGACAAACAGTCGCGAAGTGAACGCGATATCATGTCATGTCTGCATCGAATACTCTGGCAACGCTAAACAGGAAGTGGAAATATGGTGTAGTTAGATTGGTAGTAAATCAAGGTGTATAAAAGAGGCTCAAAATGGAGGCTAGGATTTCACACGCCGATGAGGCGGTGCCCTTAAGGCACTCAATGGCAGAAACGCACCGAAGCATCCTCAATGCGTGCGGTCGTCATTCATGTCAAATCCTATACGCTCTCCGGAGTATAGGTTGAGGAGTCGTTTAGCCGGTCGGGCTACACCTTCTGTGTAGAAATCCTAACCCGGCTCTATCTGCGAGGGTAGGTCGGGCGCGCAGATGTCTGTAAGCAGATTCGGCCCTCACAAAACAAAAAAAAGGCTAGGATTACTTTTGCGTCACCTCTCAGTAGGAACAGACGAGAGCCTATCGTGCAGTAACCTATAGGATAGTATTAACCTAAATGTATAAAATGCTTCTGTTTCCTTTTAAATCTAATAATTCTCAATTCGTCGACATAGGGCCACGTGTCTACGAATTGAATAATATGACTCTTTATTAACATGGAATAGAATAGAAAGTATAAATAAGGCTGTAAAATTACGTGTTGAATAATTATGAAATTACATGTCGAATTTAACGCTTTGTTTCGAGTAAACGTAAAGATAAGCACTTAACCTTAGGTAAATTAGATAGGCCTAATTCCCATGGGTCACTGGGCATAGATGCTAGTGCTGAAGTCATTGAGTATAGATGCCAGTGCTAAAATAATTCCTATTCGTACAATGTTACGATAAGGTCACTGAGCATGTAGTTGCCAGTGCTAAATGCGGTATAATATAACATGAAATGTTTCACCGCGGGTCCATGTCGGGCATTCTAGGAGTAGGGAGGTATAAATGTATAAATTTCATCCTTATGGTTAATACAGAGTATTAGAATTCGCTAAAGAAAAAATATTAAAGGTAGAATAGCCCATGTTTCTATAATGGTTATAAATTGTGGTTGTGCTCGCGGTCACCGGCAGACATTGTCTTATAACAGTGTTCTCCCGCTAATTTATTTATTTCAGGTATGAACGACAGTCAGCCAATATGACTGGTGTACTATAAGTAGAATGCGAAGCAGTAGTAATCCAGAAAACTTTCACATCAAGAGATGTATATATGACAATTCAATTACCTAACCTGGACATCGGTAAGCATATTTATAGTTCCCTTGAAGTAGCCCTAACATTAGTAAATCACAGAAGTGAAGTTATTCATAAAGAAATCAATTATAATGGCAAACACTTAATAACACACATCGTGACAGTAGAAAACCTCGATCCACACGTTGGACAAGTAGCATTGGGCCAGTGTATTGAGCTCGAGGTTTATATAAGGTTTTTTTTTATTTTTTTCTATTTATAGATCTGAATGCCATACATTTTTTGTAAAACATTTACTATTACTATGGTCGTGTCTATTAATATAAATGGAGTCGGCGTTACACTTTATCCTGATGGCACTGCCATCTTGTTTGGCATTAATAAAGTACCAAGTGACAAAAGTTTTCGACTTTACCTGTCATAACTTTCATCCCCTGCGGAGCCTAGGGTTTTATTTTTAGGGTTTTGTTAGGGTTCCCGTTGGTACCTTTACTATTACCATTGGTTACCATGTGTTACCCCATGTGTACCCACCCTCATTATATGGCCACAATACATACAACACGTCAAAAAATAACTGGCCAACTCTAGGAGCGGTCTATGCTAGGAGTCTAGGAGATGGCTAGGAGCCACTAGGATAGTGATGAGTTGGACACGGATTTCAAATGAGTTTGTATGTGTTTCTCAAAGTCATACATTGTACCACTGCATTTGTTCCACAAAATGAGGTATTTGATACAACACATTAAATGTGTTGTGAGCATAGGTTGTGAGCTAGCTTGCGAGCTTCGAGGTTGTGCGACATTCGTTCGCCGCCTCAATGGTACATTTATTCATTAGTAACGTTTCTGTCGCACTGTAGCGTGACCGGGACATTGTGACAAGGTGAGTTGTGAGTTGAGTATGACATTTGAATTAAAGTGGTAGGTACAATTAATTTTTTTTGGGGTATTGGTACCTGTTGGTATAAATGATCAATTTGTATGGGACTTTTGAAGTACTACTTGCACCGACTTATATGGCTACTAGTATGTCATAATGGTCCTACCCAACACTACACTAGAAGCTAACACGAAGCCAACGTTTACTTACTTACCCATGACTTTTGTGTGTGTGATTGTGTGATGTTCAATTTTAATCCACATGTTTAAAAAATGTATATCTTCATATCAGAGGATGCGTTCCGGGATTTCCGTTTATTAGAGCGCGCCAATCTCTGCTGCGTTCTGTGATAAAATTATCTGCATTGTAGTTATTATAATGTAGGTAACCACAGCTAAAAAGATTGGTAGGAATGCATTAACTGTATGTATCCCGGCAGTAATAGACGTAAAAATCTTGACTAGTAGATCGATATTCACGAGAATTTCTTCAAATGATTTTCGAATGAACATGTATTTACTAAGTTTATTAGTAATTTTGGTTATTATAGATTTAAATTGTGCGAGTTACGAGGCTCAACAATCTAGTGCAGTGAACAATCCGTGAGTATTTATAGATTTTCTTAGTAGTACAATATTTAATTTGATTATTATAAATAAAATACATTCCTTTACAAAACTGATATTCTTGCAAAAATAATTTATGGTATATTTACAGTGCAAAAACTCAAAAACTATTAAACCCATAGACTAGATCACGACTTGATTTTTGACGCTAAGCGGGCGAATTTGAATTTGACAATGGCTTATTGACATTTTAAAAATTGCCAAGTTTATGAAATATTATCCTTAATTTAACCATTAAACCATTTCACGATTTGGCCGTGATAAGATAATTAGTTAGTGTATTGTTTATTTTCCGTGTCTCATTCGCTAAGTAAGCCATAGTACAGACACACCCTGCCGACTGCGGACCCTCCATGGACAAGCCACTTAGCAGGAACTATTTTAGGATATAAAGACTCTGTAAAGGTTAGTTCATCATTTATTTGTCTAGATAGAGATTTGGCGTCAAAAAACGTTTATTTAAAATATCACCTAACTGTTCGGCTATATTTTACGCTATTGTATTAACCATGTGTATGACAAGTTTAGTACGGCGTGGCGGGAGTATAGAACATAAATACAACACAAACACGTACTTAAAAGCTGACTCCTGTTTAGTCTTCCGTAACCAAATAACACTACGTAGATCTACAAAGATGCAATTTGGAAAGTAGATATAATCTATGAACCGCATATATAGGGGTGTAAGGAAATTAGGAAAAAAAAGTTTTTTGTCTAGATCGGCATACCTACATGTAACTGAGGAATGAAAAAATTAGAGAACACATTATTATTTAAAATGGTGTGTGGCGCTTTAACTTCAAGAAGTATACTGAGCGTAAGAAGGAATGATCGAGGAAATACGAGGCCATTAGGGAAAAAAATAAACAGGAAAGCATAACTACTGTACTAAGCATTACTAAAAGCTAAACTTTTTTGCTATAATATTGAGCTCTGTATGTTATGAGCTTAACATAATTTATATAGATTTGGGGTCTGAAAAATAAAACTGGAAAGAAACTTTTTAGATCCTTTTAACATTGATCCACTTTATATCTTATACTCAGAGGCATTTAATGATACATTAGCAGTTTCTTTAGTAGAGATTTAAAGAAGTTGACGCCTTGAATAATTAATTGTCCCTCATGGCTACTTTAATGATCATTAACTTAAGTAGGTAACTAATATACCTCAATTATGACGTTCAAGAATCAATAATTTCAAAAGTTAGTTTTTTTGTGATTTCATAGGGAACAATACTTTGGATTTAGCATACTTTGCAAATTACATATAAAGGGTTTTTAAGAAGAGCAAGGCCAATAATCTATATTTAATAATAATGTTATTGGATTGGCTTTTATTGGTATATATTTTAATGTATTGGCTGCTTCTATAGCAAGCGTCAACCACAGACAGAACCATCACAGAACAATGGTTGAGACAGTTAATGTAGGTAGGTTTAGTATCGACAGCAAGATGGTCTATAGTGAAGGGGACACACATTTTTTCAACTTATCCTTAACATACTGAAATGTGGCCAGGTAAATAAAAAAAATTCGCTCAAACATTTTCGCAATGCCTCGGCAATAAAACATTTTAAATTAATACTTCATGTTGTTAAGGTGAAAAAAATATATACAACTACATATTTTAGAACTTATAGTACATAAAAAGGCATAGATAAATAAAATGATATTTTTTTTATATTTACATATAATACACAATTTTATTTTGATATAGATTCATGATCGGCGTGAAAGATTGTCATATCTCCAAACTAGCTTTTCATTAAAGTTTATTAGCTAATGACACGCCAAGTTATGTCTCTGGAAGCCAACCCGAATTAAGCGATTTAACTATATAACTTTAGCTAATGGTTCTGTAGGCTTACTTTAATGAATGTCTTAAGGTGCGACAGCAAGACTTATTATTGTGGTTTGATTCTCTGTTAAAGTAACAGATTTTTCAAAAATGTGAACATGCAGATTTTTTTCAAAAATTGAGGTCATGACTCCTTTGAACACTACCTACTGTTTATCATAGCTTAGGATTTGCCCATACAGTCCCATCTCAAAAACTCGCCTGTATATAGATTTAGCTTTCTGCACTGCTATTTCACAGTTGAATTTCGACCACTGTGTGTGTGTGTGTGTGTGTGTGACTAGCTATTATTATATTTGAAAAAGTCTCAATATTTTTGCCAGTCAACACCTTGGACTTCTTCGATATTGTGGCCTTTAAACTGTCTCTTTGGAAATTAAATACAGATGTACCTATGTGTTGACTTGAACTTCATGATTTCTATTGACTGTTGTCTTTGACTATATTGAAGATGTCTCCAAACAGGTTGCTTGAATTATAATAACTGTCTAAAAGAAGTTGAAAATTTAAAAAAAAGTTTTCATAAGCTACATTTTTTGCATCTGTTGCTTTACTATTTTATAGTAATAATAAAACCTGAGCTATTTCAACATGGTTATCTAGTCCCAAAGTCGGCAGGACCTGTATTGTGGGTACTAGAAAACTGATATATATACTTAGATTTTTTGATAATAAAGTACTTACATATTTTACACCCAGCCATGGAACAAATAGACATATTATGTTAATGCACACAAATATTTGTCCTGGGCGGGAATCAAACCCGCGACCGTTGGTTTTGCAGTTAAGTCTCTAATCACTCAACTATCAGTCAGTCGGTGACCGCAAGTGTTCTAAGTTTTTGTTTTTTAAAACTCAAGAATTCTAAATTCAAATATGATTAATAAACTTCTGACCAGTATTAAAAATCGGAAGTAAAAAGCAAATGAAAAAACTTATGACCCAATAGGTATATAGTGCCCTGAAACATTTTGTTGAATCAACAGTTAGTGTGCGTTCAGTTTAGAAAAATTGAGTTCAGTTTAGAAAAATTGAAAAACAATCAGATACAGCATTTTATGTCTTTGAATTTTTTTTTCTAACATGGCAAAATATTAAAACTATTTATTCTAGGGTGATTGAAATAGAATTTGTACTAAATTAACTAGATTTGGTGGTGCATATTCAATGAATGACCTTGTATATGTTTTCTATGAGCATTATAAACAGATAATGATTACATTTTTAGGCAATCAGATGTTGGAGCACCATCATATCTACCTGCTTATGCTAGGAACAACAGATATGGGACAAAAACAAATAACGGAAGCTTGAAAAGAAGTTATTCTGGAATTAAGACTGGTTACAGTGGCACTAAAACAGTATACACTGGTACAAAAACAGGATATGGTGGTACAAAAACGGGATACGGTGGTACGAAAACAGACAACAGTGGCTACAACAGACACTATGGACCAACAACGTTAGTAATTACGTTATTAATTTCCCAAAACAATCTAAAAAGATGAAATAAAACATGCAAAGTTCTTCCATATAAAGAAAGTTGTTTATGGTGGGATGACACCTGTCTAGTACGCCTATTTGATAATAGATGGAGCCACCATATATAAAAAAAGATTTTTATTTTTTCATAATCACATTTCTAGGTTTCAGTTGATAAAACATAACATTCGAGCATAAAAAATATTTCAAATATATTATATAAATTCATGTTTCAAAGTGTTTGTCGAAAAATCTTAATTTCCACATATTTCAGGTTTTTGTACAAATGATTTGAAACTGTTAAAACAATCAATAGTCAGTTAAAAACATATAAATAGCCGTACTAGACACGCGCCGTCCGATCTTAAGAACAGTTAATACTGTTTACTATATGCTAAATAATTCAGTTAATACCTGCATTATTATTCTTTTTTTTTATTTATTACAATGGTTTCCCTAATATATTTCTTCTTTACTCTATAGTAACCCACAACTGTGGCTTTCCTCTGGTTTTCTCAGAGCAATTATGTTGTAAAATCCCTTAAGCCAGCAGCAAAAATTATAGAGGATTATAACACTTCCCCGTTCCCTCGAGCGTCGTCTTAGTCATTCGAACTCCGTGCTTTATTATTTTCTTGCTACCTCTGCTACATCTCTGTATTAGTTAATGACCGTTTTCGGTTTCGGATCGGCTTACAAGATTTATTTTAGCATTTTTATGCGTTATACATTTTATAATTCAAACAACTGCTGACATAAAACCTGTGATCCAAAATTGTGATATTGTAACTAACTAATACCAGAAAATTATGCTCTTTTCAATTATATCCAACTTGTGGCTGTAGCACTCAAGTAATTTTTTTGTGATATTCACGTTTTAACAAAATACAGTAACGAAATTTTGCCAAAAAATGTCTCAACTTTAGATACCTGCTACTGATTACGTAATCACTGCGCGTGGAAATTTCTGCTGTTACAGCAATCGCAGAGTTTTAGCCTTTCGATCAAAACATGCGCCATATTCAACCAATGTATGGTTACTAACCACTAAGCGTTGTCACATATTACGTTTTCGTTACAATAGAGTTTCATTTTGTTTACGCCACTATGTAACGTCCTGTAAAACATGTGATTTGATTCCGTGTAAAAGTCCATCCCTACAAATTTTTCCACTGCAGTTTCTGGCTCATGAAAATCATTTTAATATTTAGTGACTGAATATTCAAATATGAGTTTCTAATGGGTGCGACTTATAAGTTAGAAACTAACACTTATCAATACACAATATGTTAATCATACATTTGAATACTGTGCTGTCCTACAGTGTAAGTTGTTTAAATATGGGTATCATTATATTTGCATAAATAAACATAATTATATAATGATGATATATAATTATGTTTTAGTAAATAAACATAATGATATATTTAGTTCTATTTTCAGTAGGTATTTGTATACCATTGATTTAAAGAAAAGTCAACTAGTTTGATGAAAAATGTCAACAAACTTACTTTCACAAAATTATATTGCGATTGAAAATATCTTAAGACGCTCCTCTGGTTTCGCGGGTGTAATACGACATATCACGTAATGACGCGAACATGCAAATCGACAACTTTTTCAAGTTGATGTACTTAAGTTTTAGATTTTTGTTTTCTAATTTTGGATCTATACGTATTCAATATTTGATTGGACTATACGTAACTAGCCAAACATGTTATTATTAATTGTTCACAAAAGTTTTAGCAAATTTTGAAAGTTTGTTTAGGTATATACATACTTTACTTCAACTTCAATTTCATACTTCAACTGGGTGGCTTTCCTTTAGTTTCTATTCATTTAAACTATTATTTTAAAGTCAATGATTAGAATTTATTTTGAATATCTAGGTGCCTATTTTCTCATGCTTTTTAAATTAAATTTTTCAGACCCAGTTATGAAGTATTTAGAGACAGAGCAGTTAATCCATATGAACGTAAGTATAAAATCATGAAGTTATTCATAATATGTTAGTAGTGCAATACTATTAGAAAATACTCCTCCTACATAACTAATACATTTAGTTTTTATAATATTAGCGTATAATATATATAATTTTATATATGTGTGTTTGTTTGTGTGTTTGCACGTTTGATCCTGGTGATCGTGGTATTCCTGGTATAAGTCAATTGCTTTAACTAAGAGGATGAATAATACCCAAAAAATGGTTGCACTGAAATAATACCTAGGAATGGCCTAGAAAGGACTCACTTTGATATGTCTCACGTTTTGTCTGTCGTGCACGCATCACGCAAAAACTAGTGAATGGATTTTGATGAAATTTATTTTCAAGATAAATCAGTGCCAACCTACTTAGTCTATTTACTGTCTACAAGTCGCAATACAGGATTTTCTTACTGCTGGTATGTATCTGTATATTTGTCGTGAAAGGCTTTCACGACTAACCTGTTGAACCAATTTCGATACAACTCAGGAAGAATAGTTCAATGAGTAAGAAGACTTCTTGCATCCCATAACCATCTTTGGAACACAAGCTATTTTTATATTTCTGACATTTCATCTGAAATTAGTCTTTATTTCATTCAGAAAGATTATACAGTTTACGCACATGAATACATGAAAAGTTCTGAAATTCAAAAATTCGTGTTAAAACAATATGAGGAAATATGTACATAATAGGTATGTCACTATGCAAATCGAATTCGCTATCTTAGCTACGCGTGGGTATTATATCTGTAGGCCGGATGTTTCTGCTCACAGGACGAGATTTAATTATTTTATATTTACATATGTGACCTAAATGATTTATTCAATGCCAATGATAATGAATTTTATACAGTCTAAGTCTCTCTGAATGTTAATTAAACTGTTCCTTCATAGTCTGTAATAAGTATTTAAAGGATGTTGCACTTAAAGTTCATTCTGATATGCCATTATTGGTGTTCGATTCCCGCCCGGGAATCTTTGTATGCATGAACATGCCTATTTGTTCCGTGTCTGGGTGTAAAAGTTTTTAAAATATATTATTAAAAAATATTTAAGTATGTATATCAGTTGTCTAGTACTCTATAATACAAGCATAATATTTGCTTACTTTGGAACTAGATGGCGTAGTGTGGGTTGTCCCAAATATAAAACAAAATAAAGCAAAATAGTCAGATGCTGGCCCAAAAGTTCTAAGAGTAATAAACAAACATGATTATATTAGTATAGATTTTTGTTGTAACTAATTCTTAGGTATCATTTAAATTAATTTTAGCTACTTATTTGCTATCTGTGATTGGATCCTTTTTTCCATCTCAATTTGACGAGATCAGCGCTTATTTTGCATGTTGATTTTAGCTATCTGTGAGCCCGATTGCCAAAACAACGGTATATGCGTCGCGGCTGGTGTATGCAACTGTCCTCCAAGCTTCTATGGCCACAGATGTCAGTTTGAGAAGAAGCCCTGTATGACGTATCCTCCATTGCCTATGAATTCCAATAGAAAATGTTCAGCTGAGTAAGTTAGTTATTTTTTTTATGTTTTAACTACAGTGCACCGCAATAACTGCATGTCATGATAGCCCAAGCGCAGCCTACTTGTTCAAAGTATAGGAGGCAGTGTGTCCGTGGTTCGGATCCGGGAGTGTACCAATGAGTTTTTCCTGACTTAAGTACATAACTGTCACTGACTTCGTGCCTCGGAGAGCACGTTAAACCGTCGCTCCCGGAGCCATCAACAGATGACAGTCGTTAAAATCCATCTGGAGGGAGGCCTAAGCCCCTGCAGTGGGGCAAAATGAACTGGTAGAATGGAATAGAAAGGAAATATATTCCTAGTATATATGGATATAATCTCAATAATTGTAAATTTTTTAGTAAATTACTTAATAAAACTACTCGCCCAGCGGTCGAAGTTCGACTGTACCTACTCACGTTTTGAAATCACCAATAATAAATAGGCGAGAGTAAGTCAACTCAAACTGCATCAAACGACAGACTATTAAACTCGTATGGTTAACAGAATTTTTAGCACAAATTAGGCACAAGTATACAGATTCGCTTTTGGCACTTCTTTTCCATAAAAACTTAACGTATTAAAAATCTCATACTCCTATATACCCACACTACGCTTTAAAAGGGGTACAAAGTTTTCTCTTCACGCATTAATATATAAATTATCAAATCAAGTAGCTTGATTCCCTGTTAAACTAACAGATTTAAAAAAAAATGTGATTATGCAGTTTTTGTTTCAAAAATCGAGCTCATAATTCCTTTGAATACTTTTTACTATTTCTCATAATTTAGGATTTGATCATCTTATCTTATTTGATTGGGGTGGTCTTACCCTACACTGCGACCTATTTAGATCTATTGTGTCCCCATCCTTTGACCTTACTAATTGTCATTCTCAAATATGCATTTCATGTATTGTATAATTTGACCAATTTGCAGGTCGCAGCACTCATCCGGTTTGGAATAGCATACTCCTAGATGCTTCATACGTGATGCCCCTAGTGCATCACATTCACAGAGAATGTGTAGCATTTTTTCTTCCGCAACACCACATGCCCTACACAGTGCTGTCTCCGTGAGTCTCATGTGTTGCAAGAGCCTGTTGGTGGTAAAATGCCCAGACAGTGCGCCTGTGACCAATCTTAGTCGCTTCCTGTCTAGTTCTAGAAGTTGCCTAGCTTTAGCAGGTTTATGTTCTTTTAGGAACATTTTGGCGTGTACTTGCCCTTGAGTTTCATTCCATAATTTATTTTGGGCTTCCTTCGTCCACTCATCTATTTTTGTTTTGATGGTGTTTGTTGAAAGCCCAATATATATGGTTCTGGACCACATACACGGTTAGAAGTTCCTTCCCTTGCTAATTCATCAGTCCCCTCGTTCCCTTCGATTCCTTCGTATCCTGGCACCCAGACCAATTGTCAACGACGGACCGAACATTAGACTGTGAAAATAACAGTGAAAATCAGTGAAGTGCGAACGTTGACTCTATATAAGTTTATGTACATAAGATCTGTGTTTGTTTAATGCGATATGTTGTATATAATAACATTTTTTAAATAAATGTTTGTGTAACGGTCTTTTATTTCCCCCCGCGCCACTGGCGTCTGCTAAGAAAGAGAGGAGAGATGGGCGCTCTCCTCACACAGTGCGCATTTTACGTCGCGATACGGTCCGCTGCGCTACGGTGCCAAAAAGAGCATAAATACGGTGACAAGGCGCCGTAGCATTCAGTCGACGAAGAGCAGCGGACCAGCAACAAGACAGAAAAGCAGACAGTGGCGCGGCGCGGTGAAGTGAAGCCGGTGCAGTGAAATACTGAAGCCAGTCGTTTCAATCCATACAGTCCACTACCGAAGGGGGCCCGCCGGGTGTTCGCATGACCCCGGGGCTCACATTTTTGGTCCTTCGAGCCGGATCAAGATTTTGGTCTGCTTCAAATCAAGATATTTCACCGTTCAAGCAAAGAAGACGTTTTTAGACGCCCGCCCGCCCTGTCTGTACCATCGTCCGCTGTCTGCTTCGTCGGCTCCTGGGCCGCCAAACCGACGCGCGGCCCAGTACGTGTGAATATCACGCCATCACCGTAGCGTGGCGTGGTATCGTTTTTGTTGCACCGCACGCCGCCGCGTGGTGCAACATCGCGACCGCTGCCCCTGCCCGTCGCGAGGCAGCGGCGTTCGTTTTAAGGCCCTCACCGGTGTGCCTGGGCCCGCGCGCCGCAAGTCCCGTGACTTTGCGTGCGACCGCGTGTCGGGACCGTTGAGCGCCGCCCGTGCGTTGAGCGTGCGCAGCCGCGCCGCCGTGCTAGTTCGTGTCGCGTGTTCTGCGGCGATCGTGATCGTCCGTACGATCTCGCCCCACTGCTCGCGCCCGGCCCACGCCGACGTGGCATCGCGCACGTGTTTTGTTAGCAGACCGCTAACGGCGCGTACGTGCACAGACCGTTAAGTGCACACTTCAAGTCGCTATAAATAGCGCATTCTAAGTTTCGATTCGACGAAATTCTTAGTTTCACTTCGATTCGACATATCGTTCGAAGCAACATACGTTCGTTTTCAAGATGGTCGGCACACGTTCTGGCAAGTCAAGACCTGACGAAACACCTCAAGACTCTGGCATCATGTCGGCGCCGCCACCACGAGTTGTCCTCGGCCCTCCAGCCTCACCGTCGGAAGATACAGCCGCCACTCAGGTACCACCGCCCCTCCACGACGCACCGCCATCTACTAGCGCGGAGGCCACGCCCATCCCGACGCGCGCACGGTCGACACGCTCGACCACTACCACCAAGTCGACTGTGGCCCGACGTAGACGTGAAGCGGAGCTAGCTGCGGCGGAGAAATGCGCCGAGATCGAACGTGCCCGACTGCTGCGAGTGGCCGAGTTAGAGAGTGACCGCCTATCGCGAATGGCCGAGTTAGAAAAGGACATAATACAGAAACGACTTCAAGCACAGCTGGACGACATCGATGAAGATGGTGACGATTCTGACGTGGATCAAGCCGACGTTATTGACGATGTCGCCCGCCGTACCGAGAAGTGGGTTAGCGCTACGGAGCCGCGCAAGCCGGCCGGTGAGCCACCGACGCTGCCGCCGCTACCGGCACTGCCGCCGCACGCTGACCACCTACCTAGCGACCACCATCCGGGTTCCAGCGACGGAACGGAGATGGCTCAACTGGCACGAGCTATCACCGCCCTGGCGACACGACCTGACCGCAACGCTGCGAAGCTGCCGGAATATAGTGGGGGCACGAACGAGTTTCTGTATTTCAAGGCCGCGTACGACGAACAACAACATCGATTCACACCGGCAGAGAACCTGTCTCGTCTTCGTCGATGCCTGACCGGTGAAGCCAGAACAGCTGTCTCGTATCAGCTAATAGGTAAAAGTGATCCCAGTGAAGTTATGACCGCACTAGAAAAGCGCTTCGGACGTGCGGAGCATATCGCCGACGACGAGCTGCAGTCGCTACGTGACATGCCGCGGCTCATCGACGTGCCCCGCCAAATCAACGTGTTCGCCTGTAAAATCAAGAACACCGTTGCAGCGCTGCGTGCCCTTGACGCTGAGGACCTACTGAGAAGCACCGACATCGTGAAGGCAGTGAAAAGCAAGATCGTTCCGTTAATGCACGATTGGACGAAATATGCAGCTCGGCGGCGTGACGACCGAACGCCCGAGCTAGTGAAACTAAGCGATTTTTTGAATGTGCAAGCTGACAACTATGCCTTGGCCTGGCGTGTCGACCGTGACGACCGCCCGGCCCCGACCGCACGCGCCCACGCACCGACGTCGAGGGAACGCAGCGCAGCAGTGATGACGAGGCCGGCACGCGCGGTGCACCTGATTGCCGCCACCAGCGCCGCCGAAATTGAAACCTGTCCACAGTGTGACACTGCTGAGCACGAGCTGCATGCGTGCGACCAGTTCAAACAAATGAATCCTGAAGCGAGATGGGAGTTCGTCCGCAGTGCAGGGGTTTGCTTTCGATGTCTGAGACGAGGTCATCGCTCCGGCGTCTGCCGCTCTAAGAAAAGCTGCTCCGTGATTTCCTGCGATCAACGTCATCATACGCTATTGCACCGAGCACCACCTTCAGTATCGCACGAGACGACGACCGACGCGAGCGAGGAGGCACCTCAGGAGGTGGTGGCAAGCGCGGACGCACCTGGCGGCCGCGCATTATTGAAGATCGTCCCTGTCACCGTCCATGGACCGGCTGGAAGCGCGCGGACGTTCGCGCTGTTGGACGACGGGAGCACGGTCTCGTTGATAAAGAGCGAGCTTGCTGACCGAGTTGGTTTGTCAGGAGCACGCGAGCCGTTAACTGTCAACGGTATAACATCGACCGTCAAGGTCATGGAGTCGCAGCGCGTCACCTGCACGTTGTCAGGCCCCTCTGGACCCCGCTATGAACTACGTGACGCTCGTACGATGGATGAGCTGCAGCTGACGTCTCAAACTAGCGCAGATATCAGCCGCTTCGCACATCTGGCCGACCTGCCGATCGAGCGCTACACCGACGCGGTCCCAGAGATTTTGGTGGGCCAAGACAACTGGCACCTGCTACTGACCGACGAGCTGCGACGTGGACGACACCGCGACGAGCCCGCCGCCTCTCATACCCTTCTCGGCTGGGTAGTGCATGGCGGCACCGGGGGGAGCCGTGGCGCCGTACATTTTGTTGGACTTTTGTCGAGCGCCGGCTTTTCGCTCGACCGACTCAAAGATCCCGGCATATTTGACAAAGATGGACGTGGCGAGGACGAGATATCACTGCGGACGCTGCGGCCGACCTGCGCCCGCACCGACGACGACAATGGACGGCAAGCTGGCCCGCTCTGGCGCGAGGGGGTCGATGCAACGCCACTGCGTTCAGGCAGCGCAATAAGACGGCTGCGCACGCCGGGACGAAGAGTGGACGCCGAAACGTCGAAGGAGGCCTACGCCACTCAGACGCAGCGACCGATCGACGCTACCTACGCGTCGTCTGCTGCGCCCGCGATCAACGAACTCGAAGGTGAAGACGACCACGCGGCAGTCTGCGACCTCAGAATTTATACACTGAGCAGCGCCGCCGAGGCATCACCCATCGAGCACAGGATGCGGCCGACGAAGTGCGTACACTGGACCGACTCACGCACCGGCACGACGCAGCCGCACGACGACCTGCGGAGCAAATGGCCGACGTTCTCACGCACCGCTGCGACCAACATGTCCGACCGCGAGCTGCGCGCACCCCGCCGCGACGGTGAGACGACCGCGACGACCGTCGCGACCACCGCTCGTGCGGCGTACCCACCTGACGCAGCGCGCTTACGAGAGACGAGGCGCAAACGTCGACGCGACGAGATGCGGCGACACCACCTGGACCGGGCCGAGCCGTGGCTGAAGCAAATACCGACCGACGCCTTCGCCACCGAGCTCAGCTGTTTGCGTGCCGGGCGCTCTCCGCCCCACAACAGCCGCCCACAACATCGGTCGCCGTACCTGGACGACGAGAGCGGCGTGCTACGCCTGCGCGGCCGCGCCGGCGGCGGCGCCGCCCCGTACACCGACCGCCGCACGACACACCCGATCCTTGCGTGCGGCCGACATCACGTCCCCAATAATTTTGTTCCGCAGGGCCTGCCGGTTCGTGCACCGACGACTGACTGCTCGAGCCGTGGCCTGCGCCCGCCAGGTCTGCCACCTGAGCGCCGCCACAGCCTGCACACCACCCGCTCGCCCACATCTCGGCGGATCCGCGCGACCCCGAGGCGCTCGCCCCGACGACAGTGACGACGAGCGGCGGATCCGGCCCGCCCGCGCCGAGCGACCCTGACGACGACAACGAGCGACGGGTCTGGCGCGCCCACACCGGGCGCCTTCGCCTTCACTGACGAGTAGCGTGTCCGACGCGCCCACGACGGGCGCCTCCCCCGGCGACGACAATGACGAGCAGCGTGTCCGGCGCGCCCACGCCGGGCGCCTTTGACGACGACGCGACGTCCGTGGCGCACGGCGCAGCGCTTCGCCGACCACTTCTGGCTGAAGTGACGGCACAAGTACCTGCCGACGCTGCCGCCGCGCCACCTGCCCAGCAACCACCTGCCCCAGCTGCGTGTCGCTAACCTGACGACCGACCCCGCATGCCTCGATATATGTGGCCGCGAGGCGTCATCGACGTATGCGGGAAGCTGACGACCGCACTGCCGGCGGTGTGCTGTGACGACTAGCGGAGAGGTTGGTCCGTCTGCCGGGCCAAGATGTCGTCGAACCAGCTCGAACGACCGGGGGGAGAATGTCAACGACGGACCGAACATTAGACTGTGAAAATAACAGTGAAAATCAGTGAAGTGCGAACGTTGACTCTATATAAGTTTATGTACATAAGATCTGTGTTTGTTTAATGCGATATGTTGTATATAATAACATTTTTTAAATAAATGTTTGTGTAACGGTCTTTTATTTCCCCCCGCGCCACTGGCGTCTGCTAAGAAAGAGAGGAGAGATGGGCGCTCTCCTCACACAGTGCGCATTTTACGTCGCGATACGGTCCGCTGCGCTACGGTGCCAAAAAGAGCATAAATACGGTGACAAGGCGCCGTAGCATTCAGTCGACGAAGAGCAGCGGACCAGCAACAAGACAGAAAAGCAGACAGTGGCGCGGCGCGGTGAAGTGAAGCCGGTGCAGTGAAATACTGAAGCCAGTCGTTTCAATCCATACAGTCCACTACCGAAGGGGGCCCGCCGGGTGTTCGCATGACCCCGGGGCTCACACCAATGTTACTTTGTTCTTTGATGCCAGTTCCTCCAGGTTCTCCAGGCAATTGAGCGTTAATGATGAGTTAATTTTTGTACTGCTTAAAACCTTGATTGCTGCTTGGCTGTCACTTAGAATGTAAATGGAACGATTTTTAATATATCTATCCAGGCATTCTCTTGCGCATATAATAATCGCTTGAATCTCCGTCTGATATACAGTTGGATATTGCCCCATACTTTGCGACACTGCCAAATCCAAGTTTGAGCACCTGAGCCTTTTTTTCATTTTGGATCCATCCGTGAACTAGAGCATTCCATCCTTAAGAGCTTTTGGCGTGCCACTCCTCCAATCATCACAATCGGGAAGCAGAACACCGAACCCTCTGTGGAATACATATTTTGGTAGTATTTTGTCCGAGACATGTATTACTACCTCCATTTCTGAAGTTGTGTTATACTTTATATGCGGCAGCTCAGACCGATCTGATTTTAGATGACCACCTTTAATTAGTTTTATTATGGCCATCCTTGTGTTAGCGTCTATTACGATGTGTAAAACCGGCAGGTTCAGAAGTATTTCCACTGCTTTTGTGGGGGTTGTACGAAAGCTTTGTAGCTTTGTTCTTGGCCACCAGACGATGCTTGCATATGTGAGCATATTTCTGAGTGTTTCTAACGATGCTGTCTACTTGATCTTTCCAGGTGAAGTGTTTGTCTAGTGTAATACCTAGATATTTCACCGAGTCTGAAAATTGTAATTGTGCCCCATACAGGGTCGGTCTTGTCAAGCTTATCTGATTTCGCCTTCTTATAAAGGGCACAACTACCGTTTTTCTTGGGTTGATAGAGAGACTATTACTCACAAACCATCTTTTGATTCTTTGTAGAGCGTTTTGGAGTCTTTCCGCAACCGTACTGGAGAATATTCAATTTTCAATTTCGTAGTGTGGATATATTATATCTTCAACTCGGTGTTTGTAACTAAAGTCTAATACTCGTATACGAAATTCAAGCATGATAAAGAGCGACAATTCTAAAAAAAACTTAAAACCACTTAAAATGGCTACCGTTCCGGCGACGAAGGGACTTAAATAATTTATTTTTCAAGTATCAAAACAATTTCTTTCTACTAATCATGGTAACCCTTTTTTTTTTTTTAATTTGCCGCTCTTTCTCAGGCTCAAGTTTAGTGTGCCAAATTTTATAATTTTTACAGGTTCTGCACAATAACTTGCAATCCCGGACACCAGTTCGTAGACGGGACCAGTATCGCCAACTTACGATGCGTCGATGGCCAATGGCAGCCAACGCGCGCCGATTTCACATCTATTCCGGATTGTGTTGCAACTTGTGACCCACCATGTCTGAATGGTGGTGCATGCCTCTCTCTCAATTATTGCCAATGTCCTCAAGCCTATAAAGGACCGCAGTGTCAATATGGTGAGTTCCACATTATTGACTAAGAGTGAATGATTTTTTTTAACAAAATAATGCTTGTGTACAAATGATGGAAATCGACATCTATTATATCTCCACATTTGTGAGGATAGTGGAGCAGATCAAAGCGACCGCTGCCTATATAATTTTAGCAATACAAAAAAACTGCATCTAAGGTTTACTAAAATTAAGATAATGTTACTGAAATCGAAAAGAAAATTGAGAATTATCACAACCAAACAGGCAATCACAATTTACTAGTAAAATCGTAATTTTAGTGATCTTACGATTTTACTGTAGCCTATTATCCGATCGAATTTCAAATCGAACTGGATGCGCGAACTTCTCTTTATGGCACACCCGCAATGTAGAATGGGGTGGGGGACATACTTTTCTCTCCTGGTGTATATTTATATGAATGTCCACAGCGACATCTGACTGCGATGTTCGAAAGCTGTCATTCAATGGCGCGTACAGTTGTGCTGGAGATGGAGAAGGTTTCTCTTGTAGACTGACATGTCCACAAGGAGCTAGTTACAGCAGTCCTCCGGCAGAGAAGTACACTTGCTTATACTCCACTGGGATATTTGAACCACAGCCGATACCGCGATGTCTATTTGGTGAGTTTGGTGTTGGATTGGATCTATGTGAATGTTTGAATGATGTCCTGTTTTAGAATACTTGTCAGTTAGCACCAAATGTTTTAGTGTTTATTGTGACACTATAAAAAAAGATTTTTTCTTATGTTTAAGCCAAAGTGTATAATAAAAATCGCTCAAGTGCCAGTCCGATTCGCGCCCTGAGAATTCCGTAATGTTATATAACGTATTTATCGCTATTCACCGCCAGATGGCAAGTAAACACTTAAAAATTATAACGAAATTTTGAATGTAATGTATTTAACTAAAAATGAACAAATTTAGAATTTTTCCTTTAATTGTGTGTGATCTTGTTTTTTGCCAAATTTCATAATTCTAGGTCGATGGGGGTATCCTATAGGTTTTGATTTACTTGCGAGTGTCAAAATGTGGGGCTTATATGGCTGTATATTTTGATTACGTTGACATTGATGTTTGATTTTTTTATAGCTTCAAGGGACCATAGACCTAAGTATGTATTTGATAATTGATTTCAATTTGACACCTCCACACGTTTCTCAGAAAAAGGGTCTTGACAAATAAACAGACAGGCGGACAACGAAGTAATCCTAGCGCTGACTGGATTTACCTATAACCTATAAGTGCCTACTGGTGCGGTTTGTCTTGCATCCAAAGTATAGGATGAATTCGCTTGGGCACAGATGTACAATGGGACAATATAAGCTGATTTAGCCCGCTAGACATTAACTTTCCCTTTCAAGGTGGAGTACAAATAAAACAAAATATTAGCGATAATATGAAAATTGAACTGCCATTTTGACGTGAATTTTATGTACGTCGGCTTCGTCATCCCAGCGGGCGTTGCAAAAATATTGCGTCATGAAAATCATGTACTTTTAAAAGCTTCGTGCTCCTAAAGTTCAAAAGTTAAAAAAATGATAGTTGTATCGTTGTAAAAATCTATTCGGTGAAAAGAACAACTTCATTTTTCCCCCACCTCCCGCTATGACATCATAGACTGCGGAAGTGAGCACTGAAAATATATCGCGCGGGCGTTGCTCAGTTTAACTCGCCATAACATAACAACTCTGTTTTGGATTTAAACGAAATAAACTGTATTTGACAGATTAAAGTGTAAACCAAATTTTATAGCAAACAATATCATCGAATTCACAAAAAAATTGCCGTACTTCTAATATACCTTATTTTTTTAATGTTCAACGATCTAAATCTTTGAAAATACTGGGTTTTGTGAATCGATATTATTATCAAACGAAGGTCATAGTTATACAGCATTTTCCATTCTACCAGCCCATTATGCCCCACTGCAGGGGCTTAGGCCTCCCCCAGCGTGAGGGGGCTTGGAGCTTAATCCACCACGCTACTCCAATGCGGACTGGTAGATTTTAACGACTGCCATGTGTTGATGGCAACCGGGATCGATAGCTTAACGTGCTCTCCGAGGCACGGAGTCAGTGATATATATTTTTTAATAGTTATGTACTTAAGTCGAAAAAAAATCATTGGTACACGCACGAACTGGAACCACAGCCACATGACCTTCTAAACTAGAAATAGGTTCGCTGCGCTCGGGCTATCACGACATCACACAGTACAGCATTAGTGAATTAAAATTTTTACAAAATATTTTTTGAATGTTGTTTCTAAAAACTAATTATACTTAAATTAAACTCAAATTATAATTAAACTCAAAGATAATTAAGGTTCCATATCCAAGAGTACTTTGGGTATTGTTACTAGCCGGGACGGTGGTCGGTCATTTAAAAAAACAATTTTAGAAATTTATTACTATTTATTTACTTTAAATATCGTTACAAATATTATTTTATAATGAAATAAAACTTTATTAACAATATTTACCGCTAATATATACGTCTGTTTTAATCTTGATTCTAGTGGAGTAATAAAAGGAGTGTATAGGAAATATGTTAGGTAGAGGTATTTATACTACTCCACATGGATGGTAGGCCAGCGTGAGAATGTCGTCGACCGATGCTTTCCGCAAATTCAGCGACCTAGATATTCTATCTAAGAAATCTAAGAAATGACTCCACCACATCTCTACCTACGCCGATTCGGCGTGATGTTCTAGATTAAGACTAATGATGAAAATTATAATGTTATCAAAACTGTTTTCTATGTCCACAGTAAATAATATATTGTATTTTGTATTCATCCTAAATAAGTACTTTAGGTTTTATTATATATTCATAGTACATAAGTAAAATCTCTGTATCTAAGTTTTCTATATTTATAAGACCTTGTATGCAATTTCCTATATTCTATGATAAATTGTAAACGTTGTCTCGGTTGTACTCACACCACTTTTAAATGTGATGTTCATTGTCAAGCGGGAGGTTGTTATAATTTATTTGGTAGACAAATGTTAGCCACACATTTTGCTGAGAACATACCTCATAGCCGGCCAGTGGTTATTTCCATTATAACTAGGTCGCTGAATTTGCAAAAAACATCGGTCGACGACATTCACACGCCGGCCTGCCATCCCTGTTGTGTAGTATAAATACCTACCTAACATAATTCCAATACACTCCTTTCGTCACTCCACTAGAATCAAGATTAAAAACAGATGTATATATTAGCGATAAATATTTTTAATAAACTTCTATTTATAAAATAATATTTGTAAAGATATTTAAAGTAAATTAAATAGTGATAAAAGTAAAAAATTGTTTTTTAAAAAGACCGGCACCCGTTCCGGCGTAACAGTACCCTATTAAGGCTCAGCTGTCTGTTCGTCCTTCCGTCGTCTGTCTGTCTGTCGTCTGCCACAAAGTTGTATCATCTGAACCATAATACGTACTTGAAATTTTCATGAAGTTTATATGTGTATGTATATGTATAGCCGCTATAAAACTAAATTATAAAAATAACACAAAGTTAAAAATGTCTCCATACAAGAAATGTGTTGTTTAAGCGTTTTTGGTGATTGGCAATTGTGAGATCATTGTTTACACTTAAGGGCTGCATACTATTATGGCCATTATAACAAAAAATAATAAAAATAAAATAAAATTAAAAATGAAAGGGGGTCCCCATACAAGAAATTTTTTTTAATATTGCACGGTGGTACGGAACCCTTCGTGTGCGAATCCGACTTGGCCGATTTTTTAATACAAAATATATAAAATACAAACTTTGATATTTACTGGCTTCATTCATTGTATGAAGACTAAATCTCAGAATGATCAGGTAGCAAGAAAAAAACTAAGTGAGCGCTGATATTGCACCTATCTTTCTAAATACCTTAAATTTTTTTTTTAATACAGTGTGATGAGTTCTTTAATAATGTGTCTTTGGCTAATCAAGTAAATTTCTTTTTCAGATGAAGTTATGATAATAAGTCCAAATCAACATCATTTCCAAGAAAACAATAATGTTAGTATATACCTACACATTTTACTATTGCAGTTTAGAATTTTAGATCAAGCATTTATTTAAGGCAGATTAAAAATAGATATTTTTTTGAACATGGTGAAATTGTAGCATAATAGTATAAACATATAAGTAAAAACAAATTCTGCAATAATAAAGTAATCAAGTTCCCAAAGTTAAAGCCACTGCAGTGAAATTAAACTGAATCGTGAAGGGCCCATGGTTATAATCACTTACTTAATAAAAATACAGATAAATATTGATACTATTTAATCGTTCCTAGTCCAGTAGGACCACAGGTACGTAGTGGTATACCATAGTTCTAGGTCAAAAAATCGATGGGACCACGTGCCCTTCACCTCACCCACTGAATACATATCTTTCATCATTTCGTTCTAAAAAAAAACTTGATTTTCAATTACATCTATATCTATAAAACAACATATATTTAATTATATGATTTAAAAATAGATGTCAAGAAATAAATTACTAATGTGAATCACAAATTTTTGCAGTCATATTATGAGACTCATGGTGATACACATGGTACACATTCTTCATATATACATAGGCATTACAGCCATTCATATGGTCAAACGAGCCATGAAGCCCATGAACAAACATTGACCGTAATGGATTATACGCCAAAACACGGCACTTGTTTTACGTGGAGCGGAACACATTTTAAGACATTTGATGGAAAAATATACAGGTATCTTATTCTTATTAAAATTAAGGTTATACAATGTATGATTACTAAATATTGAATAAGCAAGAAAACTCTTAGAAAATTCTACATTTTTGCTACAATGGGCATTGACCAAAAATTTTAACATTACATTTGAATACTTGTTTATGAAAATATAGACAATCAGGAGTATTTTAATACTAGCGACGGCCCGCAGCTTCTCTTTCGTATAGACTACACATTCCGGTAATAGGTACTATTGACGTTCGAAATGGATGCGTACTTTTTGCTGGAAGTAACATTGGTTACACCCATTTAAACTTTTTATCTTCATTCCTCCCCACTCCTTTAAGAAATCCGATACTTTCATACTTTTCACCTTCCGTTTCCCACCCTTAAAATGTGGAAATCCAAAAACCCTGAAACACGTCATTATTTATTTACCCTAAAATGTTTATGTTTCTAACATGAAAGAGCAATGACTCTCATACAAAGTCCCTGCATTCCCCCCTTAAGTTTGAAATTTCTAAAAAAAGCCTTTCTTAACAAATTAATGCTCACGTTATAAAATAAACCTATGTTCCAAATTTCTGCTTCCTAGACTTAGTAGTTTCGCCCTTATTTACGTTGATAGATCAGTGATGACAAACGACAGACAGACAAATGGACAAAAGTAAATTATGTCACTCTTGACAACCTTCTTTCAGTCTGCAAAGCTTCATTAAAATCTGTTCAGCCGTTTTGGAAATTAGCTCGAATAGACACATAGACGTACAGACAGACAGACGGACAAAAGTAACTGACGTCACTCTTGACAACTTTCTTTCACGTATGCAAAGTTTCAATAAAATCTGTTCACCCGTTTTGGAAATTAGCTCGAATACAAGACAGACAGACATACAAAAAGTAACGTATGTCACTTTTGGCCACCTCATTTTCATACCTGTGAAGTTTCATTAAAATCGGTTCAGCAGTTTTGGAGATTAACTCGAATAGACAGATGGACGTATATACAGACATACAAAAAGTAGTGTATGTCACTTTTGACCACTTCCTTTTTACATCTGTGAAGTTTCATCAAAATCAGTTTGGCCGTTTTGGAGATTTGCTCGAATAAGCAGACAGACAGATAGTATGATTTTATATATATAGCCTATAGTTTTCTTTGATAAATGGACTATTCAACAAAAAGAATTTTTCAATGCGAACCGGTAGTTTTTGAGATTAACGCGTTCAAACAAACAAACTCTTCAGCTTTATAATATTAAGTATAAATTTTATAAAAATTTCATGTGTGGATTTTCAATGAATAATCAATTATTAAAAATTGTGACAAACTTATTGGTAATAAATCGTGTGTGTTCTATGATTTTGTTTCAAGGATGTTGTTTTTCATAAAACTTATTATTTATTGTTATAACTCATTTATTTTTACATTTTTAGAATTATTTCTTTCATTTCGAACTTTTGTACGTAGTTACTTTACTGCTTTAGCTATATATTTACTGTGACGAGAGCTTGCTATTATTGTTAGCATATGCCCTGCTCTTGTACCTCGGTTTCTTGGCCCTATTCGTTATTTGAATACTGTATTTACATTTTTTCATTCACGTTTATTATGAAAGTTTTTTTTTAAATTTTAAGTGTTTATTTTACTGATTGAATATAGAATTATTGGAAAATTCTATATTCAATCAATTCTCTTTATATTTTATTTTTCAAAACTCTTTATTTAAAGAATAGTGATTCTATTATACCCAAAAAATTTTGGATTTTACATCCATAAAACGAATATTCTTCCACTATATTTCATAATTTTCTTAAAATTAAGCTATTTATTTATTAACAACAAATACCTGCTATCAATAAACTAATGTTTTATTTATGTTTATAGCTTTCAATCTTCATGCCAGCATATTTTGGTGCGTGACGCGAAAGATCATAAATTCACAGTAACAATCAATCAAGGAAAATGCAAGAGACAATTCTACTGTCCAAGCGAGCTTTCTGTTTTTCTCGAAGATAAACAATATTTCTTCTCTGTCGGGGGTAAGTTTTAATGTGACTATTTAAGTTTTTCAGTGTTCGTTTTAAACTATAATCACTATTAATACTACAAAATATACTGTATAAATAAAATAATAATATAATTACAGTAAAGGTATATTTTTAATCATTTCACTTACTTAAATGTAGAAAAAGATACAAACCTAATATATTATGAAGTATAATAATAATAATATCTTGGACATCCCACACAGCGCCATCCAGTCCCAAAGTAAGCAAGTATTATACTTGCATTGTGGGATACTAGACAACTGATATACATTCTTAAATTTTTTTAATAATAAAAACATATATCTGGGGGCACGGCCGTGCCCCCACCAAGTCGAGCAAAAAAGCGTCACGGCCGTACCATCCTTTTCTCGAAGCAATTCAGACCATTTTCGACCCCCTGTAACTTCGTTGTGGATAAAACTAGAAGACTGAAATTTTCAGTAACCATGCAGGCATATTATATAAGCATATTTTCAAATTTCATTCAATTTGAACCAGTATTTTTAAGAAATTATAACGGGTCAAATTTCTTAATTTTGTCACTCACTGACTCACCGATCATCAAAATTCTAAGGCACTTCTAGCAGACCTAGAAGCTTCAAATTTAGAATATAAGTAGTGTTTGGTGTATGAATCAAGGAAAAACTAAAAAATCTAGAAAAGACCGCAAAGAAAATTTAGCCCATACAGCCAAGTCTTCAGTTAAATTTTTCAATATTGTTGGCTTTATTCGTAACGACGTTTTATTACGGCAGTTATTATTATATTGCGTGCGAAGCCGCGGGTTTAAGCTAGTTCTATATAAATATAGGCGCATGATAGTGCCCCTGCCAAATCGAGCAAAAAATGGGTATTCCCGTCATGAAAACACGTGTATACCTACAAAAATAAGAAAAGTTCATAAGTCAGAGAGAGGGCTTTAAGAAAATTCGTTGCTGGTAGATATACATATATACAATAAGTAGAAGGTACCGAAAAGGAAAAAAGTAGAACTGTCTACAAAATACAAAAAGAAATGAGATCCCATCAAAAACAATACTTGTCAAAAAAACCAAGTCTCGCAACTCAGTTGTTCTGCGGTAAAAAGTTGTAAAATCCATGTAATACCAAGTCGGTTATTAATTTATTGAGACTTGGCCATCGCCTGAAAACACGTGTAAATTCAATAGCCTGAAAACACATGTAAATTCAATTATTTAGTGCGATGGCCAAGTCTCAATAAATTAATAACCGACTTGGTATTACATGGATTTTACAACTTTTTACCGCAGAACAACTGAGTTGCGAGACTTGGTTTTTTTGACAAGTATTGTTTTTGATGGGATAGATAATATTACACCCAGACATGGAACAAATAGACATGTTCATGCACACAAATATTTGTCCCGGGCGGAAATCGAACCCGTGACCCTCGGCTCCGCAGTTAGGGTCTCTAACCACTCGGCCAACAGGTCAGTCTAGTCAAGTATAGTTATTCATTTTAAAATCCAAAGGATTACTTCTTTCATCTAGACTGTTGATAGCTTGAAGTTACAGCCATCTTTTATCGATACACAAGTTAACAACTTGATTGAATGATATACACCCCTGTACTATCTATGATGTCTCTAGTAAAAACACAAATAAAATAATACTCCTTTTTAGAGCTCTGCAGCCAAATGGCAAAAACCCGGAACCCTTATAATTTTACCCTATTCCTATGTCTTTTAGTCCATATGTCACAGAATTATATCTTTCCGCCATTTTTCCATCAATCCTGACGAATACAGACAGATGTTTATTAATACTGCCATACAATCATCTATCTACAGAAATTATGAACATTAAATTATCTAGCAGGGATAAAAAAAATTATTGCGCACCCATCATGCACGGTAAACATACTTAATAAATCTTTGAAAATACCATGAAGGTCATTTAGTGACATTGTTATTATAGTATATAATAAAAATAATAAACTATTGCTATAGATTACGTGCGACTTTTAAACTAAAAAAATAAATGGAGAAAGGGGGTCAATCAATTTGTGCTGACCTGGAACTGTAGTCTCAAGCATCACTGGTTTTCAGTCGTTTCGGAGATGAGCTCCTAAAGTCGTCAACAATGTCTCCCCCCTCTAACTTTTTACCCGTGGTATTTAAAAAATTTAAAAAGCAAAAAATTAGCACTTAACGAACACTTTTAACGAAAATTATTTTTAAAAAAATGCGTCGACAAGTTTTTCACATAATAAGCAATTTCCCAGTTACTAACAAAAGTTTTGTGTGATCAGTGATTATAAGGTAAACATTTGTAGTATATATTACGGAACCATTAGTCAATGCGTATGGTATCCACACTTCGCCGGCTTTTCACTCATATTTAGACACAGTGAGAGTTTTGTCAAAACGTGTCGAACAGGCGGACTGTAAAAATAAGTTTTCTGCTATCAACAAACAGAAACTCAAACCTCCTGCAAAGATTGTTCGTTTCTTACATTCAAAGTATTCAAACACCTCTATTGTTTACATCTCATTTATTACTTAGTTAAATTTCGTTAATTTTCCTAAAGATTAGGTGATTTTTTTTTTGTTTAATAACGCGTGCGCAGTTTTTTATCATTTGTTAAGGCAGTCATTGTAAACTAAAGCAACATGAATATTTTTTAGTAGTAATGCATCCTTACACAAGGAAAAGAGTCCACTGTTATTTTTATTATTTTTCTTTGAAGCGTGCGCTGTCTCTTACAGTTGTACTTGTGGCTCCTGTTATTTTATAGATAACTAGCTTTTCGCACGCGGCTCCGCTTGCATGGTCTACACGCAGTTGTACCGGAATAAAAAGTAACCTAGGTACGCCTCTTTTCAGCTTATAAACTATATCGATGGAAAAATTATAGCGGTCCCGGGGTACAGCTGTGTAATCCATGCGAGTTAAGCCGTGGGCGGAAAGCTAGTTTGATAATAAAATGTAGACCATGTTACTCGCTAATAATGTAGCTTTCTATAAGTGAAACAATTTTCAAAATCAGTTAAGTAGTTTTTGAGTATACCTCTATCTGTAACAAACAACCCGAAAGTCAGATCTTATATTATTAGTATAGAAGTATAGATATTCTGTGATTACTTTACTATACGACAGTACTGTTATGTTATTAATGAACTTAAAATCTGCAGACGAAGGCGGCGTAGTTTTCCGTAGTACGCGCCGATTGCTTCCTATTCCCGCAACACTGCCGGGAATCCGTGTGTCTATGCCCAGAGACACTGTGATAATTTCTCTCGATGGTCTTGGCGCGACTATTAAATGGGACACAAATGTAAGTTTATTATCACTATGCAGAGTGACGAACGAAACCTAACGGATGTTTGTAATCGAAGAGTTGGTAAGGGGCACCTTAGTAAAATGTACATTTAAGAAAATTAAGAAACATCTTAAAAAAGCGCTTTTTAAACATCCAGAACCGACGGGCCTGCGTAACACGGAGATGTATGTACCTGCCTGCCTCGCCGAAAAACAAAGTAGGTATGCGGGAATCAAACTCACGATCTTTATTTTTGCAGTCGGGGTCTTCAACCATTCGACCAATTAATCAACCGATTTATTCCTTGTATATGGCCTCCCTCTGTGTGAGCGTAGCGGGTAGCATGTGGCCTGCAGCGTCTATTACAAAAATACGTAGCGTTACGAAAGCGGTTTAAAAAAAATGTGCAGGAAATGTCGGGAAACGCTATTTCGGCCTACGAAGTGGCGTGCGTTGAGCGTTCAAAGCGAGTCATCCGACTAGTGAATGGAGCAGTGTACAGTAAACGGGGCTGGTAGCAGCCTGCCCTCCTAGAGCTCTTCACACAACTCAACGCGACGCTTCTATTCAGTGGAGTCTTTCCGATGCCTTCACGCCGCACGTTCCACGTCACGCTTCTTTCAATGGAACTTCTTCGTAGCCACTCAAAAGTGTATTGATTAATGGGAATCGTATCACAGCAGCGTATCCCATTGTTGTAAAAATGTCCACCTTGTTTGGCGATGGAATGGGTGTCAGTATCCACTCCGATAACGCCCGATGTAGAATAGATTATACAAAATTTGTTGGTTTATTGTGGAATAGACTAGTATAAAATATATTATTTTAATTCATCCGTGTGTTTATTTTAGAACGTAGTAACCATTGAAGCATCTGTACTACTATGGAACAACACAGAAGGTCTCTGCGGTAATTTAGACGGCCACAAGGAGACCGACTTTATAACGAGAGATGGAAAAATCGCTAAAACAACGGCAGCACTAGCGTCATCGTGGCAACTTAACAAAATAGGAGGTTCGGTATTATTTAAATATATTTTTATAACTTAGCTCTTTAGCGAATACCTAATTAACAATAGATGGCCTCACATGACTAATGCTACCACGTGCACGGGGCACACTGAATGTTTTGCACAACTTTTATATAAACTAGTTTTAAGTATACTAATAAATGTATTTATTTCTTTTCAAATGTTCTCTCATACAATTTATGCAATACACTTTATCATTCGGATGTACTATTTAAAAAATATAACATGTACTGATCTGAGGGCAAGTTTTTCACATTATGGTAGAAGGCTATTACAGCCTCTCTTGGCTTCAAAAATTGGGATCGTAACGGAGAAAAAAAAAACACCATTTTTACCCACGCTACTAGCCCGCTTCAATTTCGTTGTTCAATTTGTTGTCGCTTTCGAACACGCATTCGTGCTCGAAAGCGCGGCAGCGTCCTAGAAAGTTAGACGTCACTACACTTGATCGTTTATTCGTCCTCTAAATAATTTTTCTGTACATGAACGGAAACCAGCATCAGCATCTTTTCGTAACTATCTTCTATTATTTTTCAAAATTATGCTTTTCTCAAGATTCAGAATGGAAAGTTCTTAAAAGATATCAATATCTTGACCCTTAAATACTAGGAAATGCTTCGCTGTTACAGTATAGTTAACAAAACGCCAGTTCTTAGTGAATACCTACTTGTATTGTTTCCGCCACTTCTCGATCGGTGGGATTCCGTCATTACGTTTATTTGTAAAGTCTATCTGATGCCCGCTCATGTAAATTGAAATTCTTTGGATGAACCTATCTTACACCAGTCAAACTGCCGGTGTAGTAATAAGAACGTTAAAAAGAAGGGAATGCGCTATCTTTTATCCACATGAAAATCAGGTGACTATTGGTAGCTCACAAGTATTAAATACTAGCATTCTTGAAAAAAGGAATAAGCATCAAAGTACATACGTTAACTGCTTTAAAATGATTTAAATATAGTTTTCGACTTTTTTTTTTTTTAAGGATCCTAATTTTCCATAAGAATACAACATTTTACAACTTTTACAATAGTTATGAACAGAAAATTAATATTTCTCTTGAAATTTTTTTTACAGAAGTATGTGAAAGCAGTCCAACCAGTTTAAGTGCTTGCAAAACACAAGCGGAAACTGCGGGGGCGGCAGCATTTTGCAAATATTTATTTTCTAAAGAAAAGTTCCGGAACTGCTTTCAAGTAAACTCAATAAAATGCGTAGAAGCGTATTGCGACACCATCATTCGTTTCAGTCAAGCTGAGTAGCGAAAGTAGAGAAATGTTTAGGTGCACTTTTTCGTAAAAAAATACACATATGATTTCGGCCTGTCCATCAGTCCGTATGCCACAGGCGTATGTGTCTGCCATCTTTCCATCAATCCTAATGAAATTTTACAGACATATGTTTTATAAGAACCGCTAAACAGTTCTGTAGAGAAAATATGAAAACTAATTTATTCTAGGGTGTCTGTCTCTTCACACATTACCAACTAAGGCATGAAAAAATTATCTTCAAAATGCAAGCAATTTCTTTCCAAATTTTGTTCAGATCAGTTCAGCGATTTAACCGTGAAAAGGTAACAAATATACAAATACACTTTTTCATTCATAATATTAGGGTATTCTCATATGGCTTCATAGGTGGACTTTCTTTCTAGAGCTTTCATCCAGCTTGTAATATGTTTTAAAGAAAGTATTACAAAAGAACTAGATCTGACATCAAAGAGCCTACTGCCTTTGTGGTGACGTTTTTCCACAAAGTAATTATTTCACTCTTGTGACGTGTTTCAAGATTATGTTACATGACTACGAAATAACGATATTTTATTTGATTTGAAGTACGTACCAACTGCAACAGTTTGTAATCTTCCTTCATCTCGGCTCCCAATTCGTGTAGGATTTAAAAGCAAAATTACGATTTTTTATAATAAACGACCCTTCATGTGGGTCTTATGGTTAGGCTGAGATAAATGAGAGTCTCACAATGCGCTGCTCAGACCTGATTGCTTCAAAGACAGTTACAGTTACAATCAAACTTTATGGCGGATCCGAACATAGGCACAAGTCGCGTCGCAGTAACCAGTTTTAGGTGTACGGTTACGCAGTGGAACGAGGGGTATATGGTTGTATCTGCGTAAGCACGCTTATCGTGTTGTATTCCGATCCGCCATAAAGTTTGAGGCGAACTAAACCTAAATCGATTTTAATCTTTACAATATGTTCTATAATTTTGTTCTGTAATACATTATTCATGTCATATTTACATAATAGTATATTTTACTATTTGCTTAAGTAGGTATCGAACAAAAAAATGTTACATGGTGCATTTTACATTCATTAATCAAGATTCTATAGACAATAGAGCTTATTTTTCTGTTTCTCTTTTATTTGATACTAGCGACCCGCCCCGGTTCGCACGGGTAGCAGAGCATATTAGCCGTAATGTTTTTTTCTGTCGTAGTGTCATATCAGCTTGTTGTGTCGAACATGTGGATTGGATTTAATTAGCTTTAAATGTGACGTAAGTTCATCCTACTTGGAGTATTTTTAAAGTATTTTATTTTCAATTCTATAAATATTTGAAAAAGTAAAGAATAAATAAATATAACCTAACCTAACTACGCGTGTCGCGTCGTACCGTATGCCCGCCCAGCTGGTCGCGTGATTTTATATTTCGCGATAGCTCGTAAGATATTAATTTAAATTGTATAGTGTAAAGGGCAATCATAATGTGCATAAAATGGTAAAGATAAATAACGTATTTAATTTGATAAGGATTAATACTGTATTCGTATAAATTGCTTTTCAATCACCTCATCATATGACACCATTTTTTTGAACATAAAAATAGGTATAGTAAGCTATCCAGGAAAGATAGACATATGCCATCACGGACTTTTCTTTAGTTCTATATAAGATACACAATTTCTTAGTACATTATTTTGTTATATCTCAAAAGGATTAAGCAGCATTTTCGATGAAAGATCCCAGCCGGCTTGATTTTTGTCCTCGCAATGCCACCGTTAGGGCAGTCAGACAGTGTTCGACCGTCCACCCATTTGACGACGCCGACGATTTGAAGTGGTACCATTGTACGGCGGCACCTTAACCCGAGAGCCGGAGTAGCTGGTTCCACTAGGCCCAACCAACTTCAGATGCTGCACTTCTTTTTGAAGCGAGTCGCAACGGGACTTAACGTGGAGTATCTCATCCCCGTAGCTGGCTAACCTGTTTTCATGCTCGCGTAGGTTTTCTTTGAGCTGCTTCACCTCCAGGTTTATTTTGCCTAAAGTTTCTCCAAGCACCTTCTCCATACGCTGCGCCTGTTCTTCCTGGCGACGAGCTTGCTCCTCCTGATGTTGGCGTGCTTTTGCCGCCTGTTTCTCCTGGCGACGAACCTGCTCCTCCATGAGTTGGCGTGTTTGCTCCTCCTGGCGATGAGCCTGCTCCTCTTGGCGACGAGCCTGCTCCTCCATGAGTTGGCGTGTTTGCTCCTCCATGAGTCGCACGAGGTCGCTGATGTTGAAGGTCGGAGCAGCAGCGACCTCGACTTCCACACCTAGATTTTCAGTGTTGACCTCATCCATAGCCTCGTGCTGCTGATCCGCTGCCGCCTGTCTGGTGTGACGTCTCCTTGACTGAGATGACTCCCGAGGTGTTGTTGGCATCCTCAATATCGCACTTCTGACACCAAATGTTACGGACTACTGGTTCGGATATTGCTGATGCACTAAAACACTGATTTTAGTTCACTTTACTTTATTACAAGACCAAATCACAAAATAATTTAAGAGCACAAAAAAATATCGAACACAATTACACCGTTATAGCACTCCGCACTTCGCAACTTATCGCGCTTGACTTACTTCCAAAAATCTCTCCGTTCGCCTCTGATCATCGCCTTATATAGCCCTCTCCTTTCCACTAGTCATCGTCGCGAATATTCTATCTCTCGAACATTTTAATTTATCAATTACATTTTTATTTTTAGAACGTACTCGAAGCGTGTGAACTCGGACGCACATGCATAGGCGCCGCTGGCGCCTCTTTGTGTCTGCGCGATTCTTCCGCCTTTAAAATGAATTTCTTTTTTCAATTCGTGGAATTTAATTCTCTATCTGGACTTTTCTGTTTTATTGAATGGCTGTGGCAATTTTTCTAGTAAGTTCGATGACCTGTTGACGTGCTATTGTAGATAGGTGTCACACTTTTTCTAGTAAGTTCGATGGCCTGTCGTCATGCTATTTTTGATAGGCGTCACAATATATTAAAGCGTGAAGAGAAAACTCTTTACCCCTTTTTAAGCATATTGCGCGCACGGGGGAGTGTAAGATTTGGCATAGTGTTAAAATTTATATGGAGAAGAGTGCCGAAAACTAAAAATTTTTAAGTTCCCTCTTGTCCGTATGGATGTAACTGAACTGCTCGTAAACGGCTGTACTGATTTTTATAAAATTCTGTGTGTGTGATTAAGTTGATTCGAGAATGGTTTAGATTCACAATTTAATCTGATAGAAATGGGAGGGAGGGACTACCGATACCCGGGTACGTAAAATACGTTGAAATGATCCGCGCTAGCCTATAGTGTCGCATTCGGATGCGTACCAAATGAATTCAATGCATAAGAAAGCAAGGTACTCACATTGTTATAAACCTTCTTTATTCTATCAAATCTGTATATATGTATGTATATATTTATTCAAAAAAATAAACAAGTATAATCAAAATGCGAATTTGAATAATGAGCGTGACAACTATTATTTATTTCTGTATTTATTGATGACAATATTTCGTGTATGATTCCCCGTGTGATGAGAATCAAATGAAATGGTTTTTTTTATAACTTTATTCACTCTTAATTATTTAATGTCACAGGTGATGGATATGTCGCCTCTGTTAGAAGCTTGTCAATGGGATTATTGTGCATGCGCCGCTAGTCAAAGTAAGTCAAAGCTATTATGTTATGTTGTAATGTTAATCAAGGTATAGATCGAGCGAAACGTTTTGGCTAATCCGAGTATAGCGCCGTGTAGCGTCGCAGTAGCTTGGAGCTGTTAGCGGGGTTATCGTACCGCCGCAAATTCGCATTTGTCTAGTGTTCGGAGCGGACTAAAGTTTTACTCAAACTGTAAATATGTTTAAAGATTTTTTTTTAAATTATATATTACATTTTCTCAGGCCCAGAGGACTGTGCTTGTAATACAATTGCTGTACATGCCAAAGAATGTTTAAAAAATGGAGTGGAGGAAATGAAATCCTGGAGAGATGAAGATACATGTCGTGAGTACTTTCAAATGCATTTTGTATGGAATAAGGTTTAAATTGGTAAATAATAAAAATAATAATACCCGAGATATCGCATACATGCTTATCTAGTGTCAAGTTGGGCGAAGCCTGTATTATGGATACTAAAAAACTAATACACGTACTTACATTCATTTTTATAATACATACATTACATATATTGTATTATACACCTATTCAGACACAAAACAAATGGACATGTTCATTCACACAAATATTTTTCCCGGCCGGAAATCGAACCCGGGACTTTGATTCTAAAGTTAGAGCCTCTAACCGCTCGACCAATTGGTCCGTCAAATAATAAGTTAGTTTAATATAACATTGCCATTATGAAAAAAAAAAAAAAATTTAAGTTATCAACGGAATACTTAGAACTGGCAGAAATTTTGATGGTAAATTATTTGTACGTATGACATCTGAAATTTATTTTTATTTTTCAGCAATGAAATGTCCTGATGGTAAAATTTACAAAACATGCGGCCCGGACACTCAGCCGAGTTGCGCGACACCTACCACTGTATCAAAAGTAGATAATTCCACTTGTACGGAAGGTTGCTATTGTCCAGATGGATTTTACTCAGAAGAGGGATTATGTATACCTAAAGAACAATGTCCTTGTAGGCTCAGATCTAAGATATTCAAACCTGGTGCTGTGGTCCCAAAAGATTGTAACACTTGGTGAGTTAAGTTTATTAAAAATATTGTATTGTAAAGCATCCATTTCTCGTTGGGGCATGGTGGCTAATAGCCTGATGAGTTATCGAGACCGCCATCTTAATGTAAACATCCACATGTTGGCCGGTATTAATTGTTTGTGGGCACGTGCGAACACCATATAATAATAATACCTGGGATATCCCACACAAATCCATCTAAGTCCCAAACTAAGCAAGCTTGTATTATGTATACAAGACAGCTGATATACACACTTAAATATTCTTTGTAATATATACATATATTTTATACTTAGACACAGAACAAAATATGTGCACAAAAATCCCCAACACGACCACATGGACCAGCGTCGGCCATCGTGTGCCATCATGAACCATCATGGGCCATAGTGAACTGTGAGCACAATTGTGAACATAAGTTATGTTAGAACATTACTGAACATTATTGGCTATATGGGTTTTGCTTTGGATTATTTTCTATTTGTTCTGGGTCTAGGTGTAAAATATCTAAATATGTATTATGAAAAAAATATATTTTTTACTATGTATATCAGTTGTATGTAGTACACATAATACAGGCTCTATCTACTTTGGGGCTAGATGGTCATGTGTGAGATGTCCCAGGTATGATTTGATTAGTATTCTTTGCTGAACGAAACATTGAATTATATCACCAGACACACCTAGATGTACATCGAAATACGGCGACGTGACTGTAAAGAATTTATGTTGAACATTAACGCATGCATTCTTGCTCTGTTGTATATTATATATATATATTATAATAAAGTATACTATACTTTATTAATGTTAGTCTTCTGTGAATCTCTTAGTGTGAAAAATGGTTGAAATAAGTTGGTGTTCATTGTGACGAGAAATTATAATAAAATTAAATTTAGCTTGCTTGTTTTAATTTTGCTTATATTTTTAAAATATACAGGAAAAACAAAGGCACTTGAATCACATTTCACGTGTGATTTAATGAAAGGTCTCAAATAACATTCAGAATGACATACAGTTTGACTAGTCTACGAAGTCATGTAGAACTTGAAACGCGACATCTTGATAATTCTGATTTATAAGCAGACACTTTTAAATAAAACACAAATTACCTTTTACTACTCTGTAAAAAAAGTACCGGGAATTGTTCATTTAATTCTAATTCCAAATTCAATTGAAAAATTCTTTTTTGTCAGTGAGTTCCCTCAACTGTCTTCTATATTGGCGCGAAGTTTGAGCACCATCTGTCATTTAGTTTGTGTACAGTGCTCGATTTTGTTAGGTCATTTGAAGTGTGTTTTGCGATTTTTATAATGGATAAAAACATTGAACAAAGAGTTTGTCTCAAATTTTGCATTGCGAATGGAATTTTGTGTTCCGAGTCGCTGAAAATGTTGCAGAAAGCTTACGGTAAATCGACTTTATCAAAAACACGTGCATATGAGTGGTACAGTGCATTCAAAAGCGGTCGGGGTGTGGTGGAAGATTTGCCTCGCTCTGGTCGGCCATCAACGTCTTCAACTAAAGTTAATATCGCTAAAGTGAAGGAAATGGTGACTGAAAATCCTCATTCAAGTTTGAGAGAGATAGCCGCTGAGCTTTCTGTGTCTCACTCATCGATTCGTATAATTTTAAACGATCGCTTGAGCATGAAACATGTTGCCGCTCGACTAGTCTCAAAAGATCTGAATTTTCTTCAAAAACTCAATCGCGTAAAAGTCGCCGAAGACATGCTAGAACGAGTCAGTTTCGACCCTACATTCATAAAACGCATTGTTACTGGTGACGAGACATGGGTTTACGAGTTTGACATGCAAACTAGTCAACAAGCTTCAGAATGGCGCCTTCCAACTGAACCGAAACCGAAAAAACCACGCCGAAGTCGATCAAAAGTAAAGGTCATGTTGACTGTTTTCTTTGACTATCGCGGTGTTGTGCACTCGGGATTCTTGCCAGAAGGTCAGATGGTAAATAAAGAATATTATGTGAGTGTCATGCGGCGTTCGCGAGAGCAAATTCGTCGAAAAAGACCAGATTTGTGGAAAGAAAATTCGTGGATTTTGCACCATGACAACGCGCCATCGCACAAAGCCATCATTGTGAACGAATTTTTGGCCAAAAAACTCAACAAATACCACTGAACAACCTCCATATTCACCGGATATGGCTCCGGCCGACTTTTTTCTCTTCCCGAAACTGAAATTACCACTTCGAGGCACCCGTTTTCAGTCGATAGAAGACATAAAAGAAAATTCGCGGCGAGAACTGAAGTCGATTCCGGAAAATGCGTTTAAAAAATGTTTTGATAATTGGATTATTCGTTGGCGTAAGTGTATTATTTCGGAAGGGGCATACTTTGATGGTGATAAAATAAATTTGGAATAATAATTAACATTTCATGTTTTATTAACCTTTTCCCGGTACTTTTTTTACAGAATGTATTATTCTTCGGGGGAATCGAAATTTGATTCAAAATGTTATTTCCAGTACATGCGAAGCCGGCGAATGGAAATGTACTCAAGTTTCTTGCGGTGCCCGTTGTGGCGCTGTCGGCGATCCCCACTACACGACATTTGATGGGTTAAAATACGATTTCATGGGGCATTGCAGTTACGATATGTTGAAAAGCGATAATTTAACAATTGAGGTAGAGAATGTGGCTTGCTCTGGAGCTATTACTGAGGTATTAATATATATTGTTTTTCTAATTATAGAAAAGTTGACAGTCTATGTGTGCTTTTCAATTTGTTTACTGCAAATCATCCCAAGTAATCGTTTTCATTAACTATGATTATGTATGAATCTACAACATAACAAATAACAATTATTCTGTTCAAACGTTGTGCTTGTTTGTGCAAGTCGTCTTTAGAGGATTGTCCCTTATTTGACCACTAATATTTTTAATTTATTTTTCGTGTTTTATTGTAATTTATTGGTCTTTTCTCATAAACAGGCAATGAACCTGGTGCCTCCTGGAGGTTTCACAGGAAAACCTTCCTGTACTAAAGCCGTGAACTTAAATTATGGTGGAGCAAACATTCATTTGAAACAAGGAGGTTTCATATTAGTGAATGGCAAAGAAGTGTCATCTTTACCCGTGTATATAGGCGAAGTTTGCATTAGGGCTGCTTCTTCATTGTTTATTATTGGTTAGTAAAAACATACAGCTTGTATTATTTAAATCTGTTAGTTTTTTTTATAATGCAATTAATTTATTATTTATATCTATTTCAGTTTATTATCTATGAAATTCGTAATATTTTTGTATCTTTTGATTATTTCATTTAATATGAATATCATAATTTTTTTTAGTTGAACTGCCAATCGATGTTGATCTATGGTGGGATGGTAACACAAGAGTTTTCATCGATGTGCCCCCCGAATTCCGTGAAAAGACGAAGGTATTTTAATTTGTCGAATTGTATTATACCTACCAATATTCGATAGATTCATATTACAAGTGCGTACTTTATTTATTTACAGTATGTATGAATTTAAATTAGCTTTCTGCGGGGATAAAATGAAACCGCGACGAAAAAATTATTTCGTGCCGGAACGAAATATCTCTATAAGTCACATATAGAACAATCTCGTTTGGAACAATGCGCCGACAAAATTTTGTCACAATGTGCATGTTAGTCCGGCTGTTAGTATTGCATCAGTGATTCTAAGAATGTTACGAACCCACGTGGCGTCAGATCCATCGATTTCGATCTATGAGGCCATTGTCGTATCGATTTGGCATTGAACAAAAATTTAGACATTACATTTGAATACAGTTTTAAAATTTTAATATTTTTTAAAATATTTTATTTATGGACTTTCAAGGAATAATCAGTTGTTAAAAATTGATAGCTGATGACGCCATTACTTCTAATTATAGCTACGATGTTCTTTATATTGTACTTTTTTGTATGGTCGTCGACCGCTGCAAGTAGGTAGTAATGACGTCATATTAATGTTTTGCGTTTTCTTTTCATATCTCCGTTGTTATGCCTCGAAAAAAATAATTTAAAAAAATTGTGGTATGAGGACACCTTTTCTTATAAATATTTGGACCATGTTGAAAAATTTTGAACATGTTTACTGAACTAATTGAATGGATGTAATAAGAACTGTCGATCGACGTCAGCTGATGTCATTTTATAAAGTTGTTCCCCAAAATATAATAATCCTAGTTTGGGGACTGTTGTTGCTGCTGTTGGCCCTTCGTGCACGGCACTCTGTGACGCGATGAATGTATCTTGGATATTTGCATCACAAACGAGTAAGCAACCTGGAAAAGGGGTCCCGCCACAACTGTGTAGTCCACGCAGATTACGAAAAACTAATAAAAATATATAAAATATATACTCTCGAGAAACGATGACAGCAAGCAGATGCAAGAAATTTATAGAAAATAAGTAACTCCAAATTTAACTGCCCTGAACTTATTGTCTCAAATTAACTTTAAAACCCCAATCCGTTAACTAAGATCAACTACATTATTTTGAACGATTGTCTGCACCACAAACGCTGGTAAACGTGCACCATTGTATAGAATTATGAATAGTTATATAGTTATAATTATATGAATATTTATATATAATAAAAAATTTTAACTCTATAGACATATTTTGAATCTTCCTTGTCTATAATAAGTTCAGACGCGAGCTCGATGGATTGTTGGGCTAATATTGAGTACTCCAAAATATACAAAATATATTGCTGGTGGAGCTTAATTTAAGTTAGACATGACGTCATTTACTTATTATCTTATTACGTTAGAGATTTAAGTGGTATCAATAGTGTATGTTTTATTTTCCTTTTTTTTCTTTCTTTTATAATAAATTCTTTTTTTTTTGATTCGTTCTTCGAAATTTCAATATTTGTAAGTACCTACCTAGTTGAAGTTTATAACAAATCTTAATGTCCTAGTGAGAATGTGTAAGGATATCCTAGTCTTTATTTTGTAATATGTATGTTTATAATGTAAATGGATATCATACAGGGCTATGTCTGTTTATTCTCTAATAAAATAAATAAATAATCAGACTTAAGTTCTGAATAAAAAAGTAACATGTAAAACTAATAGGAACTGTATTCTGAATTTAGTTTTGTTTTATTAAAATAATTAGTAATACTATAGATATAGATAAATAAATAATTTATGTACGTTATAAAAATTATGTTAAATCTACAGGGCTTGTGCGGTACCTTCAACCAAAACCAGAAAGACGATTTTCTGACACCCGAGGGTGATATAGAACAAACCGCGTTAGCATTCGCCAACAAGTGGAAGACGAGAGAATTTTGCGACGACGTGGACCTTGTAGAGCCCGAACATCCATGCAAAGCCAATATCGAAAATAAAGAGACCGCTGAAAAATATTGTAGTAAACTGAAGAGTAAATTGTTCCAAGGTAAATCTATATTAATTATTACATGCTTTGTATAAAATTAAATAATTTAAAATATACACTTTATAAAACGGTACAGTTCGCGCCAAAATTAGCTCTGAAGTTGGCCTGTGTGTGTTTTGCGCAAGTGCGACGCCCGCTTTCGGCCCTTTGATACCCATTTTTCATACTGCGACGCTACTCTCTTCGATTTCAAAGTATTGTCGGCAAATTTGTCAAAAGTATGACATTCACTAATAGATCCCATACTTATAATGTGCCTCGGAGCACAGCGTTAAGCCGTCGGTCCCGGTTGTCGTCAATAGATGGCAGTCGTTAAAATGTATCAACCTGCACTGGAGCAGCGTGGTGGATTACGCTCCAAGCCTCCTCACCCCGAGAGGAGCCCTAAGCCTCCACAATGGTGTATTAATGGGCTGATGGATCCGACGAGTCAACATTTACATATATGAATTCATCTGTTGCCTTGTCAATTGTTTTCAGAATGCCACTGGCACGTCGACGTCGAGCCTTTTCATGAGGAGTGTATGTACGACGTGTGCGCTTGCGTCGGTGACGTATCACGCTGCCTTTGTCCGATACTGGGCGACTATGCCATGGCTTGCGCTAAGTACGGTATTAAAATACAATGGCGGTACAACGTGAAAGAATGCGGTATGTTGAAGAAAATTTCTGAAGGCGGACCCACGTTTAGTTTCACGATAAAAAACGTTAAGCCAAAGTTAAGGACTCAAGATTGAAACCCTGTTTATACCTAGTTTGCTGAAACATTGTTCAATCTTACAAACCAACTGTTCAAAATCCAATGAAAGTCCAACAGCCTCCCAGACTATAAAAATTGGGTCTAATAGTAAATTTTTAGACATGTGAGCCCGCCTTCTTTTTTACTAATTCTTGTTAAAGCTATTGTGTAATCTTCTCGAAATGTAATTTGTAAAGTTTAGATACAATAAAATACAGTTCATAGAGTTATGTTTTTTTTGTCTATTGTGCATTATTAACAACATTTTTATTTGACTATATCTCTTTTATAGCTGATTTATCATGTTATTATTGTATTAAAAGATCTTTTCGAAATTTAAATTATTTGCTATGAATAGTCTAAACTTTGTTTTCCAGAAATAAGTTGCACAGGTGGTCAAGAATATACAGTATGCGCAGACAGCTGTCAACGGACGTGCTCTGACGTCGCTATTTTGGCAAATTCCAACCGTTGCGAACCGACTTGTGTTGAAGGCTGCGCCTGTACACCAGGACAGGTTTTAGACGCTACAAATGAATGTGTCCCTATAGGACTATGTCCTTGTTACTACAAGGGATTGGAATTTCAGCCCGGATATAAAGAAGTAAGACCTGGACGAAGGGAGAGGGAATTGTGGTAAGTTGCTATCACCTTCTTTTTTTTTTTACTGTTCTGAGCGAAAGATAGCAGAAGATTTTATTCATTTAGTTTAGCCGTGAAAACATTTCGTAGGCAATGATGTAGGAGTATGAAGTATGAGATACTTTCATACCAATCCGCAATGATATACGTCGCAAGCGTGTGAACGAGTATGAAATTACGCTTGAAATACGCTTAGCCGACATGGATTAGGAGGAAAGGTCAATATGCGACTAAATAAAATTACTACAATTGTAAGAATTTTAGCTCCTTACTTTCTGCGCGGTAGTACGATATCTACTTCTTTTAGTATACACGTAACATTGTTGGTAGATATGTGTCCATACACATAAATTCACTTTTACATTGATTATGAATCAGTCTGCGTTTATAATTTTCCAGTACATGCATGGGTGCTAAATGGGAGTGCCGGCCAGCTACAACTTTCGAAATTCAGAATTATCCACCAGCTGAGGATATGAGGCTGAACTGCAGTGCAGCAAACCACCAGGAATTCACCACTTGTGAAACTTCAGAACCATTGACATGCAAAGTATGTTATGAAAATTAGAGAATTATAATTTTTCTTTTAAAGTAATTTTATGAAATGGCATGCAGCATACTTAGCCTTTATTAGTTTACGACCTCAAAGATATAGTGAAACGCACAAGACTGTTCTTGCGCCTTCTAGAAATGCCGCCGTCAAAAATTAAGTCATTCGTTTCTCGCCGAATCTTCTGGTATAAAACTAGTGATGGAAAAAAATCTAATCAATCCTGAAGTTGTGCAGGTAGAGATGTCTGATCTAAAATTACACACCCCTTCACTAAATCTGAATTACTTTTTCTGAATTGCTGCTACAGCTTTTTAATATGTTATATACGTTTATTTATAATGTTTTATAAGTTAAACAATATTACAATTTGTACAATTATAAGCTTTATACAAATTTATAAAACTTCATAAATGGAAGTACATAACATATTCAAAAAATTACATTTGAGGGGCGTGCAATTTTAGATTGAACAATTTTTAACTCAAACTCAAACTCAAATTTCTTTATTGAAAGTAGGTAAATAAATTACACTTTTTCACGTCGTAAAAGTAATAAAAATCATTACAATACAAATACCAATTGAGCATTCACTTAAAAAATCAATATGATAACAATAATTAGATTTACTATAATATATTCATTATAGTAAGTAGGTAAATACCACAAACAATGGTCATAAAACAACAAATTAAACATAATACAGAAGAACTTATAAGTTAAATTTAAAAAATTATAATTATATATGTCAGAAATTACAGTCACATGTCAGGATTATCATAAATGTCCTTGGCTGGAAAAGCAGTGTCCCAAGCATTTCTGTCATTCATATAGTCATCCAATTTATAATAAGCCTTCATTCATAAGGTACGCTTGATATATGTCTTAAACTTTTTTTCAGTCAAACTTATGATATTTTCCGGTATTTTATTATAATATCGAATGCATAGACCTATAAATGAATTATTTACTTTAGCTAACCTAAAATGTGGCTGTGCGATCTTATTTTTCGTCCTCGTATTATAACTATGTCGGTCACAATTTTTTGTATAGTTAGATAACTAGTTACTTATAGGTATAGTTAGATAACAATACTTAATTCACATACTCTTCGAGGAACATTAATATTTCTTTTATAAACTTTTGTTCTGTTGTTTGCATAAAATAATCTTTAAGGAGTATGTTATTTAACACACACCATCTTTAATTATTTCTTAACTACATTACAGTATTTAATACAATAGTTTTTGTTCCAACAGAACATGCACCTACCACAATCATCTACTACAGCGGAATGTCGACCAGGTTGTCAATGCAAGAAGGGTTACGTTTTGGATACCTCATCTAAGCAATGCGTTCTACCTACTGAATGTCCATGTCACCATGGCGGTCAAAGTTACCCAGACGGCCACACTATGCAAGAGGAATGTAATACGTGGTAAAAATGCACTTATAATATGCTACTTACATACTATAATAATAATAACTGTGACATCCCACACTTCGCCATCTAGTGGCAAAGTAAGCAAGTATTATGCTAGTGTTATGGGTACTAGACAACTGATACATACTTAAATATACTTTATAAAATATGTATACATAAACATATATCGATATTTTACACCCAGACACAGAACAAACCGACTTGTTCATGCATACAAATATTTGTCCCGGGCTTGAATCGAATCTACGACCTTCGGTAATAACACATGTTATTACCGAATTAAAAATCTGGGCCATCTTTCGCACGATCATTTAATACAAAATTAAGCAGTCTATGGATAGTATATTTCGGCCGTTGAGAGAATGCGTTCGTGACATTTGTCAGTCGGGCATGACTAGTAATGGGCAATAAATAACACTGTTCATTAGCATTTTTTAAAATTATGTTATGAGTTATTCGGTTATTATTAATTCACTCACCTTAGCGCGTTTGGTGTTGCGATGTGTGCTCATGTGTAGTTATATAGTGTTCAAGAAGAGAGACAAAATAATCTCAATATTTTATTAACATAATCCTATTGCATATGAATTTGGTATGCAAATGAAAGTAAAACTTATTTATTTAATAATAAAGCAGTCAACAATCAACCGCCATCTTTTATTGACACACAATACCCGCCACCGACGTAAAAGACCGCCGGCTGTAGGTACGCACTCGCCGATCGGAGGCGAGTTCAAGATTCAAAATTACCACAGGCAACGCTATGCGGGTAAAAGAGAAGTGGCTGTACAGCCGGCGGCCTTTTACATCGATGGCGCGTACTATACATTACAAACATCTATATTAAATATGGTGCAGCGATGCCTTTGTATACGATATTATAGTTTCAGGTTATTGCATATAATTGGAACCTAATCAACATGCTAATAGTGTTAGAAACTGTATATAGGTGATGTCCGTGAACTACACCGTTTGGAATCGAAGCATTTCGGATGTGCCTTTCTTTTTCATATCCCTTAGTCATAGAAAGCCCTATGCTATGTGTGCTACTTATCACTATCACAATCGTTTAATATCGATACATTTATAATAATGATACTTGGGACATCCCTTATAACGCCATCTAGTTCCATACTTACCGGAACTATTATGGGTACCAGAAAACTGATATACGTACTTAAATATTCTTGATAATATGATATATACATATTTTACACCCAGACACGAAACAAAAAGACATGCTCATGCACATAAAATTTGTCCCGGGCGAGAATCGAACCCGCGACTTCTTGTGCTACAGTTCGTAACGATAGGCGGCAAAAACTTGCCTCCACAGTGTGTACATATTTTATGGACCCCTAAACTGTTATGAAACTAGAAACTTAAAAAAATACCATAGAGGTTATAGAACAGAGTCTCTCGAGTAGAGAACAGAGCGGGTTTCAATAGAAAGAGACAGAATAAGAGTACCTAGTAGGAGTACTTTGATTTATATAGAGTACAGTTATTTTCCATCCTTTTTTCTCCCATGCCCAGCCGTTAAATACAGGGCTTTATGGAGCTTGCCTACTCTAGGTATATTATTTCTATGAAAAATACACACAAGACATATTGTTTTCAGTGAATGCAAACGCGGCAACTGGACTTGCACGACTCGCAAATGTGTGGGCGTGTGCAGTGCTTGGGGCGATTCGCATTTCACCACTTTCGATGGCAAGGAATACGACTTTGAGGGTGTCTGCACGTATTTAATGGCTAAAGGTGTAATGGAGACTGGAAAAGATGGTTTCGACGTGGAAATACAGGTGAGCGCTAGCGCGTCTCCTTCAATTAAATTATGTATCCATACGCTGGTTCACACGTTAGAAACAAACTGATTACCTATACGCTTTTTGAATTATGAAATAAAAAATCCCGATTAATACCGGAGATATAACAAATCATAGTTTCTGTATTTACGACCCGCTCGTGACGTCACTCGATGCAAGCTACGTAGAAGTGACCCACGCCAGCCCATGGTATAAGCGAATGACGTACTGTCACGATTTATTTTAAAAATTTGTATTTTCTTAATTTTTGTAGATATAAAAAAAAATCATTCACTAATATATTTTTCTTAATAAAATCATAAGTTTTCCGTGTCTGTACATTGATTTTTACAATAACATAACTAGAAGACGCGCAAACTAAGTAAACGTGACGTAATAGAACGTGACAAAATAGTTTTTGAAATGTTCGTCCGTTTGCCAGTTTGCTCGTTAGTTTGTACGCGTATCACGTAAAAGTCATTCAGAATCTAATTACTGTAAAATATGAATCTTGATTTTGAGTAAAATTTAGTGTTTATTTCATCAAAATGAAAAGATATTACATTTTTAAGTTTAGAGGCTCTTGGAAAGTTTCGTTTTTAAAGCTGTTTATTAAATATTTGCAATTACTAACATGTGTTCACATCTATTATTTTTAGAATGCACCATGTGGTACAACCGGCGCAACTTGCTCTAAATCAGTGACACTCAAAGTGGGCTACGGCGATAATGTTGAAAGTGTATCATTGACGAAGGATGCACCACTGCCCGATACATCAGTGTTAAAAAGGTTTTCACATTTGTTTTGTATTTATACAATCACGTGTATTTTAAAAATTGTAACGAAATACTGACGCAGCCAGAAATTTATCGACTGTTATAATCACAGTTAAAAGTCAAAAGTAATTGAAAAAATATAAAAGATGTAAACATGTAAACAGAATTACCCCCGTCGCGGCCCATAACGAAATATATAACCAGGAAAACAACACAAATGAAAAAGGTGTTAGTTACTAAAACTAAGAGCTGTGTGAACACAAAGGTCGTAGATTCGATTCCTGCCATGGGCATATTGACTAATGAGTCTTTAATTATAGAAACTTGAAAGTCACAAGCTCTGCTTACTTCCGTTACTTTTGTAACTCAATGTTGGGGAAGGTTTGTACTCCAGCAGTGGAAGCGAGAAAACCTGCTAAAAAACTGATAACCAATTTATAAGTTTTACACAAATGCCAATGTCCATCGCTCCATATCCATTTGACCCAGGTTATTATTACGTGACTATAAGTCGCCTTAAATTGAAACATATGTCATTGAAAAAGATCGTCTTTTTGATAAAGTGTTAGTATAATATGATTCATCCAAGAAAGGCGGCGTTTTTGAGATATCTAGTAAAACTTATACATGTGACGTCATATTTATATGTCACACAGTTGTGTTTCAATTTTTTATTTTTTATTTCCGAAATAATACATGTTTGAAAGCTTATAATTTTTGACAAAAATTGAATAGTTATGGTTTATTCAAAACAGCTCTAGTGATAGCGCTATCCGTTGTATAGGATAATAACTAGTTAGATAGTGCCATCTGTGATAAAGTAAAGCAACTAATTCGATTTCAGTTTATTTCGCTGCGTACATTGGATGGTTCATCTGCTCCATCGCAATTACACATTTTTTTTTTCAGAGTTTATCAAATTCCGTTGCATAAAAACCTCAAAATCTAAATTAAAGTTATTTTCGCATAACTCCATATTTCATATTGATTTACTTAAGGGGCATTCTTTTTATTTTTATACAAATAATCAATAGGGTAAATACTGCACTTTTCTCTTTCCTATTAAAAACAACGGGAAATACTAGGCTGTGATGTCATGTCATAATACGGCCAATTGAAATAAATATGAAACTTTATTTTGTATTTTATAAATGCATAAAAAACAAATTAAGGTAAAGTCGACAAAAATCGACTCCTATCTATCTATATTGACACATTACAATGTTTATGATCTAAAACCGCGTTTTCTTTTTTGCAACTTTGTTCATGCCCTTTATATTTAAGAAATTTCTTCATGAACACTTGTGATGCCATGATCCATGACGATTACAGAATCCAGCTTCGTATCGCCGGTGCGTTCGTATTCTTGGATGTGCCTTCTTTAGCTATGAGTCTGCAATGGGACAGAGCAATGCGCGTCTACGTCAAAGTTGATCCTATGTGGGAGAACAGAGTGAGTTTTACTTACTTAAGAACACGCTAGTTGGCTGACTGAGTCAGCCTAACTCCATACAACCCTAATTCCAAGATTACTCAGTAACTATTTTACATAAATTTATTTTATGTAAAAGTTATAAGTCTCAGAAGCTTGTTGATTTTATGCGTATTTCAAGCAACTTCAGGAGTGAATATCTTATTGAAAGTTTAATATAATTTTATAATGTCGGCCAAATACCCAGATAATTTAACGTGGATTCAAAATAAATTTACTTCAAGTTGTTATTCTAAATACTCTTTTCATAATTGTGGAACTCGCGAAAGCAGTTTTGTTTGATTTAGCGATAGAAATTTACTGTCTCGTTATGTCTATCGCAAATTACCTATTTACCGAACGATGACGTTAGAGGAAACAGCATGCGTTCAAGCTGGCCGCGCATTTGAGTTCGGTGCTTCGCAATGAGGTCCCTTAAGAGCGGACTGAATGTCGAAAAACAGCTAGTCGGATTTTCGATATATGTTTTAGTTTCGCCCAGAACAAGATTTCGTCCATTATGGATGGCTATTCTGACATTTCCTGGGAGTAGATTAAACATCCTATTCGAAAATGCTACCAATTACCAATGCCATTTTTGCCCGTTTTTGTCAGACCAAAAATATTAAATTCAAAGTTATTATATTAATTTTACCCTTTATATATTGTAAAATTGTCGTAAAATTATTAAAAACATGTCCTTTCTTACAGATAATGGTCCTAATTTTGGTTTTCAAAGTTCATAATTTTCGATTTATTTATCGAAATTTTATTTATAAATCGAAAATTATGAACTTTATCTGCACATACGTGCTAGCGACTTATTTCGAAAACCAGAATTAAAAAACTGGTGTTAGACTGGTGGTAGAAAGAAAATATTTCATAAAAACGACAGATTTATGATACACTATTTATTAAGATGGTAAAATAAACACAACAATGTGTAGTTTTCTACTTCTGGTCTAATTAATTTTATATGGAAATTAGCGGTGTTGTTTGGCCTTTAATTACACTGTACAAATGTACTGCTCTGAGGAGGCACAGGTCGCATGTAGTTCTGGGCGCTGCTTACACTGCCCGTGTGCATGCACACATATTAACGGCTCCTGTAGTTGCAAGCGTTGCACACACATATTCAGACGTTGCCTCTTCAGAGAGACATATCTGTGTGTAAACTGGTTCGGGTTAGTATTTATTTACTGCTTATATGTTATTTTTTTAACTTTCGTAATTAGCTCAAAGGTTTATGCGGCAACTTTAACTTTGACCAACGCGACGACTTCCAAACGCCCTCTGGTGGCGGTATGACCGAAACTTCTGCGCTCATGTTTGCTGACTCGTGGAAGTTGAAACCGACCTGTCCTAAACCGGAAGAAGGAAAAGTAAGATGCATTTCCTATATAATTCTATTTAGTTCCCTAAAAAATTACTTATTACTGAAAATTTAACCTGCAGTATGCTCCAACGAAAGGTTTTTTCCCTCAGCGTAAATCTGCGCGTGCATATTAATTATAAGTCCACATAAGCTGTCCATGGTCTGTGCTGTGATTGGCTGATATAATTTTTTTATTACAATTTAATAATTTTATTAATATTTATGGATACTAGGTATTGGATATATTAGTCGGTTTTATTGTCTTTGTAAGACGAATAAAATTACTACTAGTATACACCTTTTATATTCAAGATAAGTTCCTCTAACTATATATCCAATTTCATTAAAAAATGTATTTACCACCCTAACCTCTCTCCAGGACCACTGCCAACAACGTCCAGAACGCAAAGAATGGGCAACTTCGATATGCGGCGCAATGAAAAGATACCCGTTCACCAACTGTCACACAGAAGTGCCACCTACAGAATATGTGACTAAATGCGAACGCGACGCATGCGCATGTGACTCAGGAGCCGATTGCGAATGTGCTTGCACAGCATTAGCTGCATACGCACAGTTGTGTGCTTCAAGGGGTGTAGATATAAAATGGCGATCTCAATTGTTATGTCGTTAGTATTTTTTTAATTTATCCAACCCTATTAGTAATTTTTCGTAACCTCAAGGAAAACGTTTTCGAAGTTAAAGCCATTAATTAAAATAACATTTTTCATTTGTTATTTCAGCAATGCAGTGCGATGAAGAGTGTTCTACTTACGACCCTTGTATATCGGCCTGCCCTCTTGAGTCCTGCGACAACACATTAAACTATGAAGAAATCAAAAGATCTTGCCAAAGAGATACGTGTGTCGAAGGTATAAATAAATTAAACCAAATTTGAATTATAAAAACCGATGAGCCTAATTAATTAAACCTTTTACATTTAAATTAAATTAACCCTAGGGGACATTAGGTGTAATAGGGTATTGACCAAAATTAAAAATTATATATTTATAAATAAAATATAAAAATAGACTTTATATGATAACGAATTTTATTCGGTTGAAGAATATGAAAATTATAAGCTATTAAAATTTTATCTCTATTTCTTGCAAAACTAAATTTAACATTATTGTAAATAACCTATAATAAATATGCCGTGCGGCCCTATCTGTCTAACAGAACATTTTAAACATTCATAACTTTGTTAATAATTTTTTTTTTAACTATTTCACTGTTATAACATTTAAAAAAAATTCTTTCGTATAAAATAATTTTTAAAATAAATTGTCAACTAGCCTCATGTATCCTAAACTATACTAAAATTAACCATTTGTAAATTTTTCGGACACATAATCCGCGCTTATTTTACTTTACACCCCTCACCGCCAAGTTGTCTCGTTGGTAATTTCATGAATATTCACGGTATTACATATTTCCATAGAGTAACAAAATTGACAGTAATTTATGATATATTAGAGACTGAAATGTCAATTTTAAACATGGAACGTAAACGGATGCGCGGGGATCCGGGAACAGTTTATTCGCCCAAGCCCCGGCAACTTTTACACTTGTTGTTTAAGTGATTGGACCGAACAACTCAAAAAAATTTAAATTCAAATTCAACTGATATGCTACCTCTGTGAAACTCTGTTCATACATCCGAACTTTGTTATAAAGATACCCTGCGGAATATGCAAGTCTATGTGGAAAGAGAACCAACGTAGAGTTTGAAGGCCATTATTGCGTTTTATTGTATGAGATTGACATATGAGAAATGGTTGTTTTGTACTTTTAACTAACTGTTAAACTACGGGAGCAGTGGCGTGTCGAGCGCCAGCTGGTGGCTATATAGAAAGCTCTGCCACCGCTCAACTGATACTTCCTGCCGCTCACCGCTCGCTGTTGCTCCTACAGCTTTAGTTCAATAAACCACAATGACGATCCTCTTTCCGCAAATATTATACTACCTACTCAGTCTTCTATAAATAAACTAACTTAAACAGGTTGCAAACCCAAGAAGTCATGTCCTCAAGGTGAAGTATACTCAAACACTTCTTACACTGATTGTATACCTCGAGCTCAATGTCGACCCATTTGCATGACACTCGAAGATGGCAAGGAAATATTAGAAGGAGAAGTGTTAGAGGAAGACGCTTGTCATACATGCCGGTGCTCACAGAAAGAGCGCGTTTGTACCGGAGTGCCATGTTCAACTGAACGTGTGAGTGTAATCTAATATAATATACAGTGCGAGTCAAACTTTACATAATAAACTAAATAAATTATAAACTTTATATAATAGTAGCTGTGAACACGAGGCGAATGTGAGTTCACGGCTCCCGTGCGCAGACTTCTGAAGTTTGCTACTGTGATGCGACTCGTGTCCGTGTTCGGATGGCCATAAAATTTGGCGAGACCTGTTTGTCAATTTATCATTACATTAATATGATATTAAAAAAGTAGTAAAGTTGTTTGTTTGCATTTTGTATGCATTTAGTGTGCAATGGTCCAATTAATTTTGATGACTAATAATGTTTGGTTCATTAACATGTAAATCATAATTTTTTCATAGCCAATAGTAACGACAGTCCAGCCTCGAGAATCGGCAGTGGAACCTATCATATCAACTGTCAAGCCAGGGGGAGGTTTATTAACGAAACCTGAGAAACCACATGATGAACCCCTAAAATGCGTAACCGGCTGGACATCGTGGATTAGCAGAAGTATACCCGAGCCAATAACTGCTACTAATCACGAATCCATAGACAACGAACCTCTACCATCACCAAAAGAATTGGTAAATTTTAATACATGTTCTAAATGGATTTTTATCGTTTCGCTAAATATTAAACTAAATTATTTTGTATTATGTGGTTAGGTTGAAAAATCGTACGAGTCGAAAGTTAGGCAATTGGTTGAAGCGGTATTTATGAACATGATAAATGTAAGCGTGTGTTACAATAATAATGTCGTCATATTAAAAAAAAAGAGTCAAGCGCCGTCACTATAATTTCGCGATCCTATTGCTACTAACGAAGCATACGTTCAGTAATTTTGAAGGATCACGATAAATTGCCAATATTGAACGTCTACAACGTCTGTTTATGAGAACATATACGTCTTATTTGGAACAAAAAAAATATATACAATTGCATTATGATATTTTTTTAAATATTTAAAAATAAATGAAGCAACGAAGTGCGAAGTACGTTTTTTGAACCAGTACCTAATCAATTCATTTTGGCTTTCAATAAGTGTGTGTAAACATCTTATATTGTATAAAACTTTTTTTGATTTGATTTGCCAGATGGATTCGACTGGATTCGGATTTGCGGGTTCCGTATTATTCTATAATTTATTCATAGATACCTACTTCCAGATAGCACAAAAGCACATGTCAGTTTAAAAACACTTTAAAAAATCATTTCGAAATACAAATTAATAATTTCCAGGTTTTCTTCACTTCTGCTACGAAACTTTCCTTAATGCTTTTCAACATTTAGGCAATAGAAATTAGCAATATCTATAGAAACATCCTATAGATATTATTGTGAAAATACGCCTTAATACCTTTTTATGGTCATTCACATATAAATTCGATTTAAAAGATTATGAGACCATGGACCTCTATATTTATTATAGTTTCAACGTGATATCTCCACTCGTTCCTGGCAAAGAGGGTGTTAACAGATAGATAGACAAATTTACAATCAAACGATTCTATAAGGGTTCCGTTTTGTGACTGATTATTTTATTATTGACTCACTGATTGGCTGAGTGGTTAAATAAATAAATAAGCCTTTATTTATTGTCTACAACTAATATAGATGCCATAAAATAAGCCACTTTTAACGAAGATCTTATATACATATATATTTTACAACTATCGGCAAACGGTTACTCTGTTGTAGCAGTTTGTCTTTCGACAAAGGCCTCCTCTAAAGATGTCCACTCTTTTCTATTTTTTGACCTCCGTATCCATGTAGGGCCAGCTACATCTTTTATATCGTCCTCCCATCGTTTTGTTTGTCGTCCTTTCCTCCTCTTTCCATCCCTTGGGTACCATTCCGTTATTAGTTTTGTCCATTTTTCTCTTGTTTCTCTTGGAATGTGTCCTGTCCATTTCCATTTTAAAGCTCTATGATCTGTTTGTACATTTTTGAACTTAGTAACCGTTTTAATGTCCTTTAGTCTTACTTTATCTTTTTTTCTGCAACCCATAACACTCCTTTCTATAGAGTTTTGGCAGACTCTTAGTTTGCTAGCCATTTTTTCTGTCAGTGCCCAAGTTTGTCAACCATAAGTTAAGCATGGCAATATACATAAGTTGAAAACTCTTCTTTTTTCTTTTAAAGGCATATCTCCGTTCTTCATCACTTCGCTGAGTGACCAAAATCTTCTCCAGGTGTTAGTAATTCTTCGGTCATTTCTTGGTCCATGGTGTTTTTCGGAGATATTAGTTGGCCTAAATAGATGAATTTATCAACATATTCAATATTTTCATTGTTAACTCTTATGGAATTCTTATGTTTAGAATTTGTTACTAGTTTGGTTTTTGATGTGTTCATTGTTAAACCGGCTTTAGCACTCTCATCAGCCAGTTGCTGTAACATTTTTTATAGCTCTAAAGGACTTTCAGAAAAGAGAATGAGGTCATCCGCGAAACGAAGGTGGTTTAAGTTTTCTCCATTTATATTAATGCCACATGTGTCCCAATCTAGATTTCTAAATACCATCTCTAAAACTGCCGAGAATATTTTTGGCGATATAGGGTCTCCTTGACGCACACCCCGTTGTATTGGAAACTCTTCTCCTACTATTTCTAGTTTTACTTGGGCAGTACTTTTTGAATAAATGTTTTGTAGTATGCTTATATATTTAGATTGTACTCCCTGTAATTCTAATGCCTTCCAAATATAATCCTGTTCTAATGAGTCAAACGCTTTATTATAATCAACGAATCCTAAGTAATACGTTTTGTTATATTCATTATATTTTTGAAGAACTTGTCGTAATACATGAATATGGTCTACTGTCGAAAAGCCACTTCGGAATCCTGCTTGTTCTTTAGGCTGGTTTTCGTCGATAGATTTTCTATTCTAGAAAGTATAATTTTTGAAAATACTTTGTAAATGTTTGACATCAGGCTTATGGGTCTATAGTTCTTGATATCCCCTTTATCTCCTTTTTTATGTAGTAGTATTATTATTGATTTGGTCCAATTCATAGGTATTTGTTCAGTTCGAATAATTTCATTGAAAATATCGGTTAACATAGGAGCAATTGTTGGCATTGTACTTTTCAGTATTTCATTAGTTATTTGGTCTGATCCTGGTGCTTTGTCAAGCTTCTGTGTTTCAAGTGGTTAAGGACCTTAAACGTGAACGGTCGCGAGTTCGGTTCTCCGCCCGTGACACATATTTGTGCACATGAACATATCTATTTGTTCCGTGATTGGGTGTAAAAAGTATCTATGTGTTATGTATATTATGAAAGAATATTTAAGTATGTATACCAGTTGTCTAGTATCCCATAATACAAACGCAATACTTGCTTACTTTTGGACTAAATGGCGCTGTGTTACTAGATGGGCTAAAATTTAAAAAACTAATTTTGCTTTAGGTGTGCATAACATTTAGTTAATATTTTATTGTAATTAGAAAAATATTAATAATGCGTGTTTTTATGTTATCAGCAAATAGGTTCACCCATGTGCAAGAAGGACATGATTATTATGATAGAATGTCGCACTGTGGATGGACATAAGACACCCAAAGAAACCGGCTTAAATGTCGAATGTAGCTTAGAAAAGGGGTTGATCTGCAAAGAAACGGCAAAAGAGTGTCCCAACTTTGAAATTCGTGTGTACTGTGAATGTGAAGAGGGTATGTTACATTATATCGTTATATTTTTCTTGTTGTATTTGAGCTTTAATTGTCATTTTAATTCTTTAAAAGGCTTTGATTAAGCTTTATTCAAATTAAAATATGTATATATATATATATATAAACAAATAATGACAATCAGCACAATTCAGAAAATATGTACTAAATACACAGTTAGTACAGTATTTGCCACCACGTTCTTCGGCACTGACGTGCAATGTCGCGCGATGCGCACGTCGTATTGCGCAGGTCAGCCATACTTTCCGCCACATCGCTTCTATGACATTAAGTTACTGTGGCGTTTTCATGACTAACTTCAGAGTCTCACAAATCGGTGGAAAGTATTGTACTTAATTCTTAAAGTGAATATTATTATATTGATCATTTTTAGGCCGCACAGATGAATTTCAGTGCTTGGATTCTGTTCATCCGAACCACCCGCATCCCAGCGACTGTCACAAATTCTACGAGTGCACTCCTGATCCAATGTCACCTCAGCATCCTCATGCGGTATTGAAGAGTTGCGGAGACGCATTGATGTACAATCCCAACACCATGGTGTGTGATTGGCCGGCCAGTGTAGCTGCAGTGAGGCCAGAATGTGTGGAGGTTAAAGGTGATTACAATACATTTACTAGTCTCGTTGTATTACGAAGGCCGTGCCATTACGGTAAGTAATAAGGGGCAACTCTGACGTCACATCGCTGAATGCCTGATTTTATTTAGTTTTTGTCTAAGCGAATAACTTTTGTTTAATACGTTCGTAGCGCGCTGTCATGATGGCTGGCGCTGTCAAGTAACAATTATGAACGTTTCGTTAGTTTAGTTAAACACAATGAATCAGACATTCGGCGATGTGACGTCGGTGTTGCCTCTACTTAGTTATTATCTTATGGTACCTGCATTACACCGAACTTGACATATACTAAAACAAAAATCTGAAAAACAGTTGACCATGGGGCCAACCCCAAAGGTTCCCATTTTTTCGAACTTGAAGCTCGAAATATGAATGCACGCGTTTAAAAGCTGTTTGGTTGATCAAAATTTTTGCGGAATCTCAGTGGGGTGAAGAATGCAAAGCTTTTTTCAGATGGCGCTGTAATCGCTGGTATCTTGTCATTACTTGCAAAATTATCAACATATCACGTATTTATTGTGATCAGACAGTTTATAGTATAATATTGAAATAATTTTTTAACTCTCCTTTCATAAATAAAAACTGTTTAAAAAGAAGAAAAATATTATTTAATCGCAGGGTAAGTAAAACACACACGGCCATCTAATCCCAAACTAGGGCGAGGCTGTATTGTGGCAATGAACGCGTCTTTTTTTTCTGGGAAGAGGGGAATCTTTTCCTAGACAACACCTGCAGCGCAGCGATCTGCGGGTAGTGGGGGGCTGAGACCCCATAAACTCCTCTCAATGATTTTTTACTGTTAGCCACGGGGTTTTCACAGCGTAAACGGGCGCTTTGGGGCCCGTTTGCTTGGGGAGCGGGAAACTCGAGCCATGCGAAAATTAAAAAATTAGACTGGAACCAGATGGGTCCAGTGAAGTCGAAGGGGGTATAAAATCTGTGAGTTGGTCAAAAAACGCCGAGCAAATCAACTGCTTTGGACGGCAGGTGATGGAGGACGTGGGCCAGTAGGCCTATAGTGCAGAACGCGAGCGCCTAGTCTGCGTCTACGTCTGGGTCGGTTGCTATACGAGGATCGTGGTAGTGAGTTCGCTGAAGGCGAAGAGGAGGGGGCTTTAGGGCGGCTATTTGGTGCGCGATGATGTCATCGGGGTCATTGAGTACGCTTTTAGGTCTGTGGTATTTCCACTAGAACTTAATATAGTAAGAAGATGCCTCTGCTATTAGAGGATTTTTGTGATTCGAGGCTGACTCGAAGTATTTTGCAGACAACATTTTTAGGTGTTGGGCAACCGTGGAGAGTTGGAGATCTTTATGTAGATCGAAATTGCGTACGTACCATGGGGCACCGGTGGCAGTGCGCAAGAATCTATTTTGCATCGTCTGGAGACGATGAATGAGGGCTGGACGCGTGTAGGCGAAAACCGGGCTCGCATATGTGAATACGGGACGGATGCACACTTTGTATAGTGGGATCTTACAGCGTAGGGAGAGCTTGCTGCGCTCGGCCGCGCCGAACCGATAATCGGCCGAGATAAAAAGCGGCGCGATTGCGTACATTTTTTATGTGCGAAGCGAACGTTAGGCGGCGGTCGAGAGTGACGCCTAGATATTTGATGAGTTTAGCCATGGTATCGGACGACCGAATAGATACAGTGGCCGGGGGATTGTGGGCCTACCCCGATTAAAGTACACTGCTGCACTTTTCTCGGGATTGACTTGGATCCTCCATTTCCTGTACCATTTGTCTAGAAAATCGATCGCACTTTGAAGGGCCACAAGTGCTCTAGCGCGACAGACGCGGGTGAAAAGGGCGGTGTCGTCCGCGAATAAGGCGAGACGGACCTGGATGAACGCGTCTTCTTCAACAACGTTATGTATCATACGCTATTTCACACGTTGGAGTATTACAAAGTAATGACTATACTTTTCGGATTTCAGGAAAAAACCGATTATCATCGGAAATATAACGAATCAAAGTTTGTGGTTTTACGACCCACTCGTGACGTCACTCGGTGTCGATACGTACAAATTATCCATGTTAGCCCATAGTAATGTAACCGAGTGACGTCATGGCACGATTTAATTTAAAAGTTTGTATTTTCGCATTTTTGTAGGTATCAAAAAAAATTTTACTGCTTGGGTTTTCTTGATAAATATAACATATTTCTATAAAATGCAAAAATCACAAGACGCGCTCATTCTTTGACAAATTGTATTTCGCGGGTAATTTTACTTTAAACTCCGTAAAAAGCTACGACATCAATAGATAATTAGGTATATAACCAGCAACAAAATGCCACCTGGCGGGAGCAATTTGCAGTTTTCCTCCCCATTGATTTTCACTTCTTCAAACGCCACAACCTCAATCTTAATAAATTGATTAAGATCGAGTTAATCAATATAAATTGATGATTTAAGTTTATTAATTATGGTATTGCTATTTTTTAAGTTTATCCCAAGGAACTTAAGGCACCCTACTAATTTCGCGATCTAAAAACGGAAAAATACTATTTTATCAGGTCAAATTTCTCAATAACCATTAAGATATTCGATTTTTTTTAATGCACAACAATACATCATCTATTTGTCTAGTAAGTCTACGAAATCAAATTTAGATAACATTATGTAAATATGTAAAAACTAAATTCAAACGTACGTTTTTGGGTAAGCACAAAACATCAGATTTTTCACTGTTTTTTTTTTTGCGAACTGGTAGCGAATATCAATCACAGAAAAATCATACGTACGAGGAATATAGTATATTAGTAAGTGACCACAAATTGTCTTAAAATTTATTTAATTAGTACCTTAAAAAAAATTATTGTGCGCAAAATCGTTGTCTACGCGTTACAATTTAATGAAAATAACAGTAAAACCTATAGAAATTAAAATTTGAGGTATGATTTGTCAAATACAATTTTGTTATTTTATTTTTGTTTGTACTAAAATTTCGAAATTTACCTCATAAACCTATGTACACGCTCGCTGCTTTCAATTGTGCTCGAAGGCTTGTTGACGACGGACGACAACTTACAGGAGCTCTTAAATAGGTATTTCTAGGTTAATAAATACTTATTCTAGGTAACCTATAATATGAGATTATTCGGTGTGTACTACAATAATTTTATTTTAAAGTGTCATTTATTATTAATTTTTTTCAGAGCCAAGAGAACCGAACACTTCGCCATCTGTTATAGAAACAACAGGTATGTATAACACATATAATCCTCACACTTATTACCATTGCAGATGTACTCATTAATCATTTAGATATACAGTGTCACACGTTCTTTTAGTCTGTTTGCGCTACCGCTCCCTATAAAAGAATTTTGTCTATAATGATTATCGATTTTTGTTAAGACCAGTGTCTAGTACAACAAAAACAAGAGAGTAACCTTGAGCTCTCATATAAAACAATGCTTACAATCTCGCTCAATAAAAAACTCCCGACACAAAAAAACTAACCCTTAAAAAGTGTGAAATAATACAAGTTTGTTTATTGTCAAATGATTTTTCATCCTTAAAGACGTCTGGGACCGCTAATTATTAGGTATTTTAAGTTTATTTAGCGGTCCCAGACGGCTTTAAGTATCTAAAATCATTTGATAGTGAACAAACTTGTATTATTTTACACTTTATAAAGGTTAGTATTTTTGTGTCGGGGTTTTTTAAATTCTAAATTAAATTTTTATTTCAAAATTTTTAGTCTTAGTTATTTAGTTTAAGTAATTCATACATGATCAGACAAAAAAAATATTTTCAAGTTTTTAGTTTTCATATCGTTAGTTAATATTCCTCATTCGCTTTCAATTTAATGTACATAATTCTACTACTCAAGCCCTTTCATTTGCTACTTATATTGAGGGATTTGTGAAAAAAAAAAATGTGATTCGCCATTTTGTGATGGCGGCCATCTTAGATTTGAAATTTCTCTTAGTGTATAGTATTCTACTAGTCAAGTACTTTCATTTGATACCCATATTGATGGAGTAGTGAAAAAATATGATATCCGCCATTTCGTGGCGGCGGCCATCTTGGACAGATTTTCATCAAACACAACTATGAACACTCCCGACTAATTCACCTTTCATATAAAAAAATCCGCATCCAAATCGGTTCATCCGTTTGGGAGCTACGATGCCACGGACAGATACACACACGTCAAACTTATAACACCCCTCTTTTTGCGTCGGGGGTTAAAAAACATCCACGATGCACCTTGTCGCTACGCATCGACGTTATTAGATCGTTAAAATAAGATTCAACTGACAATGAATCTTATTTAAACGAGAGAACGTCTTAATTTGATATTGAATGCATTTTTGCTATCTGCACATCGCCGTTTGGACACTTCCTGGTAGACTTTGTTTAGTGACTGTGTGTCTCGTGTAATATGAGAGTAATGAGAGAGACAGATTGATCCAAACTTTATAGCCAATATGAACACGAGGCAAATGCGAATTTGGGTTGGTACATCGCCCTAGCTCACACCCGTTATCTGAAATTTGTTATTGTAACTCTTTACGACGATGTTCGGATCGGCCATAAAGTTTGGCTTGATTTGTACTTCTTGCATAAAGCCATCGCATAGCAGCACCAAGCTTAGAATTAGTTCAATAGAAGAGTAACGCTGGCCGTTGAATTCGAGGACCAAAGTTATCATATTTGAGCCATAGAATGAAGAAGGGAGACGGGTGGGAAGCGCGTATGGCTCACGCGATTTCTTACCTAGATATTTGTGTTGTGTCAAAGTTTTTGTGTATTACCCGTCACGACTACTTACATACAATAGTATTAAAGGCAGATACCGAAAAAAAAACTTAAAGTAAATAAAGTTGACATTTGTCAGTTTTGAGTCGTTGTGTTTAGTAAGCGTGCGCCTTCTAGTGTGCTACATTCAAAGTTCGGTGCATAGCATACTCAAAAAGCTTCAGACTTTGCATTTTATGTCTAACATAGGAACAGGCAAATTTTATTGACAGATTACAATAATATAAAGTTTGATCGCTTTTAGTTACAACACCCACAACAAGCGCCTGCCCACCTGGCCAAGTGTATTCGGATTGCGCATACCCGTGTGATAAGCTATGCAACCACTTTTTGAACACATTACAAGAAAACGGAAAATGTGTAGAAGGACAGGTAGGTACATTAAAATTATCTTAATCTTGAGATATATGAGACATATATAAGAATAGGAACCAATTGATCAAAATTTTATGATTTTATTTTAATTATATTAACATGGTACAAAAAAATTGTATTTATTGGAATAAGGGTCCTTAATTGACAGCAAACAGAAAAAGATTAATTTTTTGGAAGTGTAATAACAGAGATTTAAAAATAAAACGTGAAACATTAATGTGACGTTACCACTACGTGTAGCGATCGACAGCCATACAAACATGAGCAATACGTTGAACATCGTAGCTATGATTAGTAGTAATGACATCTATTGAAAGCTGATCAATTTTAACAATCGATTGTTCCTTGAAAATCTATATATAAAATTTAAAAAAAAGTTTAAAGTATATTCCAGGTTGTCTATATTTTCATTAAAAAAAGTATTCAAATTTAATGTCGAAATGTTTGATCAATGCCCTTTGAATGTGTTTGATTTGACCTTTTGTCTGATGTGTAATTATTACAGTCATTCTTGTCTTAGATTTACTATTAATAAATTAGCGAATCTTATGTCCAAATGGAGCTAACATTTCAAGTATCAATACACGACGTCACCTTCAGCGACGTCAGTTGTCAAAAGTTTTTATTGTCTATAGCTACTGTCATATATGTCGTGTTTTGTTAGCCGCGCAATAATTTTTTACGGTTTTAATTATGGCAATGTACTGAGTACAAAAATGTGCAATTTCATTTATAATATTTTACATTTCCTGACCAGACTTCTCATTAGCGCCGCCTAAAAATGAAGTCGAGCGCGGTAGACCCCATTGACACAGGCTTTCTCAATACTTATCGAGGGTAACCAAAATTGAATAACGCGATCTTACCCCTTTATGGTTAATTGTGATAGTGTTATCTGTTTCTGTGTTATTATGTATATCGTTGATTTGGGATTTGGTTCTATTCCAACAATAGAGTCCACGAATCTATACTCAGTATTTCTTTCTTACGATTTCGTCAAATCATGTAGATATATTAAAGGGTTAAGATCCAAATATTTTGGGATCCATGAAAACACCGATTAAATTGTACTTATGTTTTATTACGTAACAAAATCATAATTATTGTCGCACTCGTATACAGTTTGCAGATATGTTCGCTCTTTGACTCTTCCATAGACACTGACTAGCGCCGGCGCCTCGACCTTCTTTTATACCTCCCGAAATCCCGGCCCAAAATTATCTCAAAATTTCTATGTTGGAATGCTCGATTTTGAAATTCTAATTGTAATTTATTATAGCAATAAATCGAATCACCAGCGCTTCAGCCTTCGGCTATACCCCTTTTAAAATAAAATTTCGCCGAGGCGAGCGATCAAGGTTTCTCTTGACGAATGCCGCCTCACAAATAGAATTTCATTTCTAATTTATTTTTATCTCAAATCCCTAGTTACTTCTGTGTTCGGTCGGTGTGAAGCCGCGTGTTCATTCGGGTGCTTTCTATAAAACATCGACGTGGCTTTACATATAGACGTCACAATATTTACGTTTCAATTACAGAAATGCATTTCGGGTTGCATCGACGAAGAAGCTGCCAAGATAAGATGTGATTATGGTACACTGTGGCGTGACGAACGAACATGCGTCCCGATCAAAGACTGTACCTGTTACTCTCCTAAAGGGGTCGTTAAGGTAAGTGAAACGGTATTTTCCTTATCGCATATTTTCATTTCTGCCCATGGACAAATGACAAATGTAAAACTTCTAAAAACAACGTTAAGAAAGGTTGCATCAAGTTTGTAGATATAGTGTTATATTTATTTGAAGAAGTCTGAATGGATCTAATGCTTAATGTTCATGCATCAAAAGTAGGTAGATAAAACTGTCATCGCAAAAGTAAAGCAATTAAAATACTCAGGAAGCTATATTTAAAAAAAAATGGGACAGTGAATAGGAAATAAAAATCTGCATAGAACAAGCCCAAATATCATTTAAATTATGAAGAAGATTTTGTGTAACCGACGTTTCAACCTGAAATGAGAATGGTCTGATGTTATGTTTTCACCATTTTACTTTACGATGTGGAAAGCTAGCCACTAATTATAAATCTATAAAAGAAATGGATACTTTTGATATGTGTATATACTACCATATGCCCCGTAAACTGTTGATTCATCGAGTGAAAAACATCGAAGTATTGCGATGCATTTTCAAAAACATATAGGTCATGAACAGCGTTAACAAAATAAAACGAATACTTCGGCCATATCAAGAGGAACGACAATTATCTCATACTCCAGTTAGTGTTGTAAGGCAATATTTAAGACAAAAGGCCTCCCGGTAGAAGGAAGACATCCTGGTTGAAGAATCTGAGAGAATGGTTTGGTTAAAGCACCAAATCGCTATATCGTACTGCAGTATCCAGAACACAAATCAAATTGATGATCAATTAGTTCCTGTGAAAGAGAAACACCTAAAGAAAAAGTTAAAACTGGTGCATTAAACCTCTGATATACAGGATAGTCGTTACACTTTCCATAAATCTGTGCCCCAATTGGTTGTTCCCTGGAGAATCTGTAAGCACGCAGGTCAGCAGGTTAGAAGCGATTCGGTCGGTGAATCGCAGTCTATAAGCTCATCTTAAATACAAGTGGAGAGGAGAGGTACTTTAATATAGCATCGCGTCCTGCGACGGTCGATATTAGTACATGGTACGACTTTTGGCGGTAAGCGGAGCTTTGAGCGTGCACCAAGACGTATCCTAGTATAAAAAAAACGGTTGGCCGGCGACTCAGTGGTGCGATTATGTAAGCGAAATGTCGAACCGAACACATGCAGCATTACCAGACTAGGTTGCACGACCACACCGTCGCACGTGTAATGATTGGGTTTTTATCTCTTAAGCATGTTAGACGGTCTACGAGATGGCTCCAACGTTAATTGGTTGTGATTATTGAATTAAAAATAACATATATGTGATATATTACTAAAACAATATATAAATAATTAAAAGTATACATTTTTTGATAAACATTTATTTCAATTTTTTTTAGCCTGGCGGCGTCGATGTCGAAGGATGCTTGAAATGCCAGTGTCTAGACAACAAGTACCATTGTGACAATTCAGAATGTGTATCAACTATCGCACCGATACCATCCGGATCCCCAAAAGAACGTCTAATATCTGAGGTGACAAGAGGCGAAACGCAGAATACTCCACCTACGACCATTTCCACAACTGCTCCTTTAACTACTCTACTGCCATCCTACACCACGCCAGGTTCCATAACAACCACGATTTTCACGACCACTTCTGTCTCCACGAAAATTCCGTATACCACAGTGACTGCGCCCATTCAAGAAACCACGGTTTTGATAATCAAGGCTACAGTAACGCCACCTCCAGACTGTAATCCTAACAGGTGAAATGCTAGTTTTTACTTTTGACACGTTTACATAAGACGCATAATATATATGACACATCGATATCGCAGTTTCTCAACTGCAAGTCCCTTGTGTGTGGAATGGCTCAGATATTATTAATATATTATATTGAAAATTAATATTCCTATAATTATAAATTCATCAAATATAACAGTATACAGTGAATCCTGAAGACGTCCCACATATAAACCAATAGAGTCTATTTATTTGGTTATTTAATGTCAATGTAATGTTCATTACATTATTATTACTTTCTGTAAATATGCCCATAAATAGGCAATTTTTTGGTCTCTTTAAAATAGGTTAAAATCGTAAGCACTCGAACTGCTCACTATCTGCTAGATTACTTAGTAACAAACCCACAACCACGTTGTTTAGGAGATTACCTCCTATAATCAAACAAACTTTAAACTTCACCTCTTTACATTAATGCAGTTTTGATATATTCCAAAATTTTATTTTACTTTTTAGTACACAAATAATATGTTTCAGATACAAAAATCTTCTATGGGAAGACCATGAATTGTCGGATTCCGCTTTTTCAGCTAGCTCAATCGCAAGCCAACTGTTCGCTCCGCAATACGCTGTACTGAATGGTCACCCTGAAGACATCACAGGTATGCATATTTATCTCCTAATTTTATTGAATTTTCCTGTTTTAAAGTATAAAATCCAATTCGTATACTTTAAAGTAACGTACATTTGTTTAAAATATTTTGTATATCAAAATATAGTAAATTAATTTATACCATTTTATAATAATGTCATTTCAATACCTTATTGAAAAACAACTGCAATATATTTGATGACATACTGAGTAACTTCAAAAATTGAGGCTTTTATTACACGTACTTTATCGTGTATATATTCGTTTTATTGTCAAACGACATCAATTTCGAATGCCATATATCCGGAGTTATTTTGTTTAAAAAAAAAAAACTATTTAAGTGCGCCTAATATTGTCAGTATTCAATTTTATTTTATTAATATTTAAATTTTTTCCCTCTCTTGCGTCAAGATGTTAATGTACACAAATGTACTATCAATTCAATTCAATTCAATTCCTCTATTGCTATTTGATTCTGTCGAACACTCAGCCACCAGAAACAGACACAGTTTATTGCAGCTTAATGTTGAGTAGGTTGCTGTTGTAAATCAACATTGTCGACTATTACACATATTATTCATTTCAAGTTATACAATAAACCTATTTAAATGTCCGCTGTGAAGAGGCTTCGTTCATTATTATACTAATACAAATCTAAAGTAGTAAGAGAAAGCGGCTGTATAAAGGCCTTGTCAGATAATATTCTAATATTAGCAGCTGTACAGAAGCATTGTCATTTCGTTTATACATATTGAATATAAAAAATCACAATTTAAACTCGTAATTACACCTTGAAGAGCTACGTACACTTGCCATGTTTTATCATCATTCATATCATTGCTTCTTGAATATTATAATAACTTTTATTAATAAGTATTTTTTTTAAACTTTTTTAAATTTCTTATCGTCTAGTATTTTTATTTCTTTAGAAAGAATATTATATAGTTTTACTCCATTGCAAATGTAACTCTTGGATATTTTAGCTAATCTATGTGCCGAATATAAGACGACACCAAATCATCTAATGCTATTTGTAACTATTTGATAGTTATTAATATTTTTTTCATATACTCTAAATTTTGAAGTACGTATGCACTACTCATAGACATTATGTTTAGTTGTTTGAAAGCTTCTCGGCATGTTTCACGGGCCTTCATATCTAATAAATATCTAACAGCACGCTTCTGCAATACAAATATTATATTTGCTTCTGCTGCCGTTCCCCAAATTTGCCGTTCTGGTTTTTGAATTAGCATCACTTTGTAAATGGTTTAGATAACTAACTCGGAACATGTGAATTTCACTCTATTAACACCGATGAACGGCCATATGTAATTTACGACCGATTGTGTGGATCCTTGGATCGACCGTTCCCAAATTTCTGAACTAAAGACAGTTATTTTTTTTTCGAAATAATGGACAATTTTAAGAAACTGATTTGATTTTTTTTATTTTCGATCGGTATTTACGTAGTTACATCATTTCGAAAATCTTTATATCGTGACGTCACAGGGTGGATTATAAGGTTAACCATTGCCGTTGCATATTCATAAAAATGTTGTCACTCTCAGAGTGTTAGCTGTAAATACCGATCTAAAACAAAAAGAATTCAAAATAGTTTCTTAAAATTGCCTATTCTTTCGAAAAAAAAAATAACGGACTTTAGTTCAAAAATTTGGGGATGGTCAACTGCACAAAACTCAATCTTCTAGCAATTTACGCGTATTATATTATTTTATTATTCTTATGGTTCGTTAGTTTTTTTCCGAGTAGAAGTTTTCCTATTATTATCATTATCAATAATTTATACATTGTATTTCAGCTGGCAGTTGGAACCCAGCAATCATGGACACCCATCAGTACTTGCAAGTGGAGTTTCCAAGACGCGAACCCATATATGGGGTTATAATGCAAGGTAGTCCACTCTTCGACCAGTACGTAACGAGCTATGAAGTAATGTACGGTGATGATGGCAATATATTCTCTACAGTCAACGGACCTGATGGCAAACCGAAGGTATGAATCAGATATTCAATTATAAATTATTCGGTAGATCAAACCCAGACCAGGCTTTCTATTGTTTTTATTTAATACTATCTCAGTCGCCTATAAAACGCAAAAGACTTTGTCTCCCGCGATACACCGCCTCGCAACACCGGGCACGCGTGTCGCGGGGCATATGTCTTTATACATATATCTTAAAAAAGTTCTACTTTATTTCAGATATTCCGAGGGCCAGTCGATCATAATAATCCAGTTAGACAGATGATAGAACCTCCTATTGAAGCTAAGTTCATACGCATAAGACCTCTTACATGGAATGATGAAATTGCTGTGAGATTCGAATTGATTGGATGTGAGGAACCAGCTACCACTGCTACTATAGAAGAATCTAGTGTTGCTGCCCAGACAGTGAGTATTATCCAAATTATATGTGATGAAAAATCGATCAAGTGCGTGTCGTGTCATGCATAAAGGAAGGTTCTGTTATCATGTATGCCAACAACAAAAACTTTTAAATAAAGATTGTTAGTTTGTTCAGAGTTGAGGCGTTATCAACTACGCATTAAATTGGTCGGCTATACCTTGTAAATTAGTTGACTAGTTAACCACTAGATAGTCTTGGTAATTTTCTATGTCAATCGTACAGTGTACTAGTATTATATATTTTTCAGAACATTATTCAAGAGTTATGGAAAAGAGACAAGAAATTTACGCAAAAAAACTCACGACTTAAATATTTCGTAAACGGTACCTAGTTTTTAAAAACCGTCAAACTTGATGATGATTTTAAAATACCTATTCAATGAGCCCCCATTCGAGGGTATACGGAAAGATTTTTTCACCTTCACTTTGTGTGTAGGTGGTATCTTTTCGATAATTTTATTTTATGATTTTAATACACACCTATGTAGTGGTTACAAATATCTATTGCTCGACATGAACCTCCCCATAGATGTCAACACACGATTTCGGTCAACCTTTGGTCAATCAATACAAATAATACCTGGGACACATCCACACAGCGCTATCTAGTCCCAAACTAAACAGTGCTTGTATTATTGGTACTAGCTAATTTATTTCCATTCCATTATACCAGCCTATTACGCCCCACTGCAGGGGCTTACGCATCCCCCCAGGGTGAGCCTGAGCCAGTCCAGGTTTGGACTTAAATCCACCAAGTTGCTTCAGTGCAGGTTGGTGGATTTTAACTACTGCCATGTGTTGAAGGCAACCGGGACCGACAGCTTAATGTGCTCTTCGAGGCACGGAGTCAGTGATTGTTAATTAGTTTTTCTGACTCAAGTATATAACTATACTTGAGTCAGAAAAACTAATTTTTTATTTATAATATTTTTTATACATTTAATATTATGTTCAGACACGAAACAAATATACATGTTCATGCACATAAATATTTTTCCCGGGCGGGAATTGAACCCGTGACCTTTGGTTCTGCAGTTAGGGCCTCTGACCACTTGGTCAATCGGTCAGTCAATTGATATTAATTAACTTTTATTGCTTAATTTTCAGCCTGAAGTTCCATTTTGCACAGATCCCATAGGATTTGAAGCTAGTCTACCCATCAGCAATGTTGAAGTTAGCTCTAATCCTGAAGCAACAAAATATCTGGACCTAAAAGAAGAAAGGGGATGGAGACCTCTTTACAGCACCCCCGGCGAATGGATTCTGGTACAAATTTTTTTGTATATTTTTCCTTCAACACACGCACAGAAACACAGTATCATGAGCGTTTTTAAATTAACCACTTTGTAAAATTGTCATAGATTATAGAGACACCAACCAAAATATATATAATGAAATACCTCACATTCAAAAATATCTAAAATTCTATAAAAACATTATCCCAATTTGGTTCAATTATTTTTGAAAACAATTAATTAAAGTGTTCAAAAAAAATTACATGTTATTCAGGCAAGAAATCATATCCAAAAGACTATTTAAAATAATGAACAAAATTTTGTCACAGTTCGATTTCACGGATCTTCGAAATATAACTGGTGTGAAAACTAAAGGTGGTAAAAATGGATGGGTCTCTTCTTACAATATTATGTATGCAACCAATCTCAGTACCTTCAATCCTGTCTTAGAGGAAAATGGGGAATATAAAGTGTTCCCAGCCAACTTTGATGAAAATATTGAAGTTCTTAACACTTTCCGACCACCGATACATGCAAGATATTTCAAAGTATTGCCTCTGAAATGGCATAACAGCATTGAAATGAGAATAGAGCCTATCGGTTGTTATATACCATATCGTAAGTATTATTTATTGCTTTTATGTGAAGACGAGATATTTTTAAGATGATTTAACTAGCGCCCTCCCGCGACTTCGTTTGCGTGGTTTTCATGATTAATACAGTTTCTACAATTTTGGAAGTTTAGGCAGCAACCGTAGTTATTTCCAGAATGAAAACAGACAAAGGGCTTATGTCACTCTTGACACCCTCTTTTTAAGTCTGCGAAGTTTCAATCCGAACCAGCCGTTTCGGAGATTAGCTAGAACAGATAGACAGACAAGCATGCAGACAAAAAGTAGCCTATTCCACCCCTAACAACTAACTTTTCATGTCTGTGAAGTTTCATTGAAATCTGTTCAGCCTTTTTGAAGATTAGCCCGAACATACATATAGACAGGCAAACATACAGACAAAAACTAGCCTATGTCAGTCCTGACAAGCTGCTTTCTATGTCTGCGAAGTAGGTTAAAAAAAATTTCAGCCATTTTGGAGATTAGGCCAAACAGATAGACACTAAGATTTTATATATATCTTTAGGATTCGTGGCCAAGAATGATAACACTGGGGAACACGATCACTAATTTATTATAATAACGTGAAAATACAGAACAAAATGGCTACAGGGAATCGCGTTTGTATGAGCGCACCGAGAGCTTGAAGTCTTCGTATCGATCTGTTTTTTTGTCTCCTCGAGGCAGGGCTTCATCGAAGGAATCATTTGAATTTGAAACTAGGTTCGATGATATCTTCCTCTGGTCCACAGTTTGTTGTTAGCCAGCCTCTGACAGTGTTTGTGTTGAGTCTTGTTGACTGCCAGTACAGCTTCTGGTGTTGCCAGTGTGAGTAGAGAGTGTGGCCATGTCGCCACAGTACCCCCCCACGTAGAGGCTTAGTTGTACTTGGTTGAGAAGCGAACACGTCGGCCACTGCGCGTAGTGTAGGGCGTACGCTCAGAGTGGTGAGGTTGCGTTGACGTGGTACGGCTCTTGAGGATCGAGGGCTGGCAGTTGCTTGTTGGTGGAGAACTCGAGGTAGACGGTGATGTGTTCGATGTTCGAACAGGTGTGTTTGGTGAAGTCGTCTTCGTAGGCGTAGGTTGGTGCGCCGGTGATGAAGACGGGCTCGGTGCAGGTGGATTCTTTGCGTGCGACCGGCTCGACGATGTAGGTGGGCACGCAGTGTGAGGACTCGACGCGGCAGGTGAACTCGTAGCTGTGCTCGGCGTTGCAGGTCGATGGTCGGAGGGCAGCTCCGATTCCGGATCTGTTAGGACAAACGCCGGTTTAAGACGGTCGATGGATACCGTTACAAGTTTATTGTTGATGACCAATGTGTAGGTTTTGTCCTGCCGTGCGTGAATCCGGTAGGGGCCGGTATATGGAGCTTGTAATGAGCGGCGGACAGAGTCGTCGCGAAGAAAAGCGTGTGTACACGTAGACAAATCCTTAAATACGAAGATAGAAGGCTGAGAGTGTCGTGACGCCGGTGTTGGACGTAGTTGAGACATCTGTCGTCGTAGTTTGACTACGAAGTCAGTCGGGTCCTCGTATTTGTTGTCTGGGGTGCCAGGTGATATGAATTCGCCGGGCAGACGTAGTTGCTCTCCATATAACAGTTCAGCGGGTGTCGTCTGTAGGTCGAGTTTGAGGGAGCTACGTAATCCGAGAAGGACAAGGGGAAGCGCTCTAGTCCATGTTTCATTATGGCATTTTAGAGCGGCCTTGAGAGGTCTGTGTAAAGTTTCAACCAAACCATTGGCTTTCGGATTATAGCTTGATGTTCGAATCCGCTTCGTGGCTCCGAGCTCCAGGAACCGGTTGAAGAGTGCAGACTCGAACTGGCGGCCCTGGTCTGTAGTGATGGCTGAAGGCACGCCAAAGCGGGACACCCAGCCGTTGATGAATGTATCGACCACCTCCTCGGCTGTGATGCTTGACATGGGCCACGCCTCTGGCCAGCGAGTGAATCTGTCAACAGCTGTCAGGCAATATGTAAAACCTTTCGAAGGAGGCAGTGGACCGATGATGTCGATGTGAACGTGACGAAAGCGACCGGAAGGTAAACTAAAATTCCCGAGTGGTGATTTAACATGTCGAGTTATTTTATTAGCTTGACAGGCTAAACACGACTTTGCCCAGTCATGGCAATCTTTGCGAATCGACGGCCACACAAAACGTTCGCACAAGAGGCGTGCGCTAGCACGCGCGCCAGGGTGCGACAAGTTATGTATTTTGTCGAATTGAGCGCGACGGAATGACGGAGGCAAATATGGGCGAGGTTTACCGGTCGAGGTGTCACAAGTGATTTTGATGTCGGTACCTGGTATTATGACCTTTTCGAGATGAAGTGACGAGTTACCGCACTGCAAACTGCGGAGTTCATCGTCATCATCTTGAGCAGAGGCGAGGGCTGCGTAGTCCTCGGTCAGGTTGATTGTCTCAATCCGGGACATCGTGTCGGCAGGAATGTTGTCACTGCCTTTGATGTAAACGATATCTGTGGAGAATTGAGAAATAAAAGACAACTGATTGAGTTGAGCCGGAGGGAGTTTTTCCTTCCTTTGTGAAAATGCATGGATTAGAGGTTTGTGATCAGTGTAGATCGTGGCGTGCTGAGCCTCCAGGATGTGTCTGAAGTGTTGAACGGCCTCGTATACAGCGAGTAGTTCGCGGTAGTAAACAGGCCAGGTTGCCCGTTGCTTGTTCAGTTTCTTACTGAAGAAAGCGAGCGGTTGCCATGAATTGTTGACACGTTGTTGAAGGCAAGCGCCAACATGAGTGCTTGATGCATCTGTGAACAAACCTAATGGAGCGTTAGGAATGGGATGGGCTAGTAGAGTAACCCGTGATAGGCTTGACTTGCACTGCTCGAATGCTTGTTCGAGAGCGGGTGTCCAAGTCATAGGTGTAGATCCCGATGATTTTGTTGAAGCGAGGGCATCGATCAACGGAGCTTGTAGTTCTGCTGCATGTGGCAGAAAGCGACGATAGAAGTTGATCATCCCAAGGAATCTGCGGAGGCCTTGTACTGTCTTCGGTAAAGGATATTCCTGCAGAGCTGTAATTCTTTCTTGTGGTGGACATGTTCCGTCTTTGGTTATGCGACAACCGAGAAAAGTGACTTCGTTAGCCCCGAACACACATTTTGATGAATTGATTACAACACCGTACTCAGATAGTCGTTCGAATAGGGTGCGTAAGTGGCGAGTGTGCTCTTCAGCGTCGCGAGAAAAGACAAGTATGTCGTCCACGTAGGCGAAACAAAAATCCAGACCTCTTGTGACTTCATCGATGAAGCGTTGGAAGGTCTGGCCAGCGTTCCTCAGGCCGAAGCTCATAAACGGGAACTCGTAGAGGCCGAATGGAACGATGATTGCTGTTTTCGGGATGTCTTTTTCGTACACGGGTATCTGTTGATAAGCTTTGACTAGATCTATAGTACTAAATATAGTTGAACCAGCCAAATTGTGAGTAAAATTTTCGATGTGAGGAACGGGGTTGGTTCTGGCATTGAGTTGTCTGTAATCTCCACAGGGGCGCCAGGTGTTGTCCTTCTTAGGCACCATATGAAGAGGCGAAGACCATGGGCTCTTTGAAGGTCGAGCGATGCCAGATTGTACCATCTCTTCAAAAACTTTCTTCGCTGCAGCTAGTTTCTGAGGTGCGAGACGGCGTGGTCGACATGAAAGAGGTGGCCCGTCCGTGGTTTTGATGTAGTGCACAGTTGTGTGCTTAATCTCATTGTCGATCCCTGGTGGACGAGTGAGATTAGGAAATTCTAAAAGTAATTGTCCAAAAATTGAATTAGTAGCAGTGGACGAGACTGATTTGATGCTACTAATGTTGCCTGTTGCTAGAGTGGCAGGTGCGGAGAGACCTGTAATGCCATCTAGGATGCGCTTGTTGCGACAGTCAGGCAACAAATGATAGTGTGATAAGAAGTCGGAACCAATGATCGGCGTGTTGACATCGGCGATAACAAAGTTCCAAGTGAAATTGCGACGTAAGCCAAAGTCTAGTGATAGGTGTAAGCTGCCGTATGTCTTGATGCAACTACCGTTAGCCGCACTGAGGTCGTATGTAGTAGGTGTACGTTGTTGACCCCGAAGGAGGCGTCGTGGGTAGCAGCAGAGATCAGAACCGGTGTCAATCAAAAATCGACAGTTCGATTTCCGATCATTCACGAAGAGACGGCGGCTTGATGTGGGCGGGCAGTCGGCTGCCGCCAGAGTGGACTGCCCATCTAGTTTCCCTGGTCGTTCTTGAATGCACAGGGTTGAGTGCATTTGCGAGCCTGTGATTGGTATCGCTTGTGATACCAACAGACGTTGTCGGAACGGCGGGGGCTGTTAGATCTAGAGCGTGGGCGAACTTTCCGTTGAGTGAGGCTACCAAAGTTTTGTGTAAGGGAGTCAACCTGTTGTGTAAGTAATGCTACTTGTTTAAAAAGGTTGGCTAGTACCTCGTTTGGAGCTGTTGTCGCAGTGTGAGCAGCAGCAGAAATGGCTGGCGCAGGAGTAATTTCCAGAACCTTGTCGGCGATTCCGGCCAATTTGTTGAGAGGTAGGTCGGACTGTGCTGCGAGGATGGCTTGAATCGAAGATGGCATTCGGTTGAGCCATAGCTGCGTGAGGATGTCGTCCGACAGCGTGGAACGTGCGAGTATGCGTAGGTGCCGAAGAAATTGTGATGGCTTTCTATCACCCAGTTCCTCGGTACTGATTAATTTTCGAACACGTTCTTCCTCTGAAACAGATAAACGGCGGATTAATTCTGCTTTTAATTTCTCGTATGTACGATCAGTGGGAGGGCCAGTGATTATGTCCTCAATCTCTGAAACAGTTGATGAATCGAGATGCGCCACAACGTAGTGGTATTTAGTTTGATCGTTGGTGATGCGAGAAATGGCGAACTGCGACTCTGCCTGCGCGATCCAGCTTCTAGGTTTATCTCGCCAGAAAGGGGGCAGTTTTACAGCTAATTTGTAAACGGGGACGGGCTCGCCCATTTGAGACGATGCGGCGTCCATTTCCGTGGACACGAGCGGCTGCGGAAGAGAAGCGTCGGTGAATTGATCCCGATGTAGTGCCATTGTTGCGCGACTGTAAGGCAGAAGAATATCGCGTGATATAGAAGAGCTGCCTGTTTCTTGTGATTTGAAGAAACGCGGAGAAACGGTCGCGAGCTATTGAGATTTTCACGAGAACGACGTTCGTTTGTTTTACGCGAGGTTCCGAGATAGTGAATTATCAGGAGATCGCGTGCACTGTGAGAAACGTCGGAGGTCACCAAATTTAGGATTCGTGGCCAAGAATGATAACACTGGGGAACACGATCACTAATTTATTATAATAACGTGAAAATACAGAACAAAATGGCTACAGGGAATCGCGTTTGTATGAGCGCACCGAGAGCTTGAAGTCTTCGTATCGATCTGTTTTTTTGTCTCCTCGAGGCAGGGCTTCATCGAAGGAATCATTTGAATTTGAGACTAGGTTCGATGATATCTTCCTCTGGTCCACAGTTTGTTGTTAGCCAGCCTCTGACAGTGTTTGTGTTGAGTCTTGTTGACTGCCAGTACAGCTTCTGGTAATGCCAGTGTGAGTAGAGAGTGTGGCCATGTCGCCACATATCCATATAAACGTATTACGAGAGTGATAGGCTAGCCAGCCGATCTAGAACTGCAACTAGAAACTTCTGCCTGTCTCTGTTGCCGGTAGGAAAACTAGTTCGCCATTACTAAATTTTAGTGACCCCACAAACCCTACTCTGCGAAGACTTACTCCGATTCGCTTACGGTCGTTGATAAGCAAATGCCGCTCTAAATCGCGCGCTGTCTAGTCTTGCACGTTGTCTTTACGGCTGCGCTCTCACATTGCACTATTACATTTTGAAAATACAGATTAAATTTTTCAGCAACGCAGCAACCATCCACAATAGAGCCACTGATGGTTACTTCACCCACGCACTGCGAATTGTGCCCAGGCGCTCACATGCCCAGTGATGGCATATGTCCGTGCTCCCTTCCAATGTATTATGACGGTGAAGGCTGTACAGATCGTGCTCTTTGCCCTTGCTTCATATCGTTTATGCCGTAAGTGCTTCTGGTGTCATTATTTAAGAAATCTACTAGTAGTATAATCAAATATTAAAATCCCATGGTAATATTAGGGTACTTCCATATTCGTAATAGATTAAATGCATAAGAATGCATTAAAATAATAATATATACTCAAGGATTTTAAGTTTGTTCCTTAACACATTTTCCGAATGGCTGTACAAATCCTTTTATGAACGCTGGGACAGTAAATTATTTTAGCGATAATTAAACACTACGTCATTCGATATTGTGACGTCATTCGATGGTATTATTACCGAGAACGAAACCTGTAGAGTTACATGAAAATCATACGTTTTGTAATGGATTCGAAAAAACTGTTTTTTGAGCAAACATATCGGTTGTGCTGATTTAACCTGTAAAGAACAGTGCTAAACACCTAATGTAAAAATAAACATATTTCATGATTGTATTTGTATCATGATCCACAAATTTAACGTCGCTCAGCGTGCTATGGAGCGGGCTATGCTCGGTGTTTCTTTGATGGATAAAATCAGAAACACTGAAATCCGTCAAAGAACTAAAGTTGTCGACATAGCCGAAGCGATCAGTAAGCTGAAATGGCAATGGGCCGGTCACATTTGCCGTAGAACTGGTAGCCGCTGGGGTAGACGAGTTCTCGAATGGAGGCCACGTACCGGAAAACGAATCGTTCGACGTCCCCCGGCCGGGTGGACAGATGACCTGAAGCACCATACCGGGGGTAGTTGGATGCGAAAGGCGGAGGACCGTGTGTGGTGGCGAGCCTAGGGAGAGACCTATATCCTGCAGTGGCGAGACACGGGCTGATGATAATGATGATGATTGTATTTACAAGTATGAGACAATATAAGCAAGTATAAAGACCTAAAAGAAGATAAATATGTACGACTATAGGTTTCTTTAAGCTCGTCTCGTCTGTCCTATGTAGGTATATTTTACAATAATTGTAATTCATCTATTTTCTTATATCTATACATTTAAATTGTAAAATGTTAAATATTTTTTTTTACGTTAATAACTCAATTTTGATATAATATCAAAACAGAAAATTTCAGCTTACCTATAGGTTTTTCATTGTTTTCGAACGCTCCACCAATATACCGAGTCTTGTTATTGGTGGCTAAAATATTAAATGTTTCAGAAAGTGCCATACCTTTTTGTTTCAAATAAATAGAATATAATTACATTTAAATATAAAGTGAATTATTAAGTTAATTATTATTACTAATTTCGTCGTTTTTGATAATTTATTATGAATATACAGGTACGCAGTGGGCGCGACATTCAGAGGCGCGAATTGCGACGAGTGCGTTTGCAAACTCGGCGGCGGCACCGATTGCAAACCTGTCAAAGAATGCAAGTGTGCACCGGTAAAAGCTTAGTATTATTGCATTAGGCACAAAACTTTAGAATATTTTTAAGGGCTGTCCAAAATGTTATAGCATCAGTATTTTGGTGTCCACATACGAGTCTTCTTAGACCTACAATAGTTTGTGGCTTAGATAAAGAGCTGGTCATGTACCCGCAAATTGGTTTGCCTTCTTGATTAAAAAACGAGGTACGCCATTATGTGAATTGTGTGCAAAATCTGACGACATTTATCATTTGCTAATGGACTCCTAATACATATAGAATCAGAAAAAAAATTTTATTCAACATATAAGTTTTAATAAATTATCCTTTTGGCAGATATATTGACAATTATAAAACCTCCTCACGATAAAATTTTTATTAATTTGGTTAAATTGATTCAATCGTTATCTATACTTCTATACTAATAAAAAGCGAATGATTTCAATTTTTGTTTGTTTGTTAGAAATAAACTCAAAACTACTTAACTGATTAAAAAAAAATCTGTCACCTATTGTAAGCAATATTATCAGTGAGTATGGGCTATATTTTATTTTCAAACTAGCTTCCCGCCCGCGACTCCGCTCGCGTGGACTACACAGTTGTACCGGACCGCTATAATTTTTTGTATAGATATAGTTTATAATCTAAAGAGTGACATAGTCTACTTTATATCCCGGAAAAAGGGGTCCCGGTACTACTGTGTAGTCCATGCGACCGGAGCCGCGGGCGGGAAGCTGGTTTTTGAATGAAATGCTATCCCATCTGTAGGTAGATTGATGAGAACGCTTGGTAATATTATCGTTTGTTAAAAGCTATAGACCGACATGCCCTATTTGGTCTAGGTAATAAATGAAAGGTTAAAAAAAAAACAATATTTATAAGCATTCTGTTAATTTCAAACAATATACCGTCAACGTCTTGGTGTCAGCACACAGGCGTTCCTAGAACGACAAAAGTTTATGGCTTTAGATTTAGAGCTTGACGTTTGCCTTGAAACTAATTCGCCTTATTGATGAAAACTGACCAAGTGTGTGTGCACCACACATATGAAAAGTTCCATAGTCGGGATGAACGTTCATGGTTAAAAATCTAATGTATTTAAAAACAAATATCTTAAGAACTACTTAACATATCTTATTTAAACCAGTTTTCATTGAAAACGTATTATAAGTTGAACCATTTTCTGAATTTTCCACCTCATAGTTAAAAACCTGAAGAGCGGAAGAAGGGGTTGCCCACTTATTAGGATTTAAGATGCATATTTCTCTCGAAAACTATTGACTTTGAAAATCCCTATATCATTTTTAAATGCGCTGAATTTTTTTTCCATTCCTCAGTTACATACATGGCGACCTACTCCGTTATTTTTTTTTTTGTGATTTCACTACGCTATTGTATAACTATTGTACGTGATAGCCCGAGCGCAGCGAATCTATTTCGAATGTACAAAGCCGTGCGGCCGTGGTTCGAATCCGAACGTGTACCAATGGGTTTTTCCAACTTAAAAGTACATAACTCTCACTGACTCTGTGCAGAGAACTATTAAACTCCGTGCCTCGGAGAACACGTTAAGTTGTCTATCCCGGGTGCCATCAACAGATGGCAGTCGTTAAAAATCCGCCAACCCGCACTGGAGCAGCGTGGTGGATTAAGCTCCAAGCCCCCTCATCCTGAGGAGAGGGCTAAGCCCCTGCAGTGGGGCATGATGGGCTAGTGGAATGGAATAGTATAGCAGTTCATAGATTACACCTACCTTTCAAACACCTACGATAAGCAGTGACAATAGTCTCTGAGTAAAATGCAACGCATTTATTCTATATTAACCCTTTCGGCAGACATAACAATTTTTAAAGCATCCTTATGTATTATAGTTTAGACAATTAGATAATTTTTTATAAATAATATTCTACCCCGTTTGTAGGTGATATTTAGATGGAGAGTCTGGTAATGTCAAGTATGATCCCGTCCATTCTAGGTCATAAAATATATTTAAAAAAAGTATAACCGAAAGAGAACAAATATTGACTTATCACCTGCATACCTAATCACCTTTCTGAATTTTCAGGATTTAGTCCCCATATTATCAACATCGACCTGCGAATGTACGTGCGAACCTTGTCCCGAAGGTACAAAGATATGCCCAAGTAGTCACATGTGTCTGAAACTGGAGTCTTGGTGCGACGGTTTAATGGATTGTCCGGACGACGAGGAAAATTGTACTACGACCACCGCTTTACCAAGTACAATAACTTTAGAAACTACTGTCGCTCCAACTACTACGAATACAGCTGTAGTCACTACCGTAGTGCCTAAACGTAAGTAAATTGTTTTTTTTTTAAATGGTTTTATTTAGCGTTGATAATACACACATACACGTATGACTTTTGACTGACCGATCGGTCTAGTGGTCGGTAGTGCCGACTACAGATCCATAGGTCGCAGGTTCCATCCCCGCCCGCGACTATTTGTATGCATGAACATGTCGAACATATGATAGCCGAGTAGTAGCGAGTTCGCTTCTTGTTTAGAAGGCCGTGGTTCGAATCCCAGTGGCCAATGACTTTTTTCTGACTTATGTACATAAATTATCACTGACTGTACATCGGAGAGCACGTTAAGCAGTCGGTCCTGGTTGTCCTCAATAGACGACAGTCGTTAAAATTCACCAACTTGCATTGGAGCAGCGTGGTGGATCAAGCTCCAAGCCCCTTCATCCCGAGGGGAGGCCTAAACCCCTGCAGTGGGGCTTTAATGGGCTGATGGTATAGTATGAACGTGTCTAATTGTTCTGTGTCTGGGTGTAAAATATCTGTCGTATATGTGATAATAATAATATTTCAGTTTAACATTCAAGACTCTGCTTAATTTAGGACAAAGTTACCGTGTGTAAGATGTCGCAGATATTATGATTATTTTTTAAAGTTTATAAGACGTACCTCATACTATCCGATGTATGCACTTCTGGAGTTTGGATTTTGAACATATTTTAACATGAAAAAAATAATCGTGTGTGGTGTGCGTCATCATGACATAGCCAACGAAGACGATACCTTTACCATCGGAAGTACTCAAATATCTTTAGAAAACATGATTTTAGCATCTAAAATCGTACTTTTTTCTTAACTTTTATATTGTGATTGAGTCATAAATTTTATAACAAACTGCGCGATTCGGAACTTTCAAAAACCGTGCAATTTCGGATACGAAAATTATGGCTTACGAAGACACCAAGTATTTCCACTGGTGATGATAGCACACATTCGTCATAACTAGTACGCTTGTGTCGAATAAGCTGGGTCAATGTGTTATCTTTTATTAGCATTTGGTACGAGAGAAATTGAAAATGAGGGTGTGTGTAAATTTACACAAGTAACCGTTTTATTTTCGATATAGTTTTAACTACACAATTAAAATGATTCTCATATTTCCTTCCACAGAGGAATGTCCAAAAGTGGAATGTCCACCGGGTTATTTTGTCCGCTACACGCGTACGACTCCACCTCGTTCATCTGGATCCACCGTTTCGGACTTACCACCGCCGAGGCCACGTAAAACGTACCAACGGTATTATAGAGGCACCAAAGGCGGTGGAACTAAGGGTGGCGGTAGCAAAGGTGGTGCTGCTAAAGGAGGTTATTCAGGTAGGTAGATTCATTTTGAAATTTATTTTTGATGTATCACATAAAGTTTAACCAGTGTTGGTCATATAAACGCTTGAAAATCTTCTTTTTACGATTACGACTTCATTACAAAACATCGACTATTCTCAATTTTTTATGAATATAATATGCATGTATTATACATATGAGCCTTCCGTAAGATATTTCCAGGATATTCAGGAAACATAAACAGACGTTTACATGGATTACACATATCTTATTCACATATTCTCTGAATGATACTGCCAACTGTATCAAAATTTGTTGCGTAGTTTAGAGAAATTTTCTGTGTTTATATATTGAATTTTCTGCATTTGTTTTTAATTTCGCACCGAACAGAATTTGACGCAGTATGAATGCCTTTAATGACATATTCCGCGTGGCGATTACATGGTTTTTTCGAAAATGTGAAAACGCTATCCATAACATAATTTTTTTTAAAGCCGCACGGTACCGTTACAGGTAAATCATATCCGATCCTACATACGAGATATTTCAATTGGATTTTCGCTTAGTTTTTATCTTTGCTCTATGTAAAAAAATATATTAGGCGTTTTAATACTTGACATTGACGTATACATTTGTTTGATCGATTGGCCGAGTGGTTAGCAACCCTAACCGTGAAGCCAAAGGTCGTGGGTTCGATTCCCGCACGGGAAAAATATTTATGTGCATGAACTTGTTTATTTGTTCCGTGTCTGGGTGTAAAATATCCACGTATTATTATAAAGCATATTTAAATATGTATATCAGTTGCCTTGTACCCATAGTACAAGCTTTGCTTAGTTTGGGACTAGATAGCGCTGTGTGGAATGTCTCAAGTATTATTAGGTATAATAATAATAATAATCATTTTATTATCATTATAACTTGTCACAACTAACCGAAAAAAACTGCATTTATTACTTTATAAAACTTTTATGTTCAGAAGCGTTCTGCTTGTAGCAATTGAACGACTCAAATTAAATTTTCAATAGATTATTTAAAATTTAATTTGAGTCGTTAAATTGCTACAAACGGTTTTTTTATTTTCCTCTGTTAGAAAATATATGTCAATTACTATAGTCGCGTCTTATGTATAAGCTTACTATACCATTCTTTTTTTATGCTTTCTTAATAATCAGTTTTGCTTTTGTGTTTCATGATCGAAAGGTGGCTTGCCAAGCTTCCAACGCCCAAACCAAGCGTTCACGCTCGATAAACCGCCTGTGGAAAACCTGTCGCAGAATACTACAAAAGAGTGCCAGCAATTCAAATGTGTACCAAACTTACCCCCACTGATACCGGGAGTGACACGTCAACCAATAGTGTGTTCCGCGCCAAAATGTCCGCCTAACTACGCACTGACTATAGACATTACGGCGGACAAGAAAGAACCTTGTCCACAGTAAGTATGAGAGGTTTTCTCGAAATTTTTGAATCAAAAATTTCAAGAAAGAAATACATGTTAAAATTTACATCCTTTTTATAGATTGGTTTGTGGTAACCGAAATGTCTCGATTTTTTAGTCATGTATCTTTCATTGTGTTGTCGTGTTAAACGGATATGCGCTTATGCGTGTTTGTGTGCGGAATTTTGCAGCATACACTCACAAAAACGCGTATCCATCCAACGCGACAGGATAAAAAGTCATGACAAAAGATCGATTAAATCTCTAGCAAAAATTTTAGATTTTATAAATTGCAACAATTTTTAATACCATAATGAAAGTAATAAAACAGAAAATATACATTATCTCAATGAAATAATAAAATTGATATAACTTAAGATTATTTATTTTAGTTGAAAAATTATGCATTCTAATAACAAAGGATTGTGCCCTTGCGCCGTATGCAATTTACCCAAGTAATTATTACGTGACTATAAGCTCTTTTAAATTGAAATATGTCTCCAATAATCTCATTTTTTGAAAATTGTTAGTAAAACTAAATATTTTTAAAATAGCGACATTTTCAGAATGTAGCATATACATGTGGCGCCATCTTTATATGTTCAACGGTTGTCAAAATGTAGTATTTATCTACTCATCAATAATTTATTATTTTGTTAGATACGTCTGCGTTCCGCCGATAGAAAGGCCAGTTTTCTGCAACGTAACAGGGCGAACTTTCAACACGTTCGACGGCTCTGAATACAAATATGACATCTGCTTTCACATATTGGCCAGAGAGAATAGATTCAACACTTGGACTGTACTAGGTAAAAAGATTTTATAAATTATATGACTGGGCTGTGAGGTCGCACTGACTGATTGGCCGAGTGGTTAGAGACCCTGATTGCGAAGTCAAGGGTGGTGAGTTCGATTTAGTGGAGTATGTAAAAATGGATTTTGTTTGCGTTTGATGTTTACTACTAGCCTCCCGCCCGTGGCTCCGCTCATGTGGACTACACAGTTATACCGGAACTCTTTTTTCCGAAAAGAAAAGTAGCCTATGCCAGTCTTCAGCTTTAAACAAAACATCAAAAAAGTCTAAGCAACACATACAAATTTCAATTTTACAATGTGTTTTCGCATTAAATCCTTAGTATTTTCTTATTTAGGTATATTATTTTTAATGCTTTTTTGATAATAAGAAAATACTAAGGATTTAATGCGAAAACCCGTTGCAAAATTGAAATTTGTATGTGTTGTTTAGACTTTTTTGATGTGTGTATATCTATACAAAAAACTTTGCGGTCCCGGTAGAACTATGTAGTCTACACAAGCGGAGATGTGGCCGGAAAGCTAGTTTGAAAATTAAATAGAGCCCTTTACTCGCTGATAATGTAACTTTTTATAGGTGAAAGAATATTTGAAATCAGTTTAGTAGTTTTTTAGGTTATCCATATCGAACAAAAAAAAGTATAATATTTACTTTTTATAATATTAGTGTAGTTACTGAAATGCGACTTTCAAAAATATAGATATTTTAATTATATTATATAATTTAAGTATATAAAATAAAATAAAATAATTATTTAATTATTTTTCAGTGAGGAAGAAGTGCACAGTCGATTCTTGTGTCAACGAATTGCTGGTAAGGCAAGACGATGAAATGATTTTAGTGAAACCGAATCTTATGATAGAGTACGACAACTATGAGTACACATACGAACAGACAAGCATGATATGTTTCCAAAAGAATAGCTTCGATATCAGCAAACTAGGTAATGGCCTAGCGATGAAGTCAAGGAAATACAATTTCATTGTTTTCTATTACACCAATGGCGATATAAAAATTGGGGTGAGTGTTTAAACATTCTTTCGTAAACATATTAGTTAATCGATTTATTTAGTTTCACTACAAAGATTAAAGACGTGATCAAATAAATATATGTTTAAAAATATAAATTCACTATTAAAAAAAACTAGAAAACCGGTTAAGCACCAGTCAGAATCGCGCAACGATGCTACCACCACCCAATATGTTTTTGGTACATATTTACCAAAAGAAAAGTTTTGTTACATTCAGTTCTGGATACTTGACTAGTTTTACTCTAGAGTTTACATTATAATAATAGGTTTGATTTGTTACTATAGAACCAAAACTATTAAATTAATTATATTAATTTATAGGTTATGAAAACACATTTAGGATCAGTAGACGGCCTTTGCGGCGCGTACGACGGCGATCCAACCAACGACAGGAGTCTGCCTGGTGGCCAGGTTGCTCTCAGTATAGATGAATTTGGAAGATCTTGGGCGAAGCCTGGCCTGCGAGAAGACGCCTGTCGCACCAAAGTCATACCACCAGAAGAACAAAAGCAGACTTGGGAAACTTGCAGCGCTGTCACGTAAGATTTTTTTAATTTATTATAATTTAGCGTGATTTTCATATATTTCATCCTCACTCGATCAATACAATTCAATTTGCTGTTAATGTTATGCCCCAAATTGAAACATATGTAATAGACAAGATGTTTTTTATTTTTATTTTTAGTAGACTATAATGTTTTCGCGAAAGCGGCGTTTTTAAGATGTCAAATACCTATTAAAACTTGTACATGTGGCACCATCTTTATATGTTACACAGTTGCATGCGAATATTTTTATTTCAAGCAAAACGTATATCTCCGAAATAATATATATTACGTTTTTTTTTAAATATATCTTTATTTATGACTTAGACCAAATAGGGCATGTCGGTATATAGCTTTTAACAAATGATTATATTACCAAGCGCTCTCTTTACTACTAATGGGATATTTTTTTATTTAAAAACAATGATTGAATGAATTTAACCAAATTAATAAATTCGTTTTCTTGAGGATGTTTTAAATTTGCTTAATATATCTGCCAAAAGGTATAATTTATTAGAACTTATATGTTGCACAATTTTTTTCCTAACGTGTTTCAAAGTTTATATTTTTGGTTAAAATTGAATTTAAGGTTTATTCAAGACAGATGTAGTAATAGCGTTATCTCTTGTAAAGGGTAATAACTAGGTACTTAGATACCGCCAAAGTATCTGTGGCAAAGTATAACAACTAATTCGATGTCAGTTTATTAAAATCGAAATTAAAGGTATTTCTTAAGGGCTAGTCTTTCTTATTGTTAAACAGATAATAAATAGTGTAGGTCAATCCTGAACTTTGTTATTCAGTCTATTGATTAATTCGAATCATTCTAAACAATCTAATCTCAAAATACTTTTACAGCGAAGCTCCTCTATCAGAATGTGCGAAAGTACTAAATCTAGATTCGTGGCGTGGTATATGCTTGGAAAAGATATGCGAGTGTGCCGATGTAGTCATCAATGGTACTCAAAAGACCCGGGAAGAATGCCGTTGCGAATTACTTGAACAATTCGTGGCCGAATGCCTTGCTGCAGATCGGGATATCGATTTGTCTAGTTGGCGTATGGAGTTGAATTGCCGTGAGTGGCCTTTTTTTGTGGCTTATTAGTTTTCTAGTTTATTCTTAGTTTAGCCATCAGTTTATTGAGAACGTTCTTCTCAAAACAATATAAAATAGGACGAATTAATATTTAGTGTATTCTACATTTTTTAGTTTAAACTTACTTTTGGTTTACAGCCGCCGAATGTCCCCCGCCACTAGTTCACTACGACTGCTTCAGAAAGAAGTGTGAGCCAACTTGTTCTAGTTTAGGAACGGTGACCAAACAGTGTCCAGTGGAAGATGGTCAGTGTTTCCCTGGCTGTTATTGCCCTGAAGGCAAACTAAGAAAGGGTGATGATTGCGTAACTCCTACAGAATGTAGAGACTGTAAGTATACAATTCTTTATTTGTATGTACAATATAAGTAAACGTGTGCAAGAAGGATGTTGTTTTGAAATAATTCTGAATTAATTAAATATCTTTACATTTCGTGTGAATATGCGAATTACATTAAAATAAAATGTAATTATAATAAAAATATAATTAAAACTAAATAATTAAAATATTCATATTTTTTATCATGCTTTCACGCCGTCACTATTAGAGTAGAGGTCCTCCTCAACATTTAGTTAGGAGTTTGAAACATAAGCTCCTTACATTAGCCCAATGCGGATTTTGGGCTGTTAACTACTCCCGTCACAGAAGTGGCGTTGGTGACGGATCTTGTGATATTTATTTGATTTTAGTTATTGTAAGTTAAAAACTTCTTGGTCAATACGCCTATTATCGGTATCGACATTTGTATCGGGATGTTCAGCTCTTTCAGTATTTTACGTTCATTTAAACAAAATCTGACTTTTATTGTAATTTGTAGATAGATATTTCATTCACTGCCATGATATTCAAAATCATTAAAACTCATCTCAATTTTAATACTCCAAATATAATAGCATTTAATAACTAGTTTTTAGAATTTTTAATACAAATATGAATAGAACTATAAATACTAGAAAATATAGAATTAAATTATGAATCGCTAAACACTTGCTGCTAATACAGACATACATTCAGCAGGTTTTAAAACATGAATACTTTCAATAAAGATATAGTTTCCCACTTACAAGGAGATCTATCAACAAATACATAAATAAAAGTTAAAATACGTTTATCAAAAATTTTAGGCATATGCAACGGTGTCGGGAATCCCGCTAAATATGTAACATTCGAACGTGACGATCTACCGTTTGGCGGCAATTGCACATACCTCGCTACCAGAAACAAAAATGCTACTGGTCACCATAAATTCGAGGTACGTTTATATTCTAAACATTCCACTTGATTTATTTTTGTTACATTTTAAATAATATCTGGTACAATATTGCATCTAGACATACCTACATAGATAATTTGTAATTTGTGCGTGGTACATTTTGTGAATTAGATTATATAATTACTAGGGAACGCCCACGGTTTCGCTCGTGTGAGCCGCACGATTGTATTATTCAACTTAATTAATTATAATTTTAATTATTATATTTAACACAAATATTAGTCATACTTATTTTTTTAACAGGAATAAAGTTTATGACTTTTATCTTCTACTTTCCTTTTCACTTCTTCTTTTATTTGTTTTCTTCTCCGCCCCACCCTTGCTGTAACTATACTTAATTGAAGTGTATTTCCGGTAATGCAGCGTAAGTGTAGTGTGTATTCTAGTGTTTATCTCATATTATTCCTACTTCTATACAAATGAGTATAGAATCAAACATGTCACTATTAATGAGGACAATTTCATTTCTACTGCTTTCAAATTGATATAATGTATATTTTGACAGGTGTACTCAACAAATGGACCATGCGAAAATAGTACTGGAATTGTTTGTACCAAAACGGTTCATCTTCTGTATGAGAAGAACATTCTGCATGTCCAGAAAAATAATGAAACTGATAAGGTAAATGATCCATATTTTTAGGGTTCGGTGACCAAATGATAGAACAGAAGAACCCTTTTGATTTTGTCAAGTCCGTCTCTCCGTCCGTATGTCGTAGTCCGTATGCTTTTCTTTCCATAAATTCCGATGATATTTCATACACAGTCTTATATGAACCGACTTACGATCTAGCAGAAAAATTATGGAAACTAAATTACTTAGAAGTTGTTGTCCATAAATGAAACTAAGGGATGTAAATTTGTTTTGAATTAAAATGAAGACCGAGTTCCTAAAATCATTAGAAACCTGTCTCCCCGCCTTCTAACTTTTCTACTGTACTATTAAAAAACTTTAAAAAAAATACAGAAACGAATACTTATAACCGCTTCCGTAATTTTTAGTTAAGAGCAAACTTAATTTTGTGATAACTTTTGTTTAAGCCATAAGTTTGTTAATCGAAAAATGCTACAGAACCCTATGTAGTATGCGTGTCCATCACACAGTTAACCCGTTTTTTTTTCTTAATGATATCATTTATACTTATTATTTTGATTTATCTAAAGTATAATCATTAATAATTTATGTTTTCCCCAGCTGGAAGTAATAATGAATAACAAACAAGTATTCAAGTACCCAGTGAAAAACGATTGGGTCTCAGTCAATTTAGTGAATGGACAAGATGTGAATATCCTAGTACCAGATATACAATTAGAGGTATATAATTAGAAATAAAATTATTTGTTTATTTCCTCGGTAGTTTTAAGTGACTGATCTCTAACATTAAGCGCTGTGATAATTATTTGGTAGCCGACTTGAAAACATCATAGGAACTTCTAACATAGATTTCAGTATGACGCCTAAAAAATTAGCCGGAAATGGTTTTCTTAACACAACGCAGGCTAGATTACAGCGGAAGGCAAAATGCTAAATAAAGTGGTGCTTTGACCAGGATTCTGAATTCTGGAATACTACAGTCCGATTTATACTGTTATATTCACTTTTCGTGAACGTTTGCTGGAAGTCGCTGTGGTGGTTTTAATATATTAAATTTAATTCAGAATCTTGATAATTGAATTGTAAATTTGAAAAATGTCCATTAACTGTACTAATAATTAAAATTGACAGATCACGATTATACAAGCCAAAATGGAATTTATAATCAGATTGCCGTCGTACTTGTACGCCAATAAAACTGAAGGATTATGCGGCACCTGCGCTGGGTACAGTGAGGAACTTATCATGCAAAATGGAACTGCCACAGATATTCTTGAAGATGTAAGTAATTTTAGAATGACTAAAAATATGAAATATACTATTCAGCACGGCCTATATGGCGTTTTGAATTGAAGCCGATTTTAATTTAATTTTATGATAAATTATTTGTATGAAGTACGTGTTTAGAATTTTTCCGACGCGGTAAATTTTTTTGATAAAGGAGTTTATTTCAACCTATACAGCCATTTATAAAAATAGTATATATTGGAAGTATATCCCAACACTAACAAAACTTGTTATTAAGGCATTTGTCTGAAATACATTGGAGCTGAGTAATTTTATGTATGTACTTAATTAAAAAAAAAAAAATTAAATCAAAGTGTTTTTATTATTATTATTATTATATCTATACTAATATTATAAAGCTGAAGAGTTTGTTTGTTTGTTTGAACGCGCAAATCTCAGGAACTACTGGTTCAAATTGAAAAATTCTTTTGGTGTTGGATAGTGTATTTATTGAGGAAGGTTATAGGCTATATGTATAAAATCTGTTTGTCTGTCTATTTGAGCAAATCTCCAAAACGGCTAAACTGATTTTAATGAAACATCACAGATATGGAAAAGAAGTGATCAAAAGTGACATACACTACTTTTTGTATGTCTGTATGTACGTCCATCTGTCTATTCGAGCTAATCTCCAAAACGGATAAACCGATTTTAAAGAAATTTTATGGGTATGAAAAGAAGGTAGTTAAAAGTGACATACGCTATTTTTTGACCGTCTGTCTATCTGTACGTCTATATGTCTATTCGAGCTAATTTCCAAAATGGCTGAACAGATTTTAATGAAACTTTGCAGATGTGAAAAAAAGTTGTAAAGAGTGATATCAGCTACTTTTTGTGTCTGTCTGTCGTTTGTCCTCACTGATCTATCAACGTAGATAAGCCGAAACTACTAAGTCTAGGAAGCTGAAATTTAAAACAGAGGTATATTTTATAACGTATTAATTTTCTGAGATAGGAATATTTGGAAATTTCAAATTTAAGGAAGAAGAGATGGAAGGGCTTTGTATGACAGTCTTTGTTCTTTAAACTTAGAAACATAAAAATTTTAACCTAAATAAATAATGATGTGTTTCAGGGTTTTTAAATTTGCACATTTTAAGGGTGGGAAACGGGAGGTGAAAAGTATGGGAGTATCGGTTTTTTTAAAGGAGTGGGGAGAATGAAGATTGAAAGTTTGAATGGGTGTACTCAATATTAGTGTCAGCAAAAAGAACGTATAAACCGTTTCGAATGTTAATACTACCTAAAACAGAAATGTGTAGTCTACGCAAGCGAAGCTGCGGGCGGTCGCTATATAATATAATCGGCTTGTCTAAGCAACGGCCTTACATCTGGACGTAGATAGACCCATTAGCGAAATAATTTTTGACTGCAAAAGCTTTTTATTATTGATTTAAAATAATTGTTAACATAGTTAATAAGCCCCAGCGTGAAATTTATTAAGTAGGTAGTTCGGAATTTGGAGCACCATTAGCAAAACTATTCATGGCAAATAAAGAATTGGAAATTTTCAGTACGGAAACAGCTGGCAAGCTGGTCCTGAGGAATTGAAGTCATTGGACTTACCACGACAGGATCAATGTGGAGAGATTGAACAGGAATGTGCGACACCATCGACTGATCAAGATTTATGCTTTAATATCTTTAATGTTGACAAGTTTGGCAAGGTGAGATCTAATTAAAAAACCGCCCAAGTGCGAGTGGGACTCGCACACGAAGGGTTCCGTATCACTGTACGGCTCCCCATATAAAACGATGCCATAGTGTAGAAAGTAAACAAAGCAAATATCACTTATACCACGAACTTCGAATGTAGCAGATTAGAAGGCGCACGCTTTTGCTAAAAATGACTCAAAGCCGACAAATTTCGACAACCCTATTTACTTTTAAAAAAAATATCGGTATCTACTTTTTATTCAGTAGTATGTAACTAGATGTGACGGGTAATATACAAAGCCGCGGTGGGCGAAGATCATCTAGGTAACCAATCACGTGGGCCATACACGCATTCTGCCCGTCTCCATTTCTCATCCTATGGCTCAAATGTAATAACTTTGATTTTCGAACTAAATGGTCAGCATTATTCCACCAATGAACAAATTCAAACACAGACAAGTCAACCTTATAGACCACGCTTTGACAGGGAGTAGCATTCGCCAAGGTTATGTAGTGACACTACATAACTACGTCACTAGTGAGCCGTCAGTTGGAAGCACGTCGGAAGCCATTAAATTGTCAATTTTGAACGAGCCAATGAAAACTAGCCGACCTCTCCCCGCACCCCGCCATTTTTTGGCGATTTCGTTTTCGTACTGACGTTTATTAAAGCGTGGTCTAAAGGTTGACTGGTCTGTGAATTCAAAGCTCCATGACGTATAACCACTTTGTAATCATTTTTTATATAATTTATATTGAATTAAAAAAAATACTTTATTAATAACTCGACAGTGTCACGCCCTAGTCGATCCCAAGAGCTACGTTGAATCTTGTCAGCAAGAATTATGTATTAATCCAGAGGCGGATTTGTGTACGATATTAGAGAGATACGCCGCAGAGTGTCGCCGATCAGACGTCTGTCTCGACTGGAGGACGACTGATCTGTGTCCTTACCCATGGTTAGTACCAATGAAATTGTGTAACAGAGTTGAAACCCGTGAGCAGTTATAGTAAAATTTTTTGCTCCTTGTAAACTCGATCATAAATAGCAATATTGCTTTCCCTTTTTCCTTACCAAGTGTTGGCCAAACGCCGTACATATTTCCAGCGCAGGGGTCGAAAGCCAAGGGTCGCAACCCTTATCTCTGAGCAGATTATCCTTATCACTGACTTCCGGCCCCACCACTTTAGTACGGCTCCAGGTTTTTCGACATTTATTTTTAATCATCTACACACTATAACAAAGCCGTACATTAATAATTTGTCGTAATTTGTACCTGAGAAATACCATTCACTCACGTACTCACCTGTACCGCTCAGAAATGACGGCATAGTGCTCAGAGTTATTTTCTGATATAGTAACACCCTTCTAAGCGTTATTTACGGTGGTTCATTTCACATGTAAATTTTTTCCACGGGCTTGTAGTCTATAAAGACATTTTATTTGAAAGAAATAAAAATATCTTTGATCTAATAATACAATATAATTTTTTTAAGACACTTCCAAACTAAGATTCTATGTGAATAAATTAAGCCAACGGGCACTTTTCATTTTTCACCAACAGTAAAAATTATTTTCTGAAGGCTGTTAGTTGATATTTCATGTCCTAAATCTATGACACGCAATTGATGTATTTCAGCTCGGGTGATTTCATTTACCGCCCTTGCGTCAAGTGTCAACCGACGTGTGAGGACTACGAAAAACTTGCGGTGGACCCTAGTAAATGTGACAAACAGATATCTGAAGGATGCTACTGTGCAGAGGGAAAGGTAATTTATCATTCCAAAATATTGGATTCAAGCAGCTATTCTTTAGCATCATCCTGTCCTCTTTCGATACGACATGATATATGCTACATACGTCGCAACACGCCCAGTTTGCTGACGTCCGTGGTACTAATGGTGAAAATTTGTCTTAATCTCGGAATTAGAGACTCTTAGAAGTCGTCTGAGTTACTTGATATGTGTAGGAAAGTCCATCTTTTACCACTTGAAACCCGACGTGAAATTGCATATATTTCGTTTATATAAAATCTGACGACAGGTAAGATTGATTGTCCGCGTCTGCTCAGTAAATTGAAATTTGTAGTTCCTAGTCGGTGCCGGCACCATCTTGCACTATCCCTACCGCGAGCAACCACTAATTACAGACAAAACAGCTTCTTTTATAGAGCAAGTAAAAATTTCAACATTAAAAATACTGCGTTAGATTTAGACATATTTGGTAGTGTACGGTCAGCTAGACATTTACTTAGTGATGAGTTTTTCAGGCCAGTGCAGTTTGGAACCTTTAATTAATTTTTTTCTTTAGTTTTTAAGTTTTCATTGTTTCATTTCATATACATTTCTATTCCCATTGTTGGTTCTAGTATTGTGCAATATGTGTCATAATTCTTATCTAATTATATTATCCAAGAGTTACTTTTATTAAGAGGCGTTTATGCTTCTTGGCTTATTATAATTATAGTGTTTCTACCTGTGAAAACCTGTAATTAGTTACTTGCTATATACTAATATTATAAAGCTGAAGAGTTTGTATGTTTGTTTGTTTGTTTAAACGCGCAAATCTCAGGAACTACTGGTTGAAATTGAAACATTATTTTTGTATCGGATAGTCCATTTATCGAGAAAGGTTATAGGCTATTACTACGTCATGCTACGACCAATAGGAGTGGAGCATCAATGAAAAATGTTGCAAAATCGGGCAAAATTATTCCTTTTCAGAGCTTCCGTCGCGCGCGCTGCCTAAACGGTTGATGTTAAGCAAAAATCATGTATTACGGAATTGTACCCCTTTATAAGTTCTAACCAAAAGTCCGCGACAGCATATGTGTATCTTTTAAGGTTGACTTACTATAACCTTTTTCATGGTAATCAAATTTGTTCTAACGTAATGCATTATTTGCGAAGATGTTTTTTAAACATGATAATAATCCTTATCAAATTAAATACGTTAGATATCTATATTATAATTGCCTTTTACACCATACAATTTAAATTAATATTTTAGCAGTTATCAAAATATTAAAACTATAGCGGGAGAAAATAAATTCGCTATCTGCCTCTGATCGTTATCTTCTTAGTTTCAAACCACGCAATGGACTTTGATACGGTTGTCAGTAATATCTTATTTTTCTTATTTTCTTATAATCTATTAACCTTTATTTATATTACTACATAAGGTTGTGAACTGATGGTTTTCCTAATAAATAATAAATAAATAAGGGTGTAATGGTTGGCAGATCAAAATTCCAGTATAGAATAATATTAACAATAAAGTTTATTGCATGCCACAGAATCATTATAGACGTTACAGTCGAAGAGATAACTCAACAATTGACACAAAATTCTTCACCCATTGTCACATAATACTTTTAGAATAAAAATACAATCAGTACAAGATCGTTTCAAGTATTTCTTCAGTATTTAAGTAATTTAAGTATTTTTAAGTTTTAAGTATGTTCAGACGATTAAGTTCAAAATGGCTTGAGAGATATCAAAAGAAAATTTCGTTGAAAAAGCAAGTATACTAATTCCTTAGGAATATGATTCGGTACTTGTTTTATTTAACTTAGAGTATTTTGAATGTGGTGGCCGAATGGTTAAATGGCCTTTCATACAGAGATTGTGGGTTCGATTCCCGCAATGGGCGTGTTTAATAATTAGTTTATAATTTATAAAAACTAAAATTAAATGTCACAAGCTGTGCCGGCATCGTCACTCCTCACACTATACCCAGTGTTGTGGGCTTAAGGTCCAAAGAGCCTGATATACAAAGATACCCAAAGAAAATTATATTAAAAAAAAACAGTACGAAAGTAGACAATAATATCTAAAGACTTGTGATTTAAAAAACACGATTAATAAAGAAGTCTCTATAAAAAATCGAAAATCTGACTCTAAAAAATCCTATACTATATTTTTATTATGTGGTTTATCTTTAAATTTTTTTTAGTATAATTACTAGTACGTTGTGAAAACAGTTTTTGAGATAAGTTATTAGAAATGTAATCATAAACAAAAATAAGGTTTGTGCCTTGGGTTATATTTTCGTGAGAGTCAATCACTAGTCATCTCGATTTGACGCACGCTTTGGTCGCTACGAATGTGGGAAGCGACAGCAAATTTACATATTTTCTTGTGGCATTCTGGGTCTTAAGCAGTGGAGGCATAAATGGATGATGATAATGATGATGATTTTGAATGTAAACAGGTCCGTGTGAACAACACTTGCATCGAACCCACGAAATGCTTCCCTTGCGATGCGGAGCATTATGCCGGAGACGAGTGGCAGGTAAAATCTTCGTTTTTAATTTACATTCGTAGAATAGTTGTAATAGTAGAGTACGTCAAAGCATGCTGGAGGCAAGCATTTCGCTTTGCACTCAGTAAGGCGTGGCGTTTTGCGAGACTTGCGAGCAGAGAAGTGGCGTGCACGCCTATCCACCACAGCCGCACCACCGCTTCACTAAGGATGTTATCATTTATTATGTACGCACCTTAGCATGCCCCAACAAACGTCAAAAGTTTGAATAATAAGTCTGACTTAGGTTGGCCGAGTAGTTAGAGACCCTAACTGCGGAGCCGAGAGTCGCGGGTTCGATTCCCGCCCGGGACAAAAATTTGTGTGCATGAATCTGTTTATTTGTTCCGTGTCTGGATGTAAAAGTATCTATATACATATATATTATTAATAAAAGGATATTTAAGTATGTATGTAATTTGCCTAATACCCCATAATACAAGTATAGTACTTTATTACTTTGGTACTAGATAGCGCTGTGTGGGAAGTTCCACATATTATTGGTACAAGTCAATCACTCACTGGATGATTGTGAATACAAACTTGTACACTTCTACAGGAAGACGCGTGCACAAAATGCAGTTGCACCAAAGCGCCGAACAAGAATGCGACCCACGTGTCATGTTCGGTGCAAGGTTGTGTCACTCCGGTATGCAACGACGGCGAAGACATGATTGAAACACCGCAAGAGTTAGGAGCGTGCTGCAAGAAATATGTGTGCGGTAAGTTATAGTCAATCACAGATCATCAATAGATACGTGAATATGCCATTTCTATTAGATATGGTATACTACAACAACGAAGTCTTGAGATTGTCTTGGCTTCGTGTTGCTTTACGTGTCGCGGAGTTATGGCTGGTAGTGAATTAGATCCACTACACTAGATCCAAATACTGGATCTAGTAGCGGGCGTGCATCTTAACTCTTACGCCGAGCAAGACGGCGCCCTTAAGGTACCGCCCGTCAAAGGCAATCACGCACCGAAACGTTCTCAATGCGTCCGATCCGCGTTTATTTCAAAGCCTAACACTACGGAGTATACCTAGGTTGAGGTTATCATTTAGCTGGTCGAACTGCACCTTCCGTGTTGTCCCAACCCGGAACTATCTGCGCAGTAGGTCAGGTGCACAGTTGTCTGCATATAAATTCGGCCCTCAATAAAAAAAGGCGCGCGCCTTTCGATCATTTATGTGCTCAATGAAGCGATTTAAATCGCTTAAGTGTTGATAGCCTCCATGTACGGTATATTTTTTAATTACAATTAAGGAATACAGTTTCCAATACTAAATTAACTCCTTTTAATAAAACTTCATTTAATGATAATTAAGTTTGTTTATTTCAAGATTACTTACATAAAAAAAAATACATCAGTCTACTCTGTTCTATTCATTGGCTAAACTTTTAACTACGTCAGGAGTTGGGAAGGTCAAATAAAAAGTTCAAATCAACCCAGATGGAGACAAAACAAGACAAGAAGTAACCTGGCTTATATGTAAATGATAAAAACAAATAGCATCCCAATAAATTACCTATTCTATATTAATTATAGGGTATTTGAAATTTCAGTTCTAAAACCACAGGAGAATGTAGTTTGTGATGAAGCCAAGAAGATTACGTGCGGATTTGGCCAAGTGTTGAAACAAAGGACTACCAACAATGGATGCAAGGAATTTGTATGCGGTAAGCAACTTGAAAAATGGGAAAATACTCTTAACATTAATAATAGGTTAACAAAAATTACAAAAATATAAATTTCTTCCAGAATGTTTCTTACTACTTGGTTACTATTAATACTACTTGGTTACTATTAAGATTGGACGTTTGGTAGTTGAGCTGCATCTTTCGTTACAGTGTGACCATTTTTAGTAAATTTTTACTGTTTAGTACTTTTAAGGGTTGAAATAAAAATTATAGACAGTTTAATAGTTTTCAAAAATCAAATAGTAATTTCCAATTTTATTTAATACAATTTTGTTAAATGTATCCTGAAATAATTTTCAATATAATTCATAATTGTCTTTTCTGATTTCTAACAATAACGTATTCATATTATTTCGTGTGTATTAGTATTTTTCTTCGATTATACAATAGCAACTCTCTATTCACTCTACTTCGTTCATCTACAAAATAATATTTAAACGCAATTTCAGGTTTTTTTTTTAAATAGAGAATGTTGTTTTAATTCTATGATTCTACAAGAGCAACACTACCAGCCCTGTTATTAGTGCTCAGATCGAAAACATCCAGTCTTAATAGTGACGTAACCGTGTGATATTATAGACTAATCATTTAAGCATCCAATATCATCTTCTATATCGCATTATTCGCGTTAAGAATACAACAGGTAAATTATTCAAACTTAGAAATGAATAGAAAACAATAAATTAGTTTGTTTACTAATAATCATTGTTGAAATACTATGAAATTCAATACTTATGTAATAGGATCGGTTTATGCTCTAATCCAGTTAAGAAGTTACTTGAAACAACTGTTTATTACAGAATGTAAGCCTTCAAGCGAATGCGAGCCACTGCCTAATCCCAACGATATTGAAGCCCTAGCACCGGGAATGGAAAGAGTTATAGATGACAGCGGGTGTTGTGCTTTAGCTCATTTGGTGTGTAAGCCCGCCTTATGTCCTGAACCCGCTGATTGCCCGGCTTTACATACGCGAAGTGTCAAAAATGTTACGGGAGTATGCTGTCCACAGTACTCTTGCGGTAAGACATATTTTTAAATGAAATAAAATTCATAACACAATATACACTGACCGATTGACCGAGTGGTTAGAGTCCGTAACTGCAGAGTCAAAGGTTACGATTACGATTAGATTCCCGCCCGGAATAAATATTTGTGCATAAACATGTCTATTTGTTCCGTGTCAAGGTATATATATATATGTATTATTTGATTTGATTTGATAGATTATAAAGAATATTTATGTATGTCAGTTGTTTAATACCCATAATACAAGCATAATGCTTGCTTACTTTATTTTATTTTATTATTTTATTTTATTTATTTAGGAAAACAGACAGCTTATATATTACTAACAATATAGAATGAGAACAAAATTTCTGTAAAGCCATTAAGTTGTTTTCACATATATGTTTACAATGCAACGAATGGAATAAACTTATAGCTAGTACAATCACAATAATAGAGAAGTAGAAATTACAATATAATTGACAAGTAAATTACAAAATAATATAAAAGCAAAATTACATATAAAAAAGAACAACAACTTCAAAAAACAAACAGTTATTCTGATAATTCTATGAGTCGCAGTATTCAAAGAAATCAGATGCTAGTGCTCGCCTCAATCCAGCAATAGTAGAAGCAAACAAATCAATTTCGGGGTGAGCCTCCACCAAACGATTAAATTTAGCAGGGGCTCTGCAAAAAAAGGAGTTACTACGATAGCTGGTGTGGGAGCGAGGAGTAGATAACAAAGGCATCGATCGTAGAATTCGGGACGGTGCATTAAAGTTAATATTACGAAGAAGGGGAGGGGAATCAATATAACAATTAACAATTCTATACAGGAGTATCATATCAGCTATATCTCTTCGTATATATAGAGGTAAAAAATGATACTTTCTACAACTAGCTGTATAATCGTCACCAACACACCCACTTCTATACCGCAAATTACGCAAAAATCTTTTTTGTATCATTTTAATTCTAGATGTATATCTATCATAGAAGGGACTCCATACCACTGAACCATACTCGAGGATGCTGCGCACATAACTGCAGTAAATAATTTTTAATGTTTTGATTTTAGTGAAACTTTTACAGCATCTTATAATGAAACCCAGAGGTTTAGAGGCTTTCTTAACTATACTATCGATATGTTGATCGAACATTAGTTTAGAGTCTTGATATACTCCAAGATCTCTCAGACAACCAACTTTGACCAATAGACAGCCTTTCAAAAAATAATTTGTGCTTACTATATTAGTATTGCGGGTAAATGTAATGGAATAACATTTACCCGCAGGGTCACAGTACTCTTCAAATCTTTTTAAATCATTTTGCAAAAGTAAAGTGTCGTAATCGCAATTAATAGTCTTAAATATTTTCATATCATCTGCATATAATAAGAACTCAGAGTGACGAAAGCAGCTACCTATATCATTTATAAATATAATAAAAAGCAAGGGCCCCAATAAAGACCCTTGAGGTACACCTGAAGGTATTAGATTCCATGAGGAGATGTAGCCGTTTATTGCAACAGCCTGAGTGCGGTCATATATATAGGACGTGAGCCATCTAAGTAAGCTGCCATGGATTCCTGCGCACAGTAACTTTGGTATTAGTCCCAGGTATTATGTATTATTAGTATAGATTGCGGTAAGTTAAATCGACTTATTTACAAAACATCTGCTTTGCATTTAGATTTACCCGAAGACAAGTGTATAGTGACACTGCAATGGGAGGCGAGTGCTAAAGGCGGGGAGAAACCGCGTGCTACCAGCAATACAGTTCTTAAAGATGTAAGTGCGCTTATGTGATTACTTTTGCTGCTTGACGGAATATAACGCTGATAGATACCGTAATAAACTCACATTATATTATTTTGATTTTCTTCATTGATCTTATTATTTATAATTTCGAAAACTGGTAACATTTATTTTATAGTGTGATTAATATAAATGATACGATTGACATATATTTGGGTAAATGTTTCTGAATGTACTGTCTGGGTTTATTATTTTCTGTGTATTATAAACGAAATTAGTCCATATATTAAATTAGAGAAGATCGCGAACAAGCAATAACGTTAATGAAACTGACAGATGCTATCTTTGATGAACAACCTGTTAAATGTATTCAATGACGCGTTTTAGACAATAAGCATCGAGACGGTTTGTTTTAGGTAATATTTCAATAATATTTTATTAATATATTCCAAATAAAAATAAATAACTATCATATTTAAAGAAAAAGTAAAAAAAATAAAATGTCTCCTGTTTACTTGTTAAGCAGCTTTTCATTAATATAAGCCCATTATAGCACCACAGTAATGTTTTATTTTATTGTGTTTGGGAAGCTTACAATCTAATTTACAAAATGTTTACTTGTGATGTGATGTAATGTGGTGATATTGTGGTAAAACATATACACTGACAACTGGAGGCTCTTATGTCGTTGTGTACTGGACACGCGTAGGAGGAGAAAGTGGTTGCAACGAGACAAGTATAGCTTGTTCAAAGGTTGTAATTCAATTGACTTACTAGCTTTTTTTTTGTTTTACCCTATGCGGTGGGAAGGGGGATTAAACACTACAGTTTCCAAGCGCCCGTGCGCGCGGGGTTGTGGGAGTTACACCCACTAAACAACCGCCTGAAGCAGAGTAAGAACGCGTGTCGTTAGCCCGAAAGCTGTAACGACTTCATCGGAGCGGCCAGGCGGCACACGAGAGTGTTGCCGGCGCCATGTTGTCGGGTTATCCCTAAGGGTTACTCGAGGCGAAATAATTTCATTGGCGCGAGCCTCCGGTTAAGATTTACGTTATTAATATAACGTGAAAAGTGTTTTATTGTTCACTCATTTGAGATGAGGTCAGTAGGGGGTGGGGGTGGGGGGCGCGGGAGCGCCCCTTCTTCGGGTTCGCCTTGAGAGTCGCCCGAAAAAGACTCATTAGTATGAATCAGCTGTTCGACTTCAAGAGTGAGGTCGTCGGCTGATCTGTCAGTGCATTCCGCGGTCTTCTTAGGAAATGATTAGGAGGATGTGCCTCGTAAGCGGCAGCTGAAACTATCAATGAATTGCTATGATTAGTAGCTCTAGTGAAAAAACGCTCTGATACGTCGTTCATGTATTTTGAGATTTTGGGGAGCTCTAAGTCTCGATGGAGAACTGAGTTTCTGACGTACCAAGGTGCGCCAGTCGCTCTTCGATACATATATATTTTTTCCAGTTGGATAGTATATGGTGGGACGGACCATGCCGCTCGTGTCGCTGTGAAGTCGTCGCCGGTAAACCTGCCTCGGTGTGCTCTCATGCGGAATGTCCCACTATATCGGCGAGCGAAGACATGGTAATGGAGCCCGAACTGGTGCCCTTCGTGTGCTGTCCTCGAGCTGTGCCGGTCGCATGTCGCCATGGAGATAAAATATACAAGGTGTGTATCGTTTAAAGATCATTAATTACTGTAGAAGCCCAACCAACCAGACTAATAGGCTAGTTAACAATTTTTTTTAATGAAAGTCTTCTAAATGTATTGTAAGAGTGAAATAATATTAAAAAATAAATCGTTATTAACAAAGTTATGAATGCTTAAAATGTCCGCTTAGACAGAGGAGGCGATACCGCACGGTATACGAGCCTAGGACGTCAGGCCATTTAAAATAATGTTGAATTTCGTTTTGCAAGAAAGAGACAAAGCTTAATTTTAATAACTTATAATAATTTCCATATTCGTCAACCGAAAGTAATTTTGTTTATAAATTTAGTTTTCGTATAAAGTCTATTTTTATTTTTTCATGATGAATATATTATATTTAATATTAGTTAAATATCCTATTGCAGGTGTAGGTCTATAGGTGATTAAATTTTTAAGAAAAGTTTAGGTTCATATTTTTATGCCGTGTAGAATAGTCAACTTCTTATAACTCTGGAATGGATTGAGGTAATAAAGTCACCCTTTCGGTGTTGTCGTGCACTATCCATGTTAGTGTCCTTTCCACCTAACCTGTAATATTTAACTGTTTACGCTTGTAATCTGCAAAGAAAATTCTTGTTGCTTAGAAATTCGCTAGGTATGTTAATTGTTTCTGGGTTTTGGTGATGTTTTTAATCAATAAACAAAAGACTGACTTTGTAACAAGAATGTCATGTTTTTAAAACAAAATTTCCTGAATTATGATCTTGATATTACATGATAAATTATTCAATATATCTCCCCACATTATATAATTTTCTTAATCATATTACTCATTAAAAATAATAATAATAATAATAAAAAATAAAACTAATCCAATCCACCCCTTGTCGCCCCCGACGCAAATGTGCCCATGACGCTCATCGCATTGCCGCGCTGAATTGCCATGGCAATTCTTTTATGTAAGCAATGTTTTTAATTAGTTAATTTCGATGCACACTATCTTACACCGATTGGTCGAGCTGTTCGGTCGCCGAAGCGGTCGTAATCATACTAAAGCATTACCATTTTAGCTTGGAGTTACACAATCGCTGAAAACGTCTACGTTAAACGGTTTATTTTAAATGAAATTAAACCGCTCGAAATCAGAGTCTCGCAAAGCGGCTGCCCTACTGGCTGTAAAGCAAGTAGCTTTAAAAACAAACCTAAACTATATAATACATTTACATTTAACCTATTCGCTACTCATTAACCATATTTGGTCGAATTGAAGGTCAAGACTCATTTAATTAACAGATACAATTGATTGATAATGATTGATGACTAATTAAAGGTTAATGCTCTATCCAACTAGCAAAATAATCTTGGAAATCGGACCTTGAAATGCTCTAAATCTTGTAGAAATTACATAGGTATGCGCTTTAATTATTGTTAGAATGCTTGTAGACCCACTGTATATTTATCATTGTAAGAAAGCATGTTATAAAGTTGTTACAAAAAACATTCAGAATTAAAGATTTGATACGCACTATCTTACACCGATTGGTCGAGCTGGCCCCCTGGAGCTAGGCCCCCTCATCTTGAGGGGAGGCCGAAGTCCCTGTAGTGGGGTATAAAAAGGACTGATGGATGAATGAATGGACTTTTCTGATATAACTTTTTGCTAGTTGGGTACTCATTCTCAATAAGTAATTGCTGCAGACCTAACAGCAAACTGTAGTGACGCTCACTGTCAACGAACCCGAATAGTATGATGTTATCTCATAAAAATATTAATTAACGAGCAACCGATCGTACGAATATGAATTTCAAATCTTTTGCGTATACATATTACAAAATATTTTTGGCTATATTCAGGTAGGAGAAAACTGGACCTCATTATACGACCCATGCGAAAGCTACAAGTGCGTGAAAGACGAAGAAGGGAAATTGGAAAAAATAACCGCCGTAAAAGACTGTGACACCACTTGCCAGCAGGTATGAATATTCACTGATTTTTTCTTCTACGAACAAACGTAATTATACAGTTTGGATGCCAAGCGACTCTTTTTACTTTTAAGTAAAAAGCTCTTGATATTTAATTACGATTTTGAAGTATAAACTATACTTTTATTTGTAGTCACATTCGAGCAATACCGCCTTTGAATTTTTTTTGCCAAATGTTTCAGTGCAAGACAGATGCCAATAGATACAGATGTTTAAAACATGTCGCTTTCATAATCTAGTAGATACAGACGCCTGCTCTCAAATCTAAACACCGTCCAAAACGGTCGACGGGCGAACAGAGAAGTACATCTCACCAACAAGTGTCCTCCTGCACTCTAGTTGTAGCAGACAGAGTCCCCCACCTTACCTTAGGGACCCGCACGCGCGATTTATGTTTTTTTTTTCACGATTTTAGCTGCTATTTGAAAGTGATCAAAATACAAAGTGTTTAAAATACAAGATAGAGCACAGGCGTCTATACATAGCCACTTTCCCGTACAGTACATCGCTTTAGTTTTGTGATATTTTACTCAGGGAGGTTATTTTTATTTTGTTATTAATTATGGTAGTAAGGCAAACCCAAAAATCATCCATCAATGCAATCAGCGTTACTTATTATATATTGTATGTAACTCATCTATTTTATTGTAAGATATGAGACGCTAAATCGAGCAGTTGTCACACTCCGGTTAATTAATTACACTTGACCGCGATTAGTCATATCTAGCGCCTAATACGTGGAGTGATTTTACTGAGCCGCGATTACACACAGCTTTTACCCCTGTATCGTATCCGTTGAGTGATTTCACTTAACCTCTATCAGTCATATTTGTTACTCCGGTGCCTATCACGTTGAGTGATTTCGTTTAGCCGCGATTACACATATGTTTTACTCCTGTGTCTTACCACGTTCAATTATTTCGCTTAGCTGCGATTAGTCAGCTCTTTTACTCCTTTATTACTATGTGAGTAATTACACTTAACAGTTATTACTCATCTCTTTTACTCCTAGGTCCTTCCTATCAGTATGAATGTATCGAAATCGTGTCGTCAACCCGCATTAAAACGCGAGGATTTTCTCTTCCTGTGCAGTAGTGTATAATAATAATAACGTATACGTCACAACTACGTCTAGGCGCCAAACTAACCATTAGCTTGTGTTTTGGATATCAAGCGAAGACACCACATACATATAACAACCAAGACCCAGTACCAGTATAAATATTCATCATATAAATACTGACCCGACCTGGGATTCGAACCCTAGACCTCCAGCTTCATAGGCAGGGTTGCTATCCACTAGTCCACCAAACCATTCGTATAACCATAGATTAGGTCGTATAACCATTATATTAATACCGTTGATCTAACTCGTTAATTTATCCAGGGTTGGGAATATATTCCGCCTCCCAAAGAAAGCGATATATGTTGCGGTCAGTGTAAACCGGTGGCGTGCGTCGTTGATGGTGTGGAACGGCCTGTCGGCGAAAAATGGACTTCTTTGGATCACTGCACCAACTTCACGTGTGTAAACGTCCACGGAACGGTATGAATCTTTTTTTTAAATTTACTTATACCGTATTACAAGGCTCTAGCTGCAACGTTAATTGCATTGGTAATTAGTAGGAAAATGTATTCGTAGCTCAAGTAAAGTGCGAGCAATTATAGTAAAATATAGATTGAGAAAATGTCTACCACACGAATAATAAATGTTTTCCAATACTATCTCTGTTATATTTAAAAACTACTTTGAATTAGTAAACTTTAAGACAATTGCCCGACATTCTTTAGTCTTTATTCTTTGAAGTTAGAAACATGAAAATTTAAATTACCTACAGCTACTAAGTTTAAAAAAATTATAATATGTCTAAAGTTTTTTGGATTTTCACTTTTTCTGGAGGGGTAACGGGGGTGAAAGTTTGTATGGTAATAACCAAAACCGGTTCCAGCAAAAAGTACGCAGAAACCATCCCGAATGTTAATAGTAACTTTCACAGGAACGTGTAGTCTACGCAGGCGAAGCTGCGGGCGACCGCTAGTGTAAATGTAAAAATACTGACTTGATTTTTTCAGTTACAAGTACAAACGACCAACATAAACTGTCCCGAGCCTTCGGTATCGCTTCGCAAACAGTTCGTATTGAAAGAGAAGACAACGCCTGGCAGCTGCTGTGAGGAGTATGAACCTGTCGCCTGTAGAGTGGGCAATGCAATATATCAGGTCATTATTTACATGATTTTTAGGAATTTTTTAATATTTAAATTTTTAGCCTACTTACTTAGTCATAAATACTTCTTGCATATATTTTTCATTTTTATACTTTTAGTTTAACCATCTAGTCCTGATGTAAATAAAATGCTCATTTTACGTAATTTTCAGTATTAATACAATTTCCTTTTGCACGAAAACATAATATTATCACCTTGTAATAAATGTTTGATAAGTGAATTAATATTTTTAACACCTAATCAGTAAAAACTCAGTGACGTTAAAATATATTCCATTAAATAACTATATGGTGACGATTTGTCTGTACACTGAGAAGTGTCCTTCAAAAAATATTATGGTTTACCATCAGCAGAGCAGAGGAAGAAAAATTACGCGTCTTCATAATTACGTTACAGGAACCATTATTTCCGCTAACGCATATTTTTTTCCTCTTCGTTTTCCTCGTTGTTTATTTTGGGTTTGGGGGGGGGGGGGCGTCCTCCATTGTTCGACGGATGATGAACACTTTTTTCGGGGTAGATTATAAAAATGTATCTAAAACAGTATTTTTCTTGCTTTGGGTGGTTCATTTTAACTAGAATTTATTTAAATAGGAACATTTTATTTTACGATGGTTTTAGATAGGGGAAAAAGTATTCATCCATTTTCATAAACCACAGGAAGGCCAAACTTGGCAATCGGACGATCCATGCAAGAATCTAACATGCGCTCGCGACGATTCCGGCCAGCTGTCAGTTTCAGAAAGCGTTGAGAATTGCGCAATGGACTGTCAGGTGGGATGGCAATATGTCCCTTCTGGTTCAAAACAGAAATGTTGCGGTCGATGCGAACAAGTCGCTTGTCTTGCCGATGGAGAGATCAAACCTGTTGGTGAGTTAACCTCGTTTAAAGGCGCTTATAGAAATACTCAATTCTATCTGCAAGGCCCTTCAGTTGCTCCTGTGTGCTGCTGTATCTCCAGACTTGCTCAATCATATCAATCGACATAGACGCCCAGCAAAGTCTGATCCTAAATTCCTATTGGCCAACATTGTGGATATTCTTATTTTAGATGCAGGCGATTGGACAGTGATCAGGTAAAATCTAAATATAGTTGTTTATTTAAATCTGTTTTTAATTTGTCTTTTATCTTTTGTATGGCTTTATCAGATACGCTAATAATTACAGATTGTCCGATTAGATTTAAAATTGTAGGTACATTAATTACTGCTGGGGTTTGTAAAGAAAGATAAACTTAAATTTTCGGTGTATTTGTCAGGCATATTAACTAAAAAAATATTTTTATATCAATCTTAAACATACCAATAGATGTTCATTGAACACCATTATTTGTTTGGCAATGCCTGATTAAGTTAACATCTGATCAGTATCTTGGAGGACAACGCAATGATTTTCGCTGCTAAATCTTGTCATGAGATCTACCTATCTAGTGAACGAATTTGTATTTTATCTTACATACTTGTTCCATACATCAATCTCTTATAAGAACTAGATGTAGGTACAGTTAACTACATACAAAATCCAAGTTTGTATTTTTTGATACATTTAAATTTTATTTAAAATATATCATATAAATATTTAAAAATCGATCAATTGCGTTTTTTCGATTACCACCGTTACAATATTAAAAAAAAAACATTTCTTGTATAGGGACCCCCTTTAATTTTTTAACTTTATTTTAGTTTTATTATTTGTTGTTATAGCAATCAGACTAGTACACTAGTTCGTCAAGTGTAAGCAATGATATCACGACCACCAATCACCAGAAACGTCGAAAAAAACACGTTTCTTGTATGGGGACCCCTTTTAATTTCAATCTTTGTTTTGTTTATATTCTTTGTTATTATAGTGACCTAGTAATACACACTCTGTGGAAATTTCAAGTGTCTACCTATTACGGTTCTAACGATACAGCCCTGTAACAGACAGACAGACGGACGGACAGCGAAGGCTTAATAATAGAGTTCCCGTTGGTACCCTTTAAGTATGGAACCCTAAAAAATATGAATTACAGTAAGTTTACTTACCGAAAGAAAGAAATCCCGTGTTTAACGTTATAGACAAAAGTTTTCAAATTCATATATTCAAGCGAGATCAAAGATATAATATATTCATACAGCTATTTTAAGGCATATTTTAGACGTTTTTGAAGTGCAGATAGTGTATTAAGGTAAATACACAGCAAATGGTTACATATTTATGATTTTGTCTACAGACAGTACCTGGCTCTCAGAAGACAACTGCACGACATTTAACTGCGTGAATGCAAGTGGGTCATTGTTAGTGTCGTCCAGCCAAGAACCATGTCCGGATGTCGAAGGTTGTGCTCCCGAAGACCGATACAAAAGCGGGTGTTGCGAGCGCTGTAATATCAAACCTGATAACTTGAGTAAGTAATCTATACCATGACTTGTCCGTAGTACTGCCAGGGTTGTTCTGCCAGTTGGTCCACGAGGGATTTTTTGCCCGTGGGCCTACTATGTACAACCAGTTGTATAACAAGACATTTTTTACTCACTTGTGCTACTACCAAGTCTTGAGTTAGTTGAAAATTGTAACCGTCATCATCTATTAGGATAGGTTAGGTTCATCATCTTAATATAAAATTACATGTAGATATAGAGTGCCCTGTGACCATGGCATGTTACAATATTCAACAAACTTAAGACTTGGTAGTATTACGGGTAGGAAAAAAATATCTCGTTGAACAACCAGGCGAATAAATCCCCCGTGGACCAATTGGTAGAACAACTCTGGTAGTACTATGGAAAAGTCATGATACTATAATGTGATCGAATTTCCAAAAGGACTAAAAATTTCAAGTTGTCATGGTACCAGACAAATGACAACTTCACTAGGCGCGGAAAGTATGGCCGGGACCGCCATGTGCCCCCGCCCGACGTGGAATATAGTGAAATTCGCCCGTACCCGGTCCTTTTACAAAGTGTTGTTTGTATATGGAAGTTATTGTTTGAAATTATAGTTTATTGTAAGCGATTTTATTAATCACCCATGAATATATACACTCAGGAAATATACATACAATTTGTTGGCACGCTTATTATAAACCCAAAACTATAAAATTGGTTTTGATGAAACCTTCGTATTTCAATAGATTAAATCGTGGTGACGAAATTTTTAAATGTTAAACAGTAAGAAGAAAAACATTTGACTGGCCGAGCGTTTAGAGATCCTAACTGCCGAACTAAAGGTCGCGGATTCGATTTCCACCCGGGCCAAACATTTGTGTGCATGAACATGTATATTTGTTCCGTGTCTGGGTGTATAATATTTATATATGTGTATATTATAAAGAATATTTAACTATGTATTTCAGTTGTCTAGTAAATCATAACAGAAGCTTAATACTTTTGGCGCTGTGTGGAATGCCCCATCAGCCCCATGTATTATTATTATTAATGAAGAGAGATGTTTTCCAAAATCTTTAATAGATTAAAAACTAAATAATATGCATCTTGAAAACTATACAAATCAGAGATTATTTAATAAAAACTACTATAAATTGTCTACTATAAGGCCGAGTCTCTTATCCCCACCACGAAAGTACGCGTATGAATGTAGATGCAAAATGCTATTCAATATCTGCAGATGTATTCTAAAGATCACAGCAATAATTTGATACATGAAACAAATGTCTATTGGTTTTCATAAAATTTATATCGCATCATAATTTGAAATAGAATCGTCTTACAGTAATACATTTATAATCGACTCGTAGTTTCTTACTTTTCAGAATTGTAATAATTACATTTCTACGAGTTAATTACTTGCAGAAACCTGCTCACCCGAACCGATACCGACCAACGCGTCAGTGGGCCTTCTGAAAATACGTTTAGGCGCTCACGGCGTTTGTACCAACAAGCACCCACTAAAAGATTTCAAGGAGTGCACCGGTCGATGTACTTCGGGCACCATATATAACCCATGTAAGTATCACTATTACCATATTGTTATAACTAGTGGTCGAAATTCGACGGTACTCACTTTTTTTAAACAGCCAATAATAATTAGGAGTAAGTCAGTTCAAATAGCAACAAACTAGATACGTTCAAAATGGCGCTGTTAGCGCTTAATTTTTCTTTTGTTTTGTTCTTGAAATTTCTTCTTTCGTGGGATTAGTATGATAGTATGACGAATAGAGACTTCTAAATAGAGAAACTGGTCCAAATATTTTTTTTATAGCGCTAAAGCTCATCAATAGCTACTAAATTTAAAAAGAAATCGGTTGACAGAGGAAAAAAAGGTATTTAACCGTTCTGTCTTTGCCTATTTATTTATAGAAGATATTAAAATCCTAGCAGACAGAAACATGTCCAATATTCTGGTGGGTATTTGAAATGGAACAACCTATCGATTACATTTCATCAGTAATATTGTGCAGAGCTTCAGAAAGTTAGTGTAGTTTTGATTCAAAGCAGGCACTGAATCTAACCTATTGTATTTGAAGTCACAAACTTTGCATACTCTGAGTTCATCCACATTTTTTCCATGTCCAGTGACGGGTAGCCACGATTCTAAATGCCAATGTTGTCAAGCCACCAAATATGAACCGGTTTTGGTGTCGCTGAACTGCGAGGATGGGAGCGAACAGGAACACAGAGTCGCGTCGCCTGCGCATTGCGATTGCCGCGCTTGTGAAGGGCCGAGCGTTTCGCGACCCACTAATACAGGTCTTTTTTTATTTTATAAGGGCCAAAACAAATCGTCTAGAAATAGTCTAGGACAATATAGTTAATTTGCTTAATGCTGTCTTTATACTATTTCTAAATTAGCTAAAACAGAACTAAGTACTTTGTAGATTTATGAGAGAACTATGAAGCCATTTTATTTCTAACAAAGTTAAATGGAAATTATCTATTTCCTCTGTAACAATGTATCAATCTTCAGTTTCCCGGAAGTATATTTTTTTCATTCTAAAATTGAAAACGCGTTTTCATTTAAAAACTAATGTCTGTAATCTTTATGCAGGGTCATATAGTTCATCAGGTAATGGCGGAAGATACGGGCCATATGACACTGACGTACCCAACATCGACCCACGCTTTGAAGGAAGATCAAAGCCATTTTAACCTCATAAAACTATAAAGGCCAAAGGAAAAAGAAAACGGACACTTCCAAAGTTTTATCTTGAACATTTTGCCAATATTTTCAAATTATGATAAAAATTTGTACTAACTAGTCAACTTACTACGCTTTCGTTTGTAGTTTCTTATGGCTATCTAACTTGAAATGTAAAAACGCAAAAATAAAAAAATTAAGTATATTTCAACACTTATTTATTTGGCGTTTTTCTGTCAACAAAAAAAATATTGCAGACAGTCCCATTATCACATACAATACTGTATATGCGTGCCATTTGTTTCAATAAATAACAATACAAATATAATAAAAACAAATCTCAATTCATGCACTTGCTTCGCTTTGTGTTTTTGAGCTGTCGTTTTCTGCTGGTACTTGTCCGTTCGCCTCCAGTTCTTCTTTTTGTTTCTGTTTCTTCACCATATCGGACAAATACTTACACCGTAGCATACACTCTTCCTGTAATTTTAATATATTTACACATATATTACTCAATTATAGCCAAACAAGTTAGTGATGACAGTGAAAAAATGAATTAAAATATACTGGTTGTCCTTGAGACTGGACATTTATTTAAACTTTGTCACTGGAGGCTAGACTCATAACAAGATATGTCTCTTAGCAAGGTAACTTCGAATTTTGTCATAAATTAGAATGAGGCTTACTTCAACAAACAATTATTTTTTATTTTTAAGGTATTAATCAGTAATAATTCTAATTTGTCGTGTTATTTGCTATTATAACTTATTTAAATTAATCCTACAGCAGAAAAGACATTTAGAGAGAGTAATTAAATTGGTTGGGTTGGTTACCTTTGTTTTGCCAGGTACACTGTTAGCGATCTTCTCCCAGCGGTCACCAGCGCCGCCCTTAGGGTGTCGCGCCAAAGCCGCTTCGAGCGCTTTCTGCTGTGCCTGGCTCCAATTACCACCTCCACTGCCAGGCCCCGTCTCCTCGCTCTTACGGGTCTTTACCTGGATTTAAATTTGTAAAATATTAGCTTTCATACTTGCTCCTTTAGAGTCAATTGGGGTAAGTGACATCACAGATGGATATGCTATTACAGTGCAAACAATAGATCAGAAAATAAAAAAATGCTCATAAAAACAAGAACTGGAGTAATCTTTGTGATTGACAAGTGTGTAACAAACAGGGAATGTAACCATTTTTATGAATTCTAAAGTAGATTACGTTGTGAAGTTGGAGTATATCCAAAAAACATGTAGACAAAGTTGATAGACGCATAATACAGTCAATAGAAAAGAACACTGTCAAAGATCATTTTTCAATTACTGTGGTGATAAATTCGATCTCTTACAGTCTGTACAGTCTGGCAAAATAGAGTAGCAAAAATTGGGGGCGCCACTATCGCTGATATGGTCACATCAACACACAGATTATGTACAGAAACAAGGAAATCTAATGGGCTGCAACGAATTTTTGGTTGACATAATGCTGCCTACGTTAGTGAAAGAAAGAGATGGGTACAATGCATATGTTTCATGTGTGAAAGAAATAAAACATACTTTGAAAACGTTCAATCAAAACAAAATGACCACTCAACGTGGGGCCGGACTGGATGACAGTTACCTGTCATTGTTAATACAGTTGATTGAGAATGGTTTAATGTGCCATTATTATGGTTTTTTTTTTAGTTCCACTTGAATTAATTTCTACTCTATTTTGCCAGACTGTAGACATTGCAAATAAGTCAACCAAAACTTACTTTTAGAGCTACATTTACCATACTGTCCTGAGATAAATTCACTTTTAAAACGCGGCATTGCTTGATATAGGAAAAATGATCAATACATTTGTAGATATGACAATCCACATACACATACAATTTCATGACAATTCTTAACCTTTTTTGGTGGCTCGGGCACGAGGGGTTCCTCTGATTCCTGCCCTGGTATCCTATAACAATTGTCTTTTAATTTTGCTGCCATGTGTGTCACCTATAAACAGAAAAATAATTATCATACAATTTCTTTTTCTGGCATGTTAGGTATATTTACTTTGAAATTAAGTTAGTGTGAGAAAGGAATTTTATTGAACCGATGTAGATGTATGTGTGTGCAACTAGGTTCCCACAACTGACAGATGTGGTTGCTCAGCACCCCGCCTTTCATACAGTCAATCGGTAACTCCTTTACTCAATGTTTAGGAACTACTGTACACCAAATAGTCGAGACTTAAAAGTCTGGTGATGATCACACAGTTACATATAAAATCGTACGAAATTCGTATGTGCAGATTTTGCTAACTTAATCACAAAAATGTAGTAAAATTTTAACATCGATTTAATGTACTCATTTTAATTAAATAATTAAGTAATGATATATATAAATAATAATAATAATAATCACAATTTAAAAAGGAACCTTGTATCTAAAATGTGCATAACCCCTCCTACCCCTCCTATGCTAACTACAAAATCATAACTTTACAGTACAGCACTTTGAAGTGCTGAATATATATAATATATATTTTTAATCTTGATTTATTGATAAGGTAGTTTTTACCACAAAAAGCTATTTTGTGAAAATACAGTAATATTGGCTCATAAATGTAAATTTTATGACACAAACAAACTTCTAAGTGCTTTACTGGAAAGTTGGAAGTTAGTTAGCATAGTATACGTAAGGGTCAAATACACTATCCGATCAAATTGCTAAAAAGATTGAGAATTTTGCAGATTCCAGACAATCGCCAATCCCACCCAGCACAAAAAGTATAGCCACGGCCGACCCCACTGCCCCCATATGGATGAAATAGGGTGAAGTTCGCGTGTATTTAGATCTTGTAGCAATTTGGATAGTGCTACTAGTGTAATTAAATTGTAGAGTATAACCTCTGGCACAGATCGGCACATAGCCTCTGCAATCCTTTCCCAGCGTTCAGGCGCTCCACCTGGGTATTTTTTGACCAGCCGCACCAGCTCCGCAAGATCGTCATCCGTCCACAGCCCCCCAGAAATGACCGGTGGCGCGAGCTGTAAAAGCAAAGTGCAACATAAGACACAAATTATATACTCCTGTATAGTTGTAATCAATGAATTTAGACAGGCATGAAAAGGAATATGACCTCGAAAAAGTTCCAGAGCCGCCACTGAGCAAATCGTCTTCTAGTTTTGGATGTAACTATACCCAATAAAATATTGTTTAGATAGAGGTAAATTGATGTACCTAAATAAATAAGTAAGTCATATTCGAGGACCACGCATATTAATGTCACGGTTTTCCAAGTATGAGAGGGGTCCATCTGGATGTTTCCGCTATCTGAGCTTGTATGTCAACAGATTGTGCGTCTCATGTAACCTCTTCAAATTTAAGGTATTGTAACTTTCCTTGCCTTACCCGTTGTGGATCTACCTACCTACTCCATTAAAACCAAACACTGCTACAAATTAATTAACTCTATGGCAACAGTACATTTTGCTTGAGATATTTTTTTTTTCATGATGAGATCTATCCAAGTTTATATATACGAGTAAATATGTATCCAAGTGTACACAATTCAATGTCTATTGACACAACTGTTTGATGAACAGACAATTTACTATGTGTGAATAGTGTGGAAATGTGCTATATAGCTGATAAGCTATGTATGGTTTTAGGGGGAAATGGGGGGCAGACGCACTTTGTATGAAAGTCTCAGTTTTTTGAAGTTGGAAACTTGAAAATTTGAATCACAGCTACTGAGCATAAATAAATAATAACATGTATCAGGGTTTTAGGATTTTCACATTTAATGGGGGAGTGAATTGTATGGGAGTACGAATTTTTGTAAAGATATGAAAAGGAGGTTGTAGGGAGTGACATAGGATACTTCTATATTCACTCTGGAAATATTAAAGTTTTTTCGTGAATTTTCAAAAATAGTAAAAACTGTAGAAATCATGAAAACCACACGAACAAAGTCGTGGATAGTCACTAGTTGTAAATAAACTATGAACTTCTCGTACTGACAGTAATTTATTACTATAAATTGTCAAATGACTATTTTTTTTAGAATTCACAAGTCCCAGGCAATCATCGCTAAATTCACCATAGCCATATTTAACATTGAATTAATCAAATACTATGCTCTGCCACTGCTACAACCCTCTAGCTGACCTAATTGGGTTATATTTATTTTTTGTTAAAACATTATTTGTCAATATTATTATTTTAATTTGTTTTTAACTTAATTTTTCTTATCTATACTAATATTATAAAGCTGAAGAGTTTGTTTGTTTGTTTGTTTGTTTGTTTGAACGCGCAAATCTCAGGAACTACTAGTTCGAATTGAAAAGTTATTTTTTGTTGGATAGTCCATTTATCGAGGAAGGCTATAGGCTATACTACATCACGCTACGACCAATAGGAGTGGAGCATCAATGAAAAAGGTTGCAAAAACGGGAAAAATTATTCCTTTTGAGAGCTTCCGTCGCGCGCGCTGCCTAAACGGTTGATGTTAAGCAAAAATCATGTATTACGGAATTGTACCCCTTTAAAAGTTCTAACCAAAAGTCCGCGACAGCATATGTGTATCTTTTAAGGTTAACTTACTATAACCTTTTTTATGACAATCAAATTTGTTCAACATAATGTACTATTTGCGAAGATGTTTTTTAAACGTGATATTAATCCTTATCAAATTAAATACGTTAGTTGTCTTAAGCATTTCATGCATATTATAATTGCCCTTTACATCATACAATTTAAATTAATATCTTAACAGTTTTTATTGAAATTTAAAAACTATAGCGGGAGAAAATAAATTCGCTGTCTGCCTCTGTTCGTTAACTTTTTACTTCCAAACCAATAGACTTTGATACGGTTTTTAGTAATATCTTATTTTCTTATTATCTTATAATCTATTAATCTATATAATAGAAATACTTATTATAAAGCTGAAGAGTTTGTTTGTTTAATTTGATTGTTTGTTTGTTTGTTGGTTGGTTGGTTCGTTCGTACGTTTGTTTGTTTGTTTGTTTAAACGCGCAAATCTCAGGAACTACTGGTTCAAATTAAAAAAATATTTTTGTGTTGGATAGTCCATTTATCGAGGAAGGCTATAGGCTATACTACATCACGCTACGACCAATAGGAGTGGAGCATCAATGAAAAATGTTGCAAAACGGGAAAAATTATTCCTTTTGAGAGCTTCCGTCGCGCGCGCTGATTGATTTGATGATTGATTGAATGATTGATTGATTGTTTGTTTGTTTGTTGGTTGGTTGGTTCGTTTGTTTGTTTGTTTGAATTTGTTAATCTCTGAAACTACCAGTCGGATTTGAAAAATTCTTTTTGCCTTTGATAGCCTGATTCTAGCGGAGAGTTATAGGCTATATACATGAAAACGAACTGTTTGTCTATTCGAGCAAATCGGCTTCGGCCAAAACGGCTTAACCGATTTTGATGAAACTTTACACATATAACAGGATGTAATCTTTTGAATACACCCTTTCCATATGTGACATACAGAACTTTTTGAATGTCTGTCTGTACGTCCATATGTCTAAACCTATTTAAATGAAACATCAATGAATATGAAAAGAAGGTCGTTAAAATTAACAAATGTTGCTTTTTGTCCGTCTGTCTGTCTGTACGTGTATCTGTCTATTTGAGCTTATCTCCAAAACGGCTAAACAGATTTTAAGGAAACTTTGCAGACGGGAAAGAAGGTTGTCAAGATATTTGACATTAGCTACTTTTTGTCCGTCTGTTTGTCTGTACATCTATTCAATTCAATTTTATCTATTTGAGCTAATTTCCAATACGGCTAAACAGATTTTAATGAAACTTTGCAGACGTGAAAGAAGGTTGTCAAGAGTGTCATAAGCTACTTTTTGTGTTTGTCTGTCTGTCTATCTGTCTGTCGTTTGTCCTCACTGATCTAGCAACGCCCGAAAGTACTAAGTCTAGGAAGCTTAAATTTGGAACATAAGTTTATTTTATAACGTGAGCATTATACAGTTAAGAAAGGCTTTTTTAGAAATTTCAAACTTAAGGATGGGAATGGAGGGACTTAAATAATGACGTGTTTCAGGGTTTTTAGATTTTCACATTTTAAGAGTGGGAAACGGGAGATGAAAAATTGTATCGGTTTTTTAAAGGGTGGAAGGGGAATGAAGATTGAAAGTTTGAATGGGTGTGACCAAAATTGGTTCCAGCAAAAAGTACATATAAACCATCTCGAACGTTAATAGTACCTATAACAGGAATTTGTAGTCTACGCAAGCGAAGCTGTGGGCGGTCGCTAGTAATCTAATATATGAAAATTGTGCTAACATTCTATGAACACATTTAGTCTGAATATAAAGATTTTTATTTTATTTATTTTTATTAAAATTGATTCCGCTAAGGTTGTGTCAGCCCCAAGTTATGAATATGAAGTTCCAAATTTTCCATCAAATAGTATGGCCATTTAAAATGTATACATCTATTTTAAATTGCTTTGATAAATAAATAATTTCGCTATATCAAGTCCAATTTTATGTTTTGTTAAGAGTCAGTGATGTTACAAAGCCCCACCATAGCAACACAAAACAGAAATAAATTTTTGATAGGTATCAGTCAACTAACAGGTACAGCCTTCACAGCATTATCTCCGTTTTCCCCAGTCGGTTCATCGGCTGGATCTAGCAAGCATTCCCGTTCCGGAGGGACGAACCGTCGCCGTCGCGCCCCTCTGGCAGCTTTCGCTTCTGCTGCGGCCGCTGCTTCTCTGTCTGCACGGAGGCGGTCTTCTTCCTCACTATTAATATCAATTTCATATTGTAAATTAGGCTACATTCCATTTAACCAACTGCTGAGCTTTTTTGGCCAGCAATAAATGCAAAGGCATTATTAACTACGTACCGTTTTTTCTGTTTGATTTCTTCTTCCTTTTTCTCTTTTAGGTGCCTACGTAGAGCTATAATACCATAAGGTATAGCAGTAACTGACCACCAAATAAATCTTGGTATTTGAAATGGCAGAGTATTTTTTATGCTAGGCCTAGGTAATTGGTCTAATACTTCAGCAAGTCCTGATTCAAAACCAGATTTTTTCTGTCTTCTTCCTTTAGCATTTAGTACTTGTTCCTTAAAACATAAAATTCTGTTAGATATCAACAAAAATAAGAAATTAGAAACTAGCCCTTATCCCTCAAAGGATAGTGGTAAAAGCAAAATAAATCAATTTAATGAAGCAAAAATAATGATTTATTTTAAACAATGTTTTTAAAAAAGTGAGATAATACCAGGAAGTCAATTAAAATTGGAATTTCAACATGATTATTGCCATATGATTGATTAAGAGCACTCAAGAATTTTATCTCCATATAAATTGTATAAATTTTTTGACTGTGAATATTTAACTTAAACTTTGAATTTATTTAATATATCTTGAGAATAAATTTATGCTCATTGGGAATTAAAAATTCAAATATTTCCGATTTCTGCAAATTTTCAGCTCAAGTTTAACCAGACATAATCATAGGGTAATATATACTATACCAAGAAGCATCACATGCATAAAAGAAGTTTAGAATCAACTCTTTATGTTATAGCATTTGCTAGAAGGCATCAAGATTCAACAGACGTGGGCTTCTCCTGGTGACTCACATTAGTTAACACTACCGGACATTATGCACATTTGAAGGGTTGGCTTTATGTTGTCACCTTTAAGTGACTATATATGTATATATTATATTAAATATATGGTTATATACTCACTGCAGTATACCTCTTCTCAATGTATGCTGCCCAACTAACAGCATATTGGCAAAATGAGATAATAATGAATAATATAAAAGAGCCCTCGGCCAAACCCATCTTCCTCACATGTCGATAATAATATACCGCTGAACGCCAGTTAGGCAACCCATTCTTTAATACTTCATTGTACCTAGGTATATAAAAATTACGGATCAATACCATTATCAAATCATTTTCACAGATTAAAATGTTATAATTTGCTGCTGTCATACATGTTCAATAAAAATCTATTTAAAATGTTTGCCACATACTTTTCTCTTTTCCCTGGATCCTTTAAAACATTGTGTACAGAGACCAAATTTCTAAACTGAACGTCAGCATCGGGAGAGTCATTTTTGTCAGGGTGTAGTTTAAGAGTAAGCTTTTTAAATGCAGATTTGATTTCTGCCGGTGTAGAGTCCTAAATAAAAAATAAATACATAAGTAGTACAAGTTAAAAATAAGTTTTCATTTGCAACTGTTAAAATGCGAAATTCATTAAAGTTAATTATTTTATATTCTGTATTGCATTAATGTTTTAAATTTGGACTTCACCTGTGAAACTCCGAGTAATTCATAAAAATTTTGGTTAACTTCTTCGACTACATCAAAAACTTCAAAATCGTCGTCGTCCCACGCATTCGCAGAACTTAGGAACAAAAATATTAGGCAGATTAATAAACGCATATCTAGTTTTCATTAATTAAACTTCTGTCTATATCAGTCATTAAAATTGTAAAAATTCATAAAACTATGAGAGTCTTCGACTATCGAACATATGATCACCATATGATCACGATTTCATAGCAGAACGAATCAATGGAACACGAAACAATAATTTTCTTTCCCTATTTAAAAAAAAAACCACAGTCTATGTGCTGCTTGGTGCTGCTGTGAATAACTGACAATCGCTATTGACAATTGTTGACAATGACAATAGCAATGTACAACCATTCTATGGTTCTGTGACATTGACAGTTATAAGACTATTCTCTCCTGTGATCTCTTGGTGTGTCATTCAATAATCTTTGCTAGAAAACTTTTGTTAACTTTTCTTGTAAATTTAAATTGAAACTATAACAAGAAGATTGTGTTTTGAAAAGTCAAAGCCAATATGCATAATTACGTATCAGCTTTTTTATTTAAGCACCGCGTAGGTACTTAACAAACATGGATAATAAGAAGAAGCTGTCGACAGAACAACTAGAAATTCTGTTATCAGAAATAGAAAAAGACCCATCTCTTTTTAATGGTCGACACCATAGTCCTAGTACCAGAATAGACCATCGCCAGCGTTGGACTGACATCGCTGTTAAACTGAATTCTGCTGACAATGGTGCTACTAAAAGTACTCGTAAATGGCAACAGGTAGGTAACTTAGAAACATACTTATCCTTAAGTTTTAACTTATAAGAAAAAGAAAGTAACATTCTTAAAACTTAAAGAAAAAAAGAAGTTTTAAGAATTGCTTCAGTTATTCTTAATAATGGTTATAGGCTTGGCGAGATTGGAAATCAAATACGAGAAAGAAAGCAGCGAAAATTTTAAATGATAGGACTGATGGAAAGCTTAGTGAACTGTCACCTCTAGAATTGAAGCTTTTGAATTTGTTTGATCCTGAAAGAGATGATTTCAGACCATCGGAAATTGTAAGATAATCATTTTTTAATATGTATAATTTTTAATAATACTGCACTTAACAATAGAAAATTATATTAATGACCGATGGTGACATTGATGACCACTTGGCCGAGTAGTTAGACACCCTAACAGCAGAGCAACCCATGTCATGGGTTTAATTCCTGCCCGGGAAAAATATTTGTGTGCATGAACATGTCTATTTGTTCCGTTTCTGGGTGTAAAATATCTATATATGTATATATTAACAAAAAAAGATACATATGTATGAGACAATTTCAAAATATATCTCCGTTACACAAAGGAATATTAGCAATTTTCATTAGACAACTAGATTGCCTGGGGTGCATCTACAGTGGTGCAGTTTATTAAATTCGAGTTAAATATATAATTTACTTATTGATTATTTCAAAAGACAAACAATAAAAGCTGAATGGTTATTTAATTTGTGTATAAATTTTTTTTTAATGGTAAAAACGCTACATAATTTATTGTAAAGGATTACTTACAGATTATATTCTTATAACTACAATGAGAAAGTTACAAAAAACAACCAAACAATTTTTTTTTGACTTCCTTTTACCTTTTTGTCTTCTCAGAATTTCACATAAACCCCTACCATAGATCATAGACCTTCATATATATTTTTTTTAATTTTATTGCTGTGTATACACTCCTTTTGTGACTCCATCTCCTCCAAAATTGTGATCTACCACAAGAGTCGTTACGACGAGTTAGATGAATATTGCTATTTAGCAGATTACTTTCATATGTTGACTCTTTTGTGTAACATAATATATAGTTACACAATGGAACAGAAAATCAATATGACAAGTTAATTTGAATGTGACATAAAATGAGATACAATCCACTTAAATTAATAGAACCATCAGAAAGAAGACAAAAAGCAATACAACTTTGAAGAAATAATGAAAACTTACTTGATTATCAGTGTTACACAAGGGAAAATTATTAACGACACAATATGCTATAGGATGTGATTTGACACCTAATTAAAAACACAAAATCGCTGGCACATTATATTGTAAAGTAGAGACTGTGAGTTAGAATTGTCATCAAAAAAATGTGATGGCTTAAGAATGTGTCAAAAGTTCATCATAAAACACTGTTACACAAAGGAACAAAATGTTGGACACTCTTTTATAATGACTAGCATTTCTGGACATTTTTTTTTTAATTGTTTCATATATCAGTTTTCTGGTACCCATAATACAAGCTTTGTTTAGTTTGGGACTAGACGGTGCTGTGTGGGATGTCTCAAATATTATTATTAATATTATATCTACATTTGTCTTGTTTTTTCCACATCAACATATGTAAATCTTTTGCACTAGGTATCTAGATTAATAAATAATTTACATATACCTACTGTTTACAGTACTTGCTACCAATCTTTGTGGTCTGAAGTGCATAGGTCAAGCCTTATTGCACAGGTCTGCAATACTTTCCGCTGCAACACTTCTATGAAATTAAGTTACCGTCACATTTTTGTGACTAACTTCAGAGCTGCACAGTTTGGTGACAATTATTATGCATTAGATATTTAATGTTTTTATTAATATCAATTTAAAATATATGCAGGTTTTAACAAGACTGCAAGGCTTTTTAAGGAATCAGCTCATCAAGTACCTACATAATCATTTTTTCATAATTTTTTTTTTCAGGTCAACCTAAAAAAAACTTATTTTGATTTATTTATTTACATTAAAGCAAAAAATATATAATTTAATTTTCTTTGGCAACCCTAACATGTCATCATGCGCGAAAACGTTATCACATACTGGACTATAAAGACAACATGTATTAGATACCTTTATTTATTTATTTGGCATTTTTTATCTGCTGATATATTCAAAAAATAATTCAAATACTATTTTCTCAAAAACAGTAGGCTTGGCAAATAATCTTTGAAAAATTATGTAAATAATGAACAGATTCCATATGTGATGGGAAACTGCAGTCTGGGTCCAACCATATATTACAAATAGGTAGGTTTCACAGAGGTGTAAATTTCATATAATAGGTGCCTCAACAAAAAAAAAACTAATATATTACAGTTCTCTATATGCACAATTATTTCATTACTACTTTATTTTATTTAAGAAACCTGTAACTGGGACCAGCAAACACTCAGCTAATATTATTTTTACGTTATTATTAATTTGTGCCTGATTGTACTGAAATTCTACGTCGACTACCTTGGTGACACATGTAACAGTCGTTAATCTTTAAGATATTAGTATTATATAAGTAACTATATGAATTATAAATGGATTTATTGTTTTCTATCTTATTTTTAGGATATAAGAAATATCACTGAATTTGATTCTTTAAACAGTGAAGATGAAGAATCAAGTGATTCTGTGACTGAAGATCATTCTAAGCCGATTATATATTCTCCAGATATGGTCACTGTTTATAGTGTGGAAGATCACACTAGTGAGAAACAAAAATCAGAACAGCTATCTTCTATAAATAAAAGAACGCAAACCACTAAAAGTAATAAAGGTAAAAAAAATATTTATGACTTACCCTATTTTCTAACTCCTATCTGTTATATCTTTTGTAAATTTTTATAATTGAAGTCAAACAGGTTTTTTGTGCATAAGGCCCAAAAAGTAATTAAGAGATTTTTTTTATAATTAGTATTCTATGGGTTTATTTAATTAATATTTTATCCCATACAGCACCATCCAGCCAAAGTAAGCAACTATTATGCTTGTATTTTGGGTACTAGACAACTGATATACATACTTAAATATTATATATAAGTATATAAGAAATTTTCACATTATGTATCCACGAAATCACAATCACGGAAGTAAAACTTTTTACTAGAAGCATCTTATTCATAGAAGAAGAAAAAATTCTTTATAGTATATACGCGGTCTCGCGCGAAATTGGCAGAAGGCTCCGATTGGTGTCGGGTGACCTTCTGACCAAAGGATATTTTGTTCAGAAGATCAGCCTAGCCATTTAGCACGGCAACGCTGCTAGAGTTCTCGGCACTTTGTGCTCATTATTAATAATTTTTTTATAAGTAATAATTAAATTATATGTTTAACCACTAATAATTTAGATTTTTATGCTTAATATACATATACAGATCTTTTACACTCCATTTCACTTTTGTTATTAGACCTATTACTTAGTAGGAATAACATATACATTTTTAAATAATTTCAGTGAAAATAAAAAGAAGCAGAATACAGATTCTACCCACAGCAACTGAAAGTATAAGTTAGTATTCATCAATTCATAACTTCTATAGTCTATGCATACTAGGCAAAATTTTATCCTAAAAAAATAACTAATTGTAGTTACTCTTTAATGGGTGCGTTCCATTTGCATGAAATAACAGCCACAAGTAACACTTTTGCCAGTTTTTTTGCGTTCCAGACAGTAAAATATCGCCAAAATGGTTCACGTGTGGCGATCTAGCCGTCAGTGTCATGCGTTTCAGAGGCATTGTTTTGAGTATTTGTAGCATTTGTAATTCCTATGTTAGACCCACCTCGGCAGGTGGATCGTTCATGTTCATTTCAAGTTTTGAAAATTTTTTAAGTGGCTTTGACATTTAATACCATTCCAGACATAATTTACGTGTTAGTAGGTTTATTAGTGAAATAATCTTAAGTAACAGATTAGAGTGCTAAAAACAAGCTTTTCTAGCGTTCGCCGCGGTGAGCTTTGTGGAAAACATAGCCTAATAGTACATATATAAAAATCGCGTTCTTAGATTCCATTACATACAAACAAACAAACATACAAGTGGACCTAATATAAGCATGTTAAAATCGAAATAACGCTCACTCATAATCAATGCTGAGCCGAACCGCTGAAGCAGATCATCTGAAATTTGGACATCAGGTTTATTTTGTGGCGTAAGCATCTACGAAGAAAGGCTTTTTTAAAATTTCACCTTTCGAATTTCCAATTAATTGTTAAATAATTTATTATTTATCTTTGCCAACCCTAATATGCTATATTTCCTGAACCTGGCTACATATCTATTAGACTATGGAAGCGACATAGATATATTAGATATCCAACTATTTATCTTACTTTGTTAACAACTAATATATTTTTAAAAAATCAGAGATTTTATAATAAACTAGCTTTCCGCCCGCGGGCTTCGCTCGCGTTGACTACACAGTTGTATTGGAACAGTTAAAGGAACTCGACGCTCCAGAACATTGTAACACTTTCTAGAAATTCTGAAACTTAACTACCTAAGAAATTACCTACTATACCTCATTTGTTACAAATCCATTTAGCCATTTTAGCATGAAGAATAGCTATCCTATAAATCGGTCCCAAAACCAGTCAGCCGTTTTGGAAATTAACCGGAACAAACAGACAGACTAACAGATACTACGATTTTGTATATGTAAATAAAAAAATTATTTATAAACTGTTTTTCACTCTTGACAACGCCCTCTTCATGTTCGCAAAATTTCATTAAAATCAGATCAGCTATTTCGACGATTAGCCCTAACAAACAGGCAGACAAACACACAAACAAAAATCAACCTATTTCACTATCAATAGTGAAATAGGTTGATTTTTGTTTGTGTGTTAAGAAGTTATCAATAACTTCTTGATTGATAACTTTTTATATCTGCGACGATTCATAGAAATAGTTTAGTCGTTTTGGAGATTACCCAGAACAAAAAGACAGACAGACAACACACACGGCAAAAAGTTACCTATATCACTTTTGACAACCTATTTTAATGTCTGCATAGTTTCATTAAAAATTTTAAAAGTTTAGCTTGAACATACATAAAGACAGATAGACAAACAAAAAGTAGCGTATGTCACTTCTCACACCCGCTATTCACGTCTGCAAAACTTCATTAAAATTGGTTTAAATGTTTTAGAGTTTAGCTCGAACGAATAGAGAGACGGCCAGACAGACGAACAAAAAGTTGCCTATGTCACCTCCGGTAATGCCCTCTCTACGTCTGCAAAGTTTCATTGAAATCGGTTCGGCCGTTTCGGAGATTAACCGAAACAGATAGACAAACAGACAGACAAAAAATTTGTTGGCAGTTATAGGGACTGTCGATAGAAATGAAAACTTAGAACTCATCAAAACATCAAGTTGGAGTACCAACACGATAGGTCTGAGATTGATAGTTTCGAAAATATAAGCTTTTAAAAATTTGGTCAAATGGTCACACAGACCTCGCCAAAATATCAAGTTTGAGTACCAACACGATAGGTCTGCGATTGATGGTTTCGAAAATATGAGCATTTAAAAATGTGGTCACGTGGTCACATAGATCTCGTCAAAACATCAAGTTTGAGTACAGACGCGATAGGTCTGCGATTGATATATTCGAAAATATAAGCTTTTAAAAATTTGGCCACGTGGTCACATAGATCTTGTAAAAACATTAAGTTTGAGTACCAACACGATAGGTCTGCGATTGATAAATTCGAAAATAGAAGCTTTTAAAAATTTGGGCACACGGTCACATAGATCTTGTCAAAACATTAAGTTTGAGTACCAACACGATAGGTCTGCGATTGATAAATTCGAAAATAGAAGCTTTTAAAAATTTGGGCACACGGTCACATAGATCTCGTCAAAACATCAAGTTTAAGTACCAACACGATAGGTCTGCGATTGATAGTTTCGAAAATATAAGCTTTTAAAAATTTGGTCACGTGGTCACATAGATCTCGTCAAAACATTAAGTTTGAGTACCAACACGATAGGTCTGCGATTGATAAATTCGAAAATAGAAGCTTTTAAAAATTTGGGCACACGGTCACATAGATCTCGTCAAAACATCAAGTTTAAGTACCAACACGATAGGTCTGCGATTGATAGTTTCGAAAATATAAGCTTTTAAAAATTTGGTCACGTGGTCACATAGATCTCGTCAAAACATTAAGTTTGAGTACCAACACGATAGGTCTGCGATTGATAGATTCAAAAATAGAAGCTTTTAAAAATTTGGTCACGTGGTCACACAGATTTCGTCAAAACATTAAGTTTGAGTACCAACACGATAGGTCTGCGATTGATAAATTCGAAAATATAAGCTTTTAAAAATTTGGTCACGTGGTCACACAGATCTCGTCAAAACATTATGTTTGAGTACCAACACGATAGGTCTGCGATTGATAGATTCGAAAATAGAAGCTTTTAAAAATTTGGTCACGTGGTCACACAGATCTCGTCAAAACATTAAGTTTGAGTACTAACACGTTAGGTCTACGATTGATGGTTTCGAAAATATATGCATTTAAAAATTTGATCACGTGGTCACATAGATACGTCTGCAAAGTTTCATTGAAATCGCTTCAGTCGTTTCGGAGTTTAGCCAGAACAGACAGACACACGGACAGACAGATAAAAAGCAGCCTATGTCACTTCCGATAATGCTCTCTGCACGTCTGCCAAGTTTTATTGAAATCGGATCAGCCGTTTCGGAGATCAGCTCGAACAGACAGACAGACGGAAAGACAGACTAACAAAAACCAGCCTATGTCACACCTGATAATACCCTCTACACGTCTGCCAAGTTTCACTGAAATCGGTTAAGCCGTTTCTGAGATCAGCTCAAACAGACAGACAGATGGACAGACAGACAAACAAAAAGTAGCCTATGTCACCCGCGGTAATGCCCTCTGCACGTCTGTAAAGTTTCATTGAAGTCGGTTCAGCCGTTTCGAAGATTAGCCGGAACAGACAGACAGACAGACACTTCAATTTTATTAATATAGATGGTAGATCTGACAATGAACTATGTAAAAAAAATTACAGATTCCAAATAGCAAGAATTCCTGTTCCAATCTGTATAAATTATTCCTTTCAGTCAGTAATAAGTTTACCAGTGGAAAGTGAATAAAACTAATGTATTTACTCTTACCAATAGGGCAACAAACTACAGCAATAATAGAACAACTGAAGACTATGGAAGACTCAAGAAGATCTGCAGAACGGCATCAGTCTACTTTGCTTGAAACTCTAGTAGCGTTGATGGAGCGCAATGTCAAAGCCACTGAGAGAATGGTTGAAAACTTCGAGGGCCACACCAAGAATCTAGGAGGATATTGAAAATACCTTAAAAAACTTTTAATTATCTGACTTGAACCACCGTTTTATTTCTCAATATTGTTAGCAAATGTAGAACTGTAATACAAAATATTAATTATATTTTTTGTAACAATTTCCGTTATACAGTATTTAAATAAAAACATTAGAAACTTTTATTAATTTTTTTTTTGTGCGACTATCCAATTAATTTTAAGAGAATCACTGAAACTAATTCAATTTTTCAAACTTTATAACAGCGTATGTATTAATATTTTCTTCAATAAAATATGTACCAGAACTTTAAACCCTTTTCTAATTGACTGATTGATTGGCCCAGTGGGTAGAGACCCTAACTGCGGAGCTAAGGGTAGCTGGTTCGATTCCCGCTTGGGACAAATATTTGTGTGCATAAACATATCTATTTGTTCCGTGACAGGGTGTAAAATATCTATATATTTATTTATTACAAAAAATATTTGAGTATGTATTTATATCAGTTGCCTAGTACCCATAATACAAGCTTTGCTTAGTTTGAGACAGTGCTGTGTGGGATGTCCCAGGTATTATTAAAAAAAATTGATTTGCATGTTATGTTTTAGCATGTTCATGAATAACAAAAAAAAAATAAGGATTCCCTCTTTTTCAATTTTTTTGTTATACTGTCCTGGACCTATGTCAATAGAAAGTTATTGATTTTTTAATACCTAATGGATTTGTATCATGCCTTAATTGGCTCAATAAAAAAGTGTGCCGTGGCAGACTTAAAATCAATGTTGGTAAAATTTCAAGGTTGCAAATTCATTAAAACAAAGAGACCTTGTGTATTTAATCCACAGACAGAATAATCATTTAACAGTAATTAAAGAGTTATTGTACTGCACAATGAATTTATTATAATTGATAACGTAGAAAGTATACCAGAGTACACAAAAATTGACATAACACGGAGGAACGTTGAAAGAAAGGGCAACTGTTGCCATTACATTGTACATTATGCTTGGTTCGAATTTATTGCGAACACTTTATGTGTCTCAAAAGTCGAGTTTGAAAATCAACTTTATTCAGAACGAGATAAGAGCACAAATTGACAAAAAAATATAAAATTTTAAAATAAGCATTTTCTGCTACGAGCCTTAAAAAAATTCGGCCTGCACATATATATCCGGGCCGTTGTGGGGTCTAGTATGTTGTCCTGTACTCTAAAATTTAGTTTTTGATTGATTTGATTGGTTGTCTGCAATTACGTACCTACGCAATCCCCCGATTTTTTTTTTACGTTCGGCCTATGCATTCGGCTAAAAAAAATGGGTATATGTTTCAGATTACTTGCATTTTTCAGTTTATTTCTATCATTACTACGTCATGTACCTATGTACTACGAGTACGACGAATAGAGTAAAACGTATTCATAATAATTGACTTACGAGAAACAAATGAAACCTTTTCTCATCCTGTGGAAATTGATGAAACTTTTGCATATTCGTGAAGACGAATGGTAATCCTCAGATCATATCGCACATGTAGTATGTGGCTACCATGATCGCCACTTGGGGTGTGAAAAAAATTAAACCGCCGAAAAAACTAATAAGCACAAAATAAACGTTTTTTATTGTTTAACCTTAATAACTAACTTCTTAAATTAATGTTAATTAATCTTAATAACTAAGTTCTTAAACTATTGTACTTAATACCTAAGTAATTGTCAGTCGGCGCCAAACAATCAATGAACTAAATTAATTAAATTATAAAAATTCAAAAAATATTATACCTATATATATTATATATATACATAATATTGTTGAAGAGGACACGCTCACCGGTTTTTTAAAATATCACTACATATTATAAAATAAAGTCTCCCACCGCGTCTGTCTGTCTGTCTCTCTGTCTGAACGCGATAAACTCAAACTACCGAACGAATTGGCACACGGGTGACACCAATAGACGGAGCGATTCAAGAGAAAGGTTTACGTGTATGATTTATTAATGTTTTTTTGGAAATTTGTTGAAATATGACGATTATTTTTGAAAAAGTCGGAAAAAAATCAAGCCCTCTGGGAGCTTTCATCGACAACGCTGTCTAATCCTTTTGATATTAACAAAATAATGTGTAGAGGAATTGTTTCTCTTTTGTAGGACTAAAGAAAAGTCCGCGATGGTAGCTTACTATACCTATTTTTATGTTTAAAAAAATGGTTAAATACAAAAAAATGGTAAAATAAAAAAATTGGAAAGCAATTTACACGGATACAGTATTGATCGTTATCAAATTAAATACGTTATTTACCTTCAGAATTTTACGCACATTATAATTGCCCTTTACACTATACAATTTAAATTAATATCTTAGGACCTATCGCGAAATATGAATATCGCGCGACCATCCGGGGGCGCCCCGCGCCGGCCGGGTGGCCGGCCATAACGGGACGACACGCGACACGCGTAGTTAGGTTAGGTTATATGTATTTATTCTTTACTTTTTCAAATATTTATAGAATTGGAAATAAAATACTTTATATACTCCAAGTAGGATGAACTTACGTCGCATTTACATGTAATTAAATCCAATCCACATGTTCGACGCAATAAGCTGATATGACACTACGACAGAAAAAACATTACGGCTTATACATGCTCTGCTACCCGTGCGAAGCAGGGGCGGGTCGCTAGTACTATATAATTTTACTATTACATTTTACATTTACAAATTTACAAATTTACAATGGGGTCCTCATATTATGAGGGTGGCTGGTAAACTGAGCTCTGCTGTTTTTGCAATTAGGCAAATAAGAAAACTAACCGATGTGCCTACAGCGAGGCTGGTTTATTTTAGCTACTTTCATAGCATAATGTCATATGGCATTCTGCTATGGGGAAAGGCCGCTGACATTCATACAATATTTGTTCTGCAGAAAAGGGCTATTCGAGCTATATATAAATTAAAATCTAGAGATAGTGTAAAGGCTTATTTTAGAGAAGGTAATATTTTGACAGTCCCTTGTCAGTATATTTATGAAAATATAATTTATGTACATAAAAACATAAATGCTTTCTCTAGGGTGGGTGATGGCCACAACTTAAATACAAGACATAAGCATTTGTTATCAATTCCCAGGTTCAGGCTCTCAAAGGTTAATAATTCTTTCATGGGAAATTGTATCCGTTTTTATAATAAAATTCCAAAAGAAATGTTAGACTTGAATTCTAATCAATTTATAAAGCGAGTTAAAGTCCAACTCATGAAAAAAGCTTACTATTGTATTACCGAGTATTTAAATGATAAGTGCGCATGGGCATCATTGTAATAGTTGTAAGACTTTAAATTAAAAAAAAACAATTAAGAAAGACATATATTTAAATTAAATAAACAGAGAGGAGTTTCTTGCCGGTTCTTCTCCTCCTAGTTTTTGAACCGGTACCTAATCAATTTTTACGACTTTCAATAAGTGTGTGCAAACATCTTATATTGAATAAAAACTTTTTGAATTTGAATTTGAATTTGAATACTATCAAAATAATAATAATAATTCTTAGGACATCCCACACAGTGCCATCTAGTTCCAAACTAAGCAAAGCTTGTACTATTGATTTGTCAAGTAATTTATTGAGTTCTTTACATAGAGTAAATTAATTTGACAGCATAGCGATTGGTTTTAATCTCAGAGTTTTAATATAGTCATAAATGTCAGTTCACAGTATCGACGTGACATTTCGCATTTTCGAGGGGTTGAAACCGGTGTGCGGGGATTTCTCGGGGGTGATGAGCGCCACGCGGGGACCTTGCGCACTGAAACTCGGACTAAAACTCGCCATATTACACCGGCTAGCTATAGTATGAGTGGTTAGACGGCAAACGCAAAAGAGGGCTTCTAGTCAATTTGTACTTTTATGGTTTTTTATAATAGAACAATTCAAGCCTTTTTCCAAAAGTTATTCTTTGAATTTATAACGAAATTATTCCATACTTTACGAAAGCACTCTTAGATATTCACTGAGCGTACGGATATGCGATTGCATTGACAGGACATCGCTATTGTGGTTACGTACCTAGCGATCGCCTTTGCTCTGTTTCAAAAAACAGACAACGTCGGGAAACCACACGATCATTGTAAATTAGAGCCGATTACAAGCGATTAAGAGAATTCGAGAAACTTATAGCTCCTGATTTTTTTTCACATATGAAAATGCAATTAGTTTCACGTTGAACATGTTATTCAAAAAAAAAACGAAGAAAAACCCCGCGCATTTAAGTTTTTTTCTTTTCTTTCGATGTATCAAAATGATTTTAAAAAACAATAACGGTTAAACCTTGTTTATACTGATTTAAAACCATATATATACGATATATATTGGCAGCTATCAGTTAAAGTTTAATGGAGTGCAACCGTCATCGCCGTTTGTATGAAAATGTACAAGTACACGTTCCTCTTAGGCCCACCAGAAACTGTAAGAGGGGGGAGAGGAGCCTCTAGAATTATATCTTATTGCTCGTGTTTAGCACTGTGACGCATCAACGGCGTGCGGGTGGAGGGGGTGTAGTGAATCTGTAGTCCGCATTGGGACACTGAAACTGTTTTCAAGCTGTTTCGAACAAAAAATTTCGAAATCCATATAACGTGCAAAAAACCGGCCAAGTGCGAAGGGTTCCGTACCGCCGTAGAATATGAAAAACTCGTTTCTTGCATTGGGACGCCCTTTAATTTTTAACTTTATTTAATTCTTATTATTTGTTGTTATAGCGGCCAAAGTAGTACATACTTCATGGGATTTTCACATGTAAGCAATGATCTCACAACCACCAATCACGAAAAACGCCTGTATAGTCTGAACCATAATAGATAGACACTTGAAATTTTCGCAAAGTGTATATTATCTACTATGGCTGCTATAAGAACAAATAATAAAAATAAAATAAAGTTAAAAATCAAAGCGGGTCCCCATACGAGAAACTTTTATTTTAAATATTGTGCGGTGGGACAGAACCCTTCTCGTGCGAGGCCGCCTCGAACTTGGCCGGTTTTTTAAATTATAGCACCTTTGATAATTTTACCAGTTTCGTCGCTTCCTTTACATTTAAATGCAATATGAAAATTGCAATTTTCCTCAATAGATAATTGTGTTCCATTTTCTTTACCACTTGGATCTGTTAAAATATTTAATACGATCTTAGACATTTAAATACAACATTAAATATATTTAGTACGAGAACTAGGTTTTTTAAACAAGAATTTAGCTGTGTGCGTTTCGAGTCGTCAGGTTAAGCCAAAGGTTGTATGTCTGCGGTCCGCATCATTCGGCAGTGCTATAAGGGCAAGCGCGGTAGGAAGACGTGGGTAATATGGCATAAACTATCCCGGGCAAATCTGGCGGGCAACGCTAGGCCATTGGGCACATCTACGCATGCCGCGGCCTAAACTATAAACAATGTACAGACAAAGTGCTATGTTAGACACTAATTTTAGTTACGATGCTATCCTCTACAAGTGCTTCAACTGTCATCACTGTACTTGCTTTACTAACAGATAAGGTATGCATTTTGAAATACGTCATATTTTTAAATTACTGTAACCAAGGAAAAAATATAAAGAACATTATTCAAAATATCTGGCATAGAATATCTTAAATTTTAGTTATTTTATCAGTAAAATAGTATATATTTGATACTAAATAAAGATATTACAGTAAATATAGTTTACTTGATTTAATATGCCATTCTATCTTTTTATAAATCAACGGATTATTAATAACACAAAATTGTGTACTTTAAACTAAGTAAATATGTAAATATTATTAAATCGCAAACTTTTCTATGTACCTATACAGTATTTTCAAAAATTAAAAAAATACACACTGTGATGAATAGAATCGTATTAAAATATTTGAAAGATAATGTTGACAGCCAATCAAAAGAAATAAATTTAGAACGTCGTAGTGTCCGCATTCAGAAAACTAGAGCATGCTGCTTAGTAATAAATGCATTGTCTAGGGTACGGAATATCGAGTCAAACGACACCCTGGGGCACGTTTGTTGTAGTTCGATTGTCATTTTATAAGATTAGTCACCCCGTAGAGTGTACATCCACAACACATAACTAAGTGTCGAATACATTTTAGGTCAGGCTAGTCGCCGGCGTGTCTGCCGTTCATAGCGTACTAGTATCGATCCGCGCGAAACATGCGCGCTGCATCCGTTCCGTCGAGTACACTGACAGATCAAATTGAGATGTATTTGTTAAAACATATTTCATGCTTTTGATTGATCATCGTCCTTTCTTATTTGTGTTGTATTTTTCCATAAAAGTACGAATTGACTAGAAGCCACCTTCTGCGTTTACCGTCTAAATTCTTATACTCTAGCTAGCTCGTGTATGGCTAGTTTCAGTGGACGAGTTTCCCCGCGTACCGATCTTCACCCCCGCGAAATCACCGCATGGGTCTTCAACCCCGCAAAATTGCATAATGTCACTTCGATACTTTAAAGTGACATAATTTACTCTATGCATTTTTGTATCACATTATTCCTAAGTGTCTGAAAGTATGTTTTTGACTTATACAACGCGATCAAGCCTAAATGATGCAAATTGTAATAAACCATAGAATGTACTAACTGAATCTTTTTTTAAATGTTCGTTAAGGTTCTAGAAGTCACATAGGCTATGTTTTACGGTTGTAGGCCACCAGAGGGCGCTAAATTAGATACGTTTCTTTTAAACGGTTGGACCAATTTGGATGCTGTTGTATGCATAACATAGGTATCACTTCAGAACTAGTTTTTAGGCAAATTTTATGGATATAGGCCACCGGGACGCAGCAGTCGATGTGTTTTTTTCTAAAAGGTTGAGCTGGTTTTGATGCGGTTTTTCGCTTAACATATATACTACCTCAAAGCAGATTCTTAGTCAGGTTCAACGGTAATAGCCCATCGTGGAGCGCTACAATAGATGTTTCTTTAAAACGGCTTAGCTAATTTTGTTGCGGTTTGTTGCATTAAATGGGTTATTTGATAAGTTTTGTGGATAGAGGACACGAGAGGCCATTGCAGTAAATATGTTTACTGCAATGAAGCTTGTCGTCGTTTTACTGTTTGACTGATTCTGATGCGGTTTTTTTAGTTGCTTTTTATTGAAAATGGATTCAATCTTGTCTTTTTGTCTCGACAGTCATGCTTATTTATTTCTATAGATTTTATAAGTAATAGGCACTATAGATACAGATTATTATACAGAACTAAATTGTCGTCGCCATCGAAGTTGTAGCTGTCGTCGTAGTCGTAACCGTCGTCGAAGTCGTAGCTATCGTCGTAGTCGTCCACGTAGTTGTCGTAGCCGTCCTCGTAGTCGTCGCCGTAGTTGTCGTAGCCTTTGTCGTAGTCGTCGCTGTAGTTGTCGTAGCCTTAGTCGTATAGCAATCGTCAAAGTCGTAGCTATCGTCGTAGTCGTCCGCGTAGTTGCTTGTCGTAACTTTAGTCATAGCCTTCATATACTGAGACTTTCTTGTGTTTTCCATAAAACCGGCAAACCAAATCATTCTCATTCCTTGGAAATATCGATGATCGATGTCGAGATATTATTTTGCGCATAGTTACGTTACTTGGTTTAAACGTTTTTATTTTCTTTCGAATAAACTACAAATTGTATACAAAATACAAATATGTATATAGAATACAAATCATCTCGTACTACTGTACATATCTCTAATAGCCACAAGTTAGTTCAATACTAAAGAACGCGAACTGCATTGTAATGAAATTAAAACTCGGCTTCCAGTCTAATCATGAACCACTTCTTATACAACCTTTCGAATAAAGTGACTCTATGGTTAAATAAAGCGTTTCGCATGATTTCAATTTACTAGTTGACATTTCTAATCTTACAAAATCCACTATTATACGGTAGTTATTTGACTAATATTAAATATATAATGTTTATCTCTAAAAATAGACTATAGAGGATGTAAACAAAATTATATTCCGTTGAAGAATATGGAAATTATAAACTAAAATTTTATCTCTGTCTCTATCTTGCAAAATGATATTTAACATTATTTTAAATGGCCTGACGTCACGCATAGGTACGTCGTGCCGATATTACCCTCTCTATCTAACAGGACATTGTAAACATTCATAACTTTGTTAATACTGATTTTTTTTTTAAATTCTTTCACTGTTATAATATATTTAGAAAGCTCTTTCATATAAAATAATTTTAAAAAAGTCAACTAGCCTAATGTTTTAATTAAGAGCGTTCATTATTTCTTAAAACTGGACGTACTTGACTTAACAATAACATTGTCATGTCGTCCACAGATGCGAAATCTATTTACTTTTGAGCCTTTGTGCTTAGAAAGCGGAAAAGCTTTATGTATGGGCGTCAGTTTTCCCATAAACGTGAGTAAACACAGCGCTTTTACCATTGAAGGGAAATGAAAGCCCGCCTCTGTGCTTTTGATGAGTGGACCGAATAAGAAGTCAGATTGCCTCGGTGAAGTTTCTTTGGATCTAGTCGAGTGGAGGCTGTATGAATGGCATTGACTTTAACTTGAAAGCGAAAATTTTTAACATAGAATTACATACTACAAAGACAAGAAATGCTTTAAGTATTAATCTTTGAAGCGAGATCTATTCAAAAGGGCAATAGTGTTTTTCAGTCAAAGTGTTTTTTGATATCTTTAGATAAATATACAAATATATCATTATACTTATTGGTAAATTATCTTTTTTTTCAATACGATAAGTATGATATAATATTTTTTGTAGTTTAGTTTTCTGGCGTTTCTTCTCAGCAGTCTACTTTTCCGAAACGTCACTGATTCTATTACTTTTTGATTTTTTTGACAAACTAGCTGTGCCTCGTTAGTATTATTATACAATTTAAACAATTTTTTTGTTGTTTATAAAGACTTCTGATTCGATAATGACTAACGAAATGCAATGTTATCTTAAAGCCTCTCCTACACTCTTACGAGAACCTTTACGATCGTCATAAACATCATGAATCTCGCCGAGGATCTCGACAAGAACTATTTTAAATCCACATTCTCGCGAAAACCTCCACGAGATTCTCGTCATGAATTTCGGGATCCACAGTTTATTTTTATAATCTTCTATATCAAAAAACTAATTCCGCTTGGAAATTGCCAAGAAATGACAATTCTAGTTCGTTCGTCCAATTCACGGTTATATTGGTGCACAATAATCAACTAGCTGGCGCGCTAAGCATGCAATTGTAGATTGTGTGCAAGTTCTCATCTGTTCTCGCATTCGCGATCGCTTCGTCTCGCGCCAAAACTCCGACAACAATCGAAGAACAAGGCGAGAATCGGTTCCACATTTACGCTTATCGCGTATTTCTCGCGTTCTCGCGAGAGTGTAGAGAGGCCTTAGGCACGCTTCCCTGTGACACACGCCCCGCAATACCGGGCACGCGTGACGCAGTGCAGCGCCTGATTTTAAAATTAATATCTTTTGATTCTGTGGGTCAATTTTGATTAAATAAACACTGTATGTTACTCAGAGCTTTATATTTTGCAATTATTAGTTTTTGAGTCCAACGAGTGACTTTGCTCATATTTACAAACGAACAAACAACCCAACAAACAGACGCACTTATAAAAATTGCGATTTTGTTATATGTATAGATACACCTTTGTGGATATAGTTTTACAGACTAAATCTTCAACTTTCAATTTTACGCATTTTGACACTTTAAGACGCAGACAATAATAGTCGACCTTGATCAATTAACTAGCAGCGCTCTTCATTTATAGTTCGCGTTGAACTTTATAGCGGATCTGAATACAGCGCTTTAAGCGTGCTTGCGCAGGTACACTTATATACCCCTCGCTCCATTGCGTCTCGCTACACCTAAAACTGGTTACTGCGACGCGACTTGTGCCTACGTTCGGATCCACCATGAAGTTTGATTGCAACTGTACCACTGTTGATTTGGGTATTTAATATTTATATTTATTTAATTGGGTAAACATCCAGATTTTACGTTATTGATTTTATTTTCGTATTTTACGAAGTCGATTCAACGGCACGCCTAGACTAGAAGTGAATATTGCGTCTATTTAACTCGTACCCAAATCGACAGTGGTACAGTTGCAATCAAACTTTATGGCGGATGTGAACATAGGCACAAGTCGCGTCGCAGTAACCAGTTTTAGGTGTAGCGGAACGCAGTGGAGCGAGGGGCATATGACTGAACCTGCGCAAGCACGCTTATAGAGTTGTATTCCGATCCGCCATAAAGTTTGATTAGAACTATAACTCTCGGAAGTTTGCGTATGGAGGTAGATGCACAGATATCACACAAACAAAATTCACATCTAAAAATACAAAAAATACTAAGTTATTAAAATATTTTCTGAATCAGTCTTGCGTAGCAGTACCTCGTATACCTACCAATACGGATCCGTTGGCCCACTTTCCGGTCACCGAAGACGTCGACGAGGAAGTTTTTGAACTTAAAAAATGTTTTTGAAATGAGGTTCCATATAAATAGAATTCCAACTTTTCGGCAACATAATGTCAACAACAGCCAGAGGGAAATCGTATAAACTTTTAAAATTTGTGGTATTTCCATTTCTTACGACATTTGCAGCCTTGAAAGTTGAAACGACATTCTCAACACTGAAACGTCTCAAAACTTATTCCAGAGTGTACCGGCTGATCGGCTCGGGGTTGATGTCGATTAAAGATGTCAACCCACCGCAATAAATTTGTTCGCCAAGAAAAAGGAGAGAGGATTGAATTTACTTATGTAAAAATATCCTTAAAACCCCTTACAATATTTTTTTTTGCTTACGGTCTTGTTCATTGCCAAGACCAATGGTTTTGGACCTATGGGTCCTATGAAACTTCTCGAAAGGTTATTATCTTCTCCAGTGGCTCAAATAGAAACTATTTGCCTTTATTCATTGCTGTTAATTGCATCTCTTAGGAAATAATGGAACCAGGGAAAACGTAAGGATAGCAATTGAAATGTAAACAAGACACTATGGACTTAACAGACACCTGACGATTATGAAAATCAAGGAAGACTCCATATGCCCAGCATGTGGGAAAGCCGAAGAAACAAGTTTCCACCTGGTAGCAGAAAGCCCTATACACGTACTACTCAGATGGGAAATTCTAAGAACAGACAAGATAGATGAAGAAGCTTGCAGACATCAATAATGGGCAACTGGTAGATTTCTGCAAGCAACGGGAAGGTTCGAGACGACGCCAAATAGCCAGTAACCCATGAAGGGATTCACTAAATGGGAAATTGGGTGAAATATTCCACAATTGACGGAACTAATCGCCCGCACGCGTCGGCTGATGTCAACGAAGATAGATTATGGGAAATAATAAGAGTGTGGCGTGCGACATTTCGTGATGGGCCAAATCAAGCAGCTACCCAAACACGCGACATCGCGTGAATGGCAATAAGCGTGTAATTCTAAAAATGAATTAGTATAAACGTGGTATAAACTAAATTTAAAAATCAATGCTCGAATACGATGCATGCGAACAAAGCAATATATGTGCAAGCCTATTAACATTGTAACGTCTTCCAGGGTTTTTTCGGCAACAATTGAAGTCGAATGATATTCAATGTTGGTTTGACACAATAACAATAATTTACGACGAAAATAACATTTAATTTACGCTAATTTAATTAATTTAATTTATCAAACTTGACATTTGACAGATATTCTTCAAGAAAGGAGATAAATGCCTCCTCAAGAACTACCGACCAATATCACTGCTGAGTTTCAGCCTCCAGAGCAAGCCGGGTTTCTAAAAGGTTTCAGTACCGTGGACCACATACACACAGTTCGGCAGATTATACAGAAGTCCAAGGAGTATAATCGCCCAGTGTGTTTAGCGTTTGTGGACTACGAGAAAGCCTTCGAAACCTGCCATCGAAAGCCATCGAAACTTAAGCTGTTTTGCAATCCCTGCAGCGATGCCGCATCATCATCAAACTATCCAGCTTGGTAGTAACAATTTAAAGGCTTTGAAGATGGCTGAGGATAGAGGAGTGTGACGTGCCCTGGGAGAGGCCTATGTCCAGCAGTGGACGAATGTGGGCTGATGGATGGATGGAAACTCAAAAACTACTTAACTGATTTTAAAAATTATTTCGCGTATAAAAAGCTACGTTGTTAGCGAGTAACACGGGCAATGTTATTTTCAAATTAGGTTTCCACCCGTGACTCCGCTCGCGTAGACTATACACAGTTGTACCGGGACCTCTATAATTTTTTGCATAGATATAGTTTATAAACTGAAGAGTAACATAGGCTATTTTTTATCCCGGAAAAAGAGGTCCCGGTACAACTGTCTATAGGTACAACTGTGTATAGTCTACGCGAGCAGAGCCGCGGGTGGAAAGCTAGTATTTCATAGAGTAATCTACAATAATTTAGTACAGCGACAGTGAGCTAGTGATAAGAACTATCACCATCACCATCGAAGACATCGAAGTTATGTATGTAATAATATACACTATTGTTGTACTTTTAGGTGTGTTGTGCGGCGGTGTGCGCTGGCGGGCATGCGTGTGTGGATGCGCGCCAATGCTGTCCACACGGCTGCTGCGCGCCCTCGCCCACGACAGCAGCGACGCAGCCGCCCGACCATCGCCATCTTGAAAACGTTTGGGCTACATGGTAAGTTTATTGTATCGCATTTCTTTATTGACTAGGATTTTGACTCTAAAATTCCACGATCTATATATAAAATATCTTATAGCGAGTTACAATAACGCTACTTAAAGTTGCTGTCTACTTAAGATGTCCGTAGCCAATCGTATAGGCTGTAGATAGAACTTGAAAGACAAATATTGTCATGTAATATAATAATAATAATACTACCTGGATCCTACACAGCGCCATCTGGTCCCAAAGTAAGCAAGTATTATGCTTGTATCATGGGTACTGGACAACTGGTATACATACTTAAATATTCTTTATGATATATATGTACAAATATAGATATTTTTTATAGGCGGAAATCGAACCCACGGCCATTGGTTCGGCGTTAGGAACCAAAGGCCGTGGGTTTTTGCATAGATAGATAGATTGGCCAAGGCCAATCGATCCGTGCGAATATGATTGGTTAACGTAGAATTTAAATAGAAACAAAAAGTGATCTTACTTTTTCTAAATCTTACAACTTAAATTAAAAGGCTCCTCCTTTTTAAGATACGGAACCCTACAACAATGTAGCGATACCCACGAGCACAATCGACGACCAACAGATTGTTAAGGCCCGTTCTAATCCCGAAATAGGCCAATTACATCTGATGCACAAAACTAACAGATACAAAGAGATAGAATACGTACCCCCTGCGGAAAGGAAAAAACCAGTTAAGTACAGTGCGTCCGCTCAAATGGTTTGCGCGGACTATGAAGCTGCCAGCGACCGTCGCCGCCGAAAGGTGGCGAGCGGCGACTTGACAGAATCGGCCTGCACTGTACACCTGCAGTGCATGTTGGGGCGTCGCGCTTTTATAATGAACATACAAAACGATTCGGAAGATTCGCATGACTTATATTTATATATGATATTTGATTTTCCATTGTTTCATCAAAAGTACTTGATGTAAAAATAAGAAGAAAATGATATACAAAATGATTAAATGATTTATTTAATTTTACATAGTTTCTAAAAATCCCTACGGGTGTACTGCAAGCCATTTGAGCGGACGCACTGTAAGTGATGAGTTTAGATAATCAACGAGGTATCAAACAGGAGAGGCAACAGGGTGTAAATATAATTACGTATAATTATATTTAGCTTTACAACATAATATAATAGCGTAAAAATACACCCCTTAAGGATATGATACTGTAACAAAATTATAAACATAAGGACAGTTTCTATTCTATTACTTTTAGAATTGTATTTTCTGATGCTCTATGCCGATTTTACGCCTATAATAAATATAGAATTTAATTATGGATAATTGCCTATAATAACTCTATGTAATATCAATCCCAATATTTTTTCAAAGTATTTCATTTGTTCATTATAGAAGAGTGGGGCGATTTCGTTTTGTGTTTATTGAACCTTCTGGCAACAAATGGAGTTGCTTTATCTCATTACCACTGGCAGCATATGGGATTTTTTGCCCATTTGTCACCAGTGGGAACGAAGCCAGTGGTGACGACAGGGAATAATAATTAAGCGATATATCTGCCAATAGTCTAACACTACACGTGTAATTATTTCATTTTTGTGCAAAAAGTTTAAATGAACTAATTGCCAACAATTAATAAAATAATAATAGTACCTGGAACATCCCACACTGTGCCATCTAATCCCAAAGTAACAAATATTATGCTTGTATTACTGGCTACTAGACAAGTGGTAAACATATTTTAAAAAAAAATTGTATAATACACACATATATATATAGAGACTTTTTACATACAGACACGGAACAAAAAGTGTTCATGCACACAAATATTTGCCCCGGGTGGGAACCGAACTTGTAACCCTTGGCTCCGCAGTTAGAGTCTCTAGCCACTCGGCCAAACGCTCACTCATTTTTATTATTTTCATTTCACAATACATTCTTAAAAATTAAACTAACATAAAAACACTCTATAAGCATTCCTATCATATTAAAGAACATTTTGGAATTTTCAATCTAACTTTAAAGTGCTTTAAAATCATAGAGTAAATTAAGTTGACAGCAGCGTTTGGTTTTAATAGAGTCATAAATGTCAATTCACAGTATCGAAGTGACATTACGCAATTTCGCGGGGTTGAAGACTAGCGCGCGGGGATTTCACGGTAGTGCAGACCGGCGCGCGGGGACCTTGTGCACTGAAACTCGGAATAAAACTCGTCATCTTGCACCAACTAGCTAGACTTCACTTCACTTCATCAGCCCATTTTAACCCCACTGTTGGGGCTTAGGCCTCTAGACCTCTTAGGCTTAGGTGAGGAGGGGGGATTGGAGCTTAAATCCACCACGCTGCTCCACTGCGGGTTGGGGACTGTAACGACCGCCATCTATTGACAGCGTTCGTGACCGACTGCTTAACGTGCCCTCCGAAGCACGAAGTCAGTGATAGTCATGTACTTAAGTCAGAAAAACTCATTGGTACACGCCCGGATTCGAACCATGGCCTTATGGGGCCTTATAAATTTGAGACAGGTTCGTTGCGCTTTGGGCTATCACGACGACTAGCTATCACACGACGAGCTAGACTAGTTAGACGGTAAACACAGTAGAGGGCTTCTAGTCAGTTCGTACTTGTAGTTTAAAATGGACGATTACGATTACCTATCACTGTAATTTAATTTTGACGTCTAGATTTGTAACATTTTCCTCCGGTCCACCAGGCCAGTGCTCATATGCGCGGCGGCAGCAGCTGTTTGCGCCTGCCTGTGCGCATGGTGCGCATGGCGAGCAAGAGGTTGCAGTCTACCTCGATGTCTTCTGTCCTGTCTCCGACGACCACCTTCGGACCGCGATTCTGCAGGATCCTGCTATCCACCACCGCAGTACAGCAGATGCGGTTCATTTCATCATGCTCCTCCGCCGTATTCTGAGGTTAACAAAATTTTTACAAAAACACAAAGGTGTATTTGTTCGTTTGTCTTTTCTTCACAAAACAACGAAACGATGCGATTTGTCGCACAGAGATAAGCAAAGAGGTGGAGAGTAATTACAGTGACATATACTACTTAATATTTATCTCGGTAAAAGGTTTTCATTGCGGTTACAAAACTAATCTAGATTCGAAATGAATACAAATGAAGCTTCGAATTGTGAGATGAATTTAGATCTTTAATAATATTACTAATAGTTTTAAACGTACTTAATTAATAAAATAAATAAAAAATTAAATCCACAGAGCCCTGCTGTTTTATTGTAAAGTAAAATGTAATTATTCATTTTTAAATATAAAGTTTCTGTTTCTAGTTTAACTTTACATACTACATGCAAAGATTTGTTAGGCTACTTTCCTTAATTATTTTTTTCTTGTAACAATTTTGATAAAAATCCGTTGGCCGTTTTGTTCCTTTTTAGTATCGTTCAATAAGAAAATATTCAGTTAAGACTACGTAAACCTTTCCCAAAACTACCAATATACTAGTCCACCATTCGCGAGGGCGCCAATGCACGTGCACGCGCCCCGCCCTTTCGCCTATGTAAGTAGAAGGTAGCCAAATTTTGTTAAAATATATTTACGATATAATTATTGATTATGAATATTTGACCTATATTTTTATTTACTCAATGAGGTTTATTGGTGATACCTAACATCTAGAAAAATTTTGGCTGGTTACTAAAATATCATCCTGTATATGTATGTGTTTATTTACATGTATTTGTATATAAGTACACTCAAAGAATAAATACATTATTATTATACTATTTTTCATCATTAAGTAACTCAATTTATATTATTTATGTGTGTTTCGTACAGTGAACAATGCCAAAAGATCCGTTTGTAATTATTATCAATAAATCTCAAGGCCAAACGATGCCTGTTTGTGGCTTAGATTTGAGCACACCATGCTTTTCACACGGGCAATCATACGTAGCGTGCTCCCGAGTGGGCAAACCATCCAGTTTGTTTGTGTTAGCTGAAGACGGGATAACAAAAAATATTGTACATTCTATTGCGTTAAGGTATTTATAATGTAATTAGTAAAATTATCATAATTATCGATATAGAAATTTTAATGAAAGAGAAAATACAAATGTTTAGTATTTTGTTATTTTTATTATATTCCGTCATCGTTCACAGCGCTCCATTGCCTCTTCCACTCATATACACATCCTCACACACTTACAATTATTTAATAATTTTTTTCTACTAAAATAATCTCTAGAAATAATTTATATGGCAAAACAACGTTTGCCAGGTCAGTTAGTCATGCTATATATTGGTAATACCATAAAAGTACATCAATGAATAATATGTACAGGTGACGTCGAAGCCGGACCTTTATCCGCTGGTGATAACGTGCGGCGATGGCGACAAGAGCGGCGGAAGCTATCTCATGGTGCATTACTTCAGAAACTATATCATACGTGCGCCAGGTACGGCAATAACGTTAAATTAACTTCTGTTCCAAAACATCGACAAATTTACCATTTTGAAATATGGTTTTTTATATGATGTACAGTCTGTATTAAATTTATATAATATATAATGCCCGTAGAGGTATCAAAATGTCAATAAGACACTCAAGAGAGGTGAAGCAAGCACTGTATTCGGTCTAATCAATGTTGGCGAAGTGATTAAAACGTGTTGTAAAACCTTTAAAAAGAGATCACAAACACAAAAGAAAACATTTTCATTGTAGTTAAAGCGATGTAACACATACACAATGGACGTGTGCGTATAGAAAACAAAAAATAGCGTTTGGTTTTTTTACAGACATGTAAATGCATACGTGTTAGTAAGTCACTGCAGTAGCTGGGTAGTTCCTTGGAATCCGAGTGTGGAATTTTTCCTCCCGCGATGTGTAGCTACCGCAGGGAGAGCTAACGTCATGCGGGTATTACACCTTAGAGTTGTTACAACTTCACCTCATTTTACGACATTTTGATACCTCTGCTCTATGGTGACGATGCATTTAATATCACTAATAGGGTAGTATTATTAAGCAATCATTCTTTTATTCAAATGGTAAAAGTACCATTACATCTCAAATTGAAGTTATTTGTGACCATATTGTGTAATAAACGTTTGCTCCTCCACCTGAAGTAAACAATTTTATGGAAATACAATAATTTTCAATGGCTTCAAAACCCTTGCAAAATGACATTGGTACATTCATTCATAGATCAACAGACCAGTTAGTAATTCCAGAATCTTTATTTGTTTTTTCAGCACAATTTTCACATGTGCGTCATACTCTAACACTTTAATTATTAATCTGAGGTCATACGCAATCCATCTTCACAGTGCTATGTAGATACTTTTTGTTCGTCACATTGTTACGCGACAATATGGAGCGTCGCTTCATTACTTTTTTGCTCACATTTTTGTAATTATGTCGCGGTATCTCGATGTAAATCTGTGTTTCGTACCCAGGTCATGCGTAGGTTAAACGTGACGCAATCAGAGCGTAAAAACCGCATATTTGTATTACGCAGAGCTAATTACATTAACTTTACCTTCCTTGAAGCATTGAAAATGCGATAGTCGGCAGTATGAAGTGGTATGAAGTCTACTCATTAAGAAGGCTGTATATATAACAGCGTTTTTTTTAATGAATACCAACTTTACAAACAAGTACCTACCTAAATTACTATTATGATTGATTCTGTAAAAGATACGATCAAGAAACGCGAAGGTGTTCTCAGATTAGCTAAACTGAACATGACTGCTGTTAGTAAATTCTTATTAAATTATAGAGCCATTTATTTTGAGTGATGATTAATTAATTAAAAATTGTGTTTTTAGGCTCTATCTCGGCGACGAGTACTGCCGAATCTCTCAACTCCAGTTTCATATGTAACGCAACAAATGAGGTAGGTACCTACATACGTCTCCTGTAACCCTGTTACCCTTTTATCGATATTGTGATGGTATTGTGAGATATACCTTATATTATTATAATGAACATTAATAATGTAGGTAGGTATCCGAACTCAGTGGCGGCCCTAGAACATTTCTAGTAGTGCGAGATTTCTTCATAACGCCCCAAATTTTATTTAGATTTATATTTGTAATCGAATTGGAGCCGGTCCTGATTAGACCTCGACTATGTGACCCACCCCTGACTTGAAAGCAGGATCCGCCCTTGACGTCCTTCGTATCCATATTTTTTGCCTTTATTCTATGCGAATAAAAAATTGGACTTTTTAATAATTAACATTTGGTTTATATTATAAAACTTTAATAAGATGTCACAAACTTTTATTAAATTCCTATTTATTTTTTATTAAAGTCCGTTCCGTATATTATATTATATTATATAACAGTAAGTACACCTAACAGCACCTAATGTACGTTGTTTCTTAATATACGAAATGAACTTTACTTTTAAACGTTCAGTTTAGATAGGATACAAATGCTCTACATGCTTTATAAGTTTGGACTACGTTCAGCCGAACACCCGGATCTCCTCAAACGTCACTTAGCTAATAATACGGCCGCACGTTTTGAAATACAGCGCGTTTATACCTTTCGGCTGCGACATCAAAAAATCCACAGATCTTGCAGTCCCCGCAACCATCGGTTTCATTGAAAATGAACCTACTCAAATCCGATTTTCACAGATTATTTTATTTCATTGCCACGATTTAAACTGCAGCCTCTGATATCCTTAAACGTTTCGAACTCGATAATGAAGCATTCGAACGAATACAGGCCGAAAGACGATGACCGTAATGTTAACAAGGTCGCGATCGTCCATAAAATCTAACATGTGATGTCAAATTTCTTGTTCGATTTCCAACCGATATCCAAAATTTTGGTCTCAAACTGTAGCTACCGACGCCCTCTAACCTTTTGTACAACACTTTGAAGTGATCCGACGAAAACCCTCTGAAATATAGTAACTTATATCCACAAACACCAGCGATCGACCAAAAAATCTCATCTTCCGGAAATAATTTCTCTTACAATTATTAACCGATTTCCAAAAAATTGGTCTCAAACCGTAGCTACGTTAATGGCTGAGATACTATTTTTTTTAATTTTCGATGTCGGTCCCCGTTCTCGAAATAATTTGGAATTAGTAAAAAAAATCCGAAAAAATCCCGATTTTTTTACATTTTCCATTTTTTTTCGAAAACTACCAAACTGATTTTCAAAATTTTAGTATCATAAGATGCGCAACTAAATTATTGATCTTTTAAGACCTTAAAATCATAGCTAGACCTCATACCCTCGGAGTTATGGCTAAAAATGCGTCTCCCGTGAAATGGATATGATAGTCATTTTCAATGACAATAACATTTCAAGTCTAATTTCATTGACTTCACAGTTATCGCGATATCAGGCTATGGCTAGGGTCCGCCTATTGTACTGGTCATAGCGGTCCAAACACCGTTTTTACGCTCCACGCTCTATAGCGCAAGCATGTAACGATTTGGGTGATTTGTATCATAACACGTGTGGTGTGTCAAAACCACAGAACAATATGACAAAACTAAATCACGTCGTGCGTAAGACTATGACAGCCATCATAAAACGTCAAATTTATTTTTGATCGACGTCACCAAACTTATTTTACGCTTCCTCCATAGTGTGAGGTGAATGAAAACGATGTTCACACTTCAATTGTAGTAACCGAGGCTTATCTATGGTTTTAGGCAAATACAATCGTTCCGCCTCCCTACTCGTGCGCGGGAAACTATGAGGAGTGGCGAGGCGCATCTTTATTACGATCGCTGTCCTCGTTGACGGGAGAACGGTCGACACGGGCGCCGCCGCGGTCTCGCACGGCTCCAGGCACAAGACACCACGACCTGTCGCCCAATGATACCTTCAGAGAAACGCTTATCACATCACCAGTACAGGTGGATAGAAAAATAAGAACTAGAGTCCGCGCCACCAAAGAAGTCCCGCGGAAAAAAAATGAACTAAATTTGAAATGGTTATTCTCTGTGTTTGAGCATATAAGAATTTCGTCGGATGTGCATTTGTCTATAATCGTTTAAAAAGTGATGTAAGATGCCTAAAGTCCTACGAAATGCGACCCGAGACATAATTCTCAAGGTGAAAGAGTTTATCCAATGCGCAGACAGAGCCGCGGCTACGGGATTTCTTTGGTGGCGCGGACTCTACATGTTACAGTACATTTATTAATAATGTCATAGAGGTATTATAACTCAAAGTGGCTTGCCCCTCCACAACGATTTGTCTTTAACAATGTTAATAAGTTTGTACAGTTACACTAAATAGTAAAGAAATGCTTTTGCAAATGTTGCGCATATATTTTGGCTATTAAGTAGGTAAATCGAACAACTGAGCTGTTGGTCAAGATGTCACGTGTACATGTATACACTCGTAGTGCACTCGTAAATGGATGAAGTGGAAGGGCATGCTTGTTTGAAATAGACAACCTGTACCCGAAAAATGCAAATGGAACCCCATTAATATCATTACAATGTCTGACGTGCAATAAAAAAAAAATTACAAATAAAGCGACGGCAAAAAATCAGACACGAGATAGTGAATTTACACGACTTAAATAAGTCCAAATATGTCAAACAACAGTAAACTTTTTGCCATAAACGTAGATGTTTGAGGTCATGTTTTGCGAGTTGGTCATGTTACAAGCTGTCACTGTTTTATGTGTGGTTCACTATTTATGGGTCATCCAGTACCTACAACTGTACACAATAGGTACGATTTATATAATAGCTTCCTCTCCTCGTGATACTCTGATACACACTTGGATTGGATGATTTTCTTTAGATGATCGGCGATATATTGTAGTTTTATACCTTTCGGCTCGCGTGGACCACAGTTGTACCGCAACCCCTTTTTCTGGGATTAAAAGTAGCCTATGTCATCAGCTTATAAACTATATCTATACAAAAAATTATAGCGGTTCCAGTACAACTGTGTACACGCGAGCGGAGCCGCGGGCGGAAAGCTAGTTTGAAAATAAAATATAACCCATGTTACTCGCTAATATAAAAATGAATCGCAAAATGTGTTGGCAAGCGCATAACTCAACAATGCCTGGACAAATTTTACCAATTCTTTTTTTTTTTTAATGTTCGTTGAAGTCCACGGGTGGTAAATTCGAATAATTTCCGGGAAAACCCTAAAAACAGCCCTTTTCTTTTTCCCATACAAACGTTTTTTAAGTAAAATGTAGAGTCAATTTGAACTTTCAATAAAGTTCATATTAAATTACAAGCAGTCACTGTTGTCTAAGCAATGTAGGTGTATTCCTAACGTCAAAGAGTCCATTTACACTTTATTACCGCTGCACAAAGTTCAAATTCAATCATATCTATCAAAACAGTGTGCATGTTTAATAACCCGTCTCTATGTTATGTCAGTGACGCACACAATTTTTAAATATTTGTCACCTTTAGGTTCCCACTGTCCCTTTAAATTATTTTCCAATCACGTTTGTACCGCTATATTATATAAATATGTACGGCGCGAAAGTGTAATTCATTTAATTAATTTTAATTAACGGGAAGGGTAAGAACGGGAATGAGTTACGACTGACAGAAATTGAGGCGATAAAGCATTTGTGTCGCGGGAACGAAAACGGGGCAGGGATGAACGGGAATGAGTTAAGACTGAGATAAAAAGTTATTCTTGATGAGAATGGAAGCGAAAACGAAACGACACCAGGGCCAAGAACGGAAACAATAAAGTATTTTTGCAATGGGAACGAAAACGGGAAAGGATGAATGAAACGGGAATGAGATAAGACTGAGATAAAAAAAGTAATACTCATGATGAACGAATACTACACGTGCGAAGCCGGGTTGGGTCGCTAGTAGATAATAAAATAAAACTAAATCATTAATAAATTTTTAACGTAGAAAAATTAACATACTATTTTTATGGTTACAGGACTCATCCTACGATCTCGATTTGGAGCTAATTGACTACGAACTCGGTTGCGAGGGAGCATGCCGACCGCGTCTCGGAGCGTCTCCCCCCGTCCATCGATCCCCATCAAACGTCGACGAAACTATAAACGAGCACGACATGCAGAATCTACGTCGAATGTTCGAGACATCCCCGGGCGACGTTTGCGGGTCCCCACCTCAACCGACGAGCCCAACTCAAACGTCCCGCGAATCCACAATGCGAAGAACTAGCGACGACAGACGGTATATAGCCGTGAAGAAAACCCCCAAAAGTCGAAAAACGAGCTTATATATGCCACTTACAACTGCCAACGTTGGAAGGTCTTCACGTATATCGCCCAGCCCTCGCGTCTCGTCCAGATCTGCTCCAGCTACCCCTTGTGGCTCGCTCGTGCCAAATCTTTTAGCGTTATCCCAAAGAGTGTCTTCTTCAGGACGGGGTTCCAGATCCTCTAGATTGGAAGAAGAACATGACCCTCTTTTAGCAGATGGCGATCCTATTTTTGATCATAAGTTCTAAGGCAAAAGGAACGCAAAGGCGATCAGTCTGAAGTCATGATTGCGTTTTATTTCGTTGTGACAAAATATATACCGATATTTCAAAATTTATGAAGTAAGTTTTCCTAGTCAATATCACAGTAATAGAATTAGTTCAGAGATTTATTTCAAGCTTTTTTGGTCTAGATTTTGTTTTAAGCGAAACCAAACGCTAGCCCGCAGTTCATTAATCCAATCAGTAGGTTCTTCTATAAAATGCAATCTACGATACGTCTATACTTACTCGTCTCGCTTAATCCAAAATTAGATAGGTCTTAATCAAACTGATAACAATTTGGTTGGATAGTTGTTTTTGGATGTACCTATTTCTTAGCTCATGATTTTTCTTGATATTTCTTATTCATATTTCTTAGCTGATTGCGTCATCAGTCATGCCTCACACAATAATCATTTAATTTTCATTTGTCCTACCTGTATTTTAAATCTAAAACTTAGCCCATAGAATTTATGCACATAGTAGAATATTCTTATGAAAGAATATTTAAAGCCAAGATCTATTAGCGTACTTGCACACGATCAATATAAATACTGCCGTTCATGTTAAAAATATTCTAGGATACCAATTTCCCATAAATAAGTTTAACACCAACTAATTGTGGTAAGTCAATTGATTGCCTTTAGCGTTCCAAAGACCCATAAATTCGTGAATGTGAATCCTGTGCTCATTATTTTGAAGGATGTAGTGTGATTATATGACTTAGTAGTTAGTATGAATGTTATTTAAATATTTGCATTTATTGTAAGGGTTAAAGCTTGTTGGACCATTGTTCACTTGCCTTCGTATTTGAAACATGAATTCTTATGAATAAAACTGGTTTTATTCCACAAAGGACTGATTCTCTTTTTACTTATTTGCCTGTTTGCCGTGAAATAAGTGTTCATCATCAGTCGAGCAATGGATGACCCCATAATAAAAGACGAGGAATGCGAAGAAAATAATATGTGTCAGCGGAAATTATGGTTCCTGTAACGTAATTTCTCTTTCTCGGTTTACTCGTATGTATGATAATTTATGAACTATAGGCGTGTGCTCCGGCAGCGGCCGGCGATTTTCAGAACTTGTTTTCGTGGAATGAATTACAATAAAAAGTCTGTTAACGTTATAATTAATAATTTATAACTTATACTAGAACTAACGCCCCGCCCCAGCTTCGCGCGGGTAGCAGAGCATATGCCTAATTTTTTTTCTTTTTTAGTGTCGAATCAACTTGTCACGTCGAGCATAAAGATTTGATTTAAATGTAACATATGTTCATCCAACTTGGAGTATTTTAAATGTATTTTATTTTCGATTTTGCAAATATTTGAAAAAGTAAAGAGTAGGTAGGTATATATTACATAAAAACAAACTAAAATATTTCTTTGTATAAAACATTGATATTCGTAACTTCTGCCTAAGTACATCACGCATATTGCGTCGGTGAGGAAGCGCTTGAATTTATTTTAAAGTTTTAATTTCGCGGTAACTGCTAAGATATTAACTTAAATTGTATGAAGAGCAATTATAATGTGCATAAGATAGTTAAGGTAAGTAACTAACGTATTTAATTTGGTTGGGATTTGATAAGGATTAATATCGTATCCGTATAAATATCCTCCCGATTACCACATTAAATGTGACCATTTATTCATTAAAATAGATATAATAAGCTATCCTTATAAGATAGACATATACCATCGGGAACTCTCTTTAGACCTGTAAAAGAGGAACAATTCCTCCATACATTATTTTGTTATATCTCAGAGGGATTAAGCAGTGTTTACGGTGAAAGCATACAGCCGGCTTGATTTTTTCCGTCTTCCTCAACAATAATCGTCATATTTCAACTAATTTGCATAAAATATTAATAAATTCTACAGACAAACCTTCCTCTTGAATCACTCCGTCCATTGGTGTCAACTGTATGAAAATCTGTTTCGGTAGTTTTTAAGTTATCGCGTTCAGACACACAGACAGACGCGGCGAGGTATTTTGTTTAATAATATATATAGTGATAGTTGTGTTTCGTGGGGCGGCGCCAACTCGTAAATTTCTCGTAAATTAAAACTTCCACCGCTGCCGAAGACGGGTGGTATCAACTGTTAAGGCAGGAACCTCAAAAGATGGCGGGGAATTTTATTCTATAACACCTAATACTATTATTCCTATCTTTTAACACAACAGAAATAGGAGATGAAATACCTACGTATTATAATTAAATTCAACCCATTGCTAACACAGGGGGTTCAACTGCTGCGACTGGAGTTTAAAATATTACATAAATAAATATATGCAAAACCAGTGGATAATTATAGACAATAACCAGATAATAATAATAAATATCATTTTTATTTATATTTTTTCTTGTTTTGCTACTATTTGGTATTTTTTAAGAATGACGGAATTGGTAATTATGTAATATATGTCGTTCTAACCTTAATTCTAATTTATATGGTTTACACCATTTATTAGAAGGACGTGGGAACCCACTACGCTTATTCTCCCAAGAGAACCTCCCGACCTAAACATGCAAGTACACAACAATAATATGAATGGGTCGGACGATCCGGCTGACAACCGGCGCCCAGTGCCCGGGTCAATGGGTGTGAAATTGACTACCAAGGACTGCTTGGGGGTGGGTTGTCAGGCCGCCTTGATAGTAAATGCTACTGAAAACAAAACATTGGGGAGGCTTCCCATTCGGTCCAAACACCGGATCGGCACTTGGAACATTCGTGGTCTCTTGCAGGCCGGAAAGCTAAAGAAAGAAAAAGAAAAAACCATTGTGGAAGAAGAGATGAGGTCGCATAATGTCTCCATACTTGGATTCTGTGAAACACACAGCAGGGATCAGGTCATTTCAGAACTGCATCGGGGAATGTTATATATTTTTCAGGACCCAACATCAAGCAAGAATGGAGTAGGAATAGTCATCCCAGCATCTCTGACTTTTGTCACAGAATACGGCCCCGTGAACAACCGCATTATAACAATTCGTCTAAACTGCAGCCCATGTGCCATGAATATCATCCAAGTGTATGCTCCAACCGCAGTCTTCAGACGAAGACATTGAGAATTTCTACGAAGTCCTAGAATCAATTATGGAAAATGTACCCAAACGCGAAATAATCATCGTACAAGGGGATTGGAATGCAAAGATTGGCGCCACCAGCAATGACGACCACGCCAGACTGTAGGCAAATATGGACTTGGCGAAAGAAATGAAAGAGGCATTAAATTCATTGAATTCTGTGCTGGAAATGATCTCACAAATACTTGCTTTCAACACCATAACCGCAGATTGTACACTTGGAAATCTCCCGGTGACAGATATCGAAATCAGTTAGATTTCATAACTATTAATCATCGCTGGAGATCATCTGTCACTAATACAAGAACATTCCCGGGAGCAGGATGTGGCAGCGACCTCCAGCTACTGGTAGCGGATTTAAAACTGCGCCTTAAAACTTCCCGGAAACCCTCAAAACACACCGAGCGGCTTGCACATACTGAAACTGAGTACTCCCGAAAGCTAGTGGAACGTAAACTACTCCAAAATCCTTGCCCAGCACCGGACGGAGATCCGGAGCAATTGTGGTGCGATTTTCATACAGCAATAATGGAAGTACTCGACACCTTAAGAAAGGAACCTGTAATGAGGAAACCGTAGATTAGTGGAGAAACAAGTCATTGTCAGGCGAAAAGAACTGAAAAGGGGTCAAATGAGCATGGAAACAAAGCAGGAATACGCATAATAAGTTTGCTCAATTTCTGTATATATCTGGAAGAGATATATACAGAAATTGAGTGCCACGCTGAAAAATATCAAAGCGCTGATCTCTTCAAGAAAATCCGGTTAAGAACCCGCAAATCTACACCTGCCACCTGCGTAATAGATGACAACAGTGGGAATCCAATACGTGACAAAGAAGGGGTTGTCGAGCGCTGGAGAGAATACTGTGCCAACCTATATCAAGACCATACCAGACCCTCAATAGGCAGAAGCGCTATATCAGACGAAGTGGAACCGTATGTTCTTCTCTCTGAGGTGGAGAATGCCGTCAAAAAACTGAAGAACAATAAGGCTTCTGGATCTAACTGCATCACAGCCGAAGCGCTCAAAGCGTAGGGAGATCAAGGTATGGCAAGGCTGCACAAAATTTGCAACGCAGTCTGACGAACGTGTGAGTGGTCAAATGATTGGAGACACTCTTCCATTCTTCCGATACACAAGAAGGGGGCGATACGCGAGTGTGGTAACTACAGAACGATTGCTCTAATCTCTCATGCCAGCAAAGTATTACTATATATTATCAACAGTCGCCTCAAAAACTTCCTGGATTGGCAGATTCCACAAGAGCAGGCAGGGTTTGTCAAGGAGAGAGGAACCAAGGAGCAAATTTATTTATTTATTTATTTGTTTACATTGATGTTTTATTTTTGTAATAGTAATCGTCTTACTGTAATAATGTAAAGTTACTGTAATAACTGTATGGTTTGTAGTTTTATGATCATAATTACACACCTGACATCGTGCTGGTCGACGCGACATCTGGGTTCCACAGAAAACCAGTGCTGCAGGACCCATTCCTGTAGCTTACACTGAGTGGAGTCCAATTTTGGCTATGCTGAGTTCTTATATGTATATAAAATCTATTACGTTAGTTTATAGTTTTATACATTGTTTAGGTTGTATAGCCAAATAAATGATTTTTTCTTTCTTTTCTTTCTTTCTTTCAAATCTTAAACCTGAGGCTGATAATAGATAGAGGTGTTACGAACATGATACACCAGTGGTAATGTGTTTCATGGACTACCAAAAGGTATTCGATTGCGTCAAATGGAAGCAACTATGGGAGGTCCTGAGTATGGCTGGCGTCCCGACACACCTTATTTCGTTGATCCGCAATCTCTATGAATCTGATTATGGCACCGTAAGGATTGGAAACATAACGTCACATCAGTTTGATTTGTGCGACAGGGATGCGTGATATCCCCGATCCTCTGCAAAGATTCGAAACCATGCAACGGACGTCGGTTCTGGACAATTACGAGACCGTCGAGGAGTACCAGTACCTGGGGTTGGCCATAAATAACAAAGGAGGAAGCGAGTCCGAAATACGTCGACGCACTGGAATGGCAAAAACAGCAATGACCCAACTGGGCAAGATATGGAGAGACAGCAACATCTCGAAGCGAACCAAGACCAACATTGTTCGCACTCTTGTCTTCTCCATTTTCCTTTACGGTGCGGAAGCATGGACCCTAAAATCCGCAGATAGAAAAAGGATCAATGCGATCGAGATGTGGTGCTGGCGGCGATTGCTGCGGATCTCCTGGACGGTCCCATCGGACTAACGCTTCGATACTAAAGCAGCTTAACATCAAGAAAGAGCAGAGACTCTCGACAGTCTGGTTGCGACGAATGCTCCAGATTTTTGGGCACATAGCCAGGAAAAGTAGCGATAACCTGGAGAAGCTGGTTGTGACCTGAAGAATGGAAGGGAAAAGACCGAGGGGCGCAGTCTGAAACGGTGGGCGGATCAGGTGACCGAACATCTGGATGTTCCGATCAGCACAGCCCTCCACTACGCGGTAGACCGAAACAAGTGGAGGAGGGTTGTGGACAGAATGCGTCGGCGAGGTCACGATCCTCAACTCAACCCTGAGGAAGCGATCAAGAAGAAGAAGAGACACCATTTATTGCCTTAAGTTTTCTATTTTTTTTTTTCTTTAAAAACTTTTTCATAACAAAAAGAACAACTTACATGCAATAAAATTAAAACAATGAATAAAATATAATACTTATATATTATGTAACTGTTACACTACTGAATTGTACATTTGTGTTTTGAACTTTAACTATTTCTTCTTTTAATTTTGCAACAGTTTCCTTGGCAGTGTTTAGTTTATTTTTTAATTCAGTTATTTCAGTCCTTAATTTTCCTTTAGCATTAATTATTGCTTCTAAAGTTTCCTTCTTTTTCTGTTCAACTGAAAACCAATCAAATTGACAAACATTAGTTCTTATAAATTAAAATTTTTACTATTTACTATGAGCGTGTCCTCTTAAACAAAATTATGTATCATATGCTATTTGACATGCTAGAGTATAACAAACTGATAACTATACTTTTTGAATTTCGGGAAAATACCAATTACTGCCTCGTGACGTCACTCGGTGCCGCTACGTACAAATTATCCATGATGACCGTTTAGCCTAGTGGGTGGCAACCCTGCCTACGAACCTGCTGGAGGTCCCGGGTTCAAATCCTAGGTCTAGTCAGTATGTATATGATGGATATTGATACTGGTACCAGGTCTTGGTTGTTATATGTATGTGGTGTCTTCACTTGGTACCCAAAATACAAGCTAATGCTTAATTTGGGGCTTAGATGTTAAAGAAATTTTATTTGTCTTCGTATTAACAATTTTAATGTAGTAGAAATTAGCATTGTAGCAACAATGGAAAAATAATTTTAGTGATAAATTTAATATTTAAATTAAACTTATAATTTGTAAACTGAAAAACAGTAGGTAAGTAACATAATTTCAATACATTTGCTATTAATATGTTCCTTATGACATCGAAACTTGGATTGTACTGTTGTATTTTAGGGACTAGACCCTTTTACTCTACACCAATCAGAAACGAGCGTTTTTTTTGTAACATGTGCGTAAACCGCGAAAAGCAGCTCGCTACGGCTGCTTGTATTGAAAAACGTCATATGATGCTCGTACTCAGAAAGCTAGCTATTATAGTCATTGGTTTATTATTAGCAGTCGGCTTCGCCTCATGCCTATAAACACTATAAACACCTCGCCTATAATATCTAGCCTACCATACTCGCATCATAATGTACTATTGTTGACAAACCTATTAGGAATAGTAAAATGCAGTCACCAGTGGTAGCTTGGCCTCATCAAGGCTGAGCCTCACTTAAATTAACTAGTTACAACAAAATTATTCTCTCAAAATATGATTTTTTTCTTATTTACGATTTTGCCAGATATTTACAATAATTCATCTGACATTAAAATTGTGCCTGTGGGAATCTGGACGGTTGAACTTATTGCGCTGCTTCCCACATTAAAAAACCAAAGCCAAAATTAAATAAAAAATATTCAGGTAAGGTCACTTTTTCAAATGAAATTGTGATCCTCATGAATAAATAAAATAGTATGACTTTATTTAGTCTAGATAATGCAAATAGTTAAATGTTATTATTATTATTATTATAAAATGAAATGAATTTAATTTATTATTAAATTAAATGCTAAGTTCACCGAACTTCGGTGTCGTGATAGCCCAGAGCGCAACGAACCTGTCACTTTATAAGTCCATAGAGCCATGGTTCGAATCCGGGCGTGTACCAATGAGTTTTTCTGACTTAAGTACATTAACTATCACTGACTCCGTGCCTCGGCGAGCACGTTAAGCAGTCGGTCCCGCTGTCAATAGATGGCCGTCGTTACAATCCCCAACCCGCAGTGGAGTAGCGTGATGGATTTAAGCTCCCCCCCCCTCTCCCTGGGAGAGGCTTAAGCCCCTGCAGTGAGGTAAAATGGGCTGATGATGAATGTAAATAGTAAACATACCTACGTCCAGATGACGTCACAGGGATATTGTATTAATAAATTTTTGGAAAAAATAAAAAAAAATTACAACAAATTTTTTTTTTGTTAATATTTAATACGAAGGTAGGTATAATATTGATCCATATTTAAAAAAATATATAAAATTATTTATTAAAAAATTTGGTACAAGCCGATTGTTGATTTAAATGAGGCTTAGGTTCACTTGCCTCACACATAAAGCAGCCACTGACAGTGACTGTTTTTCACGTGCAGGTTTTATTACTTCTTGTATATAAAACTTTAACTTCATGTATGAAATGTAGCATTAAATACATCTTTATATGCCTTTATGAGTTTTATTGACGGAACTGAGTAACTTTCAATTCAACACTAATAATAACTTAGCCATGCAGCTATGGTTCGATTCCAGGGCGTGTACCAATGAGTTTTTCTGACTTAAGTACATAACTATCACTGACTCCGCGCTTTGGAGAGCACGTAGAGCCATTGGTCCCGGGTGCCATCAACAGATAAGTTGTTAAAATCCACTATACCGCACTGGAATAGCATGGTGGATTAAGCGCCAAGCCCCCTCACCCTGAGGGAGGCCTAAGCCCCTGCAGTGGGGCATAAATGGGCTGGTGGAATGGAATGGAATAACTCAAAATGAATAATAAATAACTTTAACAAACAAAAATGATGTTATAAAATAAAACTTATTTATACGAGCAAAACTCACAATCTGTTTCATGGTTCCAAGGTCCATTGGTAATGGGTTTTATGCCAGTTAGAAGATGTTGCATAAGCTGTGTCGGTTCTTGGAAAACTATTTCCTCGTAACTCTCACTGACGAGGGCACGACCAGCCGTTGGTGGCATACCTTCGGTCACTGGTGATTGAAATAGCTTTAGTATGTGATAAAGTGTTACCTAAAACAGTATGTATATTATTTTATTAGGAAACTACACAAAAAAATTAAATATTGTGACGCTTGGGCGTAGAAGCACGTCAATGTTTTAGAAAGTACTAGAAAGATCACGCGGTTTCACAAACATATCGGCCGAATAGGGAAAAATTCGAGATAACAATAAATTTGAGATTAATTTCTATTTTTGAAGCGGCACGCGTCAGAGACTGCGGCCGCTCGCTCCGTCGAACTTCTATTTCTGAGGCGGCGCGTGTTAAAGAACAAAAACACTGGCTGCTTTGGCGACATGATTTATTGCCCCAATAATTGCTATTGAATGGTCTATTATGGAAACTCTCCAAAGAGTCAGAGTCCAAGCTCTCCAAGAGCTTGGACTCTGTATGGTTCATGTGGCGATGCTCATGTGCCTCTAGCCCGTAACAATATTAATATACATTAACAAAATAATCTTGGTTTACAAACCAAAGTGCGACTTTATTCTATTTAAAAATAAAGCTTTTTGTTATCTGCTAAATAATTTTTTTTTGTAATAACTGTGTAATGTAAGGGGAAAATGACCGAGTGGTTAGAGGCCCTAAGTGCAAAGCCAAAGGTCGGGAGTTCGATGCTCATGTGGCTCTAGCCCGTAACAACATTAATATACATTAACACGATCTTGGTTTACAAACCAAAGGGCAACTTTATTGTATTTAAAAATAAAGCTTTTTGTTATCTGCCAAATCATTTTTTTGTAATAACTGGGTGTAATGTATGGGTAAAATGACCGATTGACCGAGTGGTTAGAAGCCCTAGGTGCAGAGCCAAGGGTCGCGGGTTCAATTCCCGCCCGATACAAATATTTGTGTACATGAACATGTCTGTTTTGTTTTGTGTAAAAGTATATATGTATATATTATAAAGAATATTTAAGTATATATATATCAGTTGTCTCGTAACCCATAATAAAAGCATAATTTTTGCTTACTTTGGGACTAGATGGCGCTCTGTGGGATGCCCCAGATATTATTATTATTATGTAACCATTGTAGCGTGCCATGCAAAACTTTTATAGATGACGCTCTCAGCGAAGGTACCCTCTTTACAAATTATGACATTCATATTTCGTGAATATATTTATATGTATGCATAAGTTTATAAAAATTTCAACTTTTGTATGAAACTGATAGTCGATTGAGTACCATCACTCATGCACCACCTGGCGAGATAAAAGGGCAGTGATACACCCCATTACCATAAGTTGACTATGAAAGGAAAAGACTAACTGCTGTTAGTAGCTATCACCTATTTATAAAACTAAATACTTTATCTCTAGAATCATAGTATCAATAGCTAGCTATAGCTAGACAAGATATTGCATGAATCAAATAACTTACAGGTCTTTCATTTGGATCATGGAAGTATATTTTGATAACTATTTCAAACTCTCCCCAACCAGTTTCAGTTAATTCGTAAGGTGGCTTGGTCACAATACGATTAGGGTTGGCATAGCTCTCGTGTAATTTGAAATGCACTTTCTTAACATATGTTGACATATCTTCATTATTGTATGGTTTTACATAAACAGTCCATTGGTGTGTGTGTCCATCTTCTTCTCGTTTTTTGCCAAAATAACGAGCGACATTGCCGTAAACTATTGGTTTAATAATTATTACACCCTGGAATATATTAAAGCTTATGTTTAGCTGACCATCAATTTAGTAAAAAAACGTCTTTAAAAAAATTATTGTTAAAAACAGTAAATGACCACCAAAATAAAAACCTCATTTTAATTTTAATTTACAATGTTATCCAATTTTTTAACATCTCACTATCATATTATAAAAAATAACTCTAATTAAATGATTGTTTAGCCAAACATAGTAACTCCAAAATTTTGACATTTATCATGAAATGTTAACTGAATTCTGAAATTTTCAATACTCTAAATAAATTAATTTGTCTCAAAAAAAAAGTTTCTCTACAAGTAAAAAATTACTCACAATATAACTAATTATCTCATTAACACCCTTTCAAGCGTTCGTTCAAGCAAATGTCTAAGACATTCACAAATAATTAATTAAAAATACTTTTATTAAAGTTACACAAACTTAAGAAACAAGATAGCCAGCTTGAGGATTCCATAGGTACTGTAATATAAAGTATTTATTTACAGCTACTCACTGCCAGGTAGCACGGAAACGGATATTAATTTTAATATACTAAAAAATATTTTTTAAGACTAATTAACAATTTTCAATTTTTCATTCATTTGTGCTGTGAGACCTTGCTTCATGCTGAATATCATAATTCTAGGTAAATGGCAAGTACTCTCCAGGTTATAATTTTATTAACATATCAATGCCTATCAGTTTTGATTTATTTGCATGTGTCAAAATATACCTACAGGATAAATGGCCGCATTCTTTGATTGCGTTAATGTAGAAACTATTTTTTTACAGCTCTAAAGGATCACAGACCTAAATACTTGGTATCAATTCCAACTTGATACCTCGACGCTTTCCTGAGAAAAAGGGTCTTGACAGAAGTACAACAAAGTATATAGGTTCCTATAAAGGTTCCTTTTTTTCCTTAGCGGAAGTACTTAATTACCACTTACAGTACTATAAAATTAGAAACAATTTAGAATTTTTAAATCTCACTGAAAAATTAGTTTTCTAGGTAGATAATAATAATAATTTTTAGGTAGCGCTTTCCAATGTAGCCTGCTGAAAAATAACAAAATATTTAATCAGGCTTATGGTGTAGGGGTGTAGGATCCTCACACAGTAAATATTTTTATAAGGAAATGAAAAAAAATTATAAGGTTTATTTAGTGGCTCGTCACTCCGCTCCGCTTCGCTTCTCACATTATCACAAGCAAACCATAACCTAACCAATTTTTTTTGTAATGGTGGACCATCAACCTATCTTAGCCAGATTTCAAATTGATCATTTTTATGAACACAATTTTCATCAGGCAACAATGGAAAGCCGACCCAATTTTTATAATCTTACTGGATAATGAAAGTTTTCTTTTCTTTTCTTTCTTTGGCCCGCCGTCGTCACGTTTTTCATTCGTGACCTTTTGCCTGACAATCCCACAAAATCCTTACAAGTATAATAAGTCATATACCTAACCAATACGAAAATGTCAACTTGTCATAGGTCTGCAGATACAATTTAGGTACAGACATCACTAAAACAGCTAGAAACATTACAATTTTAGACTATAATTGTTTAGTGAATGTTTATTTTCTTGTTTACTAGGTACCTATTATTTTTTAGTACGTAGAGGTGTATTTATTCTCAAACGGTCATTGTAGTCATAGCGTATGAATTCATTTATATGTGAAACACTAAACGAAAATTACGTGATATTAATGTTCCATTTTAGCAGAGAAATTAATGAGCCTAAAATCAAAGGTTACCTTTACTCGACCTCCTGAATCGGGCCCGAAATCAGTAGGCAAACTCATGTTAATAGTAATTTATTAAAAAACAAAACAAATTATACTATGTAGATAAACTTCTACTTTTAACAAAATATTAAAAGCAAGAGCGTTTATTAATTTAGTACATATTTACCACATATTTACCACAGAACAATATATACTTCCATATTTACATTACAATCAATCATGAATCAATCCCCAGAATCGAACGCTGAACACACATCACAAACCACCACAAACACAGACCATTCAATTTACTCAACCACTGCCTTCTATAGTTACAAGCCATGCTATTAGATTTGGCAACGTCGCATTAACTGTCACTTGTAGTCTGATTTATTTCGTCAGCTGACAAGATGTCATGATTTAATAATTGAAAATATGGGATTTAAATAACGAAATATAAAATTATCGATAGCATTTAACGGAAATTAGAAATAGGAGTATCTGTTAAATTATATTAGCACCCGCCCGCGACTTCGTTTGCGTGTTATAAGTGGATTTTATGAATAGAATAGAATCATCAATAGAATAAAAAGAATGGTTATTATATCTCATTTCGGTTAATGTTACTATGGTTTTGTGCGTTCATCACAGGCTATATCTTAAAAACTAGTTTTATTGTATAATGTTCTACGGGAATGTACCGTTCCCTTGCAGTTTATTCCTCTTCCTGGGTTCTACGTAATCAATCTCGCCGGACCTGCTGGTGGCTAGCATGCGGTTAAAGTGACCATGAAAGGTATAAGTATAGTTCCTCGGGATCCTCCAGATTCCATATCGTCGAACCTATTCGAAAAATGATAAAAATTTACTGTAATTTCCACCTAAACGTGTCAAGATTGTGACGTTAAACGAAAAACGATTATGGTGAAAATGTCAACTTACCTTACTAATTACGAATAAACACGATGCAAAACGTAATTTTTAACACTGATTTATTGTTTTAAATCAACATCTCTGTTTACATAACGTTTAAATGGAAGAAAACGCGAATTAATGGCCTGATTGATACTAAGGCTCGGATTACACGCAACGTTGCAAGATTTCAGTAGCATGGCTTGTAAACTATAGACGGCAGTGACTCAACTCATCTTCAACTTCAACCCACAGACTATCTTCACTACGTCGGACCACAGAACAGCAAGACAGTGAACAGACTAGCCAGACAGAGTGAAGTGAAAGTAAAGTATCATTGCCCTTATCTCTCGCCAGGTAGCGCATGAGCGAGTGTATGGAGGTACTCAATCGACTCTTTCGGTTTTATACAAAAGTTGGAATTTTAATAAACCTGCATCCTACCATGGAACTATTATGTACTACGTACAACTGGAATGAGCTCTACGAAGAAGTTTCGAGGTCCTAGAAATTTAACCTTGAAAACTAATTAAAAAGATAAAAGTAACAAGGACGTTAGTGGGTGCCATATTGTCTCATTCTGATTAGGGTGACAAAGTTACGTAGGATAAATAAGACCATAACAGGAACTTTTTAATTTTCGACTAACATCGAACAAAACTCTCTAAGCCTATCTTAACCCGTGACACTGAAGTAAACTTTTGTTACATGAGTATAAAGATTTCTGTATGTCCGTGCCAATAACCTATTCGTAATTTAGTAAATTAGAAATTAGAATCTTTAATTCGAACATTTGTCAAAATTGATTTAGCAGATTTCAAATTAAAATGCTACAAACATACATCAGTATAATTATGGAGTAAAAAACATACATGAAATGGGAATCAATTTACATTCATTTTTAACAAATTATTTTAATATTTATAAGGGATCATAAAACACGAACGTAAGCACTGAAAATGAGGTCTCGCGTGGCCACCGCGTAGTACAACTTGCGATAGCATCAAAAATACTGGTTGGATTTGTACGAAATACTGTTAAATCATCAAATTTACAAAAAATAAAATAAACGGCAGTAGCCCGACTCCTATCCACCTCGATAGAAAAGTAGAAGCAATCAAACAGAAGTTCAAGAGAGCTAGTCACTAAAAGCTGGCAACCCGCAGAAAATATGATCAATCGACGGAGGCTTCTCACCTAAGAAATAAATTGTGAAGCAGTTAGTAACTCTAAAAATCAAAGCTTCAAATATCGATATCTCAATCACCTTAGTAAATTAGCTGCATGCTCCCTTTATGTATAATACACTTTTGAAAACAAATCTCCTATTGATTACAGAAGTAAAGCTACCTAGAATGTGATTCATAATTGGATGGCTGACCGCCTTTATTTACAAAATAGTTAAATCCCACAGAAGTAAAGATCCAAGCGCGACAAGTTGCGTAGGTACTTTTGCACGCCGAAGCCCTCAAAACTATCACTCAGAAAATATCCGTTGAAACGATCCCAATGAGCCTAAACACGTTATTAAAAAGGTCAAGGATTCTATAGATATATATGTTTGAAATATATTTCTCATATATATTGTCGCACTTCACCGCCTTGAGCGCACGTGGGAACTTGAAAACATAAGTTCGTACAGGCAACCAAACTCCTTTCTTTCCCGAAAAAACCCAACAATCTCAAAAATTCCCAATCATTCGGCGGATAAAATGGATTTAAAAGACTCTAGGTACCAAAACATTATTTCTAGGGAAGAAATGTCTCAAAGTTCAACGCTGGTCCGAGACCTAAGGATCTCAAATATTAATATGATGGCCTTCTTCCTTTCGAACCCATCGAAATCACACACACAAGTCTCACAAATGCATATATGACGTCAAATTCATTACCCGTATGGTGTCAGATCTCTAACTAGAATGACGTCAGATATGTAACTAAATTATTTTCGTACTTTAACGGAAAACGTTTCTCTTTAAAAGAATACATATCTTTCATATTCATTGAAATATCTGGCAACCTATTATTACGGCCACATCATAGGCAAAAGAGGGCAAAAGGCAACTACCAAAGTATTATTATTAACTAATCTAAACAATTATGGACACCTTAGTATTATGACGTCAAAAACTTCAACTTTGACAAATGTCAAAATTCCCCAAATTCTCGTTTCAGTTGCCAGCATAAAACCATAAATTAAGACTTTCGTTTTAAATATTAATAAAAATTTTAACAAATATGAAATATAACATAATAAGTTTTAAAAATACTATTATCATCCACATACCAAGATATATTAAAAACCAGAAGTCACAAAAAATAGAGTGTAAAATAGTGTATTGCTATCTATTTCTATAAATATATATTTATATTTATAATTTAGGTCTAAAAAAAAAATAAGTTACCTAGAAAAAAAAACTACAGATTTCGCTCTTCTCGCAATTATCGGAGGACATTGAACAAAAATGTACGACAAAAAATTTTCGAAGAAAGTTATGGACCAATTTTCGATGTGCTATCATACTTTGCCACGCAAGCTCTTGCATTTTTTGACGCTAGTGTTTTCGTCTACCTTTATGACTTTTTTAAATAAAACCGAATCTTACTTTCTAGGGTAGCTAATCTGATAATCATTAAATGAAAAGGGCACATGCTCAAGTCAGGGTTTTCGACCGTTTCTAAAATTTAATTTTTCAAACTTGTAGACAATCTACCAGTCTCGGAAGGTTTTTTATTTTTTCGATATTAATTCTTCCGTTTTTGAAAATATCAACTTTTTGTCCGAAAAATAAGAAAATTTCGACTTTTTCACCGTTTTCGATTTTCCGATAAAGTTACGAACCGATTTTAGAAAATTTAGTATCTTACAATGCTCCGTAAGCTCTTGATTTTTTTTGCCATCACTGTCTTTTGTCTATCATCATAAATATTGGAAATATAAGCAAACTTCTTAGACTTCTACACGAAAACGATTTAATAAACATATTCATTGTTACAAAAAGTTTTTATAAAAATAATGATTAAGTATGCGTCATCGTTTATTCTGACAAGCGGAAATATGTTCTATAAATTTATGTAATATGTATTTATGTATTTGATATTGTGAACAAGATGAAAATAAATCAAAGTTACCAGCCGATTCTATTATCTTTTATTGTAATAATTACTGTACTTACTCGAGATTGAACGAAATCTATACCTACGTTATGGAAAAAAATTGACTTCATTTTCGGTTTTAACACACTAAAACACATTAACAGTAGATGATATTATCAAATCAAAATTGGGAAAAAAAAATTTTGTAGACCTGTGTTATATTAATATTTTGCTAATAGCTTGTCATCCTGCGTTGATGCTTTTTAGGTACGTTTCTTTTTCATTTATTATTAATTCTTGCTTAGTCAAGGGCTACTATAACTTTGCGTTAACGGATACCCAAATAAAGCTAAATTACGGTACCTAAATAATGTTTAAAAAGAAAAGAAAACAGTTAGAAATAAAACTGCAAAAAAACAGAAATAAAGTTGTTTAGTAAAAACTCCGCAAAAACAAAGAATCGACTTTTTTGATTTGCTACAGCTTTAAATTAAAAGAACTGATTTCGATAATTCTTTCACAGTATCTACCCTAAGTTATAACATAGTGACTAAACACAAAAATTATCAAAATCGATTCAGAACTTTCAGGAATATTAACGGCCAAACGTGTATAAAGTCCTATTGAATTAAGTCAAAATATTTTAAAAAGTGATATTAAAACGCGATGTGAGCAATCATGGCATTGCTTCGCAATGCTATTATGTAACCTTTACAGGCAGTGGCCTAATTAGTGAATTACCTACCCTAAAAAAAAGTGTTCATCAATAGTCGAGCAATGGATGACCCCCATAATAAAAACGAGAAATGAGAAGAGGAAAAAATATGCATCTCTGACTTCACCTCCGCTCGGCGACTGTGTACAACCAGCGACGTGAAATAGCAGCTCGGATATGGAACGGCCATAGTGCGTATTAGACCAGCTGATTTCGATAATTCTTCCACTGTATCTACCCTATGTTGAAAAATAGTGACCAAATACAAAAATCATCAAAATGGATTCAGAACTTTCAGAAGAAGTGATATTAGAACGCGACGTGAGATCATGCATTGCGAAGCAATGCCATTACCTAACTTTTGTAGGCTACTAATTACCCACCATAAGAAAAATGTTCAACAGTCGAGCAATGGATGACCCCCATAATAAAAAACGAGAAATATGAAGAGGAAAACATAATGCATCAGCGGAAATTATAGATCCTGTATCGTAATTATCATGACGCATAGTTCCCTCATAATAAAATCTGAATTCACCATAGTACTTTTCCCAGTGTAGTGGTATATTTTATGCTAGCCACACAGAAATGGTGTAGAAAGAGATAGTTAGGCACCCGGTTACTTCCCTTTCGCACTTTTTTTTTTAATCACCAGTTTACGTATGACCACGCTAATGTTAGAGAGAGCTCCTTCCAGTTGTACGTAGTACATAATAGTTCCATGCATCCTACATAAACATATTCACAAAATATAAATACCACAAAATGTAAAGTAGGTACCTTCGCCGAGAGCGCCATCTACTGATGTTTTGTAGAAATTGGTTAAAATATGACGATTATTGGGTGACTAACCGTTTGGTCGAATGGTAAGAGACCCTATTTGCGGAGCCGAGGGTCGAGGGTTCGACTCCTGCCCAGGACAAATATTTGTGTGCATGAACATGTTTATTTCGTTCCGGGTTCGGGTGTAAAATATTTAGATAGGCATGTACGCATATATTATTAAAAAAAAAATAATATTTAAGTACCTATGTATATCAGTTGTCAAGTAACCCATAACACAAGCATAATACTTGCTTACTTTGGGACTAGATGGCGATGTGTGGGATGTCGCATGTATTATTATTATTATTATTATTATTATTATTATTATTATTATTATTATTATTATTATTATTATTATTATTATTATTATTATTATTGTTGTTGTTGTTGAAGATGTCGGAAAAAATCAAGCCGACGACTGGGAGCTTTCATCGAAAACGCTGCCCTTTGAGATATAACAAAACAATGTATGGAGGAATTGTTTCTATTTTAAAGTTCTTAAGAAAGGTCCGAGAGAGAGAAGAGTTATCTTTTAAGACTAGCTTACCTACTAGTTATATCTATTTTAAGGTTTAAAAAAATGTTCACTTATAATGTGGTAACTAGGGAAGCTATTCACACGATACTATATCAATCCGTATCAAATTATCAAACTAATGAGTTATCTTAAGCATTTTATGCACATTATACACCATGCATTATACATTATGCACCCTTTACACCATGCCATTTAAATTAATATCTTTTTTTTGAACTCATCAACGTCCTCTTCGCGGCTCGAAAAACGTTGACCACGTGCTTAAATTTTTTTACAGGCTTGGGAATAAATAGAAATTGGTCGGGGCTGTACGGCGGATGACCCGTGAATTCAATGTTTTGACCTTCGAAAAACTCCTTACCAAAAAAAGATTTGTTTCGCCCGACGTGTGAAGCTAGTGTAGTACGTAACGTCATCATAACTATAAGCATAGCTATAAGTAGCATATGTATGCATGTCAGTGAGTAAGAACAGTTGCAATACAACCTTTGAACAACTAACACGTTGTATCATTTCACCAAGCTCCGCATGGCGACCCTGCCAGGATTCGAACCTGGAATCTTCTGATATTGCTTCTACATCAGTGGGGATTAGAGGCAACCCTCTGAGACACTGCTACAGTGTGAACCCGCGACGAGTGCAACCCATTTATGCACATCGTAACAACAGTTACGTTTTTGTAACTTTTATATTTCAGACTCCTGAAGTATAAAAGTTACAAAAATTATAGTCATATAGTTGCATGTGAATAACCATCCGGAATAAGCATCCGAATGAACATGTAAGTAATTTTGAAAGCTTCATACTCATGAAGCTTTCAAAATTACTTACATGTTTTATGGGTTTGTTCCTTTAAGGACAGATTCCGTTTAGGACAGATTCCCTTTAAGACAGATTTTGTACAGGCAAGAGAAAAGGTTTCGATTTGTCCCGTTAAGGACAGAAAGTTTTTAACCAAAGTCCTCTATATACGCGTTTACGAATAAGAGACTTATTTATGAGCTATTATTATTAAATTGTGGAAACTCCTTGCAATTTCTGCTGACATGGCTCATGCTATGCAGAATTTTGTTACCTATGCGTATTAATAGAGCGTTGCTGCATATTTCATTGATAGATAGTTAAGTACCTAGTCAAAACAGGAAAATAACCCCCTTTTTCCTGTTGTCCTAAATTAATTTGAACACAGTGTGTAATACTGAGCCAGTAGAACGATTTGGATTTTTGTTCATATTGTTCTACCGTAAAGCAAACTTCCTATTCGTAAGCACGTTTTCATGGGACGTTGGTTAAAAACGTTTTCGTCCTTAACGGGACAAATCGAAACCTTTTCTCTTGCCTGTACAAAATCTGTCTTAAAGGGAATCTGTCCTAAACGGAGTATGTCCTTAAAGGAACAAACCTTTTTATGTTGCAATATTTTTGGATTGCCCGCCACACCGGTAATACGAGGAGGAAGCCGTTCATCCATCGTTCATCGAATTCACGTCATAAAATAGGCGACAATTTGCTTCAAAGTGCTTTTTTGCACGAATAACTTTTGTTGGTTTCGGCTCATCAAGAAACACCCACACCGTCGACTGCTGTTTAGTTTTGGGGTCATACGCATAGATCGAAGATTCATCACCTGTGTAGATATTATCAACAGCTTTTGACGCACCACGATTGTATTTTATAACATTTTTTTGCACCCATCGACACGAGCCTGTTTTCGATCAATTGTTAAGTTATGCGGAATCCAACGCAAACAATTTTATTTACAGCCTTATAAGTAATATTTGTGTACAGTTCGTGTAATATCTTATGTATCTGCACTCGTCATACTCATGCCCAGAGACGCCTCTATCTCGCGATATGTAAAATGATGATCTTGTATTATTAATTCCCGTACAGCATCGATATTTTGTGGTACAACAACCGATTTAGGGCGACTTTCTTTAAATTCGTTCGTGGACATAGACCGCCCATGATTAAACTCATAGAACCAGTGATACACAGTGGTTTTCGATGGTGCTTCATGCCCAAAAGTGGAAGTCAGTTGATCGATGGATTGTTTTTGAGTTAACCTACGTCGAAACACGTAATAAATCATTGCACGTAAATGTTCACGAGTCACATTCATGGTACATTTAAATTAAAAGTTTCTTCATTTAAAAAATATATATTAAATACGCAAGGTATATAAATACACAATATATATATATATACAATCATCATATATTTATATGACTACATAGTCCATGACTTTACTTTTGTAGCTCTTTCTACTCTACACCCACAATATTTCTTCGCACAATTCGATTTTTTGCTAGGGATTTATTCTGGATCTTAATTAGTTTCGTATCTCGTCATTACGCGTGACCTTCCACAGTCTTAATATTGTAGCCTTCATCCACCAAGTATGAGTAAGAAAAACTGTTGTCTTTAATAATGTAATATATCAAAGAGGAAAGATGAACAAGAATCATGAACAAACCCAAAAACTACTTATCTGATTATAAAAAATTGTTTCACCTATAGAAAGCTACATTATTATTGAGTCGCATGGATTATATTTTATTTTAATACTACTTTTCACCCGCGGCTCCGCTCGCGTGTACTACACAGTTGTACCGGGATCTCTGTGATTTTTTATATAGTTTAAAGCTAATAAGTGACATGGGCTACTTTTTATCCCAGAAAAAGGGGTCCCAGCACAACTGTGTAGTCCACGCGAGCGAAACTGCGAGCAAAAAACTGTGCTAATATAAAGTGAATGACCGGAAAAGTGTGAACTGACGATCACATACGAGAGGTGTTTAATAAAAAGTAAAAGTCTCTTTTGACAAAACTTATTTTATTTTTTAATGTAATCACTTTCAGGTAATATCCTTTTTTAGAGTTAAAATTACTTTACTAAAAGACTCTTCATCCTGAGCCTCTAAAAAATCGTGTAGGTACAGCGGCGACCACTGCATCATCGTCTTCAAATTGAAACCTCTGAATTGATCTTTCAACCTCGTAAATAGATATAAATAATCACTAGGGGCGAGGTCCTGTGAATATGGAGGATGTTCCATCAATTCAAAGCCAGCATCTTCAGTGGCAGCCATCACAATTCCAGACTTGTGCGCGGGTACGTTATCTTGGTGAAACAAAACAACTTTGCCGAGTTTGCCGCATGTCACCCTTTCTTGCGTATTTTGTTACGCAATTTTTAGGGTTCACATGCCCTAAGGTTACTAATGGAAACCCTATTATTAAGACTCCGCTGTCCTTCCGTCAGTCTATCCGTCTGTCACAGGGTGGTATCTTTTGGACTGTAATTGGTAGACACTTGAAATTTACACATATATGTATTACTGTGGCCTCTATAACAATCAATAATGAAAATAAAATACATTTAGTTAAATATTAAAGGGAGCTCCCATACAAGAAATGGCTTTTTTTCCGACGTTTTTGGTGATTGGAGGTCGTGAGATCATTTCTTAGATTTGAAATCATGAAGTATGTAATATTATGGCCGCTATATGGTCCAGTCAATGAAGGTTTTCACCTCCGATTTCGTTGAATCTCCATCGATTTTCATAAATATTGGTGAGTAGGTGGGGGATACCTTAAGAAATAAAAGTGACATAGTGTCAACTTGCGCTTTTGCCCTGGGGGTGGATGCCACCCCTTCTCGGGGGTGAAAATTATTTTAATAAAAATTACCACAGGAATCGATAGAAAGACAAATTACAAGCAAATTTTGTTATGTAAAGTTTTAGAATAAATCAATACTTTCGGAGTTATTACAGATCAAAGATTGTGATTTTTCATGATAAAAATACATGATTAAAAGCAGTTTTTCATAAATTACTCAAAAACTATGAGTTTTTACAAAAAATGTGTAATTACCAAAATTGAAGCTAATAAAAAAACAAACAAATATGTACTTTGAAAAACCTTCTAATATTAATTCGAAGTGAGCTATAGGTAATTGTATGTATATTTTTTTTCGGCGAGTACTTAAATCTAAGTATTCAAACTTAAATAACGGGAAACTGATGCATTTTATGACATATACTTTCTGAACACTTTTTAAAGTACTTAAAAATACCTATCTAATGAGCATTGTAAAAGGTTAATAGCATCAAAATTGAACAAGTTATGTTAAAATTAAGATGAGACTTTCGATTTTTTTTTGGAAAAAACTAAAAATAAAACTTTCACCATTTCCACAAAAATTCAAATTTACGGTTATCCTTAAAGAACTGTCTTTTTTTAGCATAAGTGATGACCTCAAATATTTTGCCCGTTTTAGAATGCTTATTTTTGAAAAAAAGTCTGATTTAATAAAATCGAAAATTTTCAAATTTTAGTTAATTTCATTTTCTTTTGAAAATAACTTCAAAAATGTTGGATATTCGTAAAAAATGATAAAGAACGAAATTTGAGTTTTTTTTTAATTAAGATTTTGGTTTTTTTTTATTTTAATAGGATGAAAAGCTTAAAAAGTTTAAAGTTTAAAAGTTTAAAGCCTAACTTTTACAGCTAGAACCATGTAACCGGGAGCCTTTAACCCTTTATCTTTTAAAAAATAAGGGCTTTAAAACGATCTTATAGCTCTTGAAATTACCTTTCAAATGGTTTTTGCATGAATCTGATATTTTAAAAATTAACAGAGTTATTGTAAAAAAACAAATAATATTTTTTGGAAAAATTTTTGACTGGGGATGGTGTCAAACTGGAGAGTCTTTGTTTCCAAACAAAAACCCTCATCCACCTGCTCCAGAAGAGGTATTAAAAATGATTTTTTGCAGTTGCAAAAAAGGTTGCGGTGCTTCTTGTGGGTGTCGTAGGGTAGGGCTATTTTGTAATTCAATCTGCGGATCATGCAGCGGTGATAATTGCCAAAATAGCCCTCCATCAAATGAAGAAGTTGGTGAAGAGAGTTGTGATAAGCAATAATAAAAATGTATTTAAATAAATGATGAATAAACGTTTCATATATTTTAATAAATTTTTCTCTTAATTAATAAATTAAATTTTCATGTCCAAAAATAAATTAAAAAATTTTTTCCAACTTGAAAGTATGCTTTTTCATCACTTTTTGCACAAAGGGTAGTTTTAAGTCGTAGTTTGAAGAATGTGAATTGAATAATATTAATAAAGTTTGAAATATATTGATAAAATTTATCTTAACTATTAAAAAAGCTTCTAACTAATTAAAGCTGATAAAAAAATTATTCCATTATTATTATGACAAGGGGTAATTTTTAAGGGTGAAAAATTTTGTAATAAATAAATAAATATTTTAATATTCAGTAAATAAGATTTCACTTCAGTAATGTACTATTTAATAGGTTAAAGTTTTTGAAACCAATTTTTACAGTGATTCTGCAATAAGGGGGTAGTTTTTAAGGGTTGAAATTTCACTGTCAATCATAAGTATCAAACAAACTGTTTGTGTAATGTTAATATGCGATTTTAAAACTCAGAAATACAAAAAAATATTTTTCCATGATTTTCGATTTAATAGGTTTGAAAAATTAATTAAAATCATAAATCATGCATATAAATATTAAAAAACATCTATTTTATTTATTTAAACACAAATAATTAAGCCAGGATGGTTAAATTTGCATTTTTTCCCATTCTTAACAAAAGGGGTGGATTTCACCCCTAAAATGCAAAAAGCGCAAAATAAGCATATGCCACTTTTGAAGTAAAGGGTAAAACATACTCAATCCTAAATTTTCATCCAAATCTATGGAGGTTCAACGAAATCGGAGGTTGTAGCTGATTTTTGCCTTCATTGATTGTACTTACTAATAAGAACAAATTGATTATTTCAAAAAAGGACTGTCAACATCGAAAAAATAAAAAAGCTCCCGAGACAGATAGATTGTATACCGATTGGAAAAAAAATTGGAAGCGGTCGAAAACTGTGGGCAGGGAGGGTGCCCTTTTCATTGAATGATTATCAGATCTGTTACAGTTAGTTATATTTCAGACAGTTATAAAGGTTGACGAAAAGCAGTAGTGTCAAAAGGTGCAGGAGCTTGCAGGGCATCGTACGGTACTAAATGTTAGAAAAATTGATTTATATATCTTTATTCGAAAAATTTAATAAAATCATTTGACAAAAATGTGTTATAACTTATAATTTTTTATTGTATCGTATTTTTTATTTTTGACGTTCATATTCAACGTCCTCCGATAGTTGTGGGAAACGCGAAAACTGTAGATTTTTTTTTTGTTTCAAAGGTATTATACTCTGGAAGTGGTCCCATTGTCACAAATTCAGGATTCTGATGATGGGATCTCAGAGAAATCAAGGGAAACCCTCAAAATTTACATGCACGTATAGTGTGTTTTGGCTCTACTTTTTTAGTTATTAAGGTGTTTGCGTCGTCATTTCATGCTGTCAACCTGATGATGGAAGCTACAGTACCTCTTAACGGTAAGGAATACAGCGATTTATTGAGAGTTTTCTCGAAAAAATCTTCAATATCTTATAAACTATTATACAATTTAAAATTTTAAAAGCAAAATGTGTGTATTTCTCACAACATACACTTGTGTTTGATATGTCACACGGTCCACCTGAAAAAAGTAAAAATATTTATCAATACATATTATAAAACCAAGTCCCCTCGCTGCGCCACGTCTTTTCTGTCTGTTATAGAGCAATACACTCAAAAACCACTAAACGAATTTTGATACAGTTATCACCAACGGACGAAATGATTCAAGAGGAAGGTTTATGTGTATAATTCATAATTATTTTTTTTGCAAATTAGTTGAAATATGATGACGATTGTTGAAGACGTCGGAAAAAATCAAGCCAGCTGGGAGATTTCGTCGAAAACGCTGCCTAATCCAAAGGGATTACAAAATAATGTACCTACGGAGTCCATTCCCACACTTCGATCTAGAAAATATTTCCAACCAGTGGTCTTACAAATATTTATAACATTGTGTTAGTTTAAGGTCAATTTATAAAGTAAAAATTTTTCGTTATTTCAGTGGATTATTTTTTACAAACTATCAAATGAATTATTTATTATTGATAATAACGAAAGGCACTTGAATTGGAAAAAATGATGTACGAGGCACTTCTTTTGAACAAAACTTTGGCTGCGATGCCATTTTAAAAATCTTGTGCCACAGAAATTACGAGCAAACCACGAAAATTACGAATACTTAGTCTATGCAGCTTTTGCCCAGCCCAAACAATAGTAGATAAAAAGTGTACTATACGAATCAGGCATAGACACTTTGGTTTTCACGCCATACCTACAGCACGAGACATGCATCTTCTTGTTATTTGCTTCTTTTTCTTGCTAGTAGAGCTGGTATTAATATTGATAATATCAGAAAAACAGCAAGTTGGATCTTCATAAAGTTTTGTAGATAGATAGATACAATAGACCTGTAATTGTAATGAACAAAATGAATTCAGTAGCATATTTAAGACCTAAAATGTTTCATAATGTGATAAGTTCATATGTTTTCCGAATTATTTGATATTTGGAATAAATAATTAAAATATTGTCATCGATAATTATTATTTAAACATATTCATAGTACAAACATAGACGATACGTTGACGATATAATAAGTTGATCAAAGTAACTTCCCTGTAATTGACCTGCGATCAAATTTATATGAAGTCAACGCCCTGTATGTGTACAATCTACCTAACCCACGATAAAACCCGACCCAAAATTGTGACATTGGTGCATACAATTTTAAATATTTATTATTAAGAACTGTTAATGAGGATACAGTAAAGCATAACTAACCCAAATATACTCCTACTTCCCAATAAAATTCAGCTGTCTAAAGACGATTGCATACGATCCATCAATGTTTTCGATAAAATTAAATTGAATTACTTTTAATATTAAAAACTGATGGCCTTCTCTCTCTGCTTCACGTTCCGAAATAAATAATACTCTATGACAAGGTATAGGACCCCCTTCAATTTTAAACATTACTTGAATTTCATTTTTTGTGATTATAGAAGCTAAAGTAGTACACCATTCGTAAACACTTTAAATGTAAGAAAGAATCTCACAACTACCAATCAGCAAAAACGTCGAAATAAACACATTTACTGTATAAGACACGATTTAATTTTTAACTTAATTTTATTTTTATTATTTTTTGTAATAGTGGCTACAGTAGAAAACCTTACATAAAAATTTCAACTGTAATGAATAATATCACAACCACCAAACAACAAAAACGCCGAAAAAATATTTTTTTTGTATGGGAACCACCTTTAGTTTTTAACTTTATATTATTTTTATTATTTTGTATAATATCGCAAACAGTAATACATCTTTCTTAAAAATTTCCAATGTAATGAATGATCGCACAACCATTAGTCAGCAAAAACCTCGAAAAAAAAAACCTTTTTTTGTATGGGAATCCCCTTCCATTTTAAACTTAGTTTATTTATTATTATTTTTCATAATAATAGTTACAGTAATACATTTTTTATGAAAATTTCAAGTGTTTTCAAGTGTGTGAAAATCTCACAACGACCAATCCATCAATCAACAAAAACCTCAAAAAAAAAAATACGAGTCTTGTACGGGAACCCCTTTTAATTTTAACAATGTCTACCTGTTACGGTTTAGACTATACAGGCTTGTGACGGACCGACGGACGGTTCAGTTTTTTGTTTTGACTCTAATTCGGGGTAGGATTTGAACCCAATCTCTTTGTATTAGGCTACCTACCATAGTAACCACCAGTGGGTTAGAATATTGGTGTCAATTTTCTAATTTTTAGTTGCGAAAAAATGGTCTGGACATATCGGGAATCCTGGAAAAATTCATATACTTTTCTTTAGTCATGTTTTGGTTGTAAATTCGTTTTACTTTTTAACGTTCTCTGATGACCTGGGGCCCGGAGCAGGCCGGTCCCACCATGGTGGGGATGGAATCTTATTCACGAAAGAAATAAAACTATTAGAGCATCAGAGCAAGAAGAAGGGACAGTATTTAAAATATTTCGAAAACTACGAAATTCCTTATATGAGTTTTCTTTACAGCTTACTATCAGGGTCGTCGATAACTAAAATGGGGTCCAAGCATATCACAAGTTATTTATTCTTGCGGGCTCACTCCTATTTTAATCGAAATACTGTTTGAAGATATTGTACCAACTTTACAAATCAACAATACAAACTTACTTAATACATACAAGCTTAAAAACATCTTTTATGTAAGTTTGTATTGTTGATTTGTAAAGTTGGTACAATATCTACAACAATTCGGTAGGAGGTTTCTTATTTTGAACCCTAGATTCGTTAGAAAACATATACAGTTATTGTTTTCTATCGGATCTAGGGTTCAAAACAAGAAACCCACGGAAGAAACCAAACATAAAAACAGTATGTTAGAAAAAGTGGTCTTATCGCGTCGTAATTCGGTAAATCGGTAAATCAGGAAACAAGAAAAGCTGTCTTGTAAAATTTTTACTTTTCTTGTTTTCTGAATTGAATAGTAACTGATGATGAATTTGAATATTGACTTCATCAAAGTTTATTTTCTACAGCTAAAACGCAAGTATTTATTGTAAGGATTTCTTAACTAATTGTAGAGCGCACAAAAATTAAACTCTAGAAAGTAAACGTAAAAAGCGCTCGGTAAAGTGTGCAGAGACGAAGTGATCACGTACGGAAATATATTTAACAACTTCTGATATATGAGAATGTACGATAATCGAAGGGGTTTTATAAAAAAATTCGCTGATTGTATGATTTTCAAGTGTTCCATTTCTAGAAACGGACGATATTATTTAATCACGTAAAATGTAATTGATCTATTTATTGTGAATAAGTAACCTTTTTTCGAACTATGAAGAGAGGATTCCCGATCCAAATAATTGCCGGAAACATGGCAGAAACAAATTGTTATTACTATTGTCACGTAGAAAAACGCATATCAGACAGACAGATCGAAATTTCATATTTATAAATTATTAAAAACTAAAAGTATTTACAAATTTAAAAATACTATGTAAATTATGATAAATGACAAAATTTTAAAGAGACGATGGGTTCAGGGTACCAAGGATGCTTGCCGCGTTGCCGCGCTGTATTGCGACACTGATCCTCTGAACAAAGTATTCCTTGCACATAGGATCTTCTGTCAACAGACACAGCGCGACACCCAAATCGTGGACAAGTGATTTGGTATCCTTAGACCAGGGACCCATCGTCTCGACAGCAAAAGGGATGAAATGGTAGCGATTTAAAATTTCCATGTGCTTGGCTGTTTTCCTACGAGCTGCTGTCTCAGCAGCTGCTCCAGTTTTTTTTTGGTGTATTTTTTATATAACTTTGACATAAAGTATCTACGCAAGTTACATCCCATACAAGAGCTTTACCATTTTTGTATGGAACCATAGTGACACCATCGGGTCTCTTGCCGTCACCCCGAAAGATACCTTGAGGCTCAAGACAGGAAGGTATCTGTGCAGAAGATAGAGCGTCTTTTACAATTTTGTTGAGACGATAATGCCTGGAAAAGCGACCAGCATTTTTTATGCAGGAGAGCCCAAGGAGACCATAAGTATCTGCATTTTCTCCAAGTAAGTAAGTGAATAAGTACTTTTTAAAATAAACGAAGTATTTTTTTAGGTTTTATTTTTTTTCCGTTTAATAATTAATTATTACGGCTATATTAGTTGATCTACGGACACATTATAAATGAACTGAATTAAAGTTAGCGTGATAGTTATATTCAAGGGTTCAAGCATTCTCAAATTAATATTTGGTATACAAAATAATATTTTATCCTCGAATCGAATAATTAAAGTTATTATAATTAAGTATGTTTTTTAGTAAAAATAAAAACAAAGTCTTTGAATATATTTATTGCCCTAAATTGTTTCTTTCCTCCAACTTGACTATAATTTAATAAAAATAAGTACCTAAGCATAACTTATTGAAGCTAAAAATGGCTTAAAATATAAAAGCACAAAAATCGACGTCTTCGTCGTCTTTGGTCTATTAAAATAGACAAAAATCCACAGATCTTGCCGTCCCCGCAACCATCGGTTTCATTGAAAATGAACCTACTCAAATCCGATTTTCACAGATTATTTCATTTTATTGCCACGAAATCCTGGCATTGCCACGATTTAAACTGCAGCCTCTGATATCCTTAAACGTTTTGAACTCGATAATGTAGCATTCGAACGAATACAGCCCGAAGGGGGTTACCGTAATGTTAAGAAGTTCCCGATCGTCCATAAAATCTAACATGTGATGTCAAATTTCTTGTTCGATTTCCAAAATTTTGTCTCAAACTGTAGCTACCGACGCCCTCTAATCTTTTGTGTAACACTTCGAAGCGATCCGACGAATAATCTCTGAAATATAGTAACTTATATCCGCAAACACCAGCGATCGACCAAAAAATCTCATTTTTCGGAAATAATTTCTCTTACAATTACCAACCGATTTCCAAAAACTTGGTCTCAAACCGTAGCTACGTTAATGGCCGAGATAGATATATATAGAATAGATATATAGATAGATATATATACATAAAAATAGAACCAAAATTCAAGATAAGTAATACTCATTTCTGTTAGCTTTGTGGCCCAACAAGTAACTGTTAAACATAGTTTTTACATCTCAAACATATTTTGCGTTGTTCTAAACAGATTAAAATAGCGATTGATTTGATTTATTTTATTCATCTCAAAGAAAGATGACCGTTTAGATTTTATTGCTTGCTCTTTTTTGGCAAAATTAAAATGACCAATTAAACACATGCCTTCTCATAGTCATTATTTTTCTGAACCATCGATTAAGTAAAAATCAACCCACTTTTAACATTGAGAAAGTTTATCAGATCGTCTTCGTGGAAGAGTGTAATTCGGCTATATTTCCAAAATTTATGATGGTAGACGAAAAGCAGTGATGTCAAAAGATGCAGATGCTCGTGGGGCATCGTATGATACAAAATGTTCTAAAATCATCCCGTAATTTTTTTCGGAAAATCGAAAATGGTGAAAAAAAGACGAAATTTCTCGATTTTTCGTATAAAAATAATCATAATATTCTTCTGTATCAACAACGGCTGTACATTGAAACATAATATCGTGATAGGAAGCTGGTGGCAATTTTGGGTATAATTTGATTCCATCGCCTATTTAATAAGAAGGGTGTCCAATAAAAAGTGACAATGAGATAGATGCTCCTTAGTAAGACAAAATACACAGATTTCGCAGTCTCCGCAAGAATCATACCATTGAAAATGAATACAAAAATGTACGGAAAAAATGATATTTCACTTTGTTAAGTTGTTGCAACACATTGCAAATTGAATAATAAGACATTTTTTATTGAAATTAACTTCCCTAAAATTACACAACTACATTACTTACAAGTCGAATTATGACATACGAATGTCTAACACTGCACAATACAGAGAATCTATATCTATGAGATAATCACATTTTCTTTTCTTTTACAATGTAAGTGAAATTGATCGCGCGCCTTCTCTTGGCGAATTTCGTTATCCTCGGCGGCAAGATCCAATGTAAACAATTTATTATAATGCATACCCGTATCGACAGTGGACATCTTTCTATGTTGCAACTCGTCAGGAATCCGCAAATAGCTCAAAACGTCCATAGCCATGTCCAAATATATTCCGCTTGCAGTTATCTTAAATCCACCGACAGATATAACACACCCGAAATACCTACACTCCCCCATGAAAACGATCTGATAAACAATTTCAATGTTAAAATGAATTGTCTTGGGGCAGTTACAAAGACTAGTAGTGGTCGCCCAGTAATCGAAATTCATTGTTTTAAAGAAACGTATTCTTAAATTACGGATTAAATGTAATTTCAGAAACTTCATTTTCTTTTCCAGTACGAATGTTTTATGTGGGTCATACACAATTCTATTTTGCAGTGAATATTTCTAAAGTAACTATATTTTTAATAACTATTAAGTGGCGTATATTTTATGCCCACATTTTCAAGCGATATCTCTACGTACAGTACATCAATAAGCTGTAATCTATATTAAGATATTCTTTTGAAAATATATAGCGTAAATACTCGGGTTTTAGTAGTTTTTTTGAAGATTTTTTAAGGTTCCATCCGAGATAAAAGACAGAGCCCTTATAGAGGATCACTGTGGTGTCAATCTGTCCGTCTGTCAGAAAACTAATTTCTATGAATTAATACGACAAACTAAGTTAAAATTCAGTACACATTCAGAATTTGGGGATCTAAATACGGATGTATTGGGTAAATGAATGAATTTTCGAAACGTACTTTTTTCGACGTTTTTGTGAATGGTGGTTGTGAGATCATTACTTAAACTTGAAATTTTTATGCAGTATGTAATACTATGATTACTATAACAAAAATATAAATAATAATTTAATTAAGTTAAAATTTAAATGGATTCCCATACAAAAAACTTATTTTTTTGACGTTTTTGGTGATTAGTGGTCGTTAATTCATTGCTTACATTTGAAATTTTCATGCAGTATGTATTACCATGATCGCTATACCATAAAATAATAATAATTTAATAAAGTTAATTGTTAAAGGGGTTCCCATACAAAAACGTATTTTTTTTGACGATTGTGGTAATTGGTGGTTGTGAGATCATTGCTTACACTTGCAATTTTTATGAATACTATAATCGTTATAAAAACAAATAATACAAGGAACGTATTTTTTTCGACGTTTTTGTTGATTGGTAGTTGTGAGAACATTGCTTACACTTGACATTTTTATGCAGTATGTATTACTGTAATCGCTGTAGCAAATAATAATAATAATTTAATAAAGTTAAACTTTAAAAGGGTTCCTATACAAAAAACGTAAACGACACTTTTCAGCTTATAGACTATTTAAAAAAATTATAGCGGTCCCGGTACAACTGCGTAGTCCACGCGAGCGAAGCCGCGGGCGAAAAGGTAGTTTGGAAATAAAATATAACCCATGTTACTCGCTATTAATGTAGCTTTCTATAGGTGAGACAATTTCTTAAAAGTCAGTTAAATAGTTCTTGAGTATGTCCGTAACAAACGAAAAATCAAATCGTTCCCCTTTATAATATATAATTATAGATTAACAGTTTTTCTTAGTCATACTTGGTGGATGAAGGCTACAATGTAGAGGCCGTGAAAGGTCACGCGTACTGACTCAGTACATAATGTGTGAATAATGCCATGAAAGAAAATAAATTACTATGTACGCGCTGTCGACGTATGGCACGCTATAATTCTTATTGACGTATAGGAATCACATATATTATTTTTTATAGGCTTTCTGCAAATAAGTTTTCTTCGTGATCGTACACCGAGAATTCGGAATAATTGTATTTTAGAGTTTGCTTTGTAGAGTAAGAAATAAAAGTCGTAAAATAACTAAGAGTTCGAAAACATACTCAGAAAATATTTGTATTAACAAAGTAATAATCGACACTACAAAAAAGGACATCAGTTTGAAAGGCGAGTGTAGGTATGTTTATTTGTTTGTTTGTGTATTCTTCATTTCCGTCGTTGCGTGATTTTGCTCACGGAGTATGTTGAATGAGCAAAAGCAAATTTTTATCCAAATAAACAAACAAACATACAATATACCCATGCGATACGAAACTAATTAACATCCAATATAAATCACGGGCAAAAATTCGAGGTTGTGCGAAGAAATATAGCTGGTGTAGAGTAGGAAGAAGTAAAGAAGTGAAGTCATGGACTGCATGTACGTATATTTAATTTGTCAACACTTATGTAGTCAAATTTTTAAAACCTAGTTAGTGTTTAAATAAAAAAAAATATTTTTTTAAATACAGGAACTTTTATTTAAATGTAAATACGCATTATAAATCAAACGACTTCATCGAAAATACGAATGTTTGAATGACTTTTGTTTTGGCAGTGTTAAATTACTTCTCGTTAACGACGATGCAACGTCGACACGCATATCCAGCTCCTACACTTGACCCATTAACTACTAGAGGCTTGACCTAAATATGGAATAAGTTACGTCGCGTCGTCGTCAAACTATGGCATGGGTAATCAAAATCCCATTTTCGTGACTTATATTGCAATACTTACTTTTCCTACTATAGGAGAACTAACTTGAGAATTACACTGCCCAATATACTCTAAGCACTATCTTTTGGTGTGTACCTCCCACCTTATAAATCTACTCTGTCCAGGTATCGACGACCGAACCCGTCTCAAATCCATAAGGCTATAGGGCCATGGTTCGAATCCGGGCTTGTAGTAATGAGTTTTTCTAACTTAAGTACATAACGACCACTGACTCTGTGCCTCGGAGAGCACGTTAATCAGTCGGTCCCGGGCGCTGTCAATAGATGGCGGTCGTTACAATCCCCAACCCGCAGTGGAGCAGCGTGGTAGATTTAAGCTCCAGCCTTCCCCCTCACCCTAGGGGCCTAAGCCCCTGCAAGGGGGTAAAAATGGGCTGATGAAGTGAAAATGAAGTCCAGGTAGTATCATTACACTAAATACGTCTTACGTATATTTTGAATGCCATGATTTTGAATGCGTAGACAAACTCTTCAGTTGGATGGATATTTTTAGTCAAATATAGATTTGAGTGATATGTTTTGAAAATAAGTTTCAATGATTCAATTCAATGATTCAAATATTTGGACATGCTGGACGTTGAAAGAACACTAAAAATGACAAATTCGATAATTTTTTAGATGAATTTCAACCTTTTTTTATCCGTTTAATTCATAAGTAGAGTGGTGTTTTTCGGGTAATATTCAGTGACTGATTCCTTGTCACGTACCTAAACTTACAGATTCGGAAAGATATAGATTTACAAATCCTTTTTACCCATAGCATCACCATCAGTACAAAACCTGGGGTATTGTGAAGGCAAAGAATTTTGTACAAATTAGAATGTCGGAAGGGTGGGATGCGTGGGTTGGCAAAATGAATCGGTTTATAAGATAAGCAATAAATTGGCCAAATGCGATTCACACTTGCACACGAAGGGTTTTTACCACCGTACAATATTAAAAAAAAACTTAAATGTAAGCAGTATTTTTACCAATTATCAAAAACGCTAGAAAAAACACTTTTCATGTATGGGGACCTCTTTATTTTTTAACTTTATTTTATTTTTATAATTTTTTGTTTAGCGACCATACACACTGTAAAAATTTATATTATTTCATTTTATTTATACACCTATTACGGTTCAGACGATACAGCCCTGTGACAGACGGACGGACGGAGAGCGGAGTCTTAGTAATAAAGTTTCCCGTTGTTGATACCCTTTAACCCTTACAACCTATACTAATTCGCTTATTAACAATTTTTACAAAAGCTTCTTTATTGTCTGTTCGGGAGTCGAAAAACTTTAGTTTACGTGTTGTTCAAAGTTATGAATATTTGTGAAGAGTCTGCCATAGTGCGATCAAATTTTGTTTGCCCATGAAGCCAGTTTTTGTGAAATAACTTGAAAACGAATGCCACTGACGCTCTAAGTTAAGTCCAAAAATTAAAATGGAAATAGTTAGACACGTTCTAGGATGGGAGGTGGACCGACAAGGTGACATTGTGGAAGGCTCTAAAAGAATAGAGACTGAAAGACAAGCCCTACACGAGGTAGGAAGACGATGTGATTAAAACGGCTGGACCTCACTGGCCACTATAGTAGCCCAAAATAAGGGCAAATGCATATACTAATTCGTATATGCAGATTCTAATTCTTGCATATACTTACATTTAAAATTAGTGATCTATGATTAAAATCATCACTAACAGTTGAAAAATAAGAACTAAAATTAGAATTAAAACTTCTTTCACATTAAGGAGCTTTATTCATGAAATGTATAATAATACTTTTTTTATGTGCTATGCAAGAAATAAAAGGCTTTTTATTTATTTATTATTTGGCTTCCCTCAGTTATTTGACCTTTATGGCTTCAGGTTAGTCATTTAGTTATTGTCGATGTTAATATTAATTTGCTTTAGATCGAGACGAGGCATTATTAATGTTTTATCAGTTGACTACATTAAGTTATTAAGGAATAGGAAACGAATAAAAATAAATAGAGGCGTATATACGTAGACGACGAACTTCCGTGTAGGCAACGCATTTCAGAAGTCATTACTTCAATTTCCAGTAAAATGGAACTGAATAGAAATAACATTTGTGTATAATGGACTTACGTGTCCGGTGCTAGGCGCCCTTGAAGGTCAATCGATCGATTGAAGATGACGCCACGACTGGCGGCTGTCCACCCCGCTAACAAATTTCATAATGCTATCATCCATCAATATCGACCTGGCGCCTCAAATTACTATATTATGTACCTACCTAGTGTAGAGGTTGAAAATAAAAGTTCATACGTTATGAACTATTAACAGACTTCGACGGGCTCCGTGGTGCAGTGGGCAATATTCCGCCTGCCCTGGATTTGATTCCAATGTCAATGGAAATTTATTTTCTAACATGTAGGTATCCGGGTCTGGGTGTCAGAGTACCACCCCATAAATGTTTATGAATGTTCTGCTACTGATTCCTATCCGCATATAGGGAATTCTAGTTTGAGTCCAGTGTAAGGAGGCTTTGCGGTACTGTAGATATGCACCTATTTGGTATGTTCTCGGCTATTATTTATGTCTATTTTATTCAAATTGAACTTATTCACGAGGCCTTAATTAGGATGTTATAATTCTATCAAAATGCAATGTTTTTTAAAACATAGGTGTTGCCAGCAGATAAGCTAAATGATGTAAGAAGCAGGTGGTTTCTTAATTTTCTCGTTGAATAGACTTTTGGCACATTAAATAAAAAAAAGTTTCGCTGTCATCCTACTATGACATACTGTATGTAATTTTTTGTTTTGAATTTAATAAATAAAAGGATCTAAGATAACATATCAGAAAAGGCTCCTTCCTGAGTCTATATGCGGTCGCGTGACCAGGGGACATATAGCCGGGGTGTGGGCCGAAGGGTAGGCAACGGTGTGACCAGCGGCGGCGCAGTACTCGACAGTCGGCGGTATGGCGAAAGGGCGCGGGCGGGCGGCGCGGCCAAGGGCGGCAAAGGCAATGCCGACGGGGCGGTTAGGGCGGTTTGTCCGTGGCCGGCCGCGCGCGCGCCCGCACGCCTCATGCCCGGTACCGGTCCCGGCACACACCTCGCTCCTCTCTCGTTGGCTAGTATTTACGCGCCGCGCCGGCACCGCAAACGACGAGCGTCACACCAAAACATCATGCTCGACAGCAACGGGCCCGTCAAGACGACCCTGTCGCCCTTCCATCCGCTGCCGGCTATAGGCCAGAAACTGTCCAGTGAGACCAAGGTCATCGTATTCGAATTAAACGACGGACCACGGCCCGCCACCGTAGAAGAACGCCCGGTTTTAAGAATGCACGGGGCCCTGCAATCGATGTCGTCGCTCGAAACGCGCGCGCTAGGTGGCCGTCGAATCGCTCTCGATCCGCTCGACACCACGAGAAAACCTCAACAGTTGATAAGAGAGAACACGTACGACGTGATCGAGCCGATGTTTTTAACACCCACAAAAACTAAAGTGGACGATCCATCTGCCTCGCGAAGATCTCTCACCCCGATGGTAGGTAGTTCCGAGAACTCGGCGCCCGAGGATGTACAAAAGATTTCGGCTCGGACGAGGTTCAAGAAGGCGGCGCTGCAAGTAGCCAAGCTGTCGGCGATGCCAGAGACGGGCAAGTTGCTATGCTTACGGAAAAGAGAGACGCTGCGACCACCTCCCGACGAAAGAGAGGAATGCCGGCTCCAAGATTTACCACGGACTCCCGCTCGCAGTCTCCGCAGGCTGTCGGAGATATTTCAAAGTCTCGAACTACACGGCAGGCACCGAGACAAAACAGAGAGAGAGAACAGCTGGTTTTAAATATTTTAAAGGTTAATTAAAGATAGCGTAAGTGACACTGCATGAACATTATTGACATATTTTTATACGTGACAATTTTAAACTATAAAGTTTATAAGTGATAATAATAAAAGAAATGTTTTATTTTGTCGTGAATTCAGGTAAATATATTTATCCTTTTGCTCAATATCTCGTATTTTGTGTGGATTTAATTGATGGTGGATTGGTGAAATTAATAAAACGTTTTTATCAATTTGTAGTATCATTTTTTACTCACATTGCTGTAGTAAATTCGTCTTATATGAGTACCTATCAGTGGTTTTGAAGTTTTGTTCACTCAGTACTGAACTGTGTTTTCCTTCGATTTTAAAGCCAATAACATTACAATACAAAGAGCAACGAAAAGCAAAAACATGTACTTCACAGGCATTATAGATATTATTGTGAAAACTTTCTCACATTTCTCACTGCCAGAAAATGGGCTCGGACCATCTTTAAAGTTTACCATTATAATTGAAAGGAACAAGGTTCTAGAATTTCTTCTTAAATTTGTTATTCTATTTACGAATCTCCTAGATTTTATGAAAATTTATCTGACGTTGTAATTGTCCCAGTGACGTCACCTGGGCGGTTGAGCTTATTGCGCTGTTTATTATTCCATAGTAAAAAACCAAAGTTAAAACTAAAAAAATATTTAGCTAACGTCATTATGTCAAATTAAATTATAATCCTCACGAATCAATAAAAATATTGTGACTATATTCAGTCTAAGTTAATGCAATCAGTAAGCGTCGCGTCTGTCCGGTTGACGTCACAGGGATATTTTATCGATAAATTTCTGGAAAAGAAATAATAGGAAAATATAAAAACAATGTGTTCGAAAATTGGGTCCAAGTCCATTGACATTCCTTCTGGCCCCGTTTTTGTGTGATGTATCTTCGGTTTGATCCTAAATGAGTAGGAAATGACCCGAGAACTTCCGTTTCTAAAATGAGATAACTTTTGAATAAAAACGTAAAATTAATTCCTATTTTCAAACTCTACGTAGGTACATTCACTGTACCTATTATGTATGAAACTTATACAACTGCGCGCCATTTCTTTCATTGATAATGAGTTTGACCTTGTTCGAGTTTACCAACAAGTGGATACATTTTTATGGTGGTTTTCCGAGGAAAATTTGTTGTTGTCTTTTAGCATTCGTAGAACCGCTTTCATATAGAACGAACAAACGCTTATACCAGCTTCCTTCGACAACCTATACCTTCTTATATTCAAATATTGAAATTATTTGTAGTTATTTGTTTGTAGAGTTCAATTTAGGTAATATACCAACTCCCTTCCATTAATTTATACAAGCCTTATGATGTAGGTATCTATGTCTGTCACAAGTTGGGAAATTTATTTGTTTTTCTCGGTAACAGTTTCCGCCATCTGCTCACTTGAACTTTTTGTTTAGTTCGCTGACTTCTAAACTAAAATATGTTACTCTCGCTACATAATTTTCGAGAATGAAGTATGAGAATACTCAGAAACCGTTGTAAGCCTCCCTGAACCCAAAAATATATAATTTTTTGTTTTTTTGAACTGAATCGATTTTGATGAAACGTTCACATTTTTTTAAGTACATCATCTATTTTTAGTAATTCGGAGCGCGACTTTACAATACAAATCATGTATGAAAAAATAATTTGTAAGAATTATGCGGGCGAATTTTTTGATTTAGTCTAAGTTCCAAAAGAAGTTCAAAAAGATGTTAATTCCTAATTAATCTCCTATAAATATGAGTGCAAGCTCATTGGATTCGGAATAACGTCTTAGAAAAATGTATCGAAATGTTCTATTAGCACATAATAAATTGCATAAGTTATAAAGAAATTCCGACGAAAGTAAAAAGGCATTTAGTTTTTCGCTAATCTCAAAAATTCAAAATAATAGCCAAAACGAAAAAAAAAAATTATAGAAAAGTAAATTTACAATAAACTGTATCTCTATTATTTATAAATTTAAATTAACGCTAAAAATAAAGCTCCGCGTGGTCGTTGTGAGATGCGTGCACCATCCTCTGAATAGAATACCTACGTCAAATAACATTTTGTTACAATTTTAAATATTAATTTAAAATTATAAATAAATTATGGTGTATTTCCAACACTTCAAAGAATAAGGGGCCGTTAGAATTAATTGATAAAGTAAATTTTTCAACGAGATACGCAATAATTGCTTGACTTGTATTGGTAATAATTAAAATATTGAATAATTGTTTTAGTAACTGATAATGTGATTATTCGTGATTGTGATGTGCTAACTGTAGGTAAGTATGCTCTGTGAGGCATTGACTTGTTGAAAAATTTACTTAATTTTAACTAAATAAATTTTATGGAACTTTCGGTGTCATTGCAGATAACGAAAAATGTTTTAAAAATTGACCTATAAAATGTTTACTTCTTGTAGCTCTTCTTATATATGACAAGATCACGCTGTAAAAGTATTTGAAAAATGTTTATTTTGTCTATTATAATTTTTTAAAGTTAAGATGAAACCCCAACATTGTTCTTTTTTAAGCGACTTCAAAAAAGAAGGAGGTTACTCAATTCGACCGTATATATGTTTTTTTTTTTATGTGTGTTCAGGGATAACTTCGTTGTTTATGAACCGAATTGGATGATTTTTTTTTTTTTTGTGAAAGGGAGATATCTCCGAAATGGTACCATGAAAAGGAAACCAGGATCTGATGATGGCATCCCAGATAAATTGAGGGCAACTTTCGAAAATCGTATTTTAAGTATTTTGATAAAGTACTATTACTAGTACTATTTAATGAAGGTCGGGAGTCGATCTGATGATGGAGCTGAAAGGCAGTCGAGGGAACTACTCAACGACTTACAGCAATTACCTGGTGTTTGGACTTGATTTATTTCTATTGATGAGATCTTTGCACCCATATGGATTATAAGTGCCATTACAGGTCTGATGATGGAGACCATACACAATCGAGCGAACTCCTCAACGATTTACAGCAATCACCTGGTGTTTGGACTTAATTCATTTCTATTAATGAGAACTTTGCACCCATAAAGGTTATAAGTACCATTACAGGTCTGATGATGGAGACCATACACAGTCGAAAGAACTCCTTAACAATTTATAGCAATTACCTAGTGTTTGGACTTGATTCATTTCTATTGATGAGATCTTTGCACCCATAAAGGTTATAAGTACCATTACAGGGCTGATGATGGAGACCATACACAGTCGAAGGAACTCCTTAACGATTTATAGCAATTACCTGGTGTTTGGACTTGATTCATTTCTATTGATGAGATCTTTGCACCCATATGGATTATAAGTGCCATTACAGGTCTGATGATGGAGACCATACACAATCGAGGGAACTCCTCAACGATTTACAGCAATTACCTGGTGTTTAGACTTAATTCATTTCTATTAATGATAACTTTGCACCCATATGGGTTATAAGTACCATTACAGATCTGATGATGGAGACCATACACAATCCAGGGAACTCCTTAACGATTTACAGCAATTACCTGGTGTTTGGACTTAATTCATTTCTATTGAAGAGAACTTTGCACTCATATGGGTTATAAGTGCCATTATAGGTCTGATGATGAAGACCATAAACAGTGGAGGGAATTCCGCAACGATTTACAGCAGTTACTTTTTGTTGGGCTTCCTTCATACGGTTGAATGTGCCAAAATGTTCAGTTCGCACAAAAATAATAATTAAGATTAAAGTTTTACATAGGAATACCACTGCCTACTAGGCATGCTGATTCGTCAATTTGACACTGAATTTACGTTGCGTAATCACGGTGCTGTCTCATTAGAGTAGCGCGTTTAGTAGCCCCATTTATACTAAATACAAATAAGTTACAGATGCGTTCAACTAAAAATTGAAAAATAAAATAATTTAAAAAAAAAAAAAAACCGACTTCAAAAACATAAACTAAAAAGTTAAAAATAAAATTTTCACTTTATAGAAAGGAGCATTAACAGGCGGCATATAGTTAATGAAGTCGGTGCCAACTCAGACACTTTAAATGGGTGCTTACCAGGTAATAACAATTACAACAATGATATATTTATAACTATAACAAAAATAGAACACTATTTAAAGTGTCTGAGTGAGTAGGCACCGACTTCATTAACTATATGCCGCCTGTTAATCCTCCTTTCTATAAAGTGAAAATTTTATTTTTAACTTTTTAGTTTATGTTTATGAAGTCGGTTTTTATTTATTTTCTTAAATTTCTTCCGGAAAAGTATCATGAAAAATATCTGAAAAGCGAATTATTTGATGATTGGAGATTTGCTAAAGTTGCAAAGACCTATTCGGTAACCTGCAACATAAATGTTTTGCTCAATCTAGCTTTTCACTTGAATATTCTCGATACTCTTGATTCAATTATAGTTTCATCAAATGACATATTTTAAAGTGTGAGAGACGTGAGACTTTTTTGTGTCTTGTTAGTGAAGTAGGTACGACTAATTTAACGCAGATTTATTCAGGATTTTATATATTTGTGTTATATTTACTTGAAATCGATGCCTACCTAATAATATATTTTATATAAATTTCTATATAATACGGGCAGACATTTATAATTTTAATACCATTTATGCATAATAGATACGTGACTGGTAGACACGATAGTTGTAGGCGCTATTCGTCACGCGACCCTCGATATTTGAGCATCGAATTAACGTAGGTACAGCATGACCTAATTCCCAAGGATCTTTGCCCAAAGAATGTTTGAACGGCTAAGTACTAGCGTGATTGGGTTTAATATTAATACTGTTTGTAGCCATTGTGATAGGTATTCTTATCTTTGCTTTTTGAAAGGATCCGTAGTGAAAAACAAAACGGAAATTTTACATAACGTGTACGATGCCTATCATTTGGAAAATCGGATATAGTGTTGATTTTTAAATAAAATAAGTGACATTATTTTTATAAAAGACTTTTTTTATAAATTGAGTACCTACTGCAACTACCAACCCATATCTCTGTCAATTGTGCTAATAGAAAAAAATGGGTGCTTAGATTCTGCTCACTCAAAAACGGAAGTGGACAGTAGGTAAGACTAAGTAATTCCAGGTGATAGAAAACCGGCCAAGAGTGAGGCGGACTCACACACGAAGGGTTCCGAAGCACCGTACAATATAAAAAAAAACACGTTTCTTGTATGGGGACCCCCTTTGATTTTTAACTTTATTTAATTTTTATTATTTGTTGTTAATGGGGACTATTTATTTAGGTTTGAAAAGATGATATTTGGACTTTTAAGCTGTCATGTGTTATAGTCCCAAAGAGTTTACTTAACGCTGACAGAATAACCATAGGCCTGAAAGTCGTCACCTCTTTTGAAAATTCCTTAGGAACAGGGCTCACTCTAAAAAAATTCCAAATGGAAGGATAAACGCCTTGCAGTGACAAATAAAAAATACAAAGTAGAGGTGTCTAATAATCTACCACAGTCCCTAAGTAGAAACGATGGTATACCGTCTAGACCAAGTGATGAACAAGGTTTCAATTTACGTAGGACGCCGCGCAATTCAGACGCAGCAGCTTCATCGATAACCGTAATTAGAATTACAACAATCGGCGTCCGCCGCTGCGATTTGTAAATTAAGACGCGGCTCACCACACCGAAACTAAACTGTGCTGAAACACAGAACTGAAATACCTATGTGAAATGTGCCCTGAAAGCATTGACGCCTTCCAAGTTTGAAACAGCTTTATTCATAAAGACAAAACTGTTTTCAGATTCTGTATCGCGGCGCTTTTCTCTAATAGGTAGGTATATTTCCAAAACTGTGTGGGATCATTGCTTATGCTCAACTCGCTGATATTCAACTCCATTTTATTTCTTTACATTTTACATAGGTAGGTAGTACATCATAAATTAATGATTTTACAAAGGTTGGTAAGGGGTTTACAAGGGAAGTAATGAAGTTCTATATTTAACTAGAGACCTAGCTTTAAACTTCTGATGAAGGAAATGTTTTAACTCTATTTATAGTCCGGTCGTGGGACATTAAATTTCATCAAGAAGTTATCACAATTCTAAAATTGTTCGTTTTTGCTGAGTGGATAGATAAAGTGCATGGTGAGCTACTGTCAAAAAGTTAGAAGGTTTAGGGCTGTGCTAAGGGTATGACTTAGGTTTTTCTTAATATTTCGTGCAACAAGGTGTATTTAGAATTAAAGTTTGAAATTTTAATCCTACTACTATTATAAACGCGAAAGTTTGTATGTACAGATGTATGTGTGGATGTTTGTTGCTCTTTCACGCAAAAACTACCAAATGGATTTTAATGAAACTTTATAATAATATAGCTTATACACCAGAATAACACATAGGCTATAATTTATAAAGATATTAGCTTTCTGCCTGCGGCTTTGCTCGCGTGGACTAAACAGTTGTACACTGATTTCGAAAATTATTTCACCTATAGAAAGCTACTTTATCAGCGAGTAACATGGGCGAAAAGAAGAAGGGGTGGTGGAGGGAATGGCTAGGGGAACGTTTCTGTAGTCCACCCGCACGGAGCCGGGTACGACCGCTAGTTGGTTCATAATTAAAACTATCTTAACCTCATGTTGTAAATTTTGTAAAATAAAAACATATGTGATACTACGAATATATAAAAATTAATAAGACAAAATCTTTCAACAAAATTTTAAAACTTCTGAAATTATATTTTGAGACTTTCGGTAGTTATTCAAATCTGTTGGATTAAGTTTAGAAAGTCAAGTGGCATGCTTCTATTACAATTTCATTTTTCTTTCGTAAGATAGACAATAATGACTATGAAATTGATAATTTCGCAGGGCGCAGGCTGGTGTGAAAAATACCATGCTGATAGAAGAATTAGTGTATATCAAGCCAGAAAACTAGACACTCAAGAGACCATACTAAAGGTTGCTGAAACTCATAAAAATAATTCTAGCGAACGAGTCAGTTGATATTTTATTTGCCTTATGTACAGTACAGTCACGCGAAGAAGTGCCTTGAAATTATAAGATAAAAGATTAAGTATCTACTTTTTTACGTCGTGTTGTAAATTTTTTAGAAAGATAACACACGTGTCACTACGAAAATCTAAAAATTACTCTTGTCATTCAACAAAATTTCTAAAATTACATTTTAAGACTTTCGGTGGTTACTCTAATCTGTTGGGCAAAGTTTCGAAAGTCAAGTAGTGTGCTTATATTATAATTTCATTTTTTTCCCATAACATATGAAATAATATACGAATAATAAAATAAATAATAACGAATAAAAGTTGATAAGTCGCTCTTATATGATCTTATCAAAGCACTTGATTATCACACGAAAAATTAGAAACACATAGATTGTGGGTTTTGTTTAAATTACGGATAAATTTGATTAGTGTGGCTGCGAGCGAGACAGAGTATGTAGGGACTTATCGTGTCATTGTGCCTACGTTACGGCACACGCGTGGCGCCGTAATTCTTATTTTTTATGATTCGGTACGATTCATGGTCTGACAAGAAATCTATTTGAAGTCCTAGTATAGAGGCAATGGTATTTCTAAATAAAACAACATATACGCACTTTAATCAATCATCATCATCATCATCAGCCCATTTTACCCCACTGCAGGGGCTTAGGCCTCCCCCAGGGTGACGAGGGGGGTTTGGAGCTTAAATCCACCACGCTACACCACTGCTGGTTGGAAATTGTAACGACCGCCATCTATTGACAGCGTCCGGGACAGACTGCTTAACATGCTCTCCGGGGCACGGAGTCAGTGATAGTTAATGTACTTAAGTCAGGAAAACTCATTGGTACACGCCCGGATTCGACCATGGCCCTATGGTGTTATAAATTTGAGACAGGTTCGTTGCGCCCTGGGCTATCACGACACTTAAATCAATATCAGTCTATATATTTTTATGAATTACTTAATGTTTAATTTATTCTGTTTATTCGTGCAACCCAGCACGTACAAGAAAATGATATAAACATGCTGTAGCACCTATCATTGATAACCAACCGTAGATACATAAAACTATTATTTTTCATGTTAAAGAGCTATGAGGTATTCTGTAGTTATGGCTTCTTATGACACAGTATACCTAAAACTGAAATAGATAAATTACACTAGTGAGCAAATCATAATCATAAGCAAATATAAAAATACCAGTGTAAAACAGCAACTAGACCTTTGTGTTTATTACTGTATAAGAATGTTCATTATTTTTGAAAACACTCATATAGAAAACATAAACCCTTTTTAATTTTATAATATAAAGGAATAATAATAATAACCAAACCAAAGTCAATGCTGTCAAATTTATTTACTCTATGGTCAATTAAGACTTTGAAGTAACCGCAACTTTTCGGTTGTAGGAAAAATACAGTCATCTGCAAAAGTGCTAGAAGTACTTATTAAGATAAAATTATTTATTTTGCATCCCGTTTGTACAATCAGGCATTGCTTTGCAAGGTGTACCTTACAAATGAGTAACACCAATATATCGCTACAAATAATTATTTATGGATATTACACAATAGTATTTTATTTATGTTAAAAGTTAGCTACATTGGGCATAATATTAAACATAGAAATACGAATAATATAATAATAAGACTAGCACGAGCGCTATTCAACTGAACTATTACAACGTCGTAAATCGCAAACGCGGGGGAAGGAAGTACGGGAAGGTTCAACACGAACAGTGACAGTAAGTCACAGAAAGGGGAAATATAGCGTTAGCGTTATTGACATCGTTTTAGATCATTTTTACTTATTGTAATTAGTATTATACCGAACCTCTAACAAGCGCTGTTGCCGAACGCGGCACATCAACTAAACTCAAATTAAGTGTAGTACCGGTAAGACAGCGTAAGCGTAGTGCGTGCTCTAGTGTCTACCTTATGTTATTCCTACTTCTATGGTATTAAAATATACAATGGACACCAGTGAGCAATTATAATTTATAACTAACCACTGAAATGTTTTACCTACACACTGGGGCACTATAATTTATTAGGTCAAATGTACCAAATAATGCGAGTTTAAAACTTCTTAAAAATACACTACACAATGATGTCACAGAGGATCACCTAGATAATATTATATGAATAATCATTATTTTCCTGCTTTAAAAAAATAGGTATTTACAAAAATACACTGTATCATTTATGGGCATGATACCTGCAACAAATATTTATTACTATGAAGTAATATTCAATAATATTAGCTAAAACATAACTATAATAAACTTTAAAATAATCAGTTATTTTTGTTACAACTGAAAAATTAGGTATAGATATCAGCAAAATGCGGAGTGTTCATTATCAAAGTTATGACCGATGTAATTATATTACCGACCGATTAACTATACAACGGAAATAATTTATTATAGGTTTCGTTTGTACAAACATCAGATTGTAGTTGTTAAAATCCACCAACCCGCAGTGGAGCAACGTAGTAGATTAAGTTCTTAGCACCCTCATCCTGAGGGGAAGGTTAAGGAGATCCCTACATCGGGGTTTGATAGGCTGATATGGATGGATATTGAAATCAGTATGGGGATTAAATTTTACGAAATCTTTTGACGTTTACTAAGCGTTTTGTTTGATGGTGAACGTGATGACACGTTTTCCTCAACTGTACATCCAGCTTCATCACTTGTAGCATAATCGTGATTCAGATTACTTAACTGAATTTCTTTTTCTACATCATAATCACCTTCGCTTTCTAATGTCACTTTGATACTGCCACACGTTTTGTCAAAGCAGTGTACACACAGCGATGAACATTTTAGTCCTGCTTTGACACAAGTACAAGTACCTTTGCAAGTGTACTTGCATTTACAAGAAATCATTTTAAGTACATCATCAGGTGCCGGTTTTTCAAGAGTTTTAATCGGAACCAAATTCGACTCTTGCAATTCCCATCCCCAGTCAATTAGATTTAAATCATTATTCAACCATTTTTGGACCTGATAATACACGCGAAGGGAATGTTGCCTCGCAGCAGAAGCCGTTGGTGGGAGAGATGCAAGGTCAACAGAACTTTTAGTTATTAATTGTGTAAACTTTTCATATCTAAAAATATTAATATCCGTTATTTTTCCCCCATAAAGATCACAAAAAAGAATTTCACCGGCTTTAACTAGATCATCAGGATCAGCAGCTAGAGTATTGAAAATATTAATTGTTTCTTTAATGTTGGCATTCTTCATAATCTTGGAACAAGCCTTTTTTTTCCCTTGTCTAAAAATCGCTGAGGTCGTGTCACAACCGGTAAAAGCGTGAATAAACAAAGCGCTCTGAGAATCTCTGTTGAAGCTACTAGCTTTATACAATTTTGTTGGTGTTTTGCACTTGCCAGGTTTCATAAGTGATACGTTATGAACCTGTTTCGATGTTAGGATAACGAGTAGATCAATATCTTCACCAATTGTTGTCACTTTGTTGTAGTTTTGTGTGTCTGCTATTTTGACTGCAGTAGAAACTATTAATGTGTCAGCATTTTCAGAACTCTGCAAAACAAAAACCCCTTCTGCCTTAAAACGTTTCATTAAACAGTCGATAAAGCGACTTTTTTTTTTTTATTCGACAAAAATATTTCTTGGGACATGGTAATTTGCGTGCTTTCTTCAAAAATTACATCTGGGTATGTTTTTCCTTTTGTTCGCCTCAATCTTTCGTGGCTTTTTGTATTTATTTTTTCATATCCATCAAACACTATTGTAGGTTCCGTAAATTTTTAGCTCACAATGCACTTTATCTATCCACTCACCAAAAACGAAGATCTTTGGAATTATCGTAAGTAATTTTTTTCTGGCTACGCGACTATATGTAAAACCTGAATTGTTTGTCTGCACTTCGTTGTTTGACATGCGGTAAAGCATTTTTTATATCAGACAAAAAGAATTGGAAATCCCCAGGACCTATTTGATTTTAAGAAGTCGTAAATTAAGACCATAGCGTTGGTATTTTCCAAAAGTAGATGTCGCCTGCGCTTCAGTTCAGCCATACGATAAAAATGACAAAATTTGTAGCAACAATGGCCATGATATTAACGGAGCACTGGTCCCATTACTTACAGAAAAGCACTGTATGCGCTGAAAGACGCGCGATATATTTAAAAATGTATATATAAGCTCGACACACAAGAAAATTATAACATCTGGAATTCTTTCTTTTGTGTTTTTTGTCAAATCATGTTCAAATTATTAATAATAGTTTGTATGAGCCTTAGGAAAAAAATGGGGATATAGTCGCTAATGGCAGCACAAATAATTTAGAGAAAATACGTTTCTGAGTTTATAAATGTGATATTTATTTTCCTACTGCAGGCTCTTTGAAAAATGCAAAAGATGATTGCCCGATAAGTTTATTAAGATTATGGAATTGAATTTTGTTCAGACGCAATGAAAAATCTTTAGCCTAAAATGGAAACATGGTGTATGTTGATACGCAAAAATATGTGAAATTTTATAAATTAATTTCATTAGCGTTTATGAACACCTTACAATCACTTAAATAGGCTTGATGACAATGATGATAAAAACAAAGAACGAATTAAATAATTCTTTTAAATTTTAAAATATATTTAAATGCCTATAAAAAATATTTTCAATTTTATATTAAAAGCGATAGTTTCTTGTTTTTCGTCGAAATAAAATACAAAATTATAGTCATCCACCATGTGTGTCAAACAACTATCATAGCGAATTCTGTCATATCTATGTTAACGCAACCATCAGTCGACATATAACGCGAATAAATATTTTTTTGGAACCTAATATAGATATAGGAAAAATTGTAATGAAACAATAATATCAGTTGTACAAAAAAATTGCATGAGAAATATTATCAATACGTAATAATTACTCGATACTATGATGGCAGTTTTACTAGTCTACTGTGCACCTAACTACTGTGATAATAAAATACATGATTGGCATAAGTAGGTAGGTACTTAGTCTTTTATGTTATAATTTCAAGGCACTTCTGCGCGTGACTGTCCTGGACGTAAGGCAAATAATATTCTTATCTGGCTCGTTGGCTCCAGTTATTATTATGAGTTTCAGCAGCCTTTAGTATGGTCTCTTTAGTGTCTAGTATTTTGCCTTGATATACACTAATTATTTTATCGGCAGAGTATTTTCGCATGTTTGCGACATTTATACAAAATCGACAGTGTGTATATTTCTAATTTTTTGTGTGATAATCAAATGCTTTGATAAGGACACATAAGAGCGAACTTATCAATTTTATTCCATTTTTGTATATGTTACGAAAGAAAAATGAAATTACAGTAGAAGCATACCACTTGAGTTTCTAAACTTTATCCAACAGATTTGAATAACCATCGAAAGACTTAAAATAGAATTGCATACGATTAAACTTTTTTAAGAAATTTGTTTTATTGATTTTTTAATTTTCGTAATATATGTAATCTTTCTAAAAAAATTACAACGTGAGGTTATGATAGTTCTAATTAAGACCCAATCAAAATTTCAAATTTTAAATACATATACAGTGTGACACGAAACATTAAGAAATACTTAGCCACACCCTTAGCATAGCCCTAAAACTTCTATCTTTTTGACATTAGCTCACAATGCACTTGATCTATCCACTCACAAAAAAACAAGTTTAGAATTATCAAAACTTTTTTATGAAATTTAATGTCCCACGACCAGACTGTTATTTTTAATTAATTTTCTTAATATTTCTTATGTTATCTTTCTAAAAATTTTACCACGTGAGGTTAAGTTAGTTCTCATTATGACCCAATCAAAATTTCAAATTTTAATTCTATATACAGCGTGTAACACGAAATATTAAGAAATACCTAGCCACACCCTTAGCACAGCCCTAAAACTTCTAACTTTTTGACAATAACTCACAATGCACTTTATCTATCCACTCATTAAAAAACGAACAGCTTTAGAATTATCAAAACTTTTTTATGAAATAGAATGTCCCACGACCAAATTTATTTTTTTTAATTTTCGTAGTATCCCTGATGTTATCTTTCTAAAAATTTTACAATAGAGGTTAAGATAGTTCTAATTAAGAACCAATCAAAATTTCAAATTTTAATTCTATATACAGTGTGTTACACGAAATATTAAGAAATACCTAGTTACACCCTTAGCAGAGCCCTAAAACTTCTAACTTTTTGACAATAGCTCACAATCCACTTTGTCTATCCACTTATCAAAAAAGAAACAGCTTTAGAATTATCAAAACTTTTTTATGAAATTTAATGTCCCACGACCAGACTGTTATTTTTATTTAATTTTCTTAATATCCCTTATGTTATCTTTCTAAAAATTTTACAACGCGAGCTTAAGTTAGTTCTCATTATGACCCAATCAAAATTTCAAATTTTAATTCTATATACAGCGTGCTACACGAAATATTAAGAAATACCTAGCCACGCCCTTAGCACAGCCCTAAAACTTCTAACTTTTTGACAATAACTCACAATGCACTTTATCTATCCACTCACCAAAAACGAAGATCCTTGGAATTATGGTAAGTAATTTTTCTCTGGCTACGCGACTATTATTCGTTCCACATTTAATTCGTATTTTATAATTTATCTAGCGACACGCCCCGGCTTCGCACGGATAGCAGACCTGATTATGCCTACGTTGCTGCCAGTCGGCTTGACTTTTTCCAACGTCAGACTTCAACAATCACCGTCGTATTTATGTCTCGTAAAAAGTAAAGGATAAAAAATGGTTATTGTAGGTTATCCCTAAGAGATATATATACTATCGTGGACTTTTTTGTAGACCTTTTCAAGGTGTGCAATACTGTAGGTACATTATTTTGATCTATCTCATAGGGTTCAGCCAGCGTTTGCAATGTAAGCGCAAAAAAATGTGTTTATTTACGACATCACATTAGAAATCTCTAAAATTATCAGGGTTTCTCTACTAAGTATATTATGCATGTTATCTTCCTCTTGAATCACGCTATCTATTGAAAGAACCCAGTGCCGTCTTTACAAGGTATGAGGCCCTAGGCCCAAGTATCGACGGGGCCCGCCCCCAATAAATGTAGAATAAATTAAACCTTTCGAATATCAAAACCTTAAGTCTTATAGCGTAACACTATAGTTGTAAGTCGCTTTTATAGAAGCTTAGATCATAATCACTTAATTATGCACATAAGCAACTATTTCAAATGACACCAGACACAAATTTTATTTAAAAATAACCCCAAATTATTTGTGAAATGATTTTACATAGAGTAAGATATTTGCTATAGTGTAGATAAAAAATTCTGCGTAATAAATCTGTAGATTTTATTTGTGTAAAAAATATCTGTTTAGAATTATTTCAAGTTCGGTTTAAAATTATCTTCGTGTAAAGTTTGTCCAGTGTCTTTCAATACTTTCAAATTTACCGCGTGCTCTGCTCTGGTAGCGCGCGCATGCGCGACTGGGCTGCTTTAAGCGGCGCGGCGCGGAAGCAAATAATATTTAAACTGAAAACTAGAAACTAAAAAAGAGATACAGTTGGATTTCTCACATTTGTACACCCAAATTAAGAAAAGAATGTTTAAAATCTACTTTTCCTGATATAGAAATAAGTTTACGAATTTTTTTAAGCATGATGGTCACGAATTGTAGCGGCGAGAGATCATTTTCCGCCTTAAAATTTATAAAAAATGATCATCGAAATACCATGTTAAATCCTCGATTGAATTATCTTTCGATTATGTTTATAGAATCGGACATTTTAAATAATATAAATTTTGAAGATATAATTTCTGATTTCGCTCACAAAAAATCAAGAAAAAAATTGTAATGTTACATTTCCATACTATGTACCTAGGTAGTGATTAGGTAGGTAACAAATTAAATATTAAAGTATCAAGAGCTATTTATTATTATTTTCTTTTGAAGACATCTTCGAAGAGATGTTCTTCGTATATAGTTCAAGAATATGATATTCTCCATTAGAGATATCTTTATAAGATTTATTCTTGACATTTAATTCGAGATATTACATCCTTTTTTGACACAGACCAGTCAACCTATAGACCACGCTTTAATAAACATCAGTACGAAAACGAAATCGCCAAAAAGTGGCGGGGTGCGGGGAGAGGTCGGCTAGTTTTCATTGGCTCGTTCAAAATTGACAATTTAATGGCTTCCGACGTGCTTCCAACTGACGGCTCACTAGTGACGTAGTTATGTAGTGTCACTACATAGCCTTGGCGAATGCTACTTCCTGTCAAAGCGTGGTCTATAAGGTTGACTTGTCTGTGTTTTTTGAAGACATCATTGTGTCAGGTATTTGTATTATTCGCGTTTCGTTCAAAAATTATTCTTAAGTTGTCGATCAAGAATATGACATTCTTCATGGGAGACAACTTTATGAAATATATTCTTGACTTTACGTTCGAGAATAGGTATATTATTTTTGGAAAACATCTTTGAAGAGATATCTCTGCACATGGATCAATTATAAAGAATGTTGTATACACTGAACTATATACCTACTCCTAGAAGAGACAGCACGAACAAAATCTGTGCGCGCGGCACTATTACTTATTTCTACCACATTGATTTTTCTACCAAGTATAATAAAGTCTATCCGTTATATTAGACCTCGGTTCACCAAAAGGCAAAGCAGGAACGAAATGGACAAATTAAAATATATGTATTTAGAGAAAACAAAAACTTATGACATTCTTTATCACTCGACGTATCCTTCGAATCACCACCTGTGTTTATAATAAAACTTTCTATTTTGTCATTTACTTTCTCTGTGAAGCCCCGATATATACTGATAAATTTTCGCTGAAACTGTACGCCGCACGCGCAAGCCGTCGTTTTCTTTGTTATGGCCGGCACGTGCCGCGGTTTTCTTTGTGAATTTTTTGTCTGAATGCTTTGGCGGCGTCTCAAAGGGTGTGAGTTAAAATAATGGATATATTTTACACTGTATTATACATACATGTCTCATGCATGTCATGCTTGGTACGTTTCCTCTAATATACTCAGTATTGCAAGTATTATACAAGTCTTTAGTAGGTATTATACATGTCGTGACATTACTTGTAGTTAAAACAAGTATGACAGCAAATATGGCGGCAATGGTAGAAAATAATATAGGTACAAACATTAGTTTTGGATGGTTTTAATGTTGTATTGATTAATTATCGACGATAAGTTATGCCACTATCTTTTTTCAATGCAGTTGATTGATTCTTACACGTTATTAACACCCACGACGGCATTTTTGAATTGATGTATAATCAGGTTTTTGACACGTGGTCGCGTTGAGCATAGGCGAATGACTGAATGAATTGTTGCCGGTCGGCAACAACGCTTGACGCAAACATTTGGTTCGCGGTGTCGTTTCTATTCGCTAGTATTATTAGTTCTATGGTCGTATACTTAGTATTTTAGTATACTACATTCTTTTTTGATGAATCTTTGTAATTTATATTCTTCTGCCACGCAAAACTATTGTAGATGGCGCTCTCTGGAAAGTACTTTCTTTGCATATTACGCCATTTATATTTTGTGAATATATTTATATGTATGATACGTATTTATGTATTTATGTCGTGATAGCCCAGAGCGACATGTCGTGATAGCCCAGAGCGCAACGAACCTGTCTCAAATTTATAAGACCCCATAGGGCCATGGTTCGAATCCGGGCGTGTACCAATGAATTTTTCTGACTTAAGTACACAATATCACTGACACCGTGCTTCGGAGGGCACGTTAAGCAGTCGGTCCCGGACGCTGTCAATAGATGGCGGTCGTTACAGTTCCCAACCCGCAGTGGAGCAGCGTGGTGGACCTAAGCTCCAAGCCCCCCTCCTCACCCTGGGGGAGGCCTAAGCCCCTGCAGTGGGGTAAAAATGGGCTGATGATGGTGATGACGTATTTATATCATATATATTTATAAAAATTCCTTAAATGGCGGGAAAAAAGGAGAAAAGGGCAATGGTTACATCACATGTTCTCACTTGTCAACCACATCACATCATCGTCAATCGGCATTTGCAGGTATCAATGTTGCCACTTTAGCAGTTTCAGGGCTAGAACTAGCTCTTTTTTTGTGCTTTAGCTCTCAAATATTTTTTAGTGCTTAGCTCAAAAATTAGCTCTTTTTGTCAGTCGTTTGGTTCATACTACAATATATATACAACATACTACAATAAATTATATTTTAACAGTTTACACTGAATTCAAGTTATTGTAGATTTAGTATATAATTTTATTTATGGCAATCAAATAATAATATTCAGTTTGTTTGTTTCGTAAGAATTTGACAGTCGCACAACAAAGTGCATTTTGCCAGCCTTTCGTCAAATATATAAAGTAATATAGCGGAACGAAAAACTTATAATAAAACGAAACGGTCGGTGGGTGTTAAAAATGAAATACACAGATAGTAAATAAATAAAGCATCTTCATATTGTAAGAAGAGGAAATTATTTAAATGAAAATGTAAGTATGACAAAAATACAAGGATGTTGAACTTAAATTGAAGGTAAACCATCGCGTAGGTAGTTATAGTAAGGTCTTGAATGGTAGTTTTGGTTTTACGATACTTCAAAGAAGAACAATGGCTGTCTATGGAATGTGTACTGTATGTTGTTGTCCGATGTATTAAATAATGATATAGCGACGACTCGAAGTTATTTTCCTTTCTTACAATATACACACAGGTACAGAAACGAAAACATATTTACAGTTTTAAATTTTTATGAACTGTTAATGACAAAGGAATGATTAAAATAGGCTTAGAGCAACAGGAAAATATATTCAGTTCTGCATCTTCTTAATTATGGCGTTTTCTGTTTATATCAATTTCACCATATTCAGTTCTAAAACAGCGCCTAATTATATTTTTTTATGGTAGTAACACTCATTATTTCATCAAAACTGTCTGGAATTTCCTGACTGTAAACAAAGTAAAAGAAGATCATGCGATACATTTAAAAAACAATTTTATAACTGATTATTAAAAATTAAGGTCTTTTTACAATAAATTAGGTTTATTTAGTTTTGATATGAAAATGTAAATGAAAGCAAGAAGACCAACCCAAACAAGCTCCACTAATTATCAACCGGTAAAAATGGAGAAAGAAAATGATTTCTAGTTTTTTTAATCAGTAGGTACCTAGGTAAGTTGATTTTTGTGAAAATTTTATTTTTCATTATAATTCATTTACTTATACACGAATTTTTATTTTAAATTTATTGACAGCTGAAACAATCAGTTAGCTCTAAATCTGGCCCTTTTTGCATTCAATAATTGCCCGAATTTAGCCCTGTTTTCATAATTTCTTTGCCTCCTAACACAAAATACATAGGCTCCTAAAGGCTCCTAACCTCGGACCGATTGATGATAATGATAATTGGTCCTAGCTATGGTCCTAGCCACAGATTATATAGGATCCTAGCATAAAATAGATGTGGCAACACTGATTGGCATCTCAGAACAGTGTGACCGTTTTTAGCATTTTTTGATGCTAGTTTAGCATTTTTTTGCTTATTTGGAATATTTTTAGCACACTAATCAATTTTAGCATATTTTGGTACAATTGTGATAGATGAATTGGTTGACTCACTATTATGTGTTAAGTATGGCAAAACCTTTATGATTTATATGACAACACTCTGGATATCGTTTCATGTATGTTCTCTAATTTCCTCAATATTAAATAAACTTGGAATCTCAGAAACAAAATCGACAAATTATATCGTCAATTAAGAATTAGCACTAAAGTTCAAGAACTGATGACAGGCAAATCAAGTGCTACAGTAATGATGAATTTTCTGACATCTAATTAAAAAAAAACCTAACTCGATAGTTGGCCCTGACCTGACGATGACACGCAACTATAGAACATTATTCAGATAAACAGAAGACCCACTCCAAATATTCTTTTGTCGAGATAACGCTGCCCATGTTAGTTGTCTATCTTTTTCACTCAAATGAAGTTAAATTCATGTGTGAATTTCTGTGCTCTTATTCTAGTAGCGTGTTCGATCAGCGCCATCTATCGAGCTATTTGAAACTATTTTAATATGCCAAACAAAGATACTTCCTATAATGAGTATAGAGTGGATGAGAATTCGGAATATACCATATACTTAATTGAAATGAATATATTGTTTCATTTCATATCATATTTTTGGCATTAATATCTATATGTTTTAGCATTTTTTTAGCACAGGCAACCTTTAGTTTTAGAACATGTTTTGATTAGAAAACGGTCACACTGTCTCAGAATCAAAGCCAATCAATCGAATCGGAATCATAGATCTATTCTGTGATAAATTATCAAAAAGCTAATTGCTAATTGTAAAGTGAGTGATGATTGATGAATATCTGTGATGAATAGAGTGTTGTTACTGTAAATATATTTTTTTTAATTTTGTAGTTAATTTGTCTTTTAACCATCAAAGATTAGTTAACATTAATCACATTGTTTTTTCCGTTCTATAAAGTGAATATATGGTTAATATTGCTTTCGAAATGGAAAACACAATTGCTTTCGAAATGGAAAACAAAAAGCACATCTTTTCCGTAATGGAAAAAAAATATTTTCTAAGCATTTTGACGAAGTACAAAGATGTAATAGAAAGTAAAGAGACATGTAGAAGCACATTACAAGCAAAAAATGTGGTATGGGACAAAATAACTCGGGAGTTCAACGCATATCCACGTTGCACTCACCAAGTAAGGATTGCATATTAAAGAAACAAATAGTTTGTTAGACGCTAACAAGGATTATATTTTAGGTATGGGTTTCCAATCAGACATCATTACGTATCATTTGTAAAACTATTGTTTTATGGGTTCTGTAATTCAGAGAGCAGTTAAGTGAGCTCCGCCAGAAGATTCGCTTTGTCGGCCCCTCACTTTGAAGAAGCTCCTTCATTCGGGATCACCTTCGTGTGCTTCTGGCTCCCCTTTGCACTAAAAACACTAGAGAAGGTGCAATACAGACCAAAAAAAGTAGAGTTCTTGGATATCAGTGTTGCCTTCAATCCATCTAAGTGACTCAACAGTTATTACTTGTTTTAATTTCACATAATACATATTTTTCTCAATTATTACATGTTACATGCTTGAAAGCTTATTATAATAAAATAATATTTTTTATTAAATGTCCACTGCTGCAAAAAAAATTGCATTCTGTATAGAATTTCTTAATTAATTCTTAATTTTCTAATAGAATTTCTTCATCATAATCTTCATATAAAAATAAAGAAATAGAATTTCTTCATCATAAATCCACCTTTATAAATATTTTTGTAGCTGTGATGTCATTTTGGAAACCACTTTCATATTTTCTGGTTCCCCTTTGTGCAGCCCTACCCCTGTACCAATTCTTAAGTGTTGTACTTTTTAAGTATTAAATAAATTTCATTTACCCTGTGAAGTGTAAAATTTTGTTAAGTACTGATCAAACTAGTGACAGTCTATGGGCGCTGTCGCTACTTTGATAATAAACTTATGACAGCAACCTATAGAATGGAGATAACACTGTTCACATATCCTTATAGCTCCACCTATTAAGCAGTTGACACATAAGTACATACTTCAAAATTCTGCTGGATTTTCTGGTGAAACCAACAGTCTGTAACGAAAAATTTAAATTTTACTTTATTTTAATTGTAATTTATATTTAAATTAGATATGTAAAAGCAAGTTGCACAAACGATGAGTGTTGCGCTTCACAAATACAATGGATAATTTACGGTCTATTTGGCGGTAGGAAGTGAGGTGTCTCAGGCAGAGGAACTATTCTGTTCAAGCTGTTAGTTTATCATTCCTCATTTCCTACTACCGAGAAAACCTTAAGATAAAACACTGCATGTGTCAAAGCCAGACCACTCGTGCCACTTTTTTGCAAGCATTTTTTTTAACACTATGTCACAGCCAAAAAAGCCAGCATGATGATCCATAAACCTGTATGTTGAATTTTGATCACTATATTTAAATGTGAATGTTGTATCAAAATCGGTTTAGTGATTCTTGAGCGATTGAGGTTGTAAACAAGCCAACCAAAAATTAAAATTGTGAATTTTATATTCATGCGTGTTTGATTAGTTAATCACCATAAATTTTCTGACAATATTTATCCATGATATTACTCCATTACAATATTATAATAATATATGTAATTTAATTATTTTAAAAAAGGTATATTAATAACTTGGTGTAACTAATGATTTTAAAAAAATTTTATTTTCAGGCAACTATTAAACAAATGAAAAGGCTATGGATGAATTTGAAGCAGAGACAAAGACTGCGGAGACAGGCCATGGAATCACAACAAGCCACAGAACAACAAAGGCAGAACAACGAGGCCCAAAAAAGCCGTGTCTTGGATGAGGAGTTTCAAAACAATGAGGAAAGACAAGGGGAGCTGCACGAATTAGAGAAAGAAATGCTCATTCATAAAATAAGAGAGGCGAAAGCCAAGGCTGACATGGCAGAGTTGTTATTGCATCAAGCCAAAGGTAACTGCAGTTTAGGAACTATTTTAGTATTACACAAGCACTTCTTATAAAGGCTTACATTTTTGCTTTTTTAATGTTTTTTTCCTACATCTTATGTATAAAAGAGAGTGATTTAGTGTTATTTAGTCCATAATAGAAGTGAAATGGTGTTAAGTGTAATGTATACTCTACATATAAGACAGGCCCAAACTGCTCAAACTTTTGGTTAAAAAGTGTGTTAAAGTAGGTATCTATGGGACCAATTTAAATAAAACATGTACCTACTTAAAACTTTGCGCGTATATACTATTAAATAAAATTAGTATTTAACATTCTTTTCACCAATTTTTAAATTCAATCTCGTAACCGTTTGAAAAGGGGTGTTAAAGTTGTTAATTAACACACAGCCCTAACCACCAGATCTTGGAAGTAGAAATTTTGCACTTATGTAACTAAGAAAGTATTTATCTTATTAATTCTAAAGGTTTGTTTATATTGTATTATAATTCAACCTCTTATGAGGATGAAAAGGGGTGTTAAAATTTGACCTTGCACATATACTGTATTGAATAACTATGAAAACACATTTTGCTGACTTTGTGAATTCATTCTAATGGGTTGAAAGGGGTGGTAAATTTTGTACATCAATGCAGAGCCGCAGACCCTGCTACCACTAGATCTAGAAATTTAGATTTCACACATGGATTTGCTACTAAATCTAATTATCCACTACAAAAGAGTTTTCCAATTTAAATCTCTTTGTAGTGGAATTAATTTAACATTTCAATTACAAGAGTAATTATTATACTCAAAGAGTAAAATGTGTGTGCATGACAAACGTATAAGTTATATTTTATTTAAAAAAAACTGGCCATATACACACGAAGAGTTCCGTTCCACTGTACAATATAAACAGTGTCGTGATAGCCTAAAGCGCAACGAACCTGTCTCAAATTAAAAGGCCATAAGGCCATGGTTCGAACCCGGGCATGTACCAATGAGATTTTCTGACTTAAGTACATAACTATCAGTGACTTCGTGCTTCTGAGAGCATGTTAAGCAGTCGGTCCCGGGCGCTATCAATAAATGGCGGTCGTTACAATCCCCAACCCGCAGTGGAGCAGCATGGTGGATTTAAGCTCCAAGCCCCCCTCGCCCTGGGGGAAGCCTAAACCCCTGCAATGGGGTAAAAATGGGCTGATGAAGTACAATATTAAAAACCACATTTTTGGTATGGAGACTCTCTTTAATCTTTAATGTTATTTTATTTTTATTATTTGTTGTTATAGCGGCCATAGTAGTACACGCTACATGAAAATTTCACGTGTAAGCAATTATCTCTCAACCGCCACTCACCAAAAACTTCAAAAATAACAATAAAATAATAATAAATTTCTTGTATTTGACCCTTTTAAATTTTTTATTTCATTTAATTTTTTATATTTTTATAACCGCCATAGTAAAACACACCCTGCGACAGACGGACGAATGGACATGATCTAAAGTTAATAAAATGTGTTTACATGAAATATGAAAGGTATTGCATAGCATTATTAAAGTTTTTATCTTTTTCAGGTGATGTAATGTATATCAAGAACGACAACACATAAAAAAAATATGCTATATGAAATATTCAAATTGTTGCAGACTGTATTCGTTTTTAATATAGTTCCAAAAAGTATTAGAATTAAATAATGACCAATTTCAAATGCATTATACATCCATAGATAATTTATATGTGCCGCTCTGATTTACAATGGGCATGCAGCTTCGCCACATGGGCTGTGCAGATTCGCCACACTTCTCGCCGCAATGTTTGTATGAAATTATGTTGCTGTGATGTTTTGTGACTAACTTCAGAGCCGTGTATATATACGGGATGTTCGGCTGAACGTTTTTCAAACTTATAGAGCTTGTAGAGCTTGTGAGAGAAACAAAAGTTAAAAAAAGAAGATAAATTATGAAAAAAATTAAACTTTAAACATATTGTTCTCGGTAACCGTTAGCTTGCGCCATCTGCTCACTGGAAACATTTTGTTTAGTTTGGTGAGCTCTACACTATAAGTTTGGACTATGTTAAGCTGAACATGGCGTATATCAAGTACTGTATACATGTAGTTATGCATTATTATATAAATGAATATGTAAGTGCAGATCATGAAAAAAAAGTTATGATTGTGTCAGTAAATATTTAAATGATTATAATGTTAGTGTAACAATAGTGTTAGTTTTTAACGGAAAAAAACCTATCAATGTTCTTGCCACCTCGTCTTGTACATATTTCCCAACCGGTGGTAAATATATTTTAATGTACAATAAGTGTGTGTAATATACCTACAATTTTGTAAAGTAGATGACTACATTTCATATTTATTTATCATTTTCAATTAAATATTACTTAATAAATACTAATATTGAAACTATTTCTAGTAACCAATTTATGAGCGTTTCAAATATCCAATTAGAAAGAGAGGACAATACCGATGCGTGACGTTTTCCTTTAGTTTTAAGATTCTGTTAACATGTAAAGTTTTTTTTTCTATTCTCTTAAAATATACGTTAGTTTCAATATCAGTCACCTACCCTCTTGAAAAAAATCTTTATTTTGACATTCAAACAATATTTGTTCTGCAGAAAAGGGCTATTCGAGCTATATATAAATTAAAATCTAGAGATAGTGTAAAGGCTCATTTTAGAGAAGGTAATATTTTGACAGTCCCTTGTCAGTATATTTATGAAAATATAATTTATGTACATAAAAACATAAATGCTTTCTCTAGGGTGGGTGATGGCCACAACTTAAATACAAGACATAAGCATATGTTATCAATTCCCAGGTTCAGGCTCTCAAGGGTTAATAATTCTTTCATGGGAAATTGTATCCGTTTTCATAATAAAATTCCAAAAGAAATGTTAGACTTGAATTCTAATCAATTTATAAAGCGAGTTAAAGTCCAACTCATGAAAAAAGCTTACTATTGTATTACCGAGTATTTAAATGATAAGTGCGCATGGACATCATTGTAATAGTTGTAAGACTTTAAATTAAAAAAGAAAAAAACAATTAAGAAAAACATATATTTAAATAAAATAAACAGAGAGGAGTTTCTTGCCGGTTCTTCTCCTCCTAGTTTTTGAACCGGTACCTAATCAATTTTTACGACTTTCAATAAGTGTGTGCAAACATCTTATATTGAATAAAAACTTTACTGAATTTGAATTTGAATTTGATCGTTTAAGTTAAGTACATCATACTTTTATGTTTTGTTTATATTTTTTTAATATATGTATTGTTAATTTTAATAATTAAGTTTTATATTAGAGTTAAGAGTGGGGTGCCGGTACATAATATGTACAGGTATTAACTCCATACAAATGCATATAGACAACCTCAGTTTAAAGATAATCAATTTATGGCCACGTATGCATTATTTCACACTGTAGAGAGAGGATTGTATAGAGAAGTGACTGTGTATACATCATGAGATAGAGAGTGATGTATTATATATACCTTACACCTCGTTTCCACCAAGTATAATACACTGTATTATACTGTCATATCCATACTGTCTCACTGTATCATACAGTGTATTATACTTGGTGGAAACGAGGTGTAAAGCATCTATCGTGTATATCTGGGTGACCATGTGTAATTTTATTTAACCTTTCTTTTAAGACTAATCTGTGATGACATGATAACTTCATCAAAGAAAACGATAATGATTTTTGAGAAATTGTTATAAACAAAGGAGTCATATTTGTACCATGGGAATTTTTTATATGAGATTTTATATTATAAGACAACAATTTGTGGCAATATTTCTTTATTACAATGAAACTCAATTTTCTAGTAATATTTCATTCATGATTTTTGTTTGTAAATTAAGAAACACAATTATGTAAAATTTACAGTGCTCGTAAAGGGCCATGTGTGCATTATGTGAATATTATGTATTATATAACCTTTGATTCCAGGAAAGCTGTAGACAAAATTTACGTATAATTTAACAAAAATAATAAAATAATAACATTCTACAATTTATTGTCATCACCGCGATTTTGCCATCATTATAAGGAAAAAGAAAAGTTTTTGTGAATGTATCACTAAAACATGTATAACACTGTTAAATTCAATATCCTGATAGTGGGAACAATTACTTAGACTAAAGCATACAACTCAATGTACAGCACATAACCAAATTTTAAAATCCAAATTACGTGAAATACAACTTTGTAAAACTGATTTGAATATGTATAATTCAATAAACGAGGTGCTTGATAAAAGTTATATCGTATCGCTTACTAAGACTTTTGCAGCTGAAATTTGAACCATGTACCATTGCCGTTTTTTTAGAATACTTATAAGCCATAAAGTAAACGTTTGGTTTTAATAGTCAGTTCACAGTATCGAAGTAACATTACGCAATTTTGCGGTTTTGAGACCGGCGCGCCGGGATTTCGCGCACTGAAACTTGAATTGAAACTCGCCATCTTGCACTAGTTAGCTAGATTATAAGTGGTTAGTCGGTAAACGCAGAAGAGGGCTTTTAGTTAATTCGTAATTTTATATTATAAGCAGACTCCGGTACCTTTAAAACGTATTATTTTTCGAAAATATTCACAGTCTAAGTTAAAACATCTACGACTTCGTTGCCACTGTTTGCCCCAGTTTGAACCGTGGCAAATAAAAATATCGTATACGCGATCTGAGACAAAAAAAATATGTTTGTGTCTCGTTCACGCTATGACGATTGTCAATAAATATATCTCGCTCCCGCGATTATAACTGTTATTTCTAGCTTTTCTACAACTTCTTTTCTCTATGTTTCAATAGACTAGTTGACTATTTTTTAAATTATTTTAAGGAAAGAGTTTCTAAATATATCATAACAGTGAAATTTAAAAAAATATTATTACAAAGTTATCAATGTTTGTAATGTTCTGTTAGATAGAGACGGTAATGCCGCACTGTGTAAATACTAGCTTGTGACGTCAGGCCATTTAATGTTAAATTTCGTTTTGTAAGAAAGAGACGGAGACGAAATTTTAATCACTTATAATTTCTATATTGCCCAATCGAATATAATTTTGTTGTTATATAAGTCACCGCCTTCTATTTTATATTTTCTTATTTTAAATATTTCTTTAATGATTTAATATTAGTTAAATATCCTATTAACACATTGTTGAAACAAACAACCTCTTTGCTGAAAATACAGTTTAACTTCGAAATACACACTTTTCATTCTGATTAGTCCAACTAATATACCTTCTCGATAATTCGTCAAACCAATCTGGTGAGGAGACTCTATTCCAAATCAATCAAACTGCGTTAGAGCGAGCATCGGTTTCACAACCTTTATGGACCCTCAATATATGAATTAACAGTCATGGGAAGAATAAAAGGGCATGCGTACAATAAAATGACTTATCAAATATTGACATATTTGTAGTTGCTAGAAGATGAAATAAATTGTTGATAAATGAGTGGTATGGAAGAATTATCTGATAATATGCCTCGAAAATTTAATAATGTAACAAATAGACAATGAATAAGTAATGAATGTAGGAACAATATATTTGGTTGGCAAATTGTGATTTCAATTAGTCAGTAATTTTTAGTTCATAACCATAGACATATATATACTAGCGTAGGAGACCAACTGACATCTAAACATCCCATGACCGAAACGGAAATGAGTATGTGTGCAAAATTCACATGTGGTTGAGCCAGTTTTAGTGATGTGCATGGGTGTTTTTTATATTATCGATAGCACGTAGTACTTTCATGATAATGTGTCGTTGAAATTACCGCGTTATCATAAGTCGCAATCGGCAATCCTATTTATTATTTTGAATCTGCTGTACTACATAATTTTTGTTTTGAGTTACTTTTCCTAACTTTCAGTTTTTTAAAATGACAAATCATCAATCAGTCAATTCAAATGCCATTTCCTTTACTCCAATAAATTTTTTTTTTTTGTTAACAGTTGATAATAAAAAATTTGCAGAAGTAAAGAAAGCGTTAACATCATTATGGAAATTTTAATATTTAGTTGAATACAAGCCACGTAATAAATAAAACAATATAAATAAACGATTTTTATTTTTAATGACAATACGTCACGTTGCAACGCATAACAACAAAATTTTAACTCTTTGTAAACAAAAAAATGAGAATGTACAAAACAAAAACATTTACAATGGAGAAGTTCATGATGTTCAAAATATACAATTTAACTCGATAGAATTGAAAGATAAACCAAAACTAATAAAACAGTGAAAGTTTTTTTTTTTTAAATTCGTCAATAAATGACTGAGAAATAAATTATTGATATTTATTAATTTGACGACCGCTTAGCCTAGTGGGTAGCGACCCTGCCTACGAAGCTGGAGGTCCCGGGTTCGAATCCTAGGTCGGGTCAGTATTTATATGATGAATATGGATACTGGTACCGGGTCTTGGTAGTTATATGTATGTGGTGTCTTCGCTTGGTACCCAAAACACAAGCTAATGTTTAGTTTGGGGCCACGACGTTGTAATGTGCACGTTATTATTATTATTATGTATTTTCGTGCGGTTTGACTGGTGGCTTCTTACTGCCCATGACGTCACATTGTCTACTCGATTGAGTGTCGCGTCGTCTCACTGCACCACAAATTATGCCTTGGATGCCTTGGACTAGTCTATAATATCTTTTGTTTCTTTATGTAATAGGTAATTAAGTTTTATTTAAATATAAAGGAACAAGTTTCTGTAAAAGACAAAGTGATAATTTGCCTAAAATTGATATTTTCACTGTGATGGACTTTTTCTTCAAATCAATTTTATATTAGTGCTGAAATAAAGGTTTAGGCTCTAAAGTTGAAGGTCCTGGTGATATATCCCGGTAAACGTACGCTGACACTGATCGCTTGGTCTTCAGATTGACCTGTACAGAAATTACAGTTGGCATAAATGCTCTGACTTTAGATATTAAGTATTATTAGTATATTACTTAATATACTTAGTAAGCACATATGAAAAAAAAGAAACCCCTAACGGCACAAATTCAGTAGGTATAGATCCTTTCTTCAAAAGTCGTCGGTGATTTAGTTAGACAAAACAGTTATCCGTAAAATGTCTACTGCAAACCAAAGAATGTTTTCGAGGAGTCCCACCTGTTCTATTTAACATTTTTTCCATTGTTCTATGCTAACCGTGTTTACAGGAATCCTGGATATTATGAAAGAGTCATCATTATCAGGAAGCATTTTTTAACACCGCAGTTTCTTGGAGGAAAATGAGAAACTATTGTATACAGTAGTTTTGTCATTCAAAGTTAAATTATTTACGACGTTCATAATCAGAGAACAGATAGAACGTCAGACTTTAAATCATAAATAAATAACGATTAAAATTAATTGTGTATATATCTTATATTTTCATTTGAAAAACTCTTGTATTTACATATATACCCTATATGTAGTATATATGTATAGATGTCATACTTTCTTTTACAACGTGCTGCCAGGCTAAATAAACCTCACAATATGTTTAAAAACAGTTAACGACATCATTCCAGTGGAACAGGTGCAATTAGGTAATATCAAATTTACAAAATATTTATAATTGAAAATATCGACATATCGATAGATTTTGTGCAATCCCTATGCTTAATTGTTTGATTGTAATTTTACACAATATTTTTGTATCGTACACATAATTGTTTTTAAAAATTTAAAGTACCTATGATATAAGAAATTTGACTGTAAATATGAAATTGTAATTAATATTAAATTGAGAATAAATATTTGATGTTTTAATTGCACATACCTGTTAAGAATTATACATCCCTATTCAATTCAAGATAATAAATAATAAAACCAAAGGAGTAATAAAATGGAATGAGACGAATAGCGCATACGAAAATGGCGTGCAAAAATTGCTCTGGTCACCATGCCAGAAGGGACGTATGGAAAAAACCTCAGGGCTTGAGTAGAGCGGGGTGTCAAGCGTTTCGCTGGACGTACTAACTGGTGTCAATACCGAACGTAAAGTTTACAATGATTTCACTATCGACTTTGCATATTAGGTAAGGTATCTATGCTTATTGCTCAAACGAGTGATGAGCAAAAGAAGGCTTTTTATAAATTGACAACCCACCAGACTTAGCACCTTGCAATTATTTCCTGTTTAGACTTTTGAAAAATGGTAATTTTTAACAGATGGTAGCAGCAGCAAATGAGCATTTTGACTACAATCTGAAGGAATATTTTTGAGCATTTGCCTCTCAGGAGACTACATTAAAAAATATTTAAAAACATGCTCGTCTTTTCTTTCATAGATAAGTAGATTACTTATCAGCTTCCCCTTGCGTGTAAAATCAATAGGTACACCGTGTTCGGTTAAACATGGTCCAAACTTATAGAGGTTATAGAGCTTACCAAACTAAACGAAAGGTTTCAAGTGAGCAGATGGCCCATACTAACAGTTACCGAGAAAAACATGTTTAAAGTTTTTTTTTCGCTTATTTTTTTTAGTTTTGATTAGTTCGGTTGAGTTCTACACGCTCGTTTGGGCTACGTTGAGCCGAACAGGCGGAATATTATATTTCGCCAATACCATAGAGTAAGTAAATTTCACAGTAACCCTGCCGAACGTACTCGTATATAGGTACTTTTATGGAAGACCCTCAAGACGTAAGTTCGTCTGCCTGCGGTTTTTTTTCGGAAACTATTGACTCTCAAAATTTTGGAACCGCTACGCAATGAAATATTTTTTTTTTTTTGAAAGTTGTTATAGTGAAAGAAAAAGAAATCCAGCGCATATTAACCTGATGTGTACGGATGCATAGGTCTGAAAAATTATATCAAGTTTTCAAACGGACTTTTTGTTTTTACATCAACAATTGTTGAAAAATGCGTTCCTAAATACTCACAACTATAACTAGGCTGAACAAATTATGTTTAGGTCGGTAAGGTAATTAGGCTCTATACGCTCTATGAATTAGAACTACGTTCAGCCGAACACCCGATATAAGTAGTTGCTCTTAGTTTACTGCCGATGGATGAATCTTGAAATTCCGGAAGCTTCGCATCCTTTTCCCACTATAATGATTCTTATTTCGTTAATTTCGGGCACACATTACCTGTCGAAGCTAGGTCACAACACAAATTATTATTCTAGAAAATTTTAATAATTTCGGTATTAGTTGATATTGAGCCGTAGATAACAGCAGAAAGGCGTTTCTTTGGTCAGTCTGTACAATTCAGAATGGCGAGTGTTAGTTAATGAATGTTGATACGGAACCATAATCACGCGAGCCCGACTCGCTCTTGTTTGGTTATATTTCTTCTGGCCTAAATCTACGCCCCTACGCCGTAGCTTGTGTATGCGACTAAGGCTCTACACGGGAACATATCTATTCGACAATAGACTGGCGGAACATTTGGATAGAACCACGGTTAACGGCATTTATGGGACAGTATATCTACGCGAAGTTACCTCTATGCGATAGCATATCTATTATACTAATACACCACTATATGATAGCATATCTATGCAAGTACGCCTCTGCACAACAGCGTTTCATTATGACTTTACATCTACTCGACAATTTATTCATGGGACTATACCTCTACACGAGAGCATGTAAACGTGATTACACCTATACGCCGTAGCATATCTTTGCAACTATACCTACCTCTATGAGACATTATATCTACGCGACAGCATACCTACGCGATATGTCTCAACGTGTCTCGGCGCGGCGTCGACGTTCGTAGATCGATATATATTTTTATTGTGTTTATTAAAGTATATTGTTTTCAGAAAATTTTAGATATGACAAATCTACTTGCTTCCTTTAGAACACAAGCGATGGCAGCCAAATTTTTTAACAATGCCGTTTTTAAAACTTCTTTTCCTACTGGCAGAAAGTATTCGACAATGTCTGAAAATGATATCCGAGTAAAATATCGATCTCTGCTGTACTTTGAAATAATATATAACATGTTATTTCAATTACGTGAACGTTTGAACTTCAATTACACGATGTCCTCATCCTTCTTCAAACTTCCACATGATCTCGGTTCTGCATCCCCCTGTGAAACTTTATGCAGTTGATGTTTTACCAATGAATCATATTGTGTATTTACCTTTGAAACCATTTTCAATGTTAGTATTATAATTGAGTACTTTTCACCTAGCATTCATTTTGTAATTACAGTGTAAAGGTTTTAGGGTGTCATTAATTGTTAGGGAAAGCTGGGACACAAGATCTTCTTCGCGACATGCTTGTTCCAGAATTTCGTTTTTACTTCTTTTTTCTAGCCATAATGGTCTGAAAAAAATGACATCTCATTACCATTCGCAAATACTGTGGACAGGAATCAACGGTATTTAGATAAATGGTAATTAGATTTGTAAACATTATGATCAGATCTGACGACCGCTTAGCCTAGTGGGTAGCGACCCTGCCTGCGAAGCTGGAGGTCCCGGGTTCGAATCCCAGGTCGGGTCAGTATTTATATGATGAATATCGATACTGGTACCGGGTCATGGTTGTTATATGTATGTGGTGTCTTCGCTTGGTACCCAAAACACAAGCTAATGCTTAGTTTGGGGCCTAGACGTTGTTGTCATGTATACGTTATTATTATTATTATTAGTTACTCTTTATTTAGAAAAGGTTTAAAATAATCAAGTTTACGAGCGAAAAGTAACCCTTTTCGCGCATATATAAAAGCCACAATATTTTGAAAAATAAAGTATATTACTACCTTTTTAAACACGAACGGTATGTTAAAATATTCCGAACTAAGTCGCTTTTTGGAGAAGTGATTTTGCATTTTTGCCGCAAAATTCGCTCTTTGGACGCATGTATTTCACTTCGTAGGTAGCGACAACTACAGACAAACGATGGGTGCGGAACGAGTTTCGTTATGTTGCTTAGTTATCCAAATACAAGACTGAACATGTTGTCGAATGGTAATTATGATGAAAGGTCAGGACATTTTTCAGAATACTATAAAACCGGTCAAATATATTCTTTCACAATCAATAGTTTTTCCCTATATATATTAATTATTCTATTATTATAAAAAAAGGATTGAAATTTAGTTGTTCAAACACAGTTTTGTGTAGTATTTAATAATCGATTAAAATTTGTGAAAAGGGACATAGATTGTAATGAGGTTTTGGATCATTTTTCTTTTTTGAAGTTAGTTAATTTCAGTTGAATAATTTGAAACTGTATTGAATGCGCCTTATGCAACATAAGTTTAACTACGAGTATATAGAAATCACGTTAGGTTCCAATTTTTTTTATAATTATATATATTCTTTATGGTTTGGCGTGCAATATGCACGAAACGAAATATTCGCCCAGTTACAGAATTATATAATATGGTATCCCGTGTATCCCCACTATGATCCCCAATATAACATTTGGCACATTTGCCAAATTATGGATATTGACATTCACAGTTGACATTCCAAAATGCCATTTTCAGAAATCACCTTGAAATAAATTAATTATGTCTGGTCTGACGTCTTTAGTCCATTTATCAGTTGCTGGATCGCTTCGCCAGCTATTGAGGTAAGGTAGCTTAAGTTTATAAAACATCTTCGTTCATTATATTTGATACAAAAAAATTTTAACTCAAAGATGGAGTTTAGGATATTTCCAATATTTACGAAATAAAGAGGGTCTTATTCCTGTCTCGGCTTTCACACATTAATGTTTATAGTTCAATCCATCAATAGGTAGATACTCATCTTACTAGCGAAATCGGCTATATTTGCACCAGAAAGTTTTGCACTGTAATGGGCCTACCATACCACCAATAAAAATTGTGTAAATAAATTAACGAGCTAAGAAATATGTCTCAATAGATTACGTCGTGTGTATTAGTAAGTACTCTGATCAAAGTCAATTTCCGTTAGGTGATAAATATAGTTGGTATTTATGTACCTATTGACATATTGTAAAGTACGTGCACAATGCCTTATTTTCAATTAGCTAGCCTGGGCCCCGCGATCGATAGGTCCTTCTGATTGAGGTGCGTTCCATTGGCGTCAAGTAACAGCCACTATTACCTATACTTTTTAAGTAGTTAGAACAGAGAATATGTACTTCGTACGATATGTATATTATTTGATTTTTTATTCCACTGAAAATTAACGAAAAAAAATCCACCATGACTCAATTCGCCTCGTTAAAACACACCCCAAAAAGCTGCTACAGGTACCTCTTTAATCAACATAGATTTTTGAGAACTAACTAACCTGCGCATAGTGCATGCTAAAAGAGTGCAAATTCTAGAATTGTTTATGTACTTACTTGTTTTTGCCCTTGCTAATAAAACAGTTTGCTGCCATAGTCATAGAAGTCCTATTATCCCAAAGTGCCAGGGCCTTAAAATGATTCTCCTTATGCGTGCTCTATTAATATTTTTCTTAGCTCGGTGCAGTAAGCAAACCTACATATTTATTGGAATTATTATCAGAAATGGATTTCATAATCGGCGGTGTGGCTGGCGCAGGCGCGAGCATGTTCACGAACCCTATGGACGTGATAAAAACCCGATTACAACTGCAAGGAGAACTGCGTGCCAAAGACGCTCATGTTATTCGCTACAAAGGGTTCTTGCACGCCATCTACGTGATCACGAAAGCAGATGGTATAACCGCGTTACAAAGCGGTCTGGCTCCAGCGATGCTCCTCGGGTTCTGTTTAAACTTCGTACGGTACAGTATTGACATCATCTCTCGTTTTCTTCGCTCTAGAAGTTACTATATTATGAAAATGACAGTTTCGTTCATCAACCGTTAAACGTACATTCGGGCCAAATCCAAAGGATTGAGTCAAAATTAAACAAGCGTTGTCACTTATCCGAATCAAATGGTACTACCGGTGTTGTACGACTAGTTAGTCCGCGGGGGATTTTTTGCGCGTGGACCAGCTATGTACAAGTGTACAACGGCACATTTTTTTACTTGCCCGTGTTTACTACCAAGTCTTGAATTAGTTGAAAATTTTAACCATCATCATCTATTAGGTTAGGTTAAGGTTCATCATCACAATATAAAATTACATTTATAGTATATCCCGCGACCATAGGATCACTTTGATGTTAAAATTTTCAAGTAACTCTACACTTGATAGTAGGTACAGACGCCTGCGTTCGAATTTGAATACTTTGTATTTTGGGCATTTTCAAATTGCAGTTAACTTGCAGCTAACGTACAGGGTGAGAATGGTAGACTTGTGATGCATTTCTATATATTCGCCCGTGTTGACTGCTTTGGACGGTATTCAGATACGACAGTAGGCTACCACGGATAAGTAAAAAATGTCGCGATTACACTATTTATACATAGTAGGTCCCAGGCAAAAAAAAATCTCCCTTGGACCAACTGGTAGTACCACGGGCAAGTCATGGTAAAAATGTATACACTACGTGGAAATTATGGAATTATTTGATCGTTTGTTTATACGTATTATCCTTATATATGTCAGTGGCGTCATTAGATTTTGGGTCTAGACGATAAAATCGGGGCTGCAATGTAAATGCAAAGTTCTTTTGATTCCTCCCTACTAGGTAACAAATACAAAGACATGTTCACGTCAAAAACTTTCTATTAAGAACGAGCATAATTTCTTGAATATCAAATGTTACTGTCTAATTCATAAACCAAACTTTTTTTAGACTTAGGTTAGTTTGTATATCTTTTATCTCTTGTGTTCAATAGGTTTACATATAAACGTTTCAGAATTGGATGATGCGTTCATCTTAAAATTTATTGTGTCATCTGTAGTTTAGGGCTCTACCGCAAAGCAGAGGCGCGTGGATGGGTATTGAACGCAAACGGTGAGATCAGTACAACTAAGACCGGACTCCTCGGCAGCGTATTCGGCGGAGCCGCCGGTCTGGTTGTCACACCTTTTTTCGTTATGAAGACCAGGTTAGTGGTGAAGATTTGCAGTCAAACATTGGAACATTAAGCTTTTTATTTCCGAAGTTTATAAGGCGATTATTTTACAAACCCAAGAAACAATAAGAAAAGCATTTCTTTTGTAAGAATACCTTACCGTATTGGAAATGCATTTGATGCACTTGAATACATTTGATAGCTTAGTTTCTCTGTAATATTAAGCAAAAACGCGAACGTAGAAATATCAACATTTGTAGCAGTAGGACTAAAAGTACTAACGCAAGAAGTAGATTTTCAAGAAATTCATAAAACTGGCAATATCCGATACTTAAATATTGTGGCGAGTTTAGCTGGGCTTCGGGACATGTATACTGTTACAAATAAAAATAAAAACTAGTAATAAATGTGATAATAACAATTCACTCACAAGAAGCACTTTAAAACATTTTCTCATCGTTCAATTGTACGATGTAACCACGCGAGTAGTATGTACTTAAGGGATTTCTGTACCATAGCGACGCGAAAAAATAAATGAAACTGCAAAGCTAAAGGCCGCGTTCGTTCGTTGCTCGACGGCTAGAATTATTTTTGCCTATGCTTACGCTATGAAGCGGCGCACGATGCGTTCCTCAACGCGCGGTGTGGCGCTTTCGAAAGTGGTGTAAATCTAGCTCGGCACGATAAATTGACCCCGCCAAGTGTGTTACAAACTGTATCTACTCAAACCGAGCGTCGAGCGGGGTGGAGCGTGCGATGTTTATAATTAACACTGCATGAACACTGATTTTTTATTTATAATCTCTTTCTGAACGAATCCTGAGTGGCGGCCGGTCCATCGGCGGCGGCCGCGGCGGGCAGAGCTTTCATTCTTGGTTTATACATATAATGCCGTGCGCCCAAGAAATAGAGCGTGCGCTACGCGTGTGCTCTACACGATAGATGCGATAGATAGATTGGAGCGGAGCTATGTCTATACGTGAATAAAAGCTTTAATTTATAATACCTAACACGATCTGTCCCAATTAAAGTCATTCCACGTCATAATAATAACGAGAATTTTAACCGGGGGCCCGCGCCTCCGGCATTATTTCGCCTCGAGTAACCCTTAGGGGTTACCCGACAACTTCGCGCCGGCGACACCCTAATGTGCTGCCTGGCCGCTCCGATGAAGTCGTAAGAGCTTTCGGGCTAACGACACGCATCCTTATTCTGCTTCAGGCGGTTGTTTAGTGGGCGCAACTCCCACATACCTCGCGCGCTCGGGCGCGCGGAAGCTGTAGAGTTTAATCCGCCTTCCCATCGCAAGGGTAAAACAAAATAAAAATTTAATGCCTAACATATCAGAAACGTACATCTAAAACGCAGTCCTGAAGATCGGCGAAAAGCGTATGAAATCGAATTTTATTTAAGCTAGCGATCTCCGAACAGTAATAATAGCAACTTAAAAAAAACTAAAGTACTACATTATTAATAGTTGTTACATACACACACACACCTAGTATTTATTAGTTCTCTGCACACACGCTATGGATTTCAACTCGTTGAACTCTTCAACTTTAGAAATTCGAATACTCTTGGAATACGTGTCTAATTATAATAGATTTTTCCAAAATGAAATGCCGTCCGAAGACAACTTCCATTATACAACTATTTTTAATTTTTTACTACTTCAGAATGCAGGCCTCCGCGAACCCGACCATCGCCGTGGGGCGTCAGCACAACTACAAAAACACGTGGGATGCGCTAACAAAAATATATGCAAAAGATGGAATAACAGGTTTCTACGCCGGAATGAATGCAACGTGCGCTAGATTGGCTGTGGGCAGTGCAGCGCAGCTCAGTTCATTTTCTACGTAATTTTTCATTTCTTTTAATAATGCTTATACTTCAGAGGTACAGTTACAATCAAACTTTATGGCGAATCCGAAAGTAGGCACAAGTCGCGTCGCAAGAAACAGTTTTAGGTGTAGCGAGATGCAGTGGAGCGAGGGGTATATGGCTGTATCTGCGCAAGCACGCTTAAAGCGTTGTATTCAGATCCGCCATAAAGTTTGACGCGATCTGTATTGGCTTCGAGTGTGAGTTTTAAAGTTATTGGAGGTGCTTTTGTCGTAGAATCGCTTAAACGATTTGCCCATTATCTATCTGAATATCTTAAAAACTACTCAATATCTTATTGAAAGTAATTTTTTTTTGTGTTTCATAAGCTGTAGGTAGGTACTAATATTTAAAAAAAATCAGAATTTCCTACCCCTTAGTTAAAAAGTTTCATGTAGTAAAGTCATGGTATCATTTCTCAAATCTCTATTCTCATATTTAAAGACTAATATGTAGCTAAATACCCCCCTTTGGTGGATTTAGACACTTGCCGCCAGTAGTCTATTAAAATTTTGCCGCCTCTACTGATCTCTAAAAATTTTGGCCCCAAATTTGCCACCCCTAAAATATAGGGGTGTAAAATATAAATATTAAAAATAAAAATAATAAATATAAAATATAAAAAAATATAAAATATAGCAACATAGCATATAATAGCATAATAGCATAGCATATAATGTATAAACATGCGCTGGAATTCTTTTGTGCTACGTATATGGGGACCTACGTCAAAACATTTTTTTTGCGATTTTGCTAAACTATTCAACCATTGGCTAAGTCCGACAATTTTCTTGGCAAAATGTTTTATTCAGCGGTTATGGTTAGCGGGCCTAAACTGGGATGACCCTCTCACCCCAGAGCTAGAGCGGGATTGGCAGTCCATTACCAACAGCGGCGGCCTTAGGGGGTGGCGAACAGGGCAATCGCCCGGGGCCTCGCTCTTGCAGGGGCCTCGCATCAAGGAAATTAAAAAAAAAATACAGATTTTTTTTATTTAAAACTTTTGATTTTGATTCTTAATTATTTACTAAGGTTTTAACATATCAGTAAATTAAAATAAAGTTAGTTAACTAATTTATTCATTCAAATCATAATTGATAAATTCATTTTGTAGTATAATATCAATATCGTGCCTTTCAGCCCTTGCTATTCTATCAATCGAAAATGACGTAGCTCATTTGTTAGATTATTGTGCTATAATTAAAGATTTTAGTCTTAGTAAAAGCCGCAAACATCAATTTTAAAATTTATCATCTCTGTATTTGTTAATTTTGTAAATATTTCAATGTAAGTAAAATATTTTAAAACTCAAATTTTATTTATTTGTATAACTTTAGCATTTCTCGTCAAACATAACAAATACCTACCAAACAACCAGACTTACTTTCGCATCACATAAGTACTTTTCCGTAGGACAAAGGGCCTCGCAAAGACCTGCCGCCCGGAGCCTCGCAATGGGTAAGGCCGCCGCTGATTACCAATGAGTTGCCAAAATTAGCGGGAGTTCATATACCACGAGGTATCGTATCATCGGACGTGTTACGTACTTCGATTCACGGATTTTGTGATGCGTCCGAAGCGGGCTATGCGGCGGTCGTGTATTCACGAACCGAGAGTACTAGCGGGGAAATAACATTGCGGCTACTCATGTCCAAAAGTAAGGTCGCACCTATAAAAACGCGGCTTACGATCCCAAAATTGGAACTAAGCGGGGCTCATCTTCTGATTAAATTAATGAATCATATCGTTCCAAATCTGCGGGAAACATTATTAGTGGATAACGTGTATTGTTGGTCGGATAGCATGGTGGTCCTCGCGTGGTTGCGAGCTCCTCCACACACTCTACAAGTTTTCGAAGCGAACCGGGTTTCGCAAATTCAAAACTCTGCGGTAGCGGTTACGTGGCGGCACGTGCCCGGAGAAATGAATCCGGCCGATTGCGCCTCACGCGGGATTACTCCTTCTCTTCTGGTTGATCATCCACTCTGGTGGTCACCTCCATGGTTAACGGAACCTTCTTCACAATGGCCTTCCATAGCGGTGGAACCACCGGCAGCGTTACCGGGGCTCAAGTCAATTGCGGTTGCGGTACAAGCTTCAGAACCAAAATTCGAACTTTTAGAGCGGTATAGTTCTTTGACAAAACTGATGGGCGTAACGGGTTATATATTGCGGTATCTTCATAACTTGCGGGTGGAGAAATCACAGCGGATTCTCTCCAGTCACTTATCGGCGGAAGAGCGAAGTGACGCTCTGCTAATTTTAATAAAGCGGGTACAAGCGGAACATTTTGATGCGGAAATTAATTTACTACCTTTCCAATTTCGTCTACATAATTTCAATAGTCTCCGATTAAAATGGCCTTGACGGACGGATGTGGATGATGGATGTATCAGGATGAAACTATAATAAAAGTTCTGTTTTTTTTGCCATTTAACTACGGAACCCTATTGAAAGTTGACACACGTGAACATATAGAATTATGTTTCTTTGTACTGTACGCGTATAAAGTTCTATATTTTTTAACAACCACAACATAAAATGGCCATCTGACTAACAAAACTACATAATTCAGTAAATCTAATTTGTCGAACACCCACCGCGTCGACATGTGATCACACAGCACAGATAGAGCTTGTTTGGTGTGTGAAAATTTAGGAGCAATCACCCATGATTCAGACCCACGCAATCATTACTAATTCCTTTTTGTAAGAAGCTATTTTCTTAAATACTGCATTACAAAGTAGTTGTAGAAAGCGATGTGTAGAGCAGGCAAGCCAGTCCGAAGTGCGGGTCTCAATAGAAAGAGACAGAGAATAAGAGTACCTCGTAGAAGAACCTTGATTTATATAGGGAATAGTTATTTTCCATTCTTTTTTCTCCCATGCCCAACGTTACTGATGCCCAACCACTACATACAGGGCATTGTAGAGCTTGCTTACTCTAATTATATTATCTCTATGGTCGACACTCGCTAGCATGTATGTGAATTTCAGTTTTTCTCGGTAGGCCCGCTAGAGGCGCTGTCCATACAAATCTCATATGCCGTCGGGTCGCTACTGTCGCTAGTGAGTGTCGACATGTTAAACAAATTCAAACTCATGGTAGTCGTGCTGGTTTTAAATAATATACGGATTTATCGCATGATTTCAGAGTAAAACATGAATTATTAATACATTCGCATGGGCAGTGTTTCGAAAATTCTCCGGCGCTATTGGCATTCACAGCAAGTTCGGTTAGCGGCTTACTCGTTTCCATCGCAATGTGCCCGCTCGATGTCATCACCACGAGATTGTACAATCAGGGTATAGTTTACGATTGGTACAGTTCCAATCAACCTTTATGGCGGATGTGAACATAGGCACAAGTCGCGTCGCAGTAACCAGTTTTAGATGTAGCGGGACACAGTGATGCGAGGGGCATATGACTGCACCTGCGCAAGCACGCTAAAAGCGTTGTACTCCGATCCGCCATAAAGTTTGGTTGGAACTATAGAATTCTTTTAAATCCTTAATAATTTCAGTTTTAATATTGAATACAGGTACTTAGTTACGAGTAGATACCTATTCAATGGAGTTAGACCAAAATTTTAAAGTTGTGCTGATGGTCATTAAAATTAAAAGGAACAAGGTGAAGGTTCTAGAATAACCTCTCAAAATATCAATTTTTCTATTTACGTATTTGCCAGATAACTAAAGAAATTCATCTGACGTCGAAATTGTTCCTGTAACGTCATCTGGGCGGTTGAGGTCATTGCGCTGGTTTTCACAGTAAATTCACTATGTCAAATGAAATTGTACCTAATCCTCATGAATCAATAAAAATATTATGACTTTATTTAGTTTAAAATAATGCAAATAGTAAACATCTGTCCAGTTGACATCACAGGATATTTTATTAACCAAGTTTTGGAAAAACAACTAAGAGACTTACGTACTTCATTTTTTTTTATTTTAAGATGAATATATAAATTGTTCTATACTTTCGGAAAAAATATAAAGAGACATGTGATAAAAATTTTGATCTAAGCCCATTATTCCCTACCTGTGTTAGTTTCATATCCTTAATCTTTTTCTTTTTTTTTCATAACGTTGCATTTGTAAATAAGTAATTACAAATGTAATAAAATTTTAGCAAAAAGTAATACATGTAGTTATTTACGACACAGTGCATAACATTATTTTATAAGTTGTTACTAACTGTTTAGGGAGTGCGGAGATAAGCGGTGGAAGTCCGAAATATACCGGCATGATAGACTGTCTAAGAAAAAGTTTCCAAGCTGAAGGACTCTACGGACTTTACAAAGGTCTAGGCCCTCTGTATCTACGCATCGCACCACATACAACAATCACGCTAGTTTTATGGGATGTCCTTAGTGATCTACGAAAACAGTACCTTTGATTTTGTTCTGTTTGTTTTGTTGCTTAAAATCATAATGTCAATTTTTTATAGAATAACGTAAGAACCGTAACGTAAAATCGTTTTAAAATGTAATAAAAATTTGTGCTTAAAATCTGAATTTTATATTTTGCGACCTGACATCTTAATATTTAAAGGCTACTTACATTTTGAAAAAACTTTTTTTTTTTTAATATTTGATTTAACTATATTAACCAACATCCACCTACAACATACAAAGTTATATAATTTTGTTGCATGGATGGAGATGATATGGAGAAATTGTCTATTTCTCCATATCATCTCCATCCAGTAGTAGAGACGAGAAGTAGAGAGGCAACGCAACAGGAATATAGTGGAATATTACTAAATATGAGGAATTAAGGTTTAACGATCAGTAGAGCAGCGACGTATTTTCGCGTCCAGGGCAAGTATATAATTTGGCGCCCTAAACAAAATAAATTTTTGCTTAAAAATCTAAAATCAAAGCCTGGAATGGCGCTCCCAGGACCTGCGCCCCTCGCGCTGCCCGCAGTTGCCCTCCCCTACTTACGACTGTTAACACAATAGACAAACTTATCTAAGAAAAAGGGTGGAATGAGGAAGTCGGACAGTGATGGCAAGATTAAGATGTGGGAATTTAGAAGACGAAAACAAATACTGATTGGAAGAAGAAGATAAAAAATGTAGAATTTGCGGGGGAATGGAAAATTTGGAGTACTTGATGAAGCATAGAGGGTGTGAGAAAGAAAGGAAAATAAAAGATCTACGGGGTGAGGGGGGAAATTAAGAAGAGAAATAGTGGAGTGGGAACGGAGGATAGATAAATTAAGAAAGAAAAAAAGGAGGGAATAGAAAATTAGTAACACAAAACCAAAGATAGAGAAAAAATATTACCTATGACGAAGTGGTATTTGAGCCAAGACTGAGAACTTGGCTGTTAGGCCTTTTTGGTAAATAAATTAATAATAACATTAAATAAATTTGAGACAGGTTCGTTGCGCTCTGGGCTATCACGACGTCTATCACATAGGGCCATGTTTCGAATCCGGGCGTGTACCAATGAGTTTTTCTGACTAAAGTACATTAACTATCACTGACTCCGTGCCTCGGAGAGCACGTTAAGCAGTCGGTCTCGGACGCTGTCAATAGATGGCGGTCGTTACAATCCCCAACCCGCAGTGGAGTAGAGTGGTGGATTTAAGCTCCAAACCCTCTCCTTACCCTGGGGGAGGCCTAAGCCCCTGCAGTGGGGTAACATGGGCTGATGATGATGAATATTAAATAAGACATTTCGAAAAATCTATTTTTTTAATTTCGTTTAACTATATTTACAAACTTCCACTTACAAAATACAACGTTACATAATTTCCCTCGACGTGGAACCGAATAAGATAGAACACATTTCTATTTAACGGGTCACAAAACTTTACAATATTAACAATAGGTACTCCATAAATCACACATAAAAGGCTTTCAGCGCAAACAAGACTTTTATATATTTTTTCTATGTGACGACGCTCTTAGCCAATGCAATAAGGCGCTCACGCTGTTGTTGTTTTAATATTTCTGTGTTGATGAACGAACTGAAGCAGGGCACATGATACGCGCTCAAGGCAATTCCCCGGTCCTTTAACGTGTTTAATCTCTCCTGAGGTCTCATGTTCTGGTAGTTATATAACCTAAAATAGGTTTTATTTCCATCAGCGTCAACCGCAACGATGCCTCTGTCTGTTGGCATCGGATGCCTGCATTTGTATTTATCCTCTAAACGACCTTCGTTTTCTAACCTAAGCTTCATGTGACGTCTCGCTTCAGGTGATAAAGGACTGCGAGGCACCTTAGACGGCTGAGGTACGTTCACTTTCTTGCCTTCAGCGATCATCAGTTGCAATTTCTTCATCAACGTTTTTTTATCTTGCCCGTGACCTACAATACCGAGTTGCGACAGGATATTCGGTGACACGTTATCTCCAAAACAACTCCAAGTTGTTGGTAGTTTCTGTTGAACAACGGGTTCTTCTTCCTTTTTATCGCCAGCTCCCTTTTTAGGTTGAGGTAAACTTTGCTTATACTTTTGTTGCAATGCTAATCGTTCTTTGGTCATAGGGTAAAATCGCCATTTGTTTTGGCAGTCGACGTAGCCGTCAACACCGATAAATAGCCAATTACCGCGATTGTCTTGGAATTTGCCATCTTCTACTTCCACCGCTTCTCCGTGCGGTCCAGTAAAGAAGTTAGGGGCCCAACGACCATCTGGTCCGACAATCCCATCTACATTAATTTGAAGCCATTCTTTATTTGGCGCCCAGAATCCACCCAAATCACTGCACTGTTGTTTGCCATCAGGCCCTTTGAAAAATCGAGGAACAGGGTTACCGAACCTATCGTGGAGTTTTACTTTGTAGTCTAAATATGTATATTGAGTTGCAGAGTCGGCTTTCGGTATCCTTATGGGTTTATATGTGGGGTCATATTTTGCATTCGGCGGTGTGAATTCTACCAACCACTCGTCACTATCGGTCGCCGTTCCCAGACTGATTTTTTCTTCTGAGCAAGAACATGAATGATCTATGTCAAGATTATCTCCTTCAGCTCTTACGAAACAGGAACATTTAGGATCTTCCGCTCCAGGGAGGAGTTGTAAAGCTTGCTCGTAAGTTTTCACGCAAATTTCTTCGCACAAATTACGGAACGCACTTTCGATGAACCGCCGCTGGTCTCTTTCTAGACGGCGTTGTGCTCGTTGTTTCTTTTTCATACGTTCTATGTTCTCTTTCTCCGTTCTACCTATCATATAAGTTAGCGGAGGTTTGTCTTCATAAGGTTGTTGGTTCAGAGCTCTTTGTCTCGTATAAATCTTCATCGTCTCCATCGTGACCTTAAATTCACCATCTTTTTTGTGTACAATGAGTAATGGACGCTTGTCCTCCTTTTTCTTTCCAAGATCTTTCTTCTTCTTTTTCGTTTTAATCTGACCGGGGTATTTCGCCATTCTAAGTAATCTAACCACTTGTTTCGAGCAAGCACCAGGTTGCCAAGTAGGCCGAAACTGTAAAATATACCTACAAATTAGAATCATGACACAATAAATAATTATAAATTAGATTCTTTTAGAAAAGGCCATCTTGGCATTAAAATATTACCATTTTGCGTGCCGGTCCACCATAAATATGACATGATCAGTTTATATTAATTACTCTTGCAAAGATTAATTTTAGTTATAATCCAATCTATGTTATTAAACAAGGAAAAATCAATGAAATAATGCAGCATTCCATACCTTCAGTCCAGGTATATTTTCTGATGTCCATAACCATCCCATATTCTTAGGTACTGATGAATTAAAACCACTACATCCTGCGCCGCAGTTACCATGACCCTTTTTAGGTGCTATGAAAACAAAAAAAGTGTCAAAATTATGGTAGTTGGGTACTCAAAAACAAAAAAAAACCATAATATGTCGCTAAATTGATAGTGATGATAATGTAGATAGTGATAAATGAGTCGTAGTCATATGAGTTTATTTGGTTATGAGATCATACATCTAAAATATTCCTCTGAATAAAGCGAGGTTCCTTCCTAAATAAAAGTTTAAGTTAAAGAAAGAAACCATATTAATAAATAAAAGAAAGAGCTAACTGAATGGTTAAGTGGTTATTCGGAGACCCTAACTGCAGAACATAATTAATATAAACAAACTTAACCTAACCTAATCTATCAATTTAAAAATGGAATTGCAAATGGATTCGAAAGTGAACGCATCCTGAAACGATCAAATTTTATGATCTGTATATCCTATCTAACGACGCCCGCTTACCCCAGTGGGTAGCGACCCTGCCTACGCAGCTGGAGGTCCCGGGTTCGAATCCCAGGTCGGGTCAGTATTTATATGATGAATATTGATACTGTTACCGGGTCTTGGTTGTTATATGTATGTGGCGTCTTCGCTTGGTACCCAAAATACAAGCTAATGCTTAGTTTGGGGCCTACACGTTGTTGAGATGTATACGTTATTATTATTATCTACATGAAGATTTTATTCACCTAACCAAGAGGCTAGATGCGATATTTAGCCCTTTCGTTAAACGTTGCTTTAAACAATGTGGCGAATCCTCCATTGGCCATTCAATTTAATGCCGGCATTAGATGAACAGGCTAGTCGGACAATTTTTGGTCGTAACCATTTGGCGTCGACATTTAAACAGCCTCCCGCGTGGCAAAGAAAATGTATATGTAAGACTCTGTAGTCAAAAAGATTGATGTTTGTGATATTGTTACGAACACACAAAGCACAAAGAAACTAGCGCCATCTAGCGTCAACCAGTAAAACCACTCAAAGAACAAAGGCAACATGAAACCCTCTACTCAATACTAGATGGCGTTAAAGGAACTATATAGAAGTATAGTCTCGAAAACCGGGTACATGCGCGAAACTTTCAAGAATCATCCAACCCGGTCGATCACGTTCGCGCGAGCCGGATATGTTCTGGAATGGTCTAGGGCTCGTCTCGGCTCACATAAATAACCACAGGAAGGCGAGCCAGTTCCAGTTCAGTTTGAGCTACCTTCGAGGCGACTTCGAAGTGAAAACTAGTGATCAAGAGTGATACCAGTGAAACCTACGACTTGGTTACGACCTAGGACATCGTTAGTGTTTGGACCTAGTGCTTTGTGTTGGACCTAGTGCTAGTGAATAAAGTCTTCAAAAGAGTCAGCAGGTCTTTCTCTCCAAATCCTTGGAACCCTAACGCGTAACAATATTTACATAATATCACTAAACCTATGAGACAATATTTGTACTTATATTAGCTATTTCGTACAACGGTAGCCTTCCGTGCAGTAGCCTCGCGGTGCAGGACGGGTGATCCCGCGATTTCTATTGTTGACCTATTGTTTATTGGACCAACTGATATCACGTAATCACCAACGTATTACAGTAAGCATCCTTTAGATGTTCGTATTTGAAATTTAACACAAATAACGTATTTTACCTGCATAATCATATCTACATACTAATTTTCCCTTCTTTGCCGGTGTTTTTGGTATCTTTTCCGGCTTTTTTTTCTTTTCATATTTTATAGTTTTCATGTCCATCAGGTTGTGATAGAGAGGACAGGGTGTTGGCATCAAGTGATTAGCTACACCAAGAAGGTCTTCTCCAAGTTCTTCATATCCTCCACATATTTTACAATAAGTAGTTCTCCTAACAAAATCAAAAATACATTCGCATGTGCAATAACAATCATCTTTGTCCTTTGGTTGCTTTTTATCGATATCTTCACAACACGTGCCTTTTTTGCTATCCAATGTAATTACAGTTTTACTTGAGTATGGAGTCAAACTTTTTTCATGTGATCTATTTTCACATTCTAGATTTTCACATTTCACAACCTTTAACAGCGGAGCCAATTCGGGTGGTATGTTAATTGAACAACTGCTTTGTGGGCAATCATATTTACATTCGACCGGATAAACGATATAATTGAAATTCCTTAGTTGCATAGGTAACCTCTCTTCTGACATAGAACTAATCTCTGTTGAAGTAGATCCTCGGTCAATATAATTATTTTCAATGTTACAAAATCCAATGTAGTATACTTGGTTACCGAATGTTGCATTATTTTTATTGAGAACTATTTGTAAATCTACATTTGAACACGTTTCATCACTGTCTTGCTTCATCATCTCTTCTATTTCAACTTTTCGAACATTTGATTTCATATCAATCTTATCGTTGTCATCACTACATTTCAAGCTATTGAAATCTGTATTAAGCGATACCAGTTCTCCGTTTTTCTTGTTTTCAAGATCATTAATATTGTTTAGACCAGTTTTGCTCAGAATTGGCGAATTGTCTTTAATGTCTTCTTTAAAATGTACTTTGAGTTTCTTTTTTTTATCTTTTTGATATTGTAACTTACTATATGTTGTAATTACTTTACCATGATCAACAGCGTTATCTTGTGGTAGGTTAGGTGCGACGTCAAACAGGGCAGTAGAAACTGCGTTCAAACCTGGGTACATTGTTGGAAATTGTGTATCGCTATCTTTTTTTCTAAAGTTGCTTAATTTTATACGCAACTGAATTGTGGCTATATGCTTAGAAGTAATTTCATGAAACATATTATATTTATTTACATTTTCAATGGGTGGGGGATCGTCATTTTTAATTATTTTTTCTAAATATAAAAAATACTCTTCCGTCCAAGGTATAACAATCGACCCGACGACGTAGTTTTTTTTACATAACGATAATTTCATTGGGAAATTCCTCATGTTCTCTCTTAGCACATCAGCGCTAGTTTTCAAAAATACTGCTTCTCCGAGCGGTGCCTTTAGTCGAGAACCATTTTCTTTTGAAGATTTTCGTTTTCCTTTTGGTTTTATTTTGGTCTTGTTTGCCACTTTTGTCCTCCCCTTGGTAATATAACGCTCGCAAGGAGGCCGCCCCGAATCTTTAAAATTTAACGAAAAGATTTCCTCAAAATCACATTTGACGTCAAACGATGCACGTTTTACATAAGTTCGAATTTTATCAATATTTATTTCGAATAAAAACATTAAATCCTGAAGAAACATTTTATTTTACGTATTTTATTGGGTAATATTTAATTATTAATACTAGAATTTAAAATATATTACTTAAAATTTTAAAATATGCCAAACAAATGGTAAGGACACGTGGTATTGAATGATCTGTTTGTTTTTTTAGGGTTTCGTACCTAATGGTCCAACGGAGACATCTCTACAAGATTCACCTACTCCATCGTTCATCGCGGATAAAAGAGATAAAATTTTCACACCACTATTATACACATTGAACTAACCTGAAGCTGAGGATTTGAAATATCGTAGAGTCATAAAACATTTCATTAATTAGCTTGTGAAAAATATTTCGGTCGCTAATGCGTCAACCCGCATTGGAGCAACGTGGTAGATTTAAGCTCCAGGCTCTCTCGTCTTGAGGGAAGGCCTAAGCCCCTACAGTGGGATAGGCTGATAGGATAGAATAAAAAAAAAATACTACATACTGGGAACGAAATATTTTTTACCTAAGTACAAAAAAAGAAAAAAAGTTTAAAGTAAAATATAAAATAAAAGTATAAAAAGGACATGATTGCTAACATATAATTGTATTCCAAAAATTTATGTATGTAAGTAGGTATTGTGACTTTAGAGCCCAAAACAAATTTGTAAATAATGAATGTCCTGTAATTACACCAAAATAGGTAACAACACTAAAAATATCTAATGCCAGAAATGTAACTTGCGATCCTAATGGCCTAACGACGATCTTGCCGCATGGAATATGCTTCATACAATTACTCGACCCTAAGTAATTTGTGACATTTTAATAATTTTGTCACAATTTTGCTTTCATGTTGCCCCTTAAGTTATTTTAGAACATGAATACCTACAATTTTATTTAGAAATTGTTTTATTTGAAATCAGTATTGCATCGTACAATCAGGCTAATCGTTGACAGTATTAGGATAATAATAATAACGTACACATGACAACAACGTCTAGGCCCCAAACTAAGCATTAGCTTGTGTTTTGGGCACCAAGCGAAGACACCACATACATATAACAACAAAAACCCGGTACCAGTATCGATATTCATCATATAAATACTGACCCGACCTGGGATTCGAACCCGGGACCTCCAGCTCCGTAGGCAGGGTCGCTACCCACTATGGATGCAAGGAATGGATTTCTTCCAATCGACACTAAATATGAATAACATCATAAATTAGGTTACTATTATATAGTTTATTATATTATATATATTATATAATTATATTATATAGTTATATAGTATAACATATAATATAGGTTATACCATTAAATATAACCTACGCGAATTCCGTTACACAATACTTTATTTCTGCCTCTGAACTTATTTTTATGTCTATATCTAACTTAGATAAACTAAATACATGCAGGTACCGCATCGGAAAGAGGTGTCTGTGTCCATTTTTTTTTTAAATATATTTGAGTTAGAGAATGTTACAATCTTAAATATTATTTCATACAGGAGATTTGTAAATACTGCGGGGAGATACTAAAACACAAATAGGTAGTCCAAGGAAACCTGGCACAAACCATTCACTTAATACATATGCATTACATGTGCGTAACGAAAACAAAAGATATAGTTTGTTTATTTTCAGCACACTTTCATGTAATGTAAATGAGGCCAAAAAAGCAAAACCTCTTCTTCTCTACTGCCTGGGGCGAAAACTTTTGCTTATCTTCAAACCTGATCCCTGCGTAGATGATAAAGTTAAAGTTTACAACAATTTTATCGTTGTCTGTCATAGTATCATTGTGAATCATTTTAATTGTATTAGAAATGTTTAAAACAAAAATTGTATCTAACGATGATACTACGAAAAATAGGTATTATGCAACTTATAGATGGACAAAATTGTAGGTACACACTTGTACTTAAAAATGTACCACGAGCTTTGTAACCAATTTTATTTGGCTGCCATGAAAACAATGTCAAACTGAGTTACAATAAGTCGTTATAGTTATGGGCTACGTAAAATAAATGTAATCTTGAGGGCTTCCTTGAAAATTCATGATGTACACACAGGCTGTATGTTTGTAAGGTAGAACGCAACCCTCTAACATGTTGTCTGACTCGCGCTTGATTGGTTTTCTTTTTTATTTTTTGGATTATAAGTTGCCAGATATCGAAATGAAGGGTAAAATATGTTTTGTTTAATGTTTATCGATTACATATCGATTGTGACACTTATAGGTTGAAATCATGGTGAAATGGTTGAAAGAAAGAGACTTTATACAACAATATTTGACTCTGTGGGCAGCTGAGGTGGACGTCGTTATTATACCGTAACTTTATACTGTAAAGTTGGACTCACCCACCAAGGCTTCCGTGCCACCGTATAATATTAAATAGAAAACATGTTTGTTTGGGCTCTTTTTAAGTTTTAACTTTATTTTATTTTTATTATTTGTTGTATAGTGGCCATGATAGTATACACACTTAATGAAAATTTCAAGTGTAAACAATGATCCCGTAACCACCAATTACCAAAAACGTAGAAAATACCGTTTCTCGCATGGGGACCCTCTTTAATTTTTAACTTTATAATATTATTATTATTTGTTGTTATAGCGGTAATAGTAGTACCTACACATTTCATGAAAAATTAAAGTATATTTAAATTTAGGCAAAAATCTCGCCACAACCAAACACCAAAAACGTCGAAAAAAACACGTTTCTTGTATGGGGACCACCTTTAATTTTCAACTTTATTTTATTTTTATTATTTGTTGTTAGACTTTGGGGGCATAGTAATACACATTCTGTGATTTCAAGTGTCTAGCTCTTAGAGTTAGACGATACATAGTGGTCTAATGAGCGCAATCCGTACGCCACCAGAGCCTCCAAGCACTTGCTTCTTGTACCACGTCACACTTCAACAGCTTTTCGGGGTAGTTTTCGTTATGCTGCAACTAAATGTTGGAATAACTTGCCTCCTCCTTTACGTGAGCTGAATACTGTGGGTTGCTTTAAGTTCCATCTAAAAAAGTATGTACTGGATAAGCAAAAATTAGTACTATGAATACCCCATTTTTTAATACGGCCACACATTATATATTATATATTAAATTATATTAAATTACTTATTCGTACCAACTGTGCACAAATTCATACGAATTCATATGATACATATGTATATTCATTAAATCAGTTACCTCATTTTGAACAATTACCACTTAATACTGCCACTTCCTGTTCCTATTTGAGAACGTTTAATTGTTGTGTTAATTTGTATAAATCAGTAAGTAATTTGTCTTACCTTTGTCGCTGCAGTCCACGCCTCCTTAGTGGTTCTGCTGAAAACCAGCGTTGTGTCCAACTTGGTCGCAACTAATGCTGAGCAGTGTCACATTCGATCGCACACTCCTCTACTTTTAAATCCATGTTGTAGATAGACAGGTATTGTTGTATGTGTGTGTTGTGTGAATTGAATAAAGCATTTTCTATTTCTATTTCTATACAGTCCTGTGACAGACGGACGGACGTACAGTGCAGCGGAGGCTTAAATAGAGTTCTCGTTGGTACCCTTCGGATACGGAACCCTACAAAGAATGACAGAGACGCAGCCTATCGGCCGTCCCGAGGATAATTTCATGAATTCGATCCCTCCCTAAAGAGATTGAAAGAAATGAAAGATCAAAATCAAAGTGACTATGTATTTATTCACAATTTCAAATTGAATCACATGTAAAACTTGAGACCCATTATGTCCATCTCCGTACGATGTAGAAGACACGGCATCGTCTAGTGTACGATTTTCATGAGCTACAGTATCAAAGTCCACCCCCTTGTTTCCCCACTGCATGGTAAACCGTGATTATTTTATGCGTTTCCTGTACTGACGAACCCGGTTTACACAACTGACAGGTCTTGATCGCATTCGGTCTGTATTAAGTATTAATCTTATTAAACGAACCTGTCTTTCATTTTGACGGAACCATTTTCCCTTCACAGTCACGATGTCTCACAAATTCTTCCAAACTTCCAAATTTTCTAGTACCTAATATAGATAAAACTTCTCAGTACAATTTAAAGTAAACTTAGCTACGTAATGAGATGAGAATCAGTTCGTTAGGAAATAACATCACTATTTAGTTTAAGGAACCGATTGAAACCTCTTAAAATCTCACCTTTTTTTTAATTTATTTATTGAAATAAACATATTTACAATATTTATTTAACAGCACCGATAATCCCTTTACGGGTCTGTATGGTGCTTTACATTCACCGACTGTAATCACACATAGCAATAATTATAGCACTAACATGTATAGATCGCTTGTCCCCACAGTAGATATGGTTCAAATTTCATATAAACAAAAACAAAGAAAGGCCATGAATAAAAGACTGATAAGATTATGGAGGTATGTGAAGGTTCGTCACAAGTGTTACCTAATGGACTACGTGCAACTGTGGAGATGCCACGACTATGTAATGATATGACAGTGTTCGTAATCCACTCGGTTTTGCATACAATAATAATAAACATATTTATATTTACAAATCGCAACATATTGCTTATATACATGCTATTTAGATTAATATATTAATAATTACTAAAAATTGTTAAATTCCTGTTATATACTTCTGAAGATAATGTTTCTTGAGTTGTACATTTATATAATTTTTGTGTTCACCTACACGATACCTACACGATAGTATACAAAGGGTGGACGTATTCCTCTGGTTCAACTGCAGTTTTCGATATTGAGGCCGTTCCTGTTTCTACATAAATGATTTACCTACCTTTGCAATATCTCGGTATTGTTAAGAATTTGGAGATATCTTTCGTAATAATCGTAATACATTTTATGCATTCCTTTACATTGTTCTTAATTTTATTACATAAAAAACTAGGTGTGCGAGTTGCCTACTTTATATTTTTGGAGTGGTCCACTCGAACGACATTAAATTGCTGGTGTGTGAGTTGAGTACCTTAGTACTCTATTTTCAAATAATATAAATTTATGGTGTTGACTCGCACGTTTTGTGCGACTTTTTTTGTACGACTTAACTACTAACCTTGCAAAGTACAGTCATGATAAAGTATTGTTTGTAGATGCCACCAAACCACACTTTTTTTTTAAATTAGCCGGCAATAATTCATATCTAATGACGATGTAAATTATGATACATCTGTGGAAGTAAACTGGTTCAGTGTAAATAACTTTATACTAAATTAGGAAAAGCCCAAATGTATTTATTTATTACACCTAATGTACCATCAACCTTGATTATGAAACTATTTAGTTGGATACAGGATTTTAATTATCATGAACGATGTCATCTTTCGATTCTACCCTTGTTTTGATTGAAAGAAAGAAAGAAAGAAACACATTTAATCACGGCCACGGATACATAATACACAACAGACAATACAAATGACAAAACACAAATAGAAGTTCTCCACAACCATGATAGGAGCTGACTCAGCACACGCTGTAGGTGTGGATGACATCACCCACAACACTGATTTTCAGTCAGCCCCTACGTGAGTCCGCCGCACACACCACAAGCACAGCAACCCGTCCGTACAATTTTAATACAGTATTAAGCTAATGACATGAGATACACAAATTATGTACAATCTTCAAGAGATATAAAAATAAAATAAACAAACAAAAACAAGTAGGTAAAGTTACAACTTTAAACAATTAGTCAAATAAGTACTACACATATAAAGACGTTCTAGCTTAAATACTAATACCTTAATTATAATAAAAGTCAACCCCCGTTCCGGTTCCTTCCTGGTGCAAAGACTTGCCATTGCAATTCAGCGCGGCAATGCGATGAGCGTCATGGGCACATTTGCGTCGGGGGCAACGAGGGGTGGATTATTAGATTAGTTTTATTATACTATTTACATATCTATCTATATTAATAAAACTGAAGTGTATGTCTGTCTGTCTGTTCCGGCTAATCTCCAAAATGGCTGAACCGATTTCAATGAACCTTTGCAGGCCTGCAGAAGGCATTACCGCGGGTGACATAGGCTACTTTTTGTTTGTCTGTCTGTCCATCTGTCTGTCTGTTTGAGCTAATCTCAAAAACGGCTTAACCGATTTCAATTAAACTTGGCAAACGTGCAGAGGGCATTACCACGGGTGACGGGTGACGGGCTACTTTTTGTTTGTCTGTCTGTCCATCTGTCTGTCTGTTCGAGCTGATCTCCATAACGGCTTAACCGATTTCAATGAAAATTGGCAGACGTGCAGAGGGTATTGTCAGGTGTTACATAGGCTACTTTTTGTTTGTCTGTCTGTCCGTCTGTCTGTCTGTCTGTTCGAGCTGATCTCCGTAACGGCTGAACCGATTTCAATGGAACTTGGTAGACGTAAAGAAAGCATTACCGGGGGTGACATAGGCTGCTATTTGTCTGTCTGTCCGTCTGTCTGTCTGTTGCGGCTAATCTCCGAAACGACTAAATCGATTTCAATGAAACTTTGTAGACGTATCTATGTGACCACGTGACCACATTTTTAAATGCTAATATTTTCGAAACTATCAATCGCAGACCTATCGTGTTGGTACTCAAACTTGATGTTTTGACAAGATCTATGTGACCACGTGACCACATTTTTAAATGCTTATATTTTCGAAACCATCAATTGCAGACCTATCGTGTTGGTACTCAAACTTCATGTTTTGACGAGATCTATGTGACCACGTGACCAAAGCCCGCGGGCGGAAAGCTAGTTATTCAATAAAATAAAATGCAATTAAATTCGTCCGCGTAGAAAAGACATATTTACCTACATGAAGAGGGGCATAGTTGAGGAAGAGAATTTATATATATATATGACTCAAGATGGAGGTTTTTGCAACTTTAACAAGTGCTTCTGTGTAAAGTGTAAATTGACTAATTTGAACAAAAAGCGATTATTGTGACTTATCTATATTAGTTTCTGGACTAGACATATAACCTCGCGGATTTTTTGTGGTACCTATAAACATGTATGTACATAGCACATTATTTTATGCATATACGCTGCTGTTAAATATAACTTAATGATTTTATACGTCTTTTTGATAACTTGGATTGTGCTTGGGTAACATTATTGTAATTTTTGTAGGGATTTCTAATTTTTTTTTCAAATAAATTACGACCCAGCCCATGTTACACCCTGATAATTTAGCTTTCTATAGGTGAATGAATTTTCCAAATCAGTTAAGTAATTTTGTGAGTTGATCGGTTATATACAAAGAAATGAAAAATCAAATCAATCTTTTCTCTTTATAATATTAATTTAGATTTCATTGAAAAAAACTTACAGAGATTTCACAGTTCAAAAGTATGCTCTGATGAGATCAACGAGTATAATAGATTGAAAAGCACGAATTTTAAAAAAAAAGATATATTTTACAAAACATTGAATAATTAAATAATTTTACAAAATTAACTATTTTTTTTGCTATATGTTTGTAAAAAATAATAAAATAATAATAATTGAACGGCTCAACATACATAACATAAATACAAGAGTGGTTTTCCCATCCAAAAAAAATATTTAATAACCTACTGTAGTTCGCGAAGATTTATTTTTAAGATATTTCAATGGCTCTTTTCTCAGAATAAATGGATACAGTTTCGTTCTTGGCGTATTGCAGGCTCTGTTTGTTTTTGTAGGAACTTTTGAATCGTTAAAATATTCGTATATTTGTGGTTCATTCATATTTTGATAATGCACAAACTTGTTCGACTCCATTTTATTCATGTTAAATTGTTGCAAAGTCCTTAATGCTTGATTTCTATTACAAATTGCTGATAAATTCATCACGGTCGGTGATTTAATCTTAGCGCCAGCTGCATAAGAAACTGCTTTCTTTTCTTTATCTTTATTTTTGCCTTTTTCTGCATGAGTTGTTATCGGAGGGGATTTTTTCTTCTCTAGAGGAAATTTATTTTTCAAAGATATTTCTTTTTCGTGTTTATCTTTATTTTCTGTATTAAGTTTTCGAGGCGATGTTTTCTGATCTTTTTTTGCGTTCGCCACCGAACTCGTTACTGTAGATTTAGATTTAATGCCTTTAATTTCTCTTTTTTTGGGATACCAAACCCATTTAGCATCTTTATCTATATATCCATCAATACCCAGGCGGAGAGTTTCTCCGTTGTTATCTACGAAGAAACCGTTTTCAGCTGAATAAAACATTCCATCCGGTCCAGTAAAATTCATCGGTACCCAACGATTGTCCGCTGCTATATATCCATCTTTTCCAATCTCGGTCCAAATATGTCCAGGACCCCAAAATCCCCCTAGATCGCTACATTCTAGCTTACCATCGGGACCTTTGAAAAATCTTGGAACTGGGTTTCCAGTTTTATCCACAATTTTAACTCTGTAGTCCAAATAATTGTACTGACATTCATTATTGACACACTGGGGTGGGGGCTTTACAGACGCATCCCATCGAGCTATTGGGGGTGTAAACTCTATGACCCAATCGTCACCGTCGGTGTCGCTGCTGACAAGGCCAGCGTCTGCTTCGGAGCAAGAACAAGAGTCTATTATAGGACTATTCAGTTCTTTATCAATAGTTTCACAAGGGCATTCCGGATTGTTTGGATTCGTTAACGGTAATAAACCAACGGCCTGGTTATAAGCTTTGAGACAAATTTCCTGGCATCTATCACGGAAAGTCGACTGAATGACCCGACTTTTTCGTCTTGAATCTCGACGTTCTCTACGCTCGAATTTCGCTCTTCTTCTACTCTTTTCTTCTTCTGTCTTACCAATAGTATATATAAGGGGAGGTTTCTCATCGTATGGGTAATTGCAAATGAAACGTTCTCGTGAAAATTTTTTTAATACTTCCAACTGCACAGTGTATTCTCCATCTGTTTTTCTCACAATTAAAGTTGGTTTCATTTCGATTTTTTTCCTTCTTTGCATCGCTCTTTTCTTTTTTGCCAAAAGATCTATTTGACCACGCAGTGCTCTGTATCGTCGAACGAGAATTCTATTAGCAGCTCCAGGCTTCCATTTCGGTCGTGGCTGTAAAGGTACAATAACCGTTATAATTCATACGCAGAAACTAAATGATACATCGGCGAAAGTAATAACTAAGTGTAAATGACGACTTGAATATTATCCATTTATACAAACGAGATTTGTATTTCATGCATTTAGATACTATACGCGCCACCGATGTAAAAGACCGCCGGCTCTACACTTCTCTTTTACCCGCATAGCGCTGCCTCTGGCAATTTTGAATTTTAAACTAGCCTTCGATCGGCTTCTGATGTCGGTTCTGACCGACGGTCTTTTACATCGGTGGCGCGTATTGTACCTACCTATAAAAGTAATAACCTCAATATGTAGAACAACCGCACACTTACTTTCAACCCTGGTATATCCTCTGCAGTCCACAACCAACCCATATTCCTAGGGACTTTGGGTAATCTTGAAGTGGGTTTTTTCTTTACTGGTGTTGCTTCTGAAAAAAATAATGAGTTAGGTGATAATGAAAAATTTGCCTTATTTAATTATGCACAATTTTTACGAGTGACAATTCAAATCGCTGGAATATATCTGGACAGAACACTAGATTTATTATAGGTATCTTCCAATCGTTAAAGAAATATTGCAGAATAGTCATGTACCTATTTTAAATATATTAAACGGTCGCTCTAAACTATCCAAAAATACATTAAAAACACAAATAAGTCTCATAAGAAAAAGAATATTTTAAAGACTGAACTGATTCAAGTAGGTATTATACATTGTATTGTACAATTATGAGCCTGTTGAATAGAAGATAGTCTAGTCTATCAACTTAAATGTAAGAAAAAAATCGGCCAAGTGCGAATCGGACTCGCACACGAAGGGTTCCGTACCACCATATAATATTTAAAAAAAACGAGCGCGACGTTAATCGAACTAATCCATTAGTCGTTATAATTTAATTTAAGAATTATTATATAAATATATTTCATTTTTATTTCGTTAGTTTGTTATTTAGAAGGCGCTCGATCCTCTCTGGCTAATCCGAAAAGTAATAACATGAGTGCACTGATTGATAGCTAGAGACAATTTTTATTACTTATTTTATTACAGTGAACCTTTGACTTTTAGTATCGATTGTGAAGAGAATAAGCTCTGCAAAGGAAAGCGTAAATTTATAGTACCTAGTAATACAATGTAATAATACATCATAAAATGTTTTTTTTTTAATTATCTTTTACAATAACATCACAAAGATAAAATGCATCTAGTTTCCGCTTATTGGCTAAACGTTATCTGTCATTTCCTATGGAATTTTTACAAAATTTTTACTTAAAGAAATACATTTTATAAGTTAATCTATAACTCATTAAATTATACAATCTAGTTAGCTGTAATAGTTTTCCTTTTAAATACGTTATATATACTCCTGTCATAAATTTTTTCCACATATCCAAAAACAACGGTTTAGGGAGGTTTAGGGGGGAGGGGCGGGGGGATACATGACTAACAAAAATTAGGACTTTAGAAGTGCAAATCTCAACTGTTGACTTAAATAAAAAAATATTGCTTAAAACCTTGATATTATTTTTTAAGACCTATCGTTTGGTACCTCTTGCGTTAATATACGATGAATTTTTTTTTATACTTCAGTTACATGTATGGCGGCCTATACCAAAAAAATTCCTAATTTCACTACGTCGTTGTGTAGCGGTTCATAGATTACACATACCTTCCAAATTTCATCTATATATTGCTAATAGTTTCCGAAAAAAACCACAGATAGACAGACAGACGGACGGACAGACACGGCGAAACTATAAAAGGTTCCTTTTTTGCCATTTAGCTACGGAACCCTAAAAAAGTCAAAAAAAATTTGAACATAAAAATTCTATTAACAATAATTTAAAAACTTCTATTTTACAAAGAACGCTTTTTTGTGTTTTATATTATTTATTGTCTTTGAACTCCGGATGGACACCGGCGCGGCGCGGCCGGTGCGTGGCGTGTTGTTGGAGGCACATACAAAGACAAATAAAATTTGTTATTACGGAAATGAATCGAGTCCATTTTTAAGGTTCCGTATCCGGCAAAGGATAAAAATGACACCCTATTCCCGAGATTCTCACGGATTGTGTGTTTGTTATTGTGGCTTCTACTACGACAAATAATAAAAATAACAATAACACTAGGTAAATCGGAGAAGATCCCCAATACATGGATATCATTAAAATCAGTATAGTGAAGGCGTCCTTTATTTCATCGTGTTCAAAACCCAATTTTATTCTAGTAGATACCTATTTAATTATTATTTTTTGTGTTATATTACTGTGAAGTCTCCATAAGTGGAAAATAACTAAAAAGATCTGCGTTCACGTACCATCTGACAATAAGTAGCGAAAAACACGTGAAAACTTAATGCGTGAAAATTAGTTTATAACTGTACGGACCCTCGGACACGAATCTCCCTTGCACCTGGCCGGTTTATATTTAAAGTTACATTTATTGAAATAATTTTTATTTTATATTTGTTCGTCGATAGTAGGTTGACCACTAAAAATACAACGTTAAATATAAGATAAACTTGCTTTTTTTCCTATTGAATTCTGTAGCACTATTAAAATTCCACACCTAACGAGTAAACGAGGCATAATGCTCACTCTGCTGTCTGTCTCTCTGTCCGTCCGCATGTCACGGATCTCTAGCTCGTAAACGGAACGAATCACAGACATAAATATTTGGAAATTTTGTGTGAAATGTTCTGAAACCGAATCAGAAATCAATTAAATTATTTTCGGAATGGGTTCAGAATATGAAAAAGGAACTGAAATATGTTTTTCTTATCCTAACATACGGGGTGTTATTATCTGAAACTCATTCAAAAATAAATAAATGGGGGACCGTAAAAATTGTAAGTTTTCGACCATTTTTGTCACGGGGTCCGTCTCTAAAACTATACTTCTTAGGAATGTGGAATTTCTGGAGATTATGTAACGTATACTGTATCAAAGTGGATAGTCTTTTAATTCGCGGCTTAGAAATGGCATCGCTATCTCCGTTTCAATCCCTTTTCCCCGACCTATTCTGAATGACAGAAATGACACGAATAAATTTCTAAAAAAAATCCGAACAGCTTGTGGGCCGTGATTGTTTCCACCCCTCAAATGTGTATGAATGTGAATTTGAACCAAAATTTGCAGTGTCATTAAGAAAGGATGTCTCTAGGGCGGTACGTTTTTTTTTTGCATTCGCATTAATATCTAATTTACAGCTCATTATTAAAAACAAAGAACCAACGGAAATAATTTTGTCAGGAAGTTATTCAAAAACAACTAAACAAGGTATAAAAAAAAAACAAAAACAAAGGGCCCTGTGACAGTATTTCTCCTATTTTATATTTTTTTTGTGTAACTATTAATAGAAAAATACTGCGCGGATTAGACACGGACCGAACCCTCTTTTTTTGTATGAAATGCTCACTTTTTTACCTCCTTAATCCACAAATACTAACTACGCCAATTATTAATGTAAGTAGTTTGTAAGCTGTGACCATGAATTTTTATATAGATGTTGATGTTTTGAAATACCTAGTCACTGTGAAGTAGAATTTTGCATTACCCACATGTAAAATTCGTACTGGAAAAAAAATAAAGATTCCGAATTAGACTTCTTATGTCATATAACGCGATATTTCTTTATAACAATGAAAATTACGTCTAAGACTAAATTACCGAGTCTTACATTTTGCTCATATTTTTGATCGTTTCTAAGTACCTATGAGACGCTCCATTTTGATTTGTATGCTATTTAAAGCTGTGACCAAAAAAATTTATTTATTTAAATATTAAATAAACATTTGTTTATTTGTCGATGTCTAGCTCGAGGTAAACTTTTTTTTGATACATAACATAATTATAATGTGTGGCGGCATGGAACCCTCGGCGCGCGAGTCCGGCTTGCAAATGACCGGTTTATTTTTTTATGTTGTATAAATACAAACTATTACGTACGTTCAACTGCTTCTTTTATTTCAACGATTTTTTCTATTTTTTTCTCTTTCGGCTTCCTAGGTTTTTTACTTTCCATTTTAGTGTCTGGTTTTCTAATATCTCTCATCGATGCTCTTCCCAGATGTGATTCGATTGTATCTTTCTGACTTGCTGGCTGTACCACTCTAGAACGAGGGCTCTTTTGACTTACAGTGTCTTGTTTTTCTTTAGTTTTTGTTTCTTCAAGCCAAGGATAATCAACTTTTATTTTGGTTTTATCGTAGATTTTGTGATACATCGGGCAAGGGTAAGGCGTTATGTAACTGGGTTCTCCTTTGAAATTATCTCCAAGAACCTCATAACCACCACAAATAGGGCAATACGTAGTTTTTTTAAAATTTCCAAACTTGCAGTCACAATCACAAAAGCATACGCCTCCACATATATCTGCTTCTTTCTTGCTCTGAATTCCATCAAGTATCAAATCTTTAAAATTCCTCGCAATATCACATGTTTTCATTGAACAAGGATTTGGAATCTCATCCAAATCAACAATGATATGACTATCAGCCGGACTTGGAGGTTGGTCTGTTTGTTTACCTTTACATCCACTTTCATGGCTTTCTGACAATTTTAAAGAGCATTCACTTTTTGTACAACTTTTTTGTGTTGATTTTAAACTAGGACATGTACTGACACAAGTTGTACTTTTAACTGATTTAATTGATTCAGCCGGAGAAGGAGTTCCAGACTTTGAATTTGTATCAAAATTATAGTGTACTGTACAATAGTAGATTTGTTGCGTGTTACTACTTGTGCAAGGGCATTCTAATTTGTCCAGTTTACTTTCTTCGGTGCCAGATTCTTCTCCATCCTCTTCACTACTAGAAGAATGATGTGACTTTTTACTTTCAATTAACGCTCCTTGCATTTGATCTACACATGCACATTGTGTAGCTAAACCTGGAATGGTTTTTCCTTGACGAAACACTCCCTCGTGCCTAATAAGCTCTCGAATCTTTTGGGCTACAGTGCAAGACTTACTACCACAAGGACCCACGATTTTTTCCAAATCAATTTCTTCATTGTCCTCTGCTACAAGTTTTTCAATGTAAAGTCTTATGTCTTTTGCCACTCTACAATCTGCCCTTCCACAAGGCCCTCTGATATTGGCTATGTTCAATATTGCTCGTCGAGCGGCTTCGCGTTGCTGTGTGGCGTCGATACAAATTGCACAAGGTTCCTTTTTCATTTCGGTTTTCATAAGCTCAGCCAGAGATCCAGGGGGCCAATCTCTGTCGTCACAAACACACATTCTGTCCATATCAGTTTCTCTTATTCTTGGTCTTATTGTGGGGCGCGGTGTTAACATTCTCATGTTATCATTGCATGATTTTATGATTTTCCTGACATAATCATTTATAAAATTGATATCAGGCAAAGTTTGGGGTGCTTTATATATGCAATCTGGAGGTTTGTCAGCATTGCCCATGCAACAGTAATCACCATCATTAAACAATGTTAAATCAGCTCCAGGTGCATTTGTGAAATCAGCATATTCAAGCGGTTTTGGCGGTCTCTCTTTAACGAAGGTCTTTTGAATTTTCTTGCGGTTCTCTTCGTATTCGGCATCCGTTGTATTCATCGTACACATGAACGACGTCTCTTTGGAATTTATCCCAGTATAAAGATATTTTTTAATAGAAGGATCTTCGGAGATGGATCTAAATGTTGTAGTAATTTTGTCTCTTAAATATGTTAGTTTGATTTGTATTTTCACTTTAGCAATTATTTTCGCGGTACCTTCTTCAAATATGTTGTATTCATCTTTAAAAAGGACCGATGAATAGTCCTGACAGTCAATTATCTTATCTAAATACTTAAAATAAACGTCATCCCAAAGTATTGGAGTGGAACCAATGTAAACTAAATTTTCTTCTTTGCTCCATACAGATAGCTCTACAGGATATTTTCTCATGATTTGCATCAGAAGATCTGGACTGCACGCAAACAATATAGATTGCCCTGCTTGTATAATGGGTTCAGCAGGTTGCACGACCGCAGCCCCTTTTTTGCCCTTTTTACCTTTTTTAGGCTTAGGTTTTTTCTTTTTTTTCCCTTTTTTCCCTGGTGGCTCTGGGGGTAGAGGAAGAGGCTCTGGCATTACTATACGTAATTGTTTAGGGTCTTTAAGTTCTATTGAAAAAATATTTGCAAAATCACTTTTTATTACGAGCTGTTTGCATTCACTGTAATTGGTGACATTTTCTAACACTACTTCGAACAAAAACATTCCCTCCACTTCAGCCATTTTCAATTTAAATTAAGTTTAATACTTGGGGTTATGGAAAATATGGAACGGGATCATTTGGAATCAAATTGCTTTTATAAGATTAACTCATAACTTAAAATTTTAACTCGATCCTAAACGAAACGTCATTATCGCATATTATGTCATTTATTTATTTATTATAATTCCTAAGAATTTAATTTTTCCATGCCAATTTGTATATAATCTATGTCAAATGATGCTATACTTTATTGTAGTCCTCGAAAACATCTCGAAAATCATATTAGACAAAAAAAATCCAAGTAGTTTTGCTAATCATTTTTTTTTACTATTTATTTATTGTACTTATTTATTGCTTTAGAAAATCCTGCAAGGTTACGCAGAGGAAAAAAGCGGTGGGGGGCGGTGGCCGCCGCCGATTCGGCTCAGCACGTTACCAGTGTTGTTCTTGATACGGGAAGTGCCCTATTATACGGCTTTCAAGTATTCTAAACATCGAAAATACGATATACGGCTGCTGTGTGTTTGCCGTATTAAACTTTTTTAACTTCCCGCTATCCAAGGGAAGTTATTGGTTTGGGTCCGATTTTCGAAAATCGAGTTTTCAACAGATATCCACGTTTTGAGGTCCTGGAAAGCCATTCTGACTATATTTGACGACCCTTTAACCTAGTGGGTAGTGACCCTGCCTACGAAGCTGGAGGTCCTGGGTTCGAATCCCAGGTCAATTCAGTATTTATATGATGAATATTGATACTGGTACCGTGTCTTGATTGTTAGGTATATGTATGGGGTGTCTTCGCTTGGTACCTAAAACACAAGCCAATGCTTAGTTTGGGGCCTAGACGTTATGTGATGTATATGTTATAAAAATAAATATATAAAAATATATTTCCGGCTGGACGTCCGTATGTGTGTGTGCGTGTGTGTAACTTTTTTGTCGTACGATATCTTGAGAACGGATCAACCGATAAAGACCCACGATACGGCTTTTGAAAGGGTTTATCGAGACTTAGATCTGATAAGATTTTGAAGTCGATCGGTAGAGCTGTTTCAAAAATATTCAAATAATTAAAGTGAAAAAAAAAATTTAAGTTTTTTTTAGATAGCTTTGAAATTTTCCAACCGATCTACTTGAAATTTTCTATACGTTTTTTGTGCATAAAAAATTGCGTTGATTACCGTCAAAAAATGAAAATCGAACGAAGAGTTCAAAAAATATCACAGTTCATAAATTTCCGAAAAAGAGTTTTTTTTTTAATTTTGAGATTTTACGACTAATCGATTTTTCATTTTATACAAAAATTTATGCTTACAAAATTGCATAGAATGCCGTGAATCGCATTGAAATCAAACAAAGCGTTCAAGAGATATCGCAGTTCAAAAATTTCCAAAATAACGTTTTCTTGGAATATGTCCCTGGTTTTTGAGCTCGAAGAACTCTAAATTTCTAGAAATTCTATTTTAGAGCTTGGAGAGCTCAGAAAATAAATATTGTGAGCTCGAAGAGCTCAAAAAACCATGAACATCGATATTTTGAGCTTGAGCAATAGCTTTCAAGCGTTCTAATAGGGATATTTTGGAACGCTTTGATCTCGAAAATAGCGGGAAGTTTCACGGATGGCCTGCAGGGTCAACCGATTTTTTTTTTTGGGTAACAGAACGCCCCAAATGCGAACTGATTTGTCCACCTTAGATAAAGTAGAATATTTCTGTGCTATTGCAGCTGTGATGAGAACATGTTGCGATATATGGGGAAACCCGGAACATCTGTGCTGTTTTATACATAGATATAATATAACTAGAGTAGGCAAGGTCCATAAAGCCCTGTATGCCCGGTTGAGAATCGGTTGGGCATGGGAGAAAAAAAGATTGAAAATAACTGTACTTACCATAGTGTAATTCAAGGTAGCTACTCCTACGAAGTACCCTTATTATCTATCTCTTTCTGTTGAGGTCCGCATTTTAGAGTGGCTTGCCTACTTTATTCTATTATCTTTATAGTATTATGTATTATGCCACAATAACTGCAAAATGTACAAAAGATTTGTAATAATTTGAATGTATTCAAACTTGAGTGCGTCGGTGAAGAATAAAATTCTTAGTCACAAAAAAAATTAGATATCTTTATTAATCCTTCCTTAAAACTATATATTTCCCACATTACAGCATTTTGCATTTGCGATTTTGAATACTGCAACCCTAAATTTGCAGAAACAATGCTGCTCGCTTCTCAACTTCTCAACGACAGAGGCTAAGCCTAGCGGGCGGATTTCAGAGTGATACTACGTTTCATCGTTCAGATAATTTGCGGGACTTTAGATTTACTGCGGTGCGGGTTGTGTCTAACAACATCTGAATACCTACCGTCAGTGAGCTTTACGCGGGTTTAATTCATGTCGAACAACTCACCTACTGAGGTAGGTCGTTCGTTCAAACGCCTGAAACGCGTCTGAAACGTACAACACTGGCAGCTAAATCGCCACACGTGAATGGTTTTGACGCTCTGCCTGGAACGCAAAAAACTGACATAAGTGTCATTTGTTGCTGTAATTTGATGTGAATAGAACGTACCCGTATTAGTCTAAGAGCCGGTGGGAGATCGACCTTCACCGATCTGATAACCAGATGAGACATACTTTTTATCAATTATAATTTATAAACAAATATGCCTATAATTACTTGCCTATCTGAAAGTGCTCATGGCTATTTTTAATTAAATTAACTTTAATCGATTTTTTTTCATCACTTTCATTCTTTTGATAACCAAATGAATTTTATTTCACTGTTAGTTTTTAACACACAGAATATGCCTCAGTAGGCTTGCCTACTCATTTTTGTGTATAGCTATCTGGCAAGCCGATGTGAACAGGTAAGTCAATATAGGTGACTCCATCGTTCTGCTAACTTATCGAAAGTTATATCAAATTTTAGATTATTTTATTACAAAATCAGTCATATAGACTTGCCTGCAAAAAATCATACTTAAAACACTGTTGCCTAGCTAAAAACTTTTAGAGTTTTAGCCATCTGATAGGTGCGAGAGAGAAAGTAGAGCGTCCGAAGTCCGTGTGGTAGAACAGGACACAACATAGCAGCTGCAAGCTACCTGACCGTTGAATGTATCCGAGTGCGCATGCTCGTGTATAGTCGAAAATCATTTATTAGTGACAACACGTGCTAAATAATGTAAATTGTGATTTTAACAATGAGTAAAAAGTGTTTTTTGTGTGGTACGAAAAAAGAAATTATTGACTTTATGAACGAACATTCATTTAAAACATGCCATTTAAAATTGGCTTTCCGTAAAAAGCAAAACTTTAAGTATGGAGATATTCAATTAAGCAAAGAATCGTTGGAGTTTGTTGGTTATAATTACACGTGTTACAACACAGTTACCGTTATAAAAAAAAGTACAAAGAAGAGTTCGAAAATTTTGTAAAAAATTATGAAGTAAGTAAAAGTTTTTGTTTATACAAATTAAAAATTTACAATTAGTTATTTTTTTCATATCGATTATTGCTTTTAAAAAAAAAGCCGTACATTCAATTTGAAATATGTCACTAGTAAATATAAACATTTTTTTTATTAAAATTTTGCTGCATATAAAAGTTATTCTGCAAAAGAAGATAATGAGCACTTTCTGAAAAAAGTAAAAAGCTATGACTCTAACAATTTGCCACCATGCTGGTCTTCTTTAACTCAAAAAAATTTACGAACCATTTATGTCCATTCTATGTGGCTTCATGCGACTGATCAAGATTGCTTAAAATTGCGCCCTGAAAACTGTAGTTGGCTCATAGAAAATGATCATTTTAAACCAATTGGATTTGTTGGGGACCAAACACCCTTGAAAATTGATGACATCGCGCAAGTCATGGATAATGAAGATGGAGAAGAATTAGAATCTGATAATCAGTATTCAACTTCCGATGATTCAGATAATGAATAATAAAAATAACAATAAATATTTGAATTTCATTCTTTTATGTATTTTTTATGTTTTGTAATAAACGGTTCTAATAACATAAATGTATTAATTTTTTTTTCTATATAGATTAATTTTTTTTATTTTTTATACTAATATTTTAAAAGTAACACTTATTCTTTCCCGCTTTACGGCATTTATTTTATTTAAAAAAATAAATAAATAATTCTCTATTTAATCTTAAACAAAAAATATAGATTTATTTATAATTTTTTAATTTTACAATTTAGCTTTAAAATGATAAAAAGTTTTGTTGAATTAGTTTTTTTTTTTTAATTTATTTATTAATATATTAATACAATAAAATATTAATATATTAACTTATTTATTTTTGAGTTTTGCGTAGCTGTAAGTACGTATAGTGTGAAATAATATAGAAATTGTGATCGAAATTAGTTATAATAAATTGGAGTTCAAAATTAATGACAAGTGTAAATAAATGCTGTCTCTGTCACTCACATGTACACGAGCATGCGCACTCGGATACATTCAACGGTCAGGTAGCTTGCAGCTGCTATGTTGTGTCCTGTTCTACCACACGGACTTCGGACGCTCTACTTTCTCTCTCGCACCTATCAGATGGCTAAAACTCTAAAAGTTTTTAGCTAGGCAACAGTGCTTTAAGTATGATTTTTTGTAGGCAAGTCTATATGACTGATTTTGTAATAAAATAATCTAAAATTTGATAAAACTTTCGATAAGTTAGCAGAACGATGGAGTCACCTATATTGACTTACCTGTTCACATCGGCTTGCCAGATAGCTATACACAAAAATGAGTAGGCAAGCCTACTGAGGCATATTCTGTGTGTTAAAAACTAACAGTGAAATAAAATTCATTTGGTTATCAAAAGAATGAAAGTGATGAAAAAAAATCGATTAAAGTTAATTTAATTAAAAATAGCCATGAGCACTTTCAGATAGGCAAGTAATTATAGGCATATTTGTTTATAAATTATATTCGATAAAAAATATGTCTCATCTGGTTATCAGATCGGTGAAGGTCGATCTCCCACGGTCTCCTCTACTATATTATATTTCTGGACACTGGCCGATGCGTAGTATAATGATGCACCGATTAAACTAAACGTGGTCTAAAATTATCGATCGCACCGCGCGGTGGCAGTGGTTTTCGATAGTTCGACCGTTCGATTTTAAATCGTCAAATGCGTACACTGCCATATTTATAGCTCCATACTGATACTCTGAACGATCAAACCATCGGCCAACTACAAAATCAATAGTACGCGATGGTCATTAGTTTCCCAGCATGCATCATCTCGGTCTTACCTCCTCGAGCGCGTCGTCACAAAGAAGGCAACCAAACGTTATAAAATAACACTGTAGATAAAATACCTAATTTATTTAACATGTATTTTTTAGTTACGTAATGAGTTCTATTGGTGATACCTAACATTTCGAAATTTTTTGGATGGTTATTAAACTTTCACTTTGTATATGTCGTAGAATGATTTGATAATTCGAATTATTGCGAAAATTCTAGGTATATTGCGAAAACACGGATAATTAGACAATGGTGATTATATTTTTCAAGCTTACTAAAAAAAGTTAGGTTTTTTGAGAAAACGCGAGGCGCCTTATTAACATTGAACATTTTTAACGCTGATTGGCTTGATTTCTGCTTGCTGGCCAACTCTTACTCTGATTGCTTCCTATCTTTTCCCATGTAGCTTTGAGGTAGGTATTATTTCATAAAGTTATAAAGGGTAAGAAATGACAATGCCTAGGTATTCATAAGAACTTTACTTTTTATATACTTAACCTTTTTTGGATAAATAGCAATCAATTACACACATTAAATATCAAAAAAACTACTGGCTCGCTTACAAAAACACAACTACAAACTAAACAACGTGCGACAATGAATTGACATTTAAGTCGTTAACCAATGAAAGAAGATGTTTTTGCGGGGCGCTCAAACTGGCTAATCGGTTTTCTTTTTTCATAATAACTAACGATTCTCTTCGCAAACTTACTAATGCGACTCGCGTTTTCGCGAAAACACTACATTTTTTCAGTAAGATTGAAAAATATAATCACCAATGTCTAGTTATCCATATTCTCGTAATATATTTAGAATTTTTGCAATAATTACAATTTTCAAATCATCCTACGACATATATAAATCGACTTTATCGGCTTAGAACTGTCGATATATTGAACATAGATATATCGTCCGTTCCACCACGGTTCTACCTGTTTTCGATATTTATATTGAATATTTTTTGAATCCCTACCGATCAGCTGTTTTTGACTTTATCACAAAATTGTGTAAATCCCCATGATTGATCCTGAGTGTAAATCATTAAATGGTTGGTGCTCTCTGTGCTCTATGATTAAATGTCTTTCTGAAAAACGTCAATAATGTCAATATGTCAATTTTGACGCGAGTCGGGCCAGCTGTTTGTGGAAGTTTCACTGAAAACATGATAAAACGGGAAAGTTACGAAACTAGTGGAAATTTTCAGTTTAAAATAAACACAATATGATCAATGTCGCAAACTATTTATGGTAATTAAGATTTATTACTATTATGCTAGTGTTTAACTTAAGTTTTAGGTCTGTTGCATTCAAAATTATGCAAAAGAAAATTCTTTTCACGATGTTGTTGACTCATGTTTGTAATTTAGTCGTGATTTTGCTTTGAAATTATTGTTTATTAAGTCTGTTATTAGTAACTTTTTTGTTAAATGTAAATATTCATAGCTTAAAGTGTACCGGTATTACAATAATTCCTATTCTAATTTTAATTTAGACCAAAACGTTTTTATTTTAACTAATTGCATTTAAATAAGTATTTACGTACTTAATTAAGTAAAAAAAATGTTTTTATGGAGTAAGCAATAATTGGAATAATTTAAAAAACGGTATTGGTTTCAAAAACTACCACCCCAGGTGTATCAATAATACCTACTTTAATTATTGTGGTGGTCAGGGCAAGGTCACATAACCAATTTTCAGAATTATTAGAAATGCGGAAATGTAAAAAAACATATATATATGTTACAACGGCATTACTGTTTTTAAAACATTTGAAACAAACAGTTAATTACTTTTAGGTACAATGTTTATCATCTAGGTGGCTCATTACGCAGCTCCACTTCACACCTCGCATTGATATAATCCTCTCCTAACCTAATCTATCAATTTAGATATGGTGGACCATTAACCTATTGTAGCCGAATTTCGAATGGATCTAAAAGCTCTTGGGTGGTGTCACATTTTTTTTATTACCAACCTTACTACTTGATACTTGAACACGGGCTCTTTTTCCGCAACTCGATGTTGTAGCGCCTATTTTGTATAATTTAATTACCAATCTTAAATTGATATTAAAAGAGTAGTGGATTTGATAACCCAACTGTAAAAAATTAAATGCTTTTAGCATTCATAAAATTACCATGCAACATTCATGGATGTACATAGAGTTAGGTACCATGTTATAATAACAAAAATATGAGCAAAAAAATATATGCCGCAGACCAAATATACACCATTCTATGTTTTGAAATATTCACTGTGAAATAGAATTTAGTGTGACCCACATGTGAAATTTGTCCTGGAAAAGAACATGAAGTTTCGGAAATTACATTTCATGTGTAATTTAACAAAGTGTTTGCTTAAAAATTAAATTAAAAATTTTAAAAACCCCGACATAAAAAAAAACTAACCTTTAAAAAGTGTGAAATAATACAAGTTTGTTCATTTTCAAATGATTTTTGATTCTTAAAGGCGTCTGGGACCGCTAAGTAAACTTACAATAGCTAATAATTTGCAGTGCCAGACGCCCGCTTAAGGATCAAGGGTTTTTTAAATTTTCAATTTAATTTTTTTTTTAAATTTTTAAATTTAGATATAGCTTGGCAAAAAAGAGTATAAAAAAATGGGGGCGCTATCATCACGAATGTAGCAACCCCAATAATACTACGATGGTATATTTTTGATACTTGGAAATCTACAATGTTGACAATTATTATAATATTAAGGGAAAGTTATAAAAATCCCTTCATATTGATATTATTATACGCTTATTTTTATTTCGTTTCGTTTTTATCTCGTTAAACCAGTCAGCCCTTTTTATCATCTGATGTATAAATCATAATTTTAAAGCTCATATGTTTACTGCTTTTATTTTAATTTCGTGCTTATTCTGTTATATCTATCACATAGTTGTAGTGGTTAAAGAAAGACAGAACAGATTTGTAAATTTTAATACTTTCAAACCAGTTTTGAACATTATATGTTTTCAATATTATTTGTCTGAAGAATCTTCTAAATACTCTACTTATGAAATATCTACATTCATAACTTGATTTGAAGCCGCGAGAAAATAAAAAAATTCACTTTCGGGTTTCGATGTATCTTCACTTTCGGGTTTCGATGTATCTTCACTTTCGGGTTTCGATGTATCTTCACTTTCGGGTTTCGATGTATCTTCACTTTCGGGTTTCGATGTATCTTCACTGCTGCTGTCATCTTGGATATTTATTATGAGTCCATTACTGTCATCATATAGATGAATTCTCCTCTCGTAATATCCTTTTTCTATGTTCTTGACATGTTTACATGAATTCTTTCAATTTTCCACGGAAATATGAAATACACGTTCAGCTGCTTCCTAAAAAGATACATGAATTAGTAAATAAATAAAGATATATTTTTAAAGATATATTATGTCGTGATAGCCCAGAGCGCAACGAACCTGTCTCAAATTTATTAGGCCCCATAGGGCCATGGTTCGAATCCGGGCGTGTACCAATGAGTTCTTCTGATTTAAGTACACAATATCACTGACACCGTGCTTCGGAGGGCACGTTAAGCAGTCGGTCCCGGACGGTGTCAATAGATGGCGGTCGTTACAGTTCCCAACCCGCAGTGGAGCAGCATGGTGGACTTAAGCTCCAAGCCCCCCTCCTCACCCTGGGGGAGGCTTTAGCCCCTGCAGTGGGGTAAAAATAGGCTGATGATGATGATGATGATATTTTTACCATATTCATAATAGCATACTTTAATGTCAGCTGACACCACATTAAATGAGACGTTAAAATGAAAACGTTAAAATAATAAGTAATTTAACCAAGCAATGTAAAAAACGTTAGTAGGTAAGTACATAAATTACGTTAGATGTAAATATCAAGATTGTTTACGTTTTGCTATATTCATTCTGTCAAAAGTAACCAAGAGTTCAGTATCAATATCGATAATGCGAAATTCATTCAAATAACGTTTAGAAGACTTCCATAACAACTTAAAAACAACAGACAAATTATTTAACAGAAAAAAAAGTAAAATTAATCATTATTTATTTCAATTTCAATCATTATATTATTTATCGGCAGTTCTTTTGTAAACATTATTGACTTCCGATAAAACACGTCCACTTTACATTCCGCAAGACATCGCATATAAACTACCATATAAACTTTATAAATCACTTCTTTAGCAGAACTTCGGACTGTTTTGTTAGGTATTCATTTTGAGTAATCTCAACGTTATTTAGAAAATATATTAATGCGTAAGTGTTAAAACTAGACATGGGTAACGCTGCGCGGCGTTGCGCCATTGCGCTAACGCAGTAGGGTGGCGTTACGGGCGCTGTAACGCAGTTCGAAAAACTGTAGCGCCGATAACGCCAATGACGCCAAGGCTCCGCACAGTGGGATGGTCTCTAACAAAGTCACCTTATAAATACATTTTTTGAAATGTATTTGAAATTTTATCAATTTATGATCGTAAACTATGAAGATATAGAATTTTAAGGCGAAAATGGCGCAATCTTCCCACTGTGCTCCGCCACGCTCGTCGCGGCAGCCGACGAAGGCCGGCGCCCGCGCCGGCGCTACTGTGCGTCAAAAAATATCGCTTCGACTCGCGCCGCGCCGTGGCGTTGGCGTCGTCGCCCGCCGCCTGTACACCAATATGACAGCAATGACGCCAAGGCCGCGCCACACTGCGCTGTTGTGGGCTATAGGGAGCCGAGTGTCACGCGCTGCGTCGGTCGCTCACCCTTAGCCAGCCCAATGACGCCAAGGCATAAATAATAAAATAACACCAATTTATAGATTTAAAAGGTTAAAATAAACTTTCAATTTTAAATTATAGTCTTTATTATAAAAATAACAAAAAAAACCCTTGTTCTTGGTTATACAATAACCTAATATAAATACCTACACGATAACAAAAACTTTGGAAATAGCAATGTAATTGTAAAATTGGAAAGAAACTTATTTTAGGACAGTTTTATTGCACTTATTAATATTATTGCACGCTGCGTCGTGGCGCCGCCAACCACCGCCCAACGCCAAACAGAACCCGGTGTCGTGCGTGTCGCAGCGCAGCGTTGTGGACGATATTCATTCATTCAGTGCACTGGCGTTGGCGTTACGGCGCTGCGCTGATACCTACATTGGCGTCGGCGCTTTGGCGTTGACGCAAGAAATTTGCTGGCGTTACCCATGTCTAGTTAAAACATGAATGACAATATCGATTGACAAATACATTTGGCAGCAAATACAATGCTGCCAGTAGAGGAAAAATTAGTTCCATTTCTAGACTTTTTTGCCAAGCTGTAAACTATTTCATACATGATCAGACAAAAACATAATTTTCAAGTTTTTAGTTATCATTTAGTTAGTTAATATTATTCTTTCCCTTTCAATATAGTGTATATTATTCTACTAGTCAAGTCCTTTCATTTGATGCCCATATTGAAGTAGTGAAAAAAATATGTAATTCGCCATTTTGTGGTGGCGGCCATCTTGGATTTGACATTTGTCACAGTGTATAGTATTCTAATAATCAAGCCCTTTCATTTGAGATATTTTTTTTCGTTCTCATTCCCTCATTCTCGACATTTCTAGAAAGGGGTTTCGAGCCCCGTTACCGTTCCTTCTTGGTGCAAAGAATTGCCATCGCATTTTAACGCGGCAATGCGATGAGCATCATGGGCACTTTTGCGTCGGGGGTGACGAGGGGTGGATTATTAGATTAGTTTTATTTGTTTACATAAAATAAACAAAATTTATAAATTATATTATTAATTGTATTTTAATTGTTTTCGTTGAAGCATAAATTTATAATTTATTAAATTTTAGTCTATCTATAAATAAGATGAATTATATTAAAAATAATGTTGGGATACATTTAACAAAATTTCATTTGATAGCCATATTGCTGGAGTAGTGAAAAAATATCCGACATTTTGTGGCGGCGTCTATCTTGGACTAATTCTCAGCAAACATAGCTAAAAACACTGCCAACTAATTCACCTTCCATATAACAAAATCCGCATCTAAATCGGTTCATCCGTTTGGGAGCTATGAGGGCACGCACAGATACACAGATACACACACACACGTAAAACTTATAACACCCCTCTTTTTGCGTCGGGGGTTAAAAACACGATAATGATGTATTGCCCGTCTAATCTCTGAGTATGTCATATTACTCGGGTTTTAGATTGCTTCAAATTAGGAGTTGCTCCACCTTGATGATTATGCTGTCTAAGACAAGAAATTGATTGCAGATTTGTGCTCATTATATATTATAATGATGTTGCATGCTGTGGGCTGCTGAAATCTAAAAAGGTATGTATTTGCATATTTTTTAATCTATTCATATTAGTACTAACAATATTAATGTTTTTTGTAAATGCCTAAACATGCTTTAAATTTCAAATTACATGTGTATTTTTAGTATTTAGGTAATTAGGTGGTAATTTGAAGTTTGCTGCAATCAGTGTAGAAAATAGTTTATATGAGTAGTTTTAAAATTGTCTTTGGCTTGGAAAAACTATCCAAAATAACTCTGCACTCATTTTAAAGCCAGCATAGATGGTATTTTCATTTTGTTTAAACAAAGTTACTGTTTTCAAAATTATAATTTTGCTGATTTTATCATTGTTCTCACACAGTTATAGACTCAATAGTGTCTACACTTTGGTTGGTTTTATAGGATATATGCTGATATGAAATTTTTTAGCTATTTTAGATTTTTAAAACAGTGTTTATAACTGAGTGTAATATAATATTATGAAACATTAACATATTTTTTCTAATTTTATTCTAACTAATTCACTTTCAACATGAAACATTTGATTTGTTTGATCATGCAAAATAAACTATGTGATTAAATCAGTGTGTCAAAAAATATTGAGTGCTATCTGTGCCCGAATTTAACCTGGTGTAGTGTAGTGAATAGACTATAATATAGTGTAGTGTGTGATTGTGTTAGTGTGGCTTTACTTAAACAGTTTTAGTACAATAGTTCAAACAAGGACACTTTTTATAGTACAATGGATTTCGTTGTTGGTGGTTTGGCTGGTGTGGGTGCAGGGTTCTTCAGCAACCCGTTTGATGTATTGAAGACACGGATGCAATTACAAGGCGAGCTCAAAGCCAAGGGTCAGCATGCGGTACATTACAAGAATATACCTCATGCTGTATATAATATTGTCAAGCATGAGGGAATAATGGCTCTTCAAAAAGGTTTAGTACCAGCATTGTGGTTTCAATTAGTGGTCAATGGCTTAAGGTAAGTATTATTTGCACTATCCTTTATTGGCATGTGTGGTCATTATAAGCTGTGGCATAATTAGACGGAATTGAGTGCTCCACTGACAGTCAGCGCTGACGTCATCTGTCATCCATAGCTATTTACATGAAGTTAAACTGATAAACGCTGACAGTTGGTCCGCGGCGCGGAATAGGGCCGGGCAATCCGTCAGCGCCGCGTGCGTTGGTTGATGTATGGGCCATAGAAGCAATGTTGTCAATGCTACGGCAATTACCGTATTCTACAACTTTCAGGCAAAAAAAACACAAAATTTACGGCCTAAGGCTGCAATCGTGTGGCTTTAGGGAATTCTACGGCTTTTCGCAAAAGTTATGGTAATTCCTTTATCAATAAATATATTAATACATTTATTACACATTCACTTTTAGAGTGTTCAACTTTGTAACAAAGAGGAACAAACTATTTACTTACTTTCACTAGATACGGAATAATATAGACAAAAGAATCAGTAAAAAGTAACAACAAATATGACTGCAAAAATTTGAACCCGCCCCAATGTATGAAAAACTCAAAGACAAAAAAAATTATTGAATAATAATGATGAAGAGAAAAATAATAAGACGTCAAAAATTTGCATTCGCAACGTTGCACACAAGTAATAGGCACGTTTTGTTTGGTAGCACTGACCAAACACTGCCTGGACTTTTACCCAGACCTTCAGTTGGATTGTATATGTTAAATGTTAATCTACTGTAGCATCGAAAATGTCAATGTTGGCTGACTGACGAGGGCGGTCAGCGCGATCGTCAGCGGAACACTAAATTTAGCCTTATGGTTATTGTTATTATTGTAAAGTGTTGTATTTTTTTTAGATTAGGTGTGTATCAAACAGCAGATAACTATGGACTACTGCGAGATAAAAATAATAATACAAAATTTACCAATAGTCTTTTTTTTGGCGCGCTGTCGGGCATGTTAGCCGCCTTTTTTGGTAGTCCTTTGCAATTGGTGAAAGTTCAACTAATGTCACATTCGTCTAAGAAAATAGCGGTAGGCACACAGCATGCACACAGGGGAACTATATATGCATTAATGAAGATATACAAGAAGCTAGGCATATATGGGTTGTGGAGAGGTGCACATGGTACAATGATGAGAAACTCAATTGGTTCAGCATCACAAATAGCATCATATGAATGGTAAATCTTGGCAAAAATTTTGGAGTGATTAACAATTTTTTTTTTTTTAAATTATATTTTGTAATATATTTTTCAAATCATATCTTATTGTTTTTAGCACTAAAGATTGGATAAATGAGCATAAACTTTTCCAACAGTCTAAATATTTATCAGCTTTTGTGGCAAGTAATATTGGTGCAATTGTGAAAACTGTAGCCCTTACACCAATGGATGTTATCATGACTCGGCTATACAATCAATGTAATATTTTATTTATTTATTATATTAATGGATATTATACACTAACACAGAAATGCTTTCTACATAAACTATTTGTAGTGCCCGCACTGTTATAATAAACTAGCGACCGCCCGCAGCTTCGCTTGCGTAGTCTACGAATTCCTGTTATACGTACTATTAACGTTCGAGATGGTTTATACCTACTTTTTGCTGGAACCAATTTTGGTTACACCCATTCAAACTTTCAATCTTCATTCCCCTTCCACCCTTTAAAAAAACCGATACAATTTTTCATCTCCCGTTTCCCACCCTTAAAATGTGGAAATCTAAAAACCCTGAAACACGTCATTATTTGAGTCCCTCCATACCCATCCTTAAGTTTGAAATTTCTAAAAAAGCCTTTCTTAACTTAATGCTCACGTTATAAAATAAACCTATGTTATAAATTTAAGCTTCCTAGACTTAGTAGTTTTGGCTGTAGTAGTTGATAGATCAGTGTGGACAAACGACAGACAGATAGACAGACAAACAAACACAAAAAGTTGCTTATGACACTCTTGACAATCTTCTTTCACGTCTGCAAAGTTTCATTAAAATCTGTTCAGCCGTAGTGGAAATTAGCTCGAATAGATAAAATTGAATTGAATAGACACATAGACGTACAGACAAACAGACGGACAAAAAGTAGGTAATTTGAAAATTCTTGACAACCTTCTTTCCCGTCTACAAAGTTTCCTTAAAATCTGTTTAGCCGTTTTGGAGATTAGCTCAAATAGACAGATACACGTACAGACAGACAGACGGACAAAAAGTAACATTTGTTGGTTTTGACGACCTTACACGTACAGACAGACAGACGGACACAAAAAGTAACATTTGTTAGTTTTGACGACCTTCTTTTCATACTTGTGATGTTTCATTAAAATTGGTTTAGACAGATGGACGTACAGACAGACATACAAAAAGTTCTGTATGTCACTTTTGACTACATCCTTTCCATATGTGTAACGTTTCATCAAAATCGGTTAAGCTGTTTTGGCCGAAACCTATTTGCTCGAATAGACAGACAGTTCGTTTTCAAATATATATAGCCTATAACCCTCCGCAAGATTCAGGCTATCAAAGGCAAAAAAAAAATTTCAAATCCGACTGGTAGTTTCAGAGATTAGCGCATTCAAAGAAACAAACAAACTCTTCAGCTTTATAATAAGTATTTCTATTATATAGATTAATAGATTATAAGATAATAAGAAAATAAGATAATAAGAAAATAAGATAATACTGTAAACCGTATCAAAGTCTATTGCATGGTTTGGGAGTAAAAAGTTAACTAACAGAGGCAGACAGCGAATGTATTTTCTCCCGCTATAGTTTTCATATTTCGATAAAAACTGCTAAGATATTAATTTAAATTGTGTGGTGTAAAGGGCAATTATAATATGCATGAAATGCTTAAGACAACTAACGTATTTAATTTGATAAGGATTAATATTACGTTTAAAAAACATCTTCGCAAATAGTACATAATGTTAGAACAAATTTGATTGTTATAAAAAAGGTTATAGTAAGTTAACCTTAAAAGATACACATATGCTGTCGCAGACTTTTGGTTAGAACTTTTAAAGGGGAACAATTCCGTAATACATGATTTTTGGTTAACATCAACCGTTTACGCAGCGCGCGCGACGGAAGCTCTCAAAAGGAATAATTTTTCCCGTTTTTGCAACATTTTTCATTAATGCTCCACTCCTATAGGTCGTAGCGTGATGTAGTATAGCCTATAGCCTTCCTCGATAAATGGACTATCCAACACAACCATAATTTTTCAATTTGAACCAGTAGTTCCTGAGATTTGCGCGTTCAAACAAACAAACAAACAAACTCTTCAGCTTTATAATATTAAGTATAGATTAATGAGAAATTATCGCGGTACATTCACATCCGTCAAACAAACTATAGTTATGCAAGTAGTTGTATCCATCTCGCTCTGCACATATAAAGTACTTATTTCTGTAAAACAACTTGTACCCATAGATATACATTGCTATGTATAAATCGATTTTCACCTAGGTATGAGCCTTTCATTCGAACAATAACAAAGAAAGGCTATCGAAAAGACCATTAGGACTATGAAGTTAAGAGACGATTTGTCACAATTTGTGAACCATGTCCAACTATGGTGATGCTGCATCTATATTGTTGCTTGTAACACAGCTTGTAACTATTGAAATTTCCCTAAATTCCCCTTAAAATGTTAATCTCCTTTCCATCTTTCCTGGACCTGAAACTCCTAAAAAGACGAATTCACCTCTGTATAGTAACAGTGAAAATAGCGTAGCCCATAGTTTGTTAAGCGTTTTTTGTTGATTTATTTTCGCAAATTCGCCTGCCGGGCTGTCATGCCACAGTCGCTACAAAATTTTGCTAACGCATTATCTCGTGCCAAAACGAGATAGCTCCATATGTCACTTATAGAGACATCTCGTTTCAGTACGAAATAAATTTTTTGTCGCGGTGTTAATGTTAGCTCTACAGACCGGCAGAATACTGAGTGTAACTTTAAGAGGAAGGGAATGCATAGCGCATTCTTTTTTAGCCGTGTGAATTTCAGGTGACTTGATGAGCAATAATGTATACGTTAGCGCCTTTCCAAACAGCTGAAAGTGTAAAAGAGGGGGAACCCTCCACAAAAGATGAACTGTCAAGCTTTCTTTCTTTCAAGCCGAATTTGCTGCTGCCATATATTTAGATAGATCATAGATATAATTTTTTTATGTATTTTTTACGTTTCAGACAAAGATACTTATTGAGGAAGCCTCCTCTACCCCTTTCTTCGCAGTTTTTCGGCAGCTGGTTTAGGTTTATATTAATTTATAATTATGACTTAATTTTTTCCAGCTGTTGATGCCAAAGGTGGTGGTGTGCTGTACAATGGTATAATAGACTGTGCTAGTAAGATTTTAAGAAAGGAAGGGCTAACTGCTTTTTACAAGGGTTTAGGCCCATCTTACTTAAGACAAGCCCCTCACACAGTACTTCTGCTAGTTTTTTGGGATATATTAAAAGATGTACAAACATCTTTAGAAGGAAAGTAATGTATGGACATTCTGGTTTAACATAGATGAATTTTATTTTAAACTTATACATTTTTATTGTACATTGGAACACTACGCTTAGGATATGACTTTCATCATTGAGATTAAAAAATATGTAGTTACCAAATGTAGTTTTTACATTAGTGATTAGTAACCATTAAGTACCTGAAAAATGCCAAATCCATAGAGTACAATGCACAGTATTAGAATGACCAAACATTGTAAATGCATTTTTTAATTATAGACAGGATGATGTGTCTATATCACAGACAAGTCAACCTTTAGACCACGCTTTAACAGGGAGTAGCATTCGCCAAGGCTATGTAGTGACACTACATAACTACGTCACTAGTGAGCCGTCAGTCGGAAGCCATTAAATTGTAAATTTTGAACGAGCCATTGAAAACTAGCCGACCTCTCCCCGTAACCCGCCACTTTTTGGCGATTCCGTTTTCGTACTGACGTTTATTAAAGCGTGGTCTAAAGGTTGACTTGTCTGTGGTCTATATATATGTGTATAGTTTTAAAAACAGTGGAATCTCTGAGCTAATTGTCTTGAAATAGATCTTGATTGTTAATTTTATTTGTTTTTTGTATGAAAAATTTTAGTCCAAAAGATGCCCGCTTTCAAAATGTTAGTAATGTGGGTACTTATCAGATATAAGTAAATATTTTAATGGTTGATTTCGATAAGGCAAATGGAAAACCACAAGCTGATATGTATCTTACTGGATTTTTTATATTTTTTTCTATTCCATTCCAATTTTGTATTATTACGTATTAATATATATTTTTCCGAAATAAAACATGTTAAATATTTGAAGGTTTATAAATTTTGTTGAAAATTGAACATTTAACTCTATTCAAGATTACTCTAGTGATAACGCCATCTACCGTTTAAGGAGTGATAACTAGTTATCATATATCGATGCATGTGGTGAGGTATAGCAACCAATTGAATTTCAGACTATTTCGCTGCATCTTTTGAATGTGTTGAATTGCACTATAGCCCCGGCATATTTCAGACTCTTAAACCTGATGCACACTTTTCGAAAGCGGTCACCGTTTCGCTTATAATATTGTATTGAACGTATAACAAAAATTCGGCTCGAAGGACCATTTTTGACAAGCTGAATTAACTACCTCTCAGCATTTTGTTATTTTAATTGATATTACATAAAATTTCACCTATATTATGTGCCTGTAAGCAATTATTTCATAAATTTTATAGTTGTGTATAAAATTTAATTTTAACTCGAATGTTATTAAATATTTTTATGATGTGTACCCTGTTTGATATTTTGATCGAGAAATATTATTTGATAACTACCTATATCCATAGAAGTCAGTTATTCGCAAGCTGTTGTTTGAAAAATGAATTGATTGACTTTAGAGAAAGTCTTTCACCTTGTCTAAAGTTAATAAATTCGTTTGATTAACTCTGCCTATTCATGGGATAGGCAAATTTCACTCTCTCGAGCTCACCGTCTTTTCGTTTTTGAATGAAACGCACAAAATTTGAAATTCTATAGAAAGAGTGATCATCTTAATGTAATGTAAAGGAAGCGTGGCCTGTTACGGAACCGTACACGTCAGTACTGAACGTATGAATTAACAGATGTCCCCAAAATTGTCTGTATGATAATAGGGACATGATTTCGGTTCATATAAAACATTAAAATACTTCCAACTTTCGTAATATTTTCATTGGTAACAAATAATTGGACAGAACAATCGAAATGTTACCTTCACGCAATGGACGCTACTATATTTTTTTATTATAACTAGATTACTATATTATAATTGTAGAAATCGATATCTAATTAATGCCACAGGTGCTAATAAAATTGAATGTGAATTTTTTCACTGTGTTCTAAATAAATTACTATTACCGACTATTTTAATTCTGTTGTTTTATTTTATTATTAATCAAACTGGTACTAACCTAACATAATTTTTTTTTTATCCTTATTCATCCTTTAAAGGATAGGCAAAGGTCGGAAGACCGTACAGCCACTTCTTAATTTTTTTTAAGGTCCAGGTTGGATCAAGGCATAAGCCCAAACTTCTTTTATACTTAGGTTCATGTTCAACTAACCTAACATAATACACCAGGTACCTATCATAATACAGTTTGCCTTGGTTGACTGTTCTCATAGAATACAAATCTAATATGCGAATTGATACGTTATTGTCAATTGCAAATATCGCGGGAATGGGACCAGGAAAACACAGTACCTATAAGGACGTCCTCTTCTTACAAGTTTTATAAATGTATATAAAGTACCTATAATCCTTGTATAAATCAATCTTATTCGATATTTTGCACTCCTTGCATAGCTCGCCCGTTCAAAGCACTCAAAAGTAATTTTACGGTCCACATATTTGTTTCATTTCATCGCTATTCCTAGTGAAAAGAAATCTACAATTGTCAGATTTTTTTACGGGCATAAGACTTTAAATGTTGCAATTAAGAACACTAACTGGCTTCTCACTTGCATCGCATGGTCTTTAAAAGTTGTTTGTATTATAAATCGAATACCTAAGTAACTATACACCGTCGGCTGAACGTCCAAAAGTCCTAAAAGTCCAAACTTATAGAGCGTATTAGCTTACCGAACTAAACAAAAAGTTTCAAGTGAGCGGATGGCTCAAACTAACTGTTACCGAGAAAATGTGTTTAAAGTTTAATTTTTATTTATCACTTATCTTTTTTTTTAAATTTTCGTTTAGTTTGGTAACCTCTACACGCTTTATAAGTTTAAACTATGTTCAGCCAAACACGCAAGCCGAGCCGTAGGCAGTGCCGGTTTTAACACTACCAGCTCCCTGGGCGAGATTTCTACGTCGCCGTCTACGTCCACAACTGCAAGTCAAACGCATACGAAAAAGGGGAAAGGATATAATGAAATAACCATTTAATAAAAGAAATAATGAAGGAATTTTTCCTGAAATAAAAAATTACCTATTATGTACCTACCTAAACTTATTTGAAACCTAACTTTTTGAGATAGGCATCGAGTTCGTTGACCTGTAGTGCACGTGTTATAGCTGTCTCCCCCTCAATCATATACAGCTTTCTCGCTCGCTCTCTGTTGCCGTGCATATGGCACAGCTGTAACTGGGGCTATTCCTTAGTTGCTCTCACCATGCAGAATTTACATTTAGGTTTCAAATACGTTTAGGTACATAATAGGTAATTCCTATTACGGACCTTTTATTTCAGGAAAAAATCCTTCATTATGTAGCCTGAAATGTTATTTGAAACCTAACTTAGTGAGATATTTGTGTATATCGCATGGTGACGCGGCGAGAAAGCCAATTGTGACTATTGACTTAGTTTTAAAAAGGTATCTAATAAAAACGCGAGGTCAGATTAGCGTACTATGATTTATTATCAAGAATATGAATGTTATGTTTATGTTGTTATAAACAATGCCCTTAGATGTCTAATTTTTTTTGTAAGTTTGATCAGCCTACTCTAATGTTATAATTCAAAAATAATTATCTGTTCTGACTATATATTATTATATCAAAAATAATATGACAAAATTAAGCCATTCATTCTAAGGTATAAGTTGAAAAGTTGAAGAGATTGATGGGATTCCTGTACTGAGAAGTTCATTAAGAGGTCTCGCGTAAAACTTTGTAAGGGTATTGTTGCTTTTCCAGTTGCCTCGCGCAAGAATTTCTTCAACTGGTACCCGTTCGACCTAACTAAGTGACGCAACTGCCGATCTAAACGATTCTGGTGAATTATGTATTCCTGCTTCTTTAAGCACTGTACGGACACATCCGCCAATGACTGTTCTACTTGCAGGTATAGGATCGCCTTTAGTTGTTAGAAATAGTTGTTTGCAATTATTTGCTAGTCTACGTCGATCGCTAGAAATTTTTAAGTCATTTAATCCAAAATACGGAGTCTATTTTAATTTCTAGTCCCGAGGACAATTCCCATCCCGATTGTCTGTGATTTATAGTCTGTTTTAGATCCATAGCAAGGTCACAGAATAATTATATTATCACTAATAATACAATCCCCTTCTGCCGATGGAGAGTAACGTTAAATCGTGCAGTCTTCGGCCTGAGGCCCCGAGAAGAAGTACTGCGCATCGGCGGGATACATCAAATAGACAATTGTAATCATATTCTGTTTTTAGTAACCATTCTACTACGATTTGGGGATTCCAGATGGGAACCTCGACAAGTTTAATAGAATTATTGGCGATACCCGTTAAAGTCTATCGCACCAGAACGTGTGAACCAATTTTGTCTACCTTTCTGATTGACAGAACGAAGATACTACAGTCTTATGTAATAAAATAGTTCTATAACTTAATTTAACATTTTTGTGTAAATATATCAAATATTTTGAGAGACCGTCTACGCCAGGGTTATTAATGTCTAGAGAGGATTTGTTGCACCATCCTTTATCACCATCGTTACCCAAGTTTTAAGTGTCGATGGTCTCCAACTTAATTCCAAGAGTGTCTTTTCTTCAGGTATCCACGTTTCTAGAAGCTTATCCCACCCCGACATCTCCATGCCTCCAAAACCAGATTGTTTATTGACGGTGGGCACATCTGGTTCTCGCGTCCACAAGGTTGTGTTGAAGGTGTCTCAAGGTAAATGGGGGTGCTGTTGCTCTTTTCTTGAAGTCTACCCTCCAAAATACATTCTTCCGCCTCGGGTAGATCACTATGAATGTTCCCACTGCCTGGTTCAGATGAGTGAGTACCTTGTGCATTAAGCATAGAGGATAGAACACCCATGCCAGTTCGTAAGACCACTGTCTGCTGAATGCATCAAAATTTAGAGCTTTGGTGTCGTTCAGGTTTCCGGAAACATAGTCTGGAACCACATGCGCCTGTGCTGAAGGGAACAAGTCTACTATAGGAATGCCCTATTTCTTGAAAATTGGCTGCGTCCCTTGTGGTAGTAAGTGCCATTCTGCCGGAGCTTTCCTTCTGAACAGGCCATCGACTACGCCGTTCTGTGGCCCCGGGACGTAACTCGTCGTCAAGTATATTTGTAATCAAATCAGAATTTGAAATATCAGTTGAGTTATTTCTGAATATTTCTGCGATCGTGTACCGCCTTGGTTTCTCAGATACGCAAGTGCGGTAATATTGTCGCACTGAACTAGTACCGTTTTGTGAGCCATTTGGTGACCGAACTTGGAAAGTGTAAAAATTGCCATCGTTTCCTTCTGATTTACGTGTAGATTCCGCTCTACTTGCGACCATAGCCCCTGGGTATGAATTCTGTCTACTGTAGCCCCCCAACCTAAGTCTGAGGCTTCGGTTGTTACGTAATGACTTAATATGTATTTCTAATTTAGGCTCGTGTATTTACGTAGGTATATATTTCCAATTTAGTGATTCATTTCTTTGACATAGGGTCGGGCCATATCTTGCTTGATGCTTGATGGTTCTGTATCCACCAGTTGATGCCCTTAAGGGCATTTTTGTCTGGTGAAGATCGTAGACTGGATTTCATAGTATGCAATAACAGGTGCCGAATGTTTCTGCTGAAGAGTCTGCTCCATTGAATTACAAAGCTCGAATAATTCAGAACACCTACTGTCCTTTGCATTTCTACTATTTTCCTGATAGCTATATTTTTCATCATATGTAGATTTTGAAGAAGCTTGATTTTCTTGGCCTCTGGTAATGATTTCGAATTGTCTACCGTATTCCAAAGAATACCTAGGAACTGTTTTGTTTGTGATGGGCTCGCACCCCACGCGTTTTTAATTTTACCTGTGTCCTGGCTAATACAAAACGGCTGAACCGACGCCAGAAGTACTACGTACAAACTCACAGGCGCTGCCTGGCGAGAGCAATGGCTTGCATACCTGCCATTTAATAATGACATGCAAAGTAGGCAATGTCCTCTAAAATGAGTCCACATAAAATGCAGCTTGTGAGCATCATGACCAAATTATTTTACATGGTTAATTTGTTATAGAGTAACTTAACCATCGAAATATGATTGGATCGAGCAAAAATTGCCTCGCACGTGACATCACAGACTTCGCTATGGGAGGGACGTCTGCGATGTTCGCGACTCTATTCACAAATCCGATAGAAGTAGTAAAAACGAGGTTACAACTGCAAGGAGAACTAATGGCGAGGGGCCAACATTCCGTTTACTACAAGAACGTGCCTCATGGGCTGTATGTGATAGCCAAAAACGAAGGTTTTATAGCTTTACAGAGCGGACTGACTGCTATGCTCGGCTTCCAGTTCTTTTTGAACACTTTTAGGTTGGTATCTGAATTTTAAGTAATAATAAACTACTGAACGATTTTATATTAAAGATTTGTTACTCATCGGGCTCGAAGGACCAATCTGTCAAATACTGGAATACTACTACTACCTACTGGAATAGTAAATTAGCCATACCTACTTACAAAACATGTCTCTCTGTTCGTTTGCGCGCTTGTAACTCGAGAACCACTAGTCCGATTTACATGATTTTTTATAAGTATGGAAGTACGTTATCTGGTTGGGTTTTAGTATACTTTCGGTTACGTTAGCCGTAACAATTTTAGTATGTCGGAAGTAAAATTGCGGGTACGCGCGGGCACAATACGCAGCGATGGCAATATTCGATGGCATTCGGGGTGAAAGAGAAGGGTCATTATAGCTCGCTGCCTGAATCACTCACTGCCTGCCGGCAGTCGATCCAGTGAAGACATATGAATTCATCGCGATTTTATTATAATTGTGTAGTGCATGCGAAACAGAAAAATAGATCGTTACTCATAAAAACTAACACTGTTTTATTTAATTCATTAAATGTCATGTATACATAAGTTCAATATGATGTTGATACTAAAAAAATTCTTGGATAGTTAAGAGTAGGTATCTACTTAATCATAACTATTAGTGATTTAAAAAATGCGAAAATATGTTTGTTTAGTCGTCCTTTCTTCACATGTTCAAAGGAAGAAAAGGAGGTGGTATTTTGCAAGGAGTTAGTTGAAAGTACGAAAAGGCAGGTATCTACATAGGCTTGTCGTGGTTGGACATTCCCATGAGACACGAAACTAATCAAGATTCAAAATGAATCAAAATAATGAAAGTAAAGGGAGTTGAACTGTAAATGTGAGTTAGAAAAAATGCAAGCGTGTGAAACCGCGGGAAAAAGCTTGTAAGTATTCAGTAAAACGAAGACGTCAGTAGCGGCTTTGAGAAGTACTTTGTAGTGAGGCAGCTTCATTGAATAAAAAGAAACATTGAGCGGCGACATAATTATTTTTTTTGTTAATTTACGGTTTAATAAAAAATAACATAATATACATGAGAGGTAGTACATATTCTACGTTTTGAGGGTTCCGTACTCAGAGGGTACCGACGGGAACCCTATTACTAAGAGTCCGCTGTCCGTCCGTCTGTCACAGGGTTGTATCGTCTGAACCGTAAAAACTAGATACTTGAAATTTTTACTTTCAAATTTTCAGAATTTTTAAATGCCGCTCTAATAATAAAAATAAAATAAAGTTAAGAAATTAAAGGACGTCCCCATACAAGAAACGTGATTTTTTTTATATTGTATGGTGGTACGGAACCCTTGGTATGCGAGTCCGACTCGCAATAACCGGTTTTTACATTTTAAGTATGAAACCGTAAAAATAATTACTGTCTCCCTAACTAGTTGATTTAAGTGACGGCCAACCTCACTTGCTGCACCCGCAAAACCGGCACTGCTCAATGGCGGCTTTGGGAGATATTTTGTAGTGACAACATTGAACGGTGATAGTAAATTTAATAATATACAAATAATTTGAGCGTTACAAAAATATAACCGAACAACACAATCCAGATGTATTTCAGAAATATAAGACAAGAGTTACGTGCGAGTGAGTGCGACGAAGCAAACCACTCGCCTCCGCGCTCCTCCACACCGTTTACGCGGCCGGCAAAGCAGCGACGACGCTAGAAAATCATTTGCATCCGCTTTAATAAATGAGAGCGTAGTCCATTGCTGCATGAATCAATAATTATTTGACTATCTCTGTTGATACTAGTCAATGTATACAACTATAGCGAAGTCATTACTAGCTAGACTTCATCGTTCGTCGAGCCGTCGATCTGAGACGGAGGGTTCACTAAACATAAAATTACCATCACGAGGTACTTATTGCAAAGTTTTTGTAGAGTTTATATAGATTAAAATAATAAATAATATAATTAGTCATATGCTCTTCAATAATTTTATGAAAAAATATTTACAATCAGATTGTTTTTGTGAGTCAACTGATGATTTAAGTGAGGCTCGGTCTCACTTGCTTCACCCGCAAAGCCGCCACTGATATTACAGTTTTCAATAAAAGTTGATTTTATTTTTCAGACTAGGCGTTTACCGCATATGTGAAAGGCGCGGATTGACGACAGATAAAAATGGACGAACTTGGTTGATTGGAAGTGCTTGCGCAGCAGGAACTGGTGGCGCTTTGGGGTCCATAGCTGGGTCGCCATTCTATTTGGTTAAAACTAGATTACAATCGCAGGCAGCCAGAGCAATCGCTGTGGGACACCAGCACGCTTATGACGGGGCTTTTAGTGCTCTGCTACAAATCCACAGAAATGAAGGGATCGCAGGTTACATTGTTTTAAAATTATTGTTATTAATTACTGACGCAGCACACTCGTGAATGAAACATTATAGGGTACCTACCTACTTTGAAATATCAACAGCCTTCATGGAGAGATGCACAAGTATTCTGCCTGCAATGCACAAGATCCCGAGTTCGATTCCCATATCGAGTTTTTTTAAAAATATCTATGTCATTTTTATCGAACTGACTACTATTGATTGTTTTTATTGTCTCTGTGTAGTAAACTGCCGCCGGGCGACGCGGCGATAACTGGCACAACCATGTGTATATATATATATCCGTTATGGATGTCGTTCGAGCTAGATTATTGTGTCAGGTACCGCCGCCGCCGCGTTGTTGGCCTTCGTATACGTTCGTACATATTTTTTTAATAATCAAAATTATATGACTATCCTAAATAGTTTTTTAAATATTGTTTAAATTTTGTATCAATTGAGAATATTTATCAAAGGATCGTTCAATAAAAGTACATCATGTAGAATTACGATATTTATAAATAGGTACTGTACTACATAGTCTAGCATGGTACACTCGTGCTATGTAAACTATAGCATTTATATTTTTGTACTTGTCAGGTTTATTTCGAGGCGTTACACCACAAATTCCTCGGGGAATGGTCGGCAGTGCGTCCCAAATGGTAAGCTTTGGTTTCGCCAAGGACTTCCTCCGGGAGTGGGGTTGGTTCACGGCCTCACCCCTCGCGTTGTCGTTCATGGGCGCCAACCTTGGCGGACTCGTTATGACATTATGCCTAAACCCTTTTGACGTAGTTGCTACAAGGCTTTCAAATCAAGGTGGGTTAATTATTAACAGACTCAGTAAATACTGTGGTTTGATTTTGATCTGATTTTTGATTTCAATAATAACTTTCTTTTACGCTAATCTTTATTCTTGTTTTAACATCACAGCTGTAGACGTTCAGAACCGAGGCACCCTGTACAAAGGCATGGTGGATTGTTTCGTAAAAATCTTGCGCTCTGAAGGTCTGATAGGTCTTTACAAAGGCGTTGGCGCGAATTATCTTCGTTTGGGCCCACATACTGTGCTGCTGCTTATGTGCTGGGATCAGCTCAAGATACTTGAGGAATATATAAGACACCAAAACTAATACCAAAAAATATTTTGCAAAATAGTATTATTTTTTAAGCTGTCATGGCTTTAGGCAAAGGATACCGATAAGGAATAATATTACAATACTAAAAACTAATTTAATTATAATAGTTATAGATATTACGTGAACCAATTGTCAAATTAGCAAGTGATTGTCATTTATTGGTATTAATTATATTACTACGGGCTGTTCGGCTGAACGTATTCCAAACTTATAGAGCGTGTAGAGCTTACCGAACTACCTAAACAAAATGTTTATATATTGTTCAGCCGAACACGCGGTATATTATATACGGGTGTTCGTCTGAACGTATTTCTACTTTAAACATATTTTTCTTGTTAACCGTTAGTTTGCGCCATCTGCTCACTTGAAACTTTTTGTTTAGTTTGGTTAGTTCTACATGCTCTATAAGTTTGGACAGCGATATAATTACTTGTTATGATATTATAAAAAAATTAGTTCTTTTTGTTAATAATTTAAACTACCTAGCTAAAAAATTAAGTTATTTTACGAAAAAATTTAATGATATTATTAAACCTCGTAAGTGAACATTGTTATTTATGAGTTGTTGTTATTATGTTATTTAATAAAGTTCTCAAACCTCAAATTGTTGTGTTCTATTATTTTTTGACATATACCTACCAGGGATGTTATGGATATGAAATTTCGGATATGGATTGGTTACGGATGTAGGAATGATTATTATACCAGTTACGGATACGGATATGAAATTGTTTCGGATTATCCGTTAGTTTCGGATAATTTCTGTTAGGGATATTAAATTTTTAAGGAATTTCAAAATTTATCACTTTCTTTTTGTTTGGTATTACTTTCATCCCAGGCACCTTTATTTTTTAAAGAATCTGTTAGTGTCAACTGTTTTTTACACTCTTGTAAAGGTGTCAGCTGCTTGGGTGTTTGTGGTTTATTTTGTTGGTTACCTTTTTCCAGTAGCAAAAGTTCTTCATACTTATCACTGTGTTGTGATTTAAGATGAAGTTTTAGCGATGTAGTACCACCTCCTTTCCGTGAAAAGCTTTTACCACATTGTTTACATTTTGCGGAATCGACAGTCATTTCATCAAAAAATGATTAAATTACACTTGACTTAGGACGCATTTTGTACCAATTCAATCAATTCCGTAACACAACACTTTTGTTTCAATTTGTCAAACTATTTGTGAATGTAAAATTGCTCACAAGTTAGTTAGTTACGAGTAGGTATGATAAGACGTCAACAGAAGAAAACAAACAATGCGCGCGGCTTGTGTTTCGGCTGCGGCCGGCCGATCAAAACAACTCGTCATAACGTGTCTCAATTAGGCTCCGCCACTATCCGATAATATCCGAAACTTTTATTTCGGATTCGGTTACGGTTACGGATAAATTTTTATATCGGATATCCGATAGTTTCGGTTACGGTTACGAAGCTCCCTAACATCCCTGATACCTATCTATACATTATAGATACGATCATGCGTCTTTTCGCAAATCTCCTATTTTTTGACGTGAATACATGAACGTCTTCTTTTTCAGCTTGGGGGTACGACAAAAATTCGTGGGATATAAAAATTGTGTACAAAGACACGGCGATTTCTCGGAAATTATAATTGATAGTCAAAACTTGAGGTCACATCGTAAGGTTCGTTTCGGCGACTCTTCGAAATGGTATAATAGGTCATAGGTCTGTGACTTTAAAATGAAGACGAAATCAAGTGAACAAAGACTGATTAAAAATCCTAAAACCACCATAAAATATACACTTAAAAATCAATAACTTACAAACTTTTGATCTTGAACATGGCGAGCAAGGTGAGGCCATCGCCGCGCGTTTTAGATATTTTTCTCATTTAATTACATTTAATTTTCTCATTTAATTAAGTGTAAATTTGTTTAAAACAGCAGGATTTTATAAGTATTTGCGAAAAGACGCATGATCGTATCCTATGTTGACGGTAAAGCCCGAAAACCGTTAATATTGACTTTACCTAGATAATGCTAACATTAACTGAATCAACACGTGAAAGTGCATAAGAAGATTTTCGCACTTTACCTGGTAAATGTGAATATTAACTGATCGCTATTATATTTAAAGTTACTTAGTTAAAGTCCGAAAAAGCGCGCCGCGAATGGCGTGAATATTATTGTCTCATGCTTTGTATAGTCTTCTTATATAAATTTGAACTTCGGCCAAGAAAGGTTGATGGTCCATCATTTCAAAAAAATGGTTTAGTTAGGCCTTATACGCACTAGCGGATGGCGATGCGGATATCCTTCAGTGTTGATTATTTGTATGAAACCGCCGGTTCATTACGCATCACAACAATGGCGAGCGGTTTCCGCAGCGGACGAAGTGGAGCGGCAGATCAACGGCGCTGTCCGCCCCGTCTGTTCAGTTTTGCGCTCGGCGCCGGACGTATAGGATCATTTGGAGTACTATCGCAGCTCTCTATGTATATGTAAATAATACATGCTACGTCTATGGTGCCCATTTTGAACTGACAAAACACCTGCTGAAACCGCGGTAAGACAAGCGGTTAGCGGTACGGTTTCCGTCTAGGAAACCGTCTTGTCGCCCGCCGTCCCCATCGGTTTGCGCTCCGCCACCCGTCCCGCTAGTGCATATAAGGCCTTAAGATTTTCTTGTGATAATACGAGGAGCGAAGCGAAACGGACCGGAGCTACAAGCCACCAAAAAGTTCTATATTTATTGATGTCAAAATGATTATAACACTCGTAAAAATAACTTTAATAAAGAGATTTCGATGTATTTAAGATTCAATTTGTACTTTAACGACTCTACGTTAGGGAGTTGTCGACGACATATAGTTAATCTCCGCATTACCTAGTAAAGTTCGAAATTCATTTGTAATTATCCACTTTAACTGAAACCGACCGATTTGCTGACATCAGCGGTATTACGGACTCTACCGCTAACAGATATATACAATTGGAAAAAAATTAAATTAAAAATTTTAAAAACCCCCGACACAAAAAAACTAACCTTTAAAAAGTGTGAAATAATACAAGTTTGTTCATTGCCTAATGATTTTTGATCCTTAAAGGCCTCTGGGACCGTTACCTAACTATTAGGTATTTTAAGTTTACTTAGCGGTCCCCGGCGCTTTTAAGGATCAAAAATCATTAGGCAATGAACAAACTTGTATTATTTCACACTTTCTAAAGGTTAGTTTATTTGTGTCGGGGTTTTTTTGAATTTTTAATTTAATTTCATTTCACAATTTTTAAACTTTTATTTAGTTAAACTAATTCATACATCAGACAAAAAAATATTTTTCAAGTTTTTAGTTTTCATTTCGTTAGTTAATATTCCTCATTCCCTTTCAATATAGTGAACATTATGCTACTAGTCAAGCCCTTTCATTTGCTACCCATATTGAGGGATTTGTGAAAAAAAGTAAATCCCCATTTTATAGTGGCGGCCATCTTGGATTTGAAATTTGTCATAGTGTATAGTATTCTACTAGTCAAGTCCTTTCATTTGATACCAATATTGATGTAGTGAAAAAAATTTAATTCGCCATTTTGTGCTGGCGGCCATCTTGGATTTGAAATTTGTCATAGTGTATAGTATTCTACTAGACAACTCCTTTTATTTGATACCCATACTGATGGAGTAGTGAAATAAATGTAATTCGCCATTTTGTGTTGGCGGCCATCTTGGATTCTAAATTGTCATAGTGTATAGTATTCTACTAGTCAAGCCCTTTCATTTGATACCCATAATGATGGAGTAATGAAAAAATATGATGCCCGCCACGTTGCTTTTATAGGGTAATTCGGAATAAAAGAACAGGATTGACATACAAATTACGTATATTAAAAAATATTATGTCAAGAACACATATCACACTTTCCATGGACAGAAATCACACTATGTGCAATTTTTAAAATCTACTTACCTATACACGTTATGAAATAAGTCGCCAATATTTATTTTTTTTGTTTAAGCTAAACTTTTTTCACTGAATAGCTTTTTTTAGTTTTATAAATATTATTCAAATTTTTTTATGAATACTTTCAAATAAATGTAGGTAATATGAAATATAAGATTTATATTTTGTGATACAAATTTAAATTGTTGTGGTTTAAAAGTGATAAAAATGATGCTTAAATTATATGTTTTATTTCTCAAGGACAAATCTAGATTCATTGTCATTGTCAAGATGATTAAGTACTAAATTAAAATATATACAAAGGCAGAAAAATTAATAGTTATGTGGTTCTAATAGTGGTATTTTCGATTTTAAGAGGTCTTTACAACAGAAAATCATTTAAGTACGTAAAAAATCACATAACGTTACAAATTTTCACTGGTCTTGTTCATACTCCAAATTATCTAATATGTTTTCATCTACAAACACTCACCCTATACAATAAATGGATCTAACGTTAGTTGAGCTGTCATCAAACACAAGTTTTTTTTTTTTTTTGTAAACAGAAAGACAAGCACATTATTTAATACATAAATTGATGTTTTATGTTAATCTTAGATAGCATAATTGTCAAGATGGCGCGTCTCATACTTCAAAACGATCAGACATTCATTCGAGCAAAACGTTGGGCTCTTTGATTAAACAGAATATGTCATAATCATCGTTTTAGACAAAAACTTTGTTATATTATACATGAAATCTTTATTTTCTATGTCAATAAAATTTTACATGTAGGTCACACAAAATTCTTTTTCATATGTTCACAGCGAATATTATTCAAAATAACTGGATTATACTTGGTCTACGGCGTATAATTTTTTGCTCACTTTTTTATTGTTACAACCACAAAAGTACGAATTGACTAGAAGCCTTCTTTTGCGTTTACCGTCTAACCCACAGACCAGTCAACCACGCTTTAATAAACGACAGTATGAAAACGAAATCGCCAAAAAGTGGCGGGGTGCGGGCAGAAGTCGGCTAGTTTTCATTGGCTCGTTCAAAATTGAATTTAATGGCTTCCGACGTGCTTACAACTGACCGCTCACAAGATACGTTGTTATGTAGTGTCACTACCATAGCCTTGGTGAATGCTACTCCCTGTCAAAGCGTGGTCTATAGGTTGACTGGTCTGTGGTCTAACCACTCAGCTTGTACAAGATGGCGAATTTCAGTCCGCGAGGTCCCCGTGGGCCGGTCTTCACCCCCGCGAATTGCGTTTGACATTTTCGATACTGTGAAATGACATACGCTATTAAAACCAAACGCTGCTGTCAAATTTATTTATTCCAAAAAAAACGAGAACGATAATCATATAAACGGTCTGAATCTGGAGAATTGAATTCGGATTTTCGTTCATTTTGAAGTATGCTACGCGGCATTTAGGTGATTTTGTTAATCTAACATTTGAATGCAATCTTCATCCCTGACATACCTCTCGTGGTACGGTGGGTCTAGAATGCTGCCAATATTCATGAAATAGATTTAGCATATACATAGCACCACTTTTTGGCTTATTAGGAAGGGTTTTCGAAGGATGTTTTACAACAGGACAGTAAATTGTCAAGAAATTAGGAAGACCGATTCTATTGAATCTTTAAAAAAACGCATAGAGGAATTTTTATTAAGTATCTTTAAAATTAAAATGCAATCATTTCAATCAATGATTTGACATTGATCTATTATTATGCACTAGCAACTGGGCACAGATCTGTAACCATTTTCACACTCATCAGTAAAAAGTTAAAATTTTATTATTACAATTAATTACCATACCACACCACTGGCCCAATAACGCCCCACTGCAGGGGCTTAGGCCTCCCCTCAGGATGAGTGGGCTTGGTGCTAAATCCACCAAACTACTCCAGTGCGGGTCGGTAGATTTTAACGACTGCCATCAATTGAAAACAACCGGGACCGACGGCTTAACATCCTCTCCGAGGCACAGAGTAAGTGATATTACAATTAATTATGTGCTATTATATTCTTAAAATTCAATTTATCAGTTTTAAATTGTAACATTATTCAGTTGTTCTATCATGATTTTATAATGATTGTCTATTAAAAATTCATATTATGTTTACTTACAAGCTTACTTTAAAATATTTTAAATTTTTTTTTATAGGCGTTCATTATTTATTTTTAGTACATGTACACATTATTCAGCAGTTAAAAGCTGAAGAAGCAACATCTTTTCTAGCTCATTTTAACCAAATGGATTCAATATATTTATACTAGAAAGCTCACTCCATACAACCCTTTAGCAAGCAAATTAGTGCCAATTCAGTACTGACTTGTTCAGTCTTTGTTCACAATGTTTGTCTCTGTGGGTATCAAACACAGACCAGTCAACCTATAGACTACGCTTTAATAAACTTTAATACGAAAACGAAATCGCCAAAAAGTGGCGGGGTGCGGGGAGAGGTCGGCTAGTTTTCATTGGCTCGTTCAAAATTGACAATATCGCTGACAAATAGGCTTCCGACATGCTTCCAACTGACCGCTCACAAGAGACGTAGTTATGTAGTTATGGTAGTGTCACTACCATAGCCTTGGCGAATGCTACTCCCTGTTAAAGCGTTGTCTATAAGGTTGACTGGTCTGTGGTATCAAACCAAATTAAATAACCTTTTCACTACTCATACTCTGAAGTATGCTTGAAGTTACCTAATCAGAGGGATGAAAGTAGTACTTTTCGTCCCTGAGAAACGATTCTCCCTGCTGTCTGAAAAATTAAAAAAAAATCTATGCAAACCATGTCCCAGTTTTTAATACAATTCTGCACCTCTGTAAAATCGCGACGTAAAATTTTAATTAAAAAATATTATCAACAATTTTGTACTATGACTTTATGCTTATAATTTACTTTTAACTAAATCAACATTTAATTTATATAGATTTGACGTAAATATTTACCATCATCGATGATAAAAATACTGGCTGGGTAGAATGCCACAGAAAAAAAAACCATAAAAACGGCAAAAAAAAAAGCGGCAATTCGATCTTCAATTGTTTTGTCAACTTCTGATTAGTTACAGACATAGACAGATTTTTCTACAAAATGAGCTCATCAGATTCAGATATGGACTTAACGCTTTTTTTACCTTCCTCATATTTGTAATTGAAAGCAGAGTGTTCACTTCAAGTGAAAGACCAATTTAAGTACGAGATAGTTTGGCGCACGAGCGTAGCGAGGACGCTAATAGTTCGAGTGCCTAAATAGGTCCCTTTCACCCCTTGTGTAACAATCTACTATTTCATTACTCATACTCGGAAAGTATGCTTGAAGTTACCTGATAAGAGGGATGAAAGTAGTACTTTTCGTCTTTGGGCAACGATTAAAAAAACTATGCAAACCTAACTTTTTATACAAATCTGTTGAATCGCGGCGTAAAATTTAAAAAAAAAAATATTATCAACAATTTTGTAATATGACTAATTTATACTTTTAATTTACGTTTAAATTAATTATTTAATTTACATGGATTTGAGCTAAATATTTACCATCATCAATGATAAAAAATACTGGCTGTTAGAAAGCCGTGTACACAACCATTGTCATGAACAATAAAAAAAAAACTAGCCTTGGTAAATTAAAACAGTTGTTTAGGCGCAGGCTCTTGGACTAGAAGTCGAAGGCACAACTTTATAGGACAACGCCGGATTAAAAGAGATAGACAATAGCAGTAGTCTATTTTCCTTGTATAATGACGCATGCGCATATTGCTTTTGTTTACGATGACCGCCGCAACAAATGATCAACAACTGCGCATGTGTTATTAGAAAAAGAAAAAAGACCACAACTATTCTCTATTGTCGGTTCCTTCCTATGTAGGCTTAAATAATTATTTTGATTTAATCTTATCTTATCCCTATCACAGACTATCGCCTAGGCGTGGTCGTGTAAGCCTTTCGCTGCAGATTTGTGTTACTTGTGTCGGCGTCCGGCCACGTGTCTCGGGAAAATATAATCTGAAAAAGTTCAAATTATCGTGTTTGATTATGTATAATAATTATAGTATTAAATTATGGTGAGGTGGGGTAAGGGATTAGGAAGGCAGGGGAGAGTAAGTGGCTGGAAGGGAGGTAATGAGAAGGGGAACGTATCTGTAGTCCACCCGGGCGGAACCAGGTACGACCGCTACTATAATATATTTAATAGTAGTCAAGTACCATATTATAAGGATGTTATATGGGTATATATTTTCGGAGGAAAGCAAGGAGCAGCGAGATAAAGCTAGTGGCTCGTTTTCCAGTGACCACTCTGGGCAAATGCCCAGGGCCCCAAAATCGATGGGAACCCCTAGTTGCTGCCAGATCAACAACCGATAACCAATATTACCTAGGCTTTGACGCTTGTCGTCTTTTGAATTTGGCACGTCCATTCAAAAGACGATTATTTCAAACCTAGAAAGGTACCTCTATAATTAACATAGACTGACCGATCGGCCAAGTGTTTAGAGATCCTAACTGAGGAGCTAAGGGTCACGAGTTTGATTCTCACCCGGGACAAATATGTGCGCTTGAACATATCTATTTGTTCCATGTCTGGGTGTAAAAGTATTTATATATATGTATATTATAAAGAATATTTAAGTATGTACGCCTATCAGTTTTCTAGTACTCCATAATACAACCATAATACTTGCTTCCTTTGGGACTAGATGGCGCTGTGTGGGATGTCCCAGGCATTATTATTATAGATTTTTAGGCACTAACCTGAAAATATTGAATGTTAAAAAATTGCTTTTTGAAATTATAACCACCTAGTCTGTAATGTGACTGTAAAGTAATTACAACAGTTAAATAAATATAAAATTCTGCTTATTTATCCCTTTTGCGTGGATTAATAAAACAGTCCTCTGTCATAGGCCCAGGGCCTCCAATAGGTCAAAGACGAGTCTGGTTAAAGTTAACTTAAAAAAAAATCGTACTTTTGAAACACGAAGAGAGCGCCAGTGATTACAGCGAACACGAGGAATGAATATGGGCCTATCACATCTCTGAGGCTAGGAAACGACATGCCCACTAAAAAGTTGCCACCCCAGTTAGCCAGAGATCCCCACGCCATGCCTGCCGGACGAGGTCCAACTTCGAACATTTCTGGAATAAATTATACATAATATTTACATACATATGTAGAGTACCCGGCCGTAAGTTATGCACACGAGTTCTAAAAAGCGGCTAAGTAAAAACAAATTTAAAAATAAAATTATAAGTAATATTGTAATTTTTAATTTAATTATAATAACATCAAACAATGTAGTTTTATAATTAAATAAAAAAACGATAAGAAAACTTTTAGTTTACTTAGGTGAAATATCATCAACTACCAATATACACAAAAACTACCAAACGGATTGGCATATGGGGGACACCAATGGATGGAGTGATTCAAGATGAAGGTTTATGTGTATAATTTGTTGATATTTTGTGGAAATTTGTTGAAATAAGACGATTGTTGTTGAAGAAGTCGGAAAAAAATCAAGCCGGCTGGGAGCTTTCATCGAAAACGCTGCCTCATCTCTTATAGATATACTAAAATAATGTATGGAAGAATTGTATCTTTTTTATAGGACTAAAGAAAAGTCCGCGATGGCATATGTCTATCTTTTATAGATAGCTTACTATACCTATTTTTATGTTTAAAAAAGTGGTGTCATATGATTAGGTAATTGGAAAGCAATTTATACGGATACAGTATTAATCCTTATCAAATTAAATACGTTATTTACCTTCAGCATTTCATGCAGATTATTATTGCCCTTTATACTATACAATTTAAATTAATATCTTAGGAGCTATTGCGAAATATCAATATCGCGCGACCAGCCGGGCAGCCAAACGGTACGACGCGACACGCGTAGTTAGGTTAGGTTATGTGTATTTATTCTTTACTTTTTCAAGTATTTATAGAATTGGAAATGAAATATTATAAAAATACCCCAAGTAGGACGAACTTACGTCACATTTAAAGGTAATTAAATCCAATCCACATGTTCGACACAACAAGCTTATATGATGACACTACGACAGAAAAAACATTCTGCTACCCGTGCGAAGCCGGGACGGGTCGCTAGTATATAATAAAATATAAGAATAAGAGTCCATAAAGACTCCTCATTTTACACAAGAATAGTGGAAAAGATAGACAAAAACCAACATCAGTAACTTCTGCTACAGGAAAATATAAAAAAAATATGTGGGAAGCGCGGATAAAATAAATGTGAGGTAATACGATATTTTTCACTGCTATATTTGTTTTGATTAGTTTTGTTGTAAAAGATAGGTTTAATTAATGTTATATTTGTTAATATGCTCACCTGAAGCTATAAAGTAAGGTATAGGCCCCAAACCTAAACCATAGACTAGGACGTACGCCAATACGGCGACCATACACACATAAGGCATCCATGTCACTATATTCTGAAAATAAAAATATATTTTCAAAAATCTACCAACGTTTGCTTTCATCTTGTCCTGGGTAATTGAAGAAGAAAACAAGATATAAATAAAATTTTCAGAACAGTTAAATACATTAAACGTATAAAATAATTAAATTAAAAAAATAACAAGGCATGAAAATATCTTCAAAAAAAAATAATTATTAATTTTAATTCTCACTTTTCCCTTATATTACTTCGTCCCTAAAAAATATTTTGAGAATCCGACTTCAGTCAGATTTTCAAACCACAAATCAACGTTCTCGTCTGAGTTGAAATCTTGCGTCAATACGCATCAATGCTACCTGAAATCGCCCGTTCTTCGTGCAGCTCCGTAGTACTGCGTAGATGAACAAATCTGTTTTGACTTACTACACGACGGTTTATACTATACAGTAAATTAATTTCACAACAGCGTTTGGTTTTAATAAAGTCATAAATGTCAGTTCACAGTATCAAAATGACATTTCGGGATTTTATCGAAAGGAATTTCTCGGGGGTGAAGAGCGCCGCGCTCCCCATATACCGGCTAGCCGCTAGCCATCACCGGCTAGCTATAGTATGAGTGGTTAGACGGTAAACGCAAAAGAGGGTCTCTAGTCAATTCGTATTTTTATGATTTATATTTTTAACTTTATTTATAAATTTTTATGGCACAATATCTTGTTACCATAAGTATCTTTTTTATATGAAGGTAAACCTGTCAAAACAAACCAAATTTCTTTCATAAAATAAAATTGTTTCTGTACCAAAAATGTACATATTTTGTCAAATCAAATCAAATCAAAATATCTTTATTTCGTAGTTATGTAACATAATCTTGAAATACGTCATAAGAGTGAATTTTATTACTTTGTGGAAGGACGTCACCACAAAGGCGCATTCAAAAATGCTGGTTCCTTTCAGAAGAATACGCAAGAAACTGAGGGACGCTCTTTTTGACAAAATTATAAAAAAAATTTTTAACAATAAGTGCTTAAAGAATAATATTATTGAAACAAACTGATAGGCGAGCGGCTTACACTCATGGATTTTTCTCATCTAAGTAGTCTGATTCTTTATAATAAGCTTTTACATAAAGCTTTCGTTTTATTGTAGTTTTAAACTTGTTAAGGGGTAGATCTTGAATGTCAACTGGGATCTTATTGTAAAAGCGTATACATTACCCTTTAACCATTTTGCCCACTATGCCCTTTGCCCATTGTTATAATAATTGTTTATGTCTTTGACACTAGGATTGACGTATCATAATACTATGCTATGTATGTTCTCTCTTATTTATAAGTTCGTGTAAAAGGGTAAACAATATACAACAGAATGATGTGAAAAAAAAAAAAATAACTATATGGCCGCCTGGTGCGGAAAATTCCCGAAGTGACCGAAGTTTTATAGCGCGGTCTTTCTCTAGCACGTTTAAATTTAATAGTGCTATCTCTTTGTTCTTGCTTAATAAATGAGATGTTGGCTCCTATCTATGAAGACCACCGATCTATATGTAGTAATGTATATCTATGGTAATTATTGACGCATAACACAACTGACACACATGACATCATTACAAAAAAAATCATGACTTACCATAAACCTAATAGAGACAGCCAAACAAGTCAATATAATCATTGATAAAAATATGGAGCTCAATAACAAAGGCCTCCTTCCGTGCCTCGGCAGTAAATACAACATGAGGACAGCTGTGCACACATTGATGAAACCACAACTGATGGTCGCATACTGAGAACTGGCCTCCGTGAGACCTGACTGTATAAATATAGTTTGTGAATAGTAGAACACCTGTAAATGGAAACATAAAATTGGATTAGTAATAATATGTGGCACGTCACACGTGATCATCCAGTCCCAAACCAGGCAGAGCCTGTATCCCACGCTAAAACTGGCCCAAGCGCGAAGTCTCAGTCGGCAATCGGGCCTGGTTGAAGGCGGGCCTAGGTAGCTAAAACTCGTCAACGCTGCAGTGTACAACAATTACAGTTCCAATCAAACTTTATGGCAGATGTGAACATAGTCACAAGTTTAGTCGCTGTAACCAGTTTCAGGTGTAGCGGGACGCAGTGGAGCGAGGTGTATATGACTGTACCTGCGCAAGCACGCTTATAGCGTTGTATTCTGATCTGCCTTAAGTTTGAGGTGAACTATACCCATTTAGTATTACTCTAATAACACCACAATACAAGGTTTTATACTCATATATGAAAACCACTGAATAATGCTAGTCTATGCGTACTTACCACCTTCCAACCGTCGATATTACTAACACACGCAACCTTACATAACTCGATGTATTCATAATAATGACATAAAAACGATTTATAACCAGCGGACGAAGTCGCGGGCAGATGCTAGTTTATACTAATATTATAAAGAAATATTTTTCTTTGTTACGGATAAACTTAAAAACGGTTATAGCGGTCCCGTACAACTGTGCAGTTCATGCGAAAGGAGCCGCAAGCAAAAAGCTAGTTTGAAATAAAAATATAGCCCATGTTACTTACTCGCTGATAATGTAACCGTCTATAGGTGAAAGGATTTTTAAAATCAGTTATGTCGTTTTTGATTTTGTCCATAACAAACATCAAATCTTTCTTTTTCATAATAACTTAATATTACCTATTACATTATTTAAACTTTGTAGAACTTTAGCTATTTTCTTTCGAATAAATAAAGCAAGAAATTACTAGGCCCTTAACTTATAAGATCAATAAGATTTACTGTCCACTCACATAGCCTAACCAAACAAATAAACTTGTTCGTGCACACAAATATTTATCCCGGGCAGGAATCGAATCCGCGATCTTAGGTATGAAGAGAACTGACCTCGACGAATGAAAAATAGCAAAAAGAACACGTATTTAATAACTTGGGATCGTATACAACCTACCGCATTTATCCCACTAGTCTGTTGTCCGGCTTGCATACTACAAGTCAATAGCAACGGTAAACGTAAATTGGGATCGCGCGCCGCTTTCAACAATCCCCAACTTCTTTCACCGGACAGTGACGCTGCACGGGATACCCTTGCTTCTTCACGGAGACCATCAATGTCCTCAACCAGTAGACTGGGTGAAACGCCTCGGATGCGGGCCAACTCTGAAATATTTTTGACAAGCATAATGAGCACGGTTCCGTTTAGGCTTGTTTAGACCTTTGATTATTGAATTTTACAGCCAATCGAAATTATGTACAGAATTTTAATCTTCATAATTTTATTCATATTATAAAAATCAACCAGTTGATACATTCAATTCGTAGTAACCATATCATATTAAAATTTTATTTATTAGAAAAGTGCCTAAAATCTGAAATTATATTTAAAAGGAAATTAAAAATAGTAAGTACGAGAGCATGCTGAAGGTAATCTCTTTTGATCACGCGCAATGCGAAAAAAATATTGGCCATCATGAAGTAGTATTCTCGATTTATTTCTAAGAAAAAAAAACTAACACTCAATTGTTTGTCGAGTTCGATTTTTCATTGACATCTATTTGTTTTGAATGTGTCACAAGAAAAGCGTAATTTGTCTTTATCTTTATACGCAAAGAGTGAATGATTTTTGTTTGCAAATTCCGCGGATTGAATTCACAGCGCTACTTTTTATTAAACCAAATCAAAATTATTTTATTATATTGATTTTTAGCTTTTTCGGACAAGTTTTTTCATCCCATATACTTGACATTAACTTAGCTGCCATTGTAACACAAATAAAATTTCAGCCTCAATAGTTTATTAGCTCTATTTATTTTGATATTATGTGTATTCCAACAATTATATCATTAGCATAACAAAATCCCATTCCATTCAATAAGTCTTTTTTATGCCCTACTGCAGGGGCTTAGGCCTCTCAAGATGCGGGGACTTGGAGCTTAAATCCAACACGCTGCTCCAATGCGGTTCGGTGGATTGTAACGACCGCCATCTATTGACAGCAACCGGGACTGACTTCTTAACGTGCTCTCCGAGACACGGAGTCAGTGATAGTTAATGTACTTAAGTTAGAAAAAAGTCATTGGTACACGCCCGGATTCGAACCACGGCCACATGACCTTATAGATTTGAAACAGGTTCGCTGCGTTCGGGCTATCACGACACCATAACAAAATTACAAATACTAAATACTTGTGCGTGACAATATAATCATGTAGATACACACCTTCCAATGCTTCTTCTTCATTCCCTCTGACTAAAAACAGATATTTAGGGCTCTCCGGCAAGATGAAAAGAATTGGCATACAAACCATGACCAGCAATGCATACACTGACAGTAAATATGGCCAATCGTTGGGACTGCCTGGAAAGTAACAAATCATACATTATTGAAACTAAAGTGTGAATTACACTAAAACATAACATGGGTGCAGTGGTGAATTTACAAATTTGCCACTAATAGGCTATTCAAATGTTGAACCAACCGACCTCTACATATAACACCCTTGGTCATAAATATAAATAAATCATATTAATAAAAATTTTTTGTCAATGAAATTGTAAGTTAATGATTTGTGCTCTATCTCCTCCTAATCATATCAGTTTTTTTATCGTAATTAGTATGAAGTAGGGGATCAATGTGTCAGTCCCAGAAAATTTTTACAACCAAAAGGTTTAGTTAAGTTTGCACAAGAAATTGTTTTTGGGGATAAATATGTATCTATTTCATTTCTGTACGACATAAAAAATAATTAGGGCCTTTTGCCGCGTCTAAAATCTGTCGCCTTTAGCTAGAGCCTACTACATGGGTGTATAAATTTGACACATTTTTGTTTCATATAATTCAAAACAATCCCAGTTACATATACAAGGTGAGATTTTAGTAACCGGCCAAAATTTTCTAGATGTTAGGTATCACCAATAGACCTCATTGCGTAAATAAAAAATATGGATTACATTTTCATAATAAATTATTTTATCTACAGTGTTATTTTATAACATTTGGTTGCCTTCTTAACGCTATAGTAAACGTACGAGCCCGAGGCCTTGAAACGGAATGGAGCGGCGAGCATGTATAGAGACTAGAGTTAATAGTTTTTTCGGGAAAGGTTTGTGTAGTCATATCTCAATATTTTTCTATAGTACGGTACTAAAAGGAAACAAAAATGCTATCGGTTTTCTACCAAAGATCATTACATTAAAATTTGGCTAGTCATTAAAACCTCATCCTGTATATGCATGCATCGGAAGATATGGCAACTAATCGAAAGCCACCAGTTCCCTGTAAACAGTCAATCCAATCTGGTCAGATCGAGAAGCACTGCGTGTCATTTTTTTCCATGTAAAAGTTTATTACTAGTATATTACCAACATTGAGTACACGAATATTATGGTACAGCTCGCTCTAAACTTCTTGTTCATTCAGCACGATTACCAGGAATTTGAATTGATTTAACGTGTCGAGACTCGCTAGCGATAGCTTACCAGATTTATTTGGAAGGCGCCTCTAACGGCACAAAGACGAACCGAAATTCACTTACAAATCTTTTATGAGTCGCTAGCGAATGACGACACGTTAAACCACTTCAAACTCATGGTAGCTGTGCTAGAGTCAAAGCGAGTAGTGTCGCAGTAGGGAAAATGGGTATTAGAGAGTCGAGAGCGGGTCCCTGCGTATAACATACCAATGCAGGAAAGGCTTATCTACTTCCTTCTCGCACTCGTCACCAGTCGCGTTATCCACTACAGTCGTCAACATACGAATGAAAGGTGAAACAATCTGCAGGTTGAAATAGCATAAAAATCAAGACGGAGTCTCATACTTGGAAACGATATAGACCATTCATAATTATCATTGTTTTAACCTATTCGCTTCTCATTAACCATATTTGGTCAAATTGAAGGTCATGACCCATTTAATTAACAGAGACAATTGATTGATAATGATTGATGACCAGTTAAAAGGTTAAACAAACATTTTGTTGTACACACGAAATGTACTCGTAATTGCAGAATCTTTATTGTCTTTTCAAGTAAGAATTTTACATGTGGGTCACACAAAATCCTACTATTCAGAATGAATATTTCAAAACATCCACTGGTGTATATTTGGTCTACAGTGTAAATTTTTTCGCTCATATTTTCGTTGTCACAATGCGGTATTTCTATAAACATCAAAGGCTGGAGGTTGATTCAGGTTTGATTCGCATGGTCTCGGAGCTTTGGAGAGCTGTACCAGAGCCGTGTATTGATTGTGTGTATCGTTAGATTTGAATTTTTAAGTAATTCGTGTTTTAAATTTTACAGTGCGTTCACATTTAAACATTAGTATTCAAATTCACCTAATATGAACCTGAGCCCCATTAGTTGACCGACGAACACGCCCACATTCACGCCCATCGGGCACGCCACGCCTGTAGCACCAGTTAGCCGCAATGGCGCCAGCTCAGCCAAATACATCGGAACTATAGTAGTTGTTAAACCTGTTAAAACATTTAACAAACATTAAAAGAAGTTAATGTAGTATATGTTACTGCCTTTGAAGAATGAGCAGGCATACAAGACGATAATAGATACCTTTAAAAAAATCCCGTAGACGTCATAAAGCAGATGGAATCATAGCTGTGCAAATTTACCAATAACATTCATTCATTAACCAATAACATTGCAACGAGTATCGCGGAGTCCTTGTGCGACCATGTCGGCTGTTAAAGCCCGACTAAAACGTTACACTGTCATTACACGAATAGAAGCATCCTTCGGTTATGCACCAATATCGTATTATTTTCTTGGGACCTCTTGAAGTTTAATATCTTTATTTTATTTTACTAAACATAAGGTCTAAGTCTGTAGTTTTACAAAATAATCAAAAATTCAAGCTCTTTACATTTGTCACAGCCTCAAAGGTATCGTCGCCTTGAGAACAAAAAAGCAATTAATTAGTGATTAGTAAAAAGTGTATACAAAGATGTGAAGGCCAACACAGATTACATAGAATGTTAAATTAGACAATTTGATATTTAATAGATCACAAAATACAAATATTAATACTATAGGAGTACAAACTCGGATCATGGCAAATTAAATTAATTAGGTGTAGTTAAAAAACCAAATCTTTTACTATGCGATCAAATTGCAACTAGGATTTGATACAGGTGAAAATCTCCCTATTCCACATCCACGAAGGCGGCCGCGGATATATAGTCTGAGACAAAGGGTGAGGATAAAATTCACATGTATATTCTTTCAGCCAATGTAAATTACATATAAACAGGCCAATCGGTGAACGTGAGCGCGTCTAACGGTTAAATGGAAAACGCAAGTATGTCGGTGCATCCGTTTCATATCGCCAAACGTCTAATCTAAAGAATGGACATAGGTGCAGATAACCTTGTTGCTTCGAATTTCTCTCGAAGTGTATTTGCAACAAGTTGGCGATTGTCTGGAATATGTAGCTAGATTCTAATATTTGTTACCAATTTGATCGCATAATAAATTAAAACAATACCAACCGCCAGACAAACCAACGAGCAATCGACCAAGCACGAGCATTTCGATAGAGTTTGCCGACCGACATGATATGAACATGAGCGCACCGGCCAGAGACAACAGACTGGTTACAACAATCGCTTTCTTTCTATAAAAAAAAAACGTACATTTCAAAATGATTTTCCGGTGTTTTGAATAGCAAAAGGTGAAATTGATATTTTTTTTTTTAATTTATTCAGGAAACAAAAACAGTTGTATACATGGATTACACATAAAAAAATAATAATAATAAAGTTTAGAACAATTGTCACGACCAACAAAATGCTTCCAAATATTTATAATCTATTATCGCTACATTCACACAAGAAAACACACGAGACACACGAGAAAAGAGAAAATTAAACAAAAAATAAATGAACAAAATCACTTAATGTAACTAAAACTAATAAAAATAACAAACGAAAACAGTGTTAGCAACAACAATATATACGCAGAAAATGCGATAATTAAGATGAAAAATATCAAAAAGAGGTTCTTTTTTAAATGGCGTATGTGGAGCGTTGTAGTTTCTGGCGGCATTTTGAAAAATACTCCGTAACCATAATAACTGTACAACGTTGCCTTTTTAATTATTTTCGAATAAAAATAGTTATGAACGTTAAAACTGAAATCACGTCTCTAGATTCGCCGTCACTCATAAAAAAATTAAGTAATAATTAAATTTCACACTGGGGAATTTGTTTCTATGTAGAAATATATGCCATTATTCTTAATATGTTTTCGCTTGTCATACATTAACATATATAATAAAAAATTCAATTATTTCTAATTTAAAAAAAAAACGAAGTATAGGCCAGGGGACAACGGGCGGCTAATTATGCTTTAAAACAAGTATTTCGGAATTGTGAATGATAAAATATTGTGATGTAAGTGATATCATATATACTACTATTTTTCAAAATATTTTTTAACTGTTTTAATCAATGGTACAAACTAACCTTCCCAGGTTATTTGCTAAGTAAGCTCCAAGGATTGATCCAGTACAGCCTCCAACAATAAATATTGAGACAACAGAAGACCAGACTATATTCAATAGGTGGTCATCCAAAACTACATGGTAACGGGTTATGATACTCTGATTGCAGAAATCTTTGATCACCTGAAATTAATAATGTTTGAATTGAGGGCAGATTAGGGCATTCCAATTTTTATTTTTATGCTAGCGTTTGCCCACGACTCTGCGTATGGAGATACATATAACAAGTGTATTTAAGTATGTATATCAGTTGTCTGGTACCCATAGTACAAGCTTTGCTTGGTTTGGGACTAGAAGGCGCTGTGTGGGATGTCCCAGGTATTATAATTAATTTAAAATATTATTTTTGAATTCAAGGATGTCTAACTACGTTATACGCGTAGACTAACACGTTTGTACTGAAACCGCTAAACGGACGCGACATTCCGGAACATTGTGGAGACTTTCTAGGAAAGTCTGGAAAATTAAGGATCACTTTTTGCATATATTTTCACTTTAAGTATTTTTTTTAATTTTACGTGTTTTAATATTATTTCTTAAAGATCAGTAGACCCATGCCCAGCAAAGAAAAATAGAACGATAAAGTTTTTTTTTAATTACTTTAAAAAACTTAATTAAAATGGAATCAGCCATTTTTGGAAAAACATATCTAATGCAGAGCCCCATAGTGGCCTACAACCGTAAAACAAAGCCATGTTGCTTAAAGAATCATTAGGAATATTTAAAAAAAGTTTCATTATAATCTGTCAAATCGACACAAACACACATGCAAAGAATTTTATACAATAGTATAATATGTGACTAATGACTATTATAATTACAGTTATAAAGCTTGGATATGACCTCTATGGAGAAGGATTCAGCAAAACTTCTTCAGATTAGGCTCTATTATTTGCATAGTGTCACAAATTGAGATAAATTATGTAAACGAATGTCGTGATAGCCCAGAGCACAACGAACCTGTCTTAAATTTATAAGGCCCCACAGGGCCATGGTTCGAATCCGGGCGTGTACCAATGAGTTTTTCTGACTTAAGTACACAATATCACTGACACCGTGCTTCGGAGGGCACGTTAAGCAGTCGGTCCCGGACGCTGTCAATAGATGGCGGTCGTTACAGTTCCCAACCCGCAGTGGAGCAGCGTGGTGGACTTAAGCTCCAAGCCCCCCCTCCCTCCTCACCCTGGGGGAGGCCTAAGCCCCTGCAGTGGGGTAAAAATTGGCTGATCATGATGATGTAAACGAACTGGTTTAAATTATGTAAACGAACTGGTTTGCACCAAGTTATTTTGCAATTGCAAATGTCTCATCGTAATCTGTTTGTTTTTTGGGCATAAAGAAAAGGATAACGACAAAAGTATATCGCTTGCGATCATGGTACAGGCTCACGTGCGAGTAGACAAAATTTTTGAGTCAATATTTTAATGTATTTCTATTAATTTTATATTTATTATTTGTTCATTCCCTTATATAATATACTTGGACAAATTATAATTTCACTATAGCTTATCTAATATCAATTTTAAAACATTCACCTCTGCAGGAGTGTTGATCACGCCGATATTAAAACCAACGGGCAGTGAAGAGCCTAAAGTTGTGGCTACACCTGCCAAAACTAAATAAAACGACCATCCCGCTTTATAATGTTGAGAGGGTGTCAACTGTTCATGTTCAGTGCCATTCTGAAAATATATATTAAGTTTTTTAGAAAGAATATTATTTTATTTTTATTTTATTTTATTTGTATGGAAAACCAACAGCACAATTAACTTATTGACAGATCTAATAGCTACAAAAGTATTATACTTGTTTTTTACCATTAGTACTGTTTACTGTTCACTATAAATAGTATCCTAAATACCTACTGTTTTGGACAACTTACTCAAAAATACTAGTGACCCGTCCAAAGCCAAAATCATCCAAACCACAGAATAAATTTCAATGCACTATAGTCGTTGAGTTCTTAAATGTGCCCGGGCAACAGAACAAATCTTTCAACATCAATTTGACATTGCTAATATTAACTAATTAAAAAACTGTCGTGAACTTGGTTCGCTAGTTCGCGAACTTCTGTGACTTGTGTATATGCTCTTATACATAACTTTTTTTTTCTAAATACTTTTTTTTTTCTCCTACTTAAGTATACTATATTTTCAGTAAACAAGTTAGCAACCCTATATACAAGTGTCACACAAAAACCACTGTTTTCATATCAAACATCACATATTTCTCATGCTATCAGAAAATACAATAGTGCATAGTTGTGGACGACGGCATTTGTGTGTTTTTGTTCGCGACAATCGCGACCGATGCCAGAGATTTACGTGAAACATAAATCAAACCAAATTTTTAAAATACCATAACAACATTCAAAATATAAATATATAACTTATACATACATTATCTGACGTTTCTGGTTCCATCTCTGCATTCAAAAAGATACTTTATAATAATACCATTATGGTCTTTCTGAGATAAGCACAGCAGAAACCATCAATTTTCATCAGAAATTAATTTCCTTTAGTAAAAAGTGTTTTATTTATACATAGTACACCCAATCACCACTTGTTCAAGCAAAAATTCAATATGGCTGTTATTGTATCAACAATTGAGGGTATCACTGAACAAAAGAAAAATATCAACCAAAACCAATCACAGAGCCAGCCGTCCAGAACAAAATATGTTAATGCAAGCACACCTAGACCGTGGCCACCGATCGCTGATAATAAACATTAAGGACAACAGATGTGGTAGAAATAATTTTAAATGTATGTATTTACGCTAGCTACTAATTCATACGCCATAGCCATGGAGTTATGACAGTTTACGTATCGCGACTGCTGGAGACAGCACGAAATAAATTTTGTATCAAAATGTGATGACCAATCTCGGTGGGGGTCAAGTATACGTTCAAGTGTGACAAAATTAGACATCTGCCATAAAATTTCATGATTGGGAGTCAAATTTGTGTCTCGTTCGAACTCCCTGAATTTATTTAATGCTTAGTTTTGTCACCCATATGTTTTGAGTGCTACTACTCGACTATTCCATCTCAAAATTTAAAGCTTTCTCTTCATTCATAGCAAATCTTGTTTAGTTTTTTGTCCTATGGATATCTTCGACCAGGATAAATTGTAGTTTATGATACTCTCCGGCCCTTCAACTATATGGCCCCTAGATGTATAGATTACATTAACAATGGCTAAGAATAATAATTTAATAGATTCCTTTTAAGATAAAAATTATAAGCATTAAAGGTTGAACTACCTACTAACAGGTTTGTAGTACTGCCATCTGCCACCTTGAGTACCACTATGACAAAATGTGGTTAAGATAAGAGTTGTAATTAATAAATTGGTATCCTTATTTGATTTCAATTTATATACCTGTTTCTAATGAATTAATACGATATACATTTTTATAACTAAAATTTTCACAATAAATATCTCATATAGGTACACTTGAAATTTTCATTTTGGCTGCTGTAATGACAAATAATAAAAATAAAATAAAGTTAAAAGTGAAAAAGGGTCTTCATGCAAAAAACATGTTTTTTTATTTATATATATATATATTCTACAGTGATATGGAATCCTTCCTGCACAAGTTCGACTCGCACTTGGCCAGTTTTTTTCTCATATTAATCTCATAAATTGCTTGGCAAAACTCCTTGGTTACCTCGGAAGCTAATTGTGTATGATGTATTAGCAACAAATGTTAGAACACAAATAAAATTAAATTAAAATAAAAAGGATACACAGCAATGAGACCGATGGTGAAAACATTGTTAGTCCAAACACGAAAGTCAGCAACTCGAGGGAAAGCAGTGCCACAGAGGCAGCGTAACCAGTCACCAGTCTGTAAACAGCTTTACTTTTATAGCTTACCACGTTAAGACGAGTATCTACCGGCCAAATTCCATACAAACAGCGTTAACGGTTTCACCCATTATATCCTAACCGATCGGCGCAAAAAAATATATAGTATTCAAATCAGCAAAAACTAGGTTTATACATTTTAAATTATTTTAATATTTTAATACATCATAACACCGCATCATAAGAAGAAGAAAACCTTAAATATGCAGGGTTAATATACATTTTTTTTTTTGTATTTTTCACATGTGAAAATTCAATTAGTTTCATGTTGAGCAATGGAAAATTGAATCAAATTCGAAAAAAAACCTAAGTTTTTTGTTATGTTTCATTTTGCGTCAATCGGTTAAGGTTTAATGGGGTTCTACCGTTTACCGCCATTTGAATGGAAATTTGCCAGTACACATTCCTCTAAATACATGCAAAAATATGTAACCATAAAGCTATATTAAAAGAAAAACTAAAATATGATTGTTATGCAAGGGGAAGATTAAGTACAGGTATCTAATCTATTTTGTAAGGAATTGATTATACAGGTGTGATTGTTGTTTCAATTCTGTCAACTTCGCCATCAAAATACATGAAAAACTTGACACGGGTGCAGGCGCTGAGTCCTGTCGATAATTCTATGGAATAGTAGTGAAAATTACACCTGTGGAAGCAATCCTTTATCCTTAAAATGATTATTTAGTGTTAATGATTTATTAAAAATTCTTATAAATTTAATAAACAATAAAACTACAATGGATTTTTTTTATAATAAGAGGTAGGTATATTATTTTTTTACAGTTTCCCAAAGATATTATAACTTTGATTCAAAAAGTTTTGTATTAGTTAATATAGAATTTTATTTATTAACTTAGCTCATAACAAAGTCGAAGCTCTATGAATATACTATCGAAGCTAGACAGCTCATTTTAGTCAAAGAGTTACTGAACAATGTCGAGTAACATTGTTCCTTTTAAACCGGAAAGGAGAATGCTCCAAGTCCATACATTACTATCCCAGGTCTAGCTCGAACAAAATGTACTTTAGATTAATCAGTCATGCTTCGTGTTGTAATTTTAAAAAGTAACAATTATCAAAATCAGTGGTTAACATAGTAATATTGCAGATTTTTTTATTCACATATTATTGTTATTAATTAATTTTATTATTATTAATTCACAATATTAATAATATTACTTAAAATAAGATCTTTCTGCCAAACAATTGTAATTACCTAATAATTACATAGAAATAGAAATGAGTCAAATGCTGTTAATTAAGTACACAACAAATTATAATGAAGGCCTGCGCTTGCAATGCTAGCGATCACAACATAGCGACGAGTCAACATAGTGTCACTACACTTCACTCCGAAATTGAATTAATTAATGAGGGTAAGATGACAAGACTGCCATTTTGCATGCCCATGTGACAGGCCTAGGGATGTCAATCTTTTGATATGAATAGATTTTTCAGATCACAACTCAGTGAACCAATTTCTAATCTTACATTAGTAATGGTTCTGCATGTAAGATAATTATAAACACGTTCTTGAAATATGTCCTAGGCATATGATTTGATGTTTGTTGAAACATATTAGAGGGATTCAGCTTGAAAATTTATATAACATAATTAAGGTATACTTAAATATGCACACAAAATTTTGAAGGTCACAACGTCAACTTTATTATATAATGTTAATTTAATTCATAGCTATGAATGAAGGTGGGTGAAGAGACTGGGTGAAGCCTGCTAGACTATGTTTTTATGATCAGTATTCTTTAAATCATCATCATATAAATATCTATAGTTTTACAAGAACAATGTTACTCAGCATTGTTCAGTATTTCTCCAACTATTTTTTAATTTGAGCATCTTTCTAGTAATTGTTTCTGTGAAATTAATTGTTCAATATTAAAATTCATACAAGAACATTTTTACATCTAAAGTTGTTTATACAAGAATGTTCTATTGTGACATATTAATATCATCTAATGTGATGAGAGCACTAACGATTTTGTAAAACTTAATCCTAATTAAATTAACCATTTTAAAATACTGGCTCAAATTAACCTCCAGAAGTTAGTTAGATCAATAATTCATTAAAACGGGTTAATGTTACATACATATTTACATTTTAAATGTATAAGTTGTGTTAGATCACATAGATGGCTAGGTCATATAAATTTGAAAATCAGAGAAGTACACCAAAATACCAAAATGCTATTTTTTGTATGATAACGTTGAGACACTTGCCTCGGTAGATTCTGACATACTCAATTTGATTGAAACGGTATTTGAGGTGCCCCAAAATTTTCAACAAGTTAGTTTTCCAGGTTGGATTTCCAAAAATCACCTTTTTATTATCTGTTTAAAGGTACGGCTTTCCAAAACTACCACCCTAGACGTGTTAATAATAATTTAGGGGATGGAAGGACGAGGACAGAAAAGCAACTTTCAGAATTTTGTGGAATTCAGAAATGTGAAAAAAATCAAAAACTACATACCCGTCATTACAGACATGAATTTGCTCCTTGTATTGACATAATCAAAGGATCGACTATTGAATGAGGGAATAGACGTCAACAGTAAAATAAATTGAAAACAGTAAATACGTTAAGAATTTCCTTACCTACCTTTAGTAACAATTGAAAATTTGATTTGCATGGCGCATTTGCATTCGATTTTTTATGTTCCTAGTGGATTGGAACAATCAATTGTTGGGACCGTAGTCAGAGTGCCCATATATTCGGTTTTATTGTATATTTTTTTAAACTAAACGAACCTACCTATTGATTGAGAAATGGCGGGAAAGCAACCTACCTTAACCGAATTTCTTTCAAACGTTCTTTTATGTACTAAATCTAAATAGTTGATACTTATTAGAAGAGTGGCTGGCCATTTAGTGTTAGTTTCAAGTGTTTAGAGTTTGAAGGTTATCAAAAATGTCTTAGTAGCAGGTATGTATTAGTCATTTTTAATTCCGCCTTTTTTCATATTTCTAAAAATTCTAAAAGTGGGTTTATTCTTTTCACCTCGCTCCCTTCTTTCTTATTATTAATACCCTTAGGGTGGTAGTTTTGGAAAGCCAACCCTGTTTATATGTCTATTGTTTAGGGTTGGTAATTATAAGAATATGACAAGCTACTCAGAAGCTTTTTGATCCATTCGAAATATGGCCAAGATTGATGGTCCACCATTTCTAAATTGATTTATGATGATAGATTAGGTTAGGTTGGGTCTGTGTATGTCAATGCGAAAAAAGAAGCAGAGCGTACCGGCGAGTGATCCAGAAAATGAACATTGTGAAAGTAAATTACTATTATTTTAAAACGTTCAATTTTATTGTACGCGTCCTCTAACTACAAAAACGAGATAGGTACCTATGTTTAAAGGAAAGTTTGGATCTGTGATGGGCTTTTCAAAATCTCAGCCTATAAATACTAAAGGAGTTTTACTAACCTGTTGTGATATATGTGATAAAGATTGTCGTGGTATGGATTTGGCAAACAACGTTGAACACTCTGTTGGCTCTCCCATAGCAACGTAATGAGTACACAAAGGTGGCCTATTAACGTAAGAAAACGTGCCGGAATCAATATTTCAGCTCCTCTCATGCCTTACAGCTTAAATAAAACATTAACTTTTTTATAAAATAACCGCTCACGCATTTAGTTTAATTACATTAGTATTTAAAACAATTTTAAAATTTTATTTTTAGCCGCATTCAAGCCCTCGAGCCACACAGCACACTTGACTTGACAATCTGTGCACTTTAAACTTCCTGTTTAGTGTTGCCAGAGTGTTCGATGTCATGTCTGATTGATATCGCGTTCACTTCGCGACTGTCCGTCGCGACAGTGAACATTATCACGATTTAATTCTCGTCCCATTCTCGTAAACAGTGTGACACGTCCAACCCGTAATAAGTATTCTTAAGGATTAAGGACAGACCCGACCAGATGCCACGCGCGGTGGTGGCGGCGCAGCTGGTCTGAAGAAGTCTATTCTTAAACGTCTTAAAATATTCCGAAAAACAAATAATTCCGTCCAAAGAATTGAATTCGAAGAAGCGAAGCGTTGGACGCCCCCCAGTCAGGTGGACAGAATACCTGAAGCACCATACCGGGGGTAGTTGGATGCGAAAGGCGGAGGACCGTGTGTGGTGGCGAGCCTTGGGAGAGGCCTATATCCTGCAGTAGAGAGACACGGGCTGATGATGATGATGATGATGAATTGAATTGTAAAAGGTCTGGTATTAGAATTGCATAATACGAATATATGTCATAATTGTTACGAATGGTTGCGATCACGACACATCCTATGTTGATTACTGTTGATTCAACTGTCAAGTTCAATCAGGTCACGTGGTCACATTATTTGACATTACCACAGAACAATACATAACATTATTATCAATTATTATAATTTATTCTCATTATTCTGTGGCTTAAGGAGGCGTAAGGCATCGGCAAAATATTTTTGTTTTTATTTGTAAATTACTGATTTTATTATTTCTCATAAATGAAGCTTTTAAAACCCTGTTGGGTTTCGCACGATGGTGAATTACATTGTATTCTGAGATTACTAATTTTTTGTGTTTGTATTAATGCTCATAATTTTTTACAGACAAGCCAATATTTTCTGTGGACATTCACCCCGCCGGTGTACGATTTGCAACCGGAGGGCAAGGTGGTGACTCCGGCCGAGTCGTCGTATGGAACCTAAATTCTGTACTATCAGAATCTACTGAATTGGACCCATTAATACCGAAAATGTTATGCCAAATGGATAAACATTTAGGTTATAATTCGAATTATTTTACCAAAGATTTCGGTATGGGTGTCCGATCCGACATCATAATTTATAACATTCATAAAAGTATTACTCTATGGTGTCTATTATTTAAAAAGAAAATAAGTGGGTCTGGTAGTAGACTTGGCTCAAAGGAGACTCGGCTCGTAAGAGCAGCGCTCCTTTGCTTTGGATATCCTTTATGACTTTGTTTTGCAAAAAACTGGAGAAGGTGTAACTCAAACCAAATGAAAGTAAGATGGTTGGATATTGGTCTCCCCCTCAGTTAGTTTCTATGACACACAACAACAAATGTTTTTCAAATAAATGTGCAAATTATTGTTATCATTTGAGAATTACCTTTATAGACAATTAAGTATAGCTCGTGTTAAACTTCTAGTTTGTGCTGAAATTGATTGATGATTTTAGTGCAGGTGCAGGGCTTCCGCTCAACTTTGATGGCTATATGACCTACTACTATGCTATTTGCTTTAAATTCAGAGCAAACTAGAAGCTTAGCCCGAGCTGTAGCAGTGATGTCTGATTGGAAACCCATTCCTAAATGTCATATATGTTTCCTTTTTTGGCAATATGAAATTTTATGCCCTATATAATTTTCAACAGCTTGTGTAAACTGTGTACGATGGAGCAATGGAGGCAAATACTTAGCATCAGGTGGAGATGATCGCCTTGTGATGGTCTGGGCTCTGAGTGGGCCTAGTTTCAGTATGGGCAAAAGCAAATTTGAATCCTGGCGATGTATTTCTACATTACGGGGACATGCAGGTTTCTTTCATTTTTCCTCTACATCTTATTTAATTTTAATATAATGTAATTGTTTATGACCGACAAGGTTCTATGATTTGTTTTCATAACTATAATTAGGTACCTACCTAATAGTACTGTGATATAAATTTTTTGATTGACATAACTACAAGTTGTAACTAACCATAGAATTCTTTTATTAATTAAGTTCACATGAACTAATCAAAGTCTATATTTATATACTGGGTGTAAATCAAGAATTTATGATCTATAAAAATTGCATGCCTATGTGTGAGTTCAGTAGTGCACTATTATAATAATTAAATAGTTCTTATTTTTAAGTTTCTTTTTCAAAACTAGGTATAGTTATAGCTGTAAAAACACTTTGTTTGTATCACTATCTAGGAATAAGACTGCGATTCACACACAACGCTGTGGTTTTGGATTTGTTGACCTTTAATAGTAATCATAAACTTACCTATGTTTTATGTTATATTACATGGAAGATACTAAATAAAAAATCACATAGCACAATAACTCAAATAAATTTATTTAATACAGAACACAAGAATTTTCGTAATTTATAGCTATGCAGCTATACACAAATATGTTTCTTAAAATACTCTTTTTTTTGTACTTGTGGGGATGTCTTTTCATTTAATTTTAAAAACTTGTCAACTGTTTTCACATTTCTTCTGATATCGAAGTTTCGGTTTAGATTAAAAGTGGATTAATAGGTATATGTTCTACTATGATAAGGGCTGTTGATAAGGTACACTTTCTTTCCCACTGTGGAACTATTCTCTATCACTGATCTATTGACCAACTTCAAAAATGATGAACATTATCATGTGGTATATCTTCAAGCTCTTTTATTCTCCATAGAGCAAAATCATATATTTTGTATTCTGTAGAACTGCTAATTTGTTCATCATTTATTTATTTATGCAGCGTGATTCAAATTAACAGCATAAAATTATACGTATTATTTTCATTTGCACAAGGATATATATGACTTAACTTACTGATAGACCATCCTATCCATAACCAGGCCACACGGATGAAGGCCTGGAAAACATGGCATTGAGCCACATGTTCTGACGACAGCCAATAAAAATAAGGATTTTTCACTAATATTTATACTTTTAATCCACATATCTTGTAATATTTAAAAATCATAAATTCTTGACTTACGATTGATATAATAGCATAACATATTTTTTTTCACCAGCCCATATATGCCCCACTGCAGGGGCTTAGGCCTCCCTCAATATGAGGGGTATAGTATAATGTAAGGTAACAATTTTCACAACAGTCATTTTGTAATATAGGTGATGTATTAGACCTTGCATGGTCACCATTGGACAAGTGGCTGGCCAGCTGCAGTGTGGATAACACTATCATTATATGGAATGCAGAAAAATTTCCAGAAATGGTATGTGTGCTGAATGGTCACACTGGTCTTGTGAAAGGCGTAGCATGGGATCCGGTAATTAAAAATTTTGTATTATAATTTAAATCCTTTGTTCTGAAGCACCCACATGTAAAGGAAACAATAACATCCTATATCAAAAACACAACTGACACAACACAGCATTCTTCACAGAGATAATGTCCAGAATACATCAATTTACTTAGATTGATCATCTTGCAAAGGAATGCTATGCACCTTGGTATCTTATTTTATCTGGTGGAATAGGAATAATCAAGTATAAAAACTGTGTAACGCATAGAGATAATGTGACTAATAGAGTAGGCAACCTCCATAAAGGCCTGTATGTAGCAGTTAGGCATCGGATGGATATTAGAGAAAAAGAATCGAAAATAGCTGTACCCTATATAAATCAAGGTACTCCTGTTAGGTAGTCTCTGTTTCTTTCTATTGATACTCATGTCTCAAACTCTGGTTTGCCTACTCTATTCTGTTATCTCTATGGTGTAACGACCATGATTGATGACTGTTCTTAACTTGATGCAGAGCGACACAGTCAAGTGCAATTTTAACTCCACAGTGCTTCTACAGTCTAAGAGATCACCACAGTAGATTTTGTATGGAGTTTGCTCTTACTTAACAACAATATAAAAATGTGTGATAACATTTTAGTTAAACTATTTTGAAATAATTACTGTATGCGTATTTTGCTATCCTTCACTTCACTTCACTTCATCAGCCCATTTTTACCCCACTGCAAGGGTCTAGGCTTCCCCCAGGGTGAGGAGGGGGGTTGGAGCTTAAATCCACCACGCTGCTCCACTGCGGGTTAGGAACTGTAACGACCGCCATCTATTGACAGCGTCCGGGACCGACTGCTTAACGTGCTCTCCGAGGCACGGAGTCAGTGATAGTTATGTACTTAAGTCAGAAAAACTCATTGGTACATGCCCGGATTCGAACCATGGCCCTATGGGGCCCTATAAATTTGAGACAGGTTTGTTGCGCTTTGGGCTATCACGACTTTTGCTGTCCACTATGTTTATATTTTTTCTCCTGATATAAAAAATATTTGCTATTTCAGGTTGGAAAGTATTTAGCATCACAATCAGATGACAAATCTCTGAGGGTTTGGAAAACTGCTGATTGGGCTCAGGAGTCAGTTATCACAGAACCGTTTGAAGAGTGTGGTGGTGCGTATCATTTAAATTTTGACATTTTATTTTAATAATTTCAAAATTATTATCAATGTAATATTTACAAAATATGTGCGTTACGAACAATAATTTGGGCAGTCAATATAATTTAATCAAACTTTGTAATTCATAAAATATTATTATTATATTATATATTATAGATTTAATCGACTGTTCGAACATTTTAGAAAAGGTGGAATTTAAAGTTCCAGTTCGGACTCGTCGACAACCGTTTTGTTTTCATGAAGGACTTTCTCGGACAAACTCAGGAAAGCGTGCACCTCTGCACAGAATTAGTCATAATTATAATAATAATTTTGCGCACATCGACTTACACCATCACTCTTTCAATTCCTTCAAAAAAGCTATCAAAAATTCTATATAAATTTTATTAATATTGTTGTTGCTAACACTGTTTTCGTTTGTTATTTTTATTAATTTTAGTTATATTAAGTGATTTTAATTTTTTTTTATTTATTTGTTTTTGTTTAATTTTCTCTTTTCTCTGTTTTCTTGTGTGAATGTAGCAATAATAGATTATAAATATTTGGAAGCATTTTGTTGGTCGTTACAATGTTCTAACTTTATTATTATTTTTTTTATGTGTAATCCATGTATACGACTGTTTTTGTTTCCTGAATAAATTAAAAAAAAAAAAAAAAAAAATTTTTCACCACTTAATTGCCTTATTTAAAATGCAGTTTTTTTTTAAATTTGATTTCCTATAAAAGCTAATGAAAGCGTTAATTTTACACAGAGGATAACTGAAAAAATAGAAGATAGACGAGAGTGAATATTGTCAATTTATGGAGGCAAACATGTTTTTTCTTTGGGAAAAGTGAAAAATTTACACATGAAAATCAATGTGAAAATGCAGTACACCATACTATTTTGTCCACGCAAGCGAATCCGCGGGCGGCTGCTAGTTTCCTATTAACTGATAACCAAATAAGATTACATTATTTTTAAGTTTCACTACTGAATGTAATATTCAATAACTTTATATGTTATAAAAAAACAAATTAATACTACATGAGACTTTTTTTCCTATGTTCTAGGCACGACACATGTGTTACGTCTTTCGTGGTCACCGGACGGCCAGTACGTATTGTCAGCTCATGCTATGAACGGCGGTGGACCCACAGCGCAAGTTGTTGAACGTGATGGTTGGCGATGTGATAAGGACTTTGTTGGACATAGAAAAGCAGTTACTTGTGCTGTATGTTTTTTTATATTAAAAATCTGATTACTGCCTTATATTTAAGTACATTTTATTGTCATACTTCAGAACTATAAACTATGTATCTATACTTTACTGTATACTGTCTGCTGCTACAACATACTTTTTTTGGTATGTTTTTGTAATTTTTTTTTTTTGTATTCTTACCAGCCAACAGTGGTGCATACCAATTTCTTACATTTGACTGGTTAAGTATTAAATAGTAAAACTATACCCCATACCATACCATTAGCCTTTTAATGCCCCACTGCAGGGGCTTAGGCCTCCCCTCGGAACTAGTGAAGTTTGAACCTTAATCCATCATGCTGCTGCAATGCGGGTTTTGGTGGATTTTAACGACTGCCATCTATTAATAGCAACTGGGACCGATGGCTTAACATGCTCCAAGGCACAAAGTCAGTAATAGGTATATAAGATAGAAAAAACTCATTGTTACATGCCCTGGGATTTGAACCGTGGCCTTCTAAACAAGAAGCGGGCTCGTTACCATTCGGCCATCATGACATCAATAAAGCTGTTACTGTATTATTTATTTACTAATTTCAGAGGTTTAACAGCAGTATATTCGTAAAAGAAGGTAAAAAGTGCTGCTGTGCTGCAGTAGGATCACGTGATCGGGCGCTCTCGATATGGCTGACTTCACTCAAGCGCCCTCTGGTGGTCGTGCATGACTTATTCTCAGATAGCGTTTTAGACCTATCATGGAGTTCTGATGGTGATTGCTATTTTTATTATAGTATATTTGTCTTAAATTCCCTGTTTATATTTAGTAAATGAACAATTTTTGAATAATTTTGAGTAATAATTATGCAGTTAAACAATTCTAAACTAATCTCTAACTGGACTTTTAATCCCTTAAAGTTGTCGAGATTTCAAAATAGAATATCCGCAATCTAATGAATATAATATAATTTTAAACAATATTAATAAAAAAAATATTCAGTATTAGTATTCCATGACTGACATGAATTAAGTATATTTATATTTTATAAATTCCTCACATGTTTTTCTAGGGCTCAACTTATTGGCATGCAGTTCAGATGGTACTGTCGCCTGCATACAGTTTACTAACAAAGAAATTGGCACCCCACTGACTTTAGATGAAAAGGTGAGAATAAATTATAATTGCAGTTCTTGCCATATAAATGGGCTCTGAAGTTAGTCACAAAAATGTCGCAGTGACATTATTTCATAGAAATAGTGTTGCAGGAAGTATGGCGCAATCGCGTAATCAGGTATGGGGATCGCACTTCAAAGCCGCAAATATATATGGCAAGTATTACACAATTGGTGTCTATAAAGATCTTTTAAAAAACCATTATCACTACGTATTATAAAACAAAGTCCCCTGTTACGTCTCTTTATCTGTGTATCTGAACGCGTAGACTAAAAAACTACCATACGGTTTTCACCAGTGGATAGAGTAATCCAAAAGAAAAGTTTATGTATATTATTTATTAATGTTTTGTGTAAATTGGTTGAAATATGACTATAATTGTTGAAGATGTTGGAAAAAGTCAAGCCACCTGTGAGCTTCCATAAAACGCTGCCTAATTCCTTTGAGATATAACAAACCAGTTTATGGAGGAATTGTTCCTCTTTTATAGGTTTTTAAAAAAGTCCGTGGCGGCATATGTCTATCTTTTATCAATAGCTTACTATATCCATTTTAATGTTAAAATAAGGGTCACCTATAATGTGATTGAAAAGCTATTTAGACGGATACGAACTTGGTAGCATACTGGCGGTCGGTAGACATACTATGCGCTATGGTATGTGTACATAGTAAACTGACTTACTTGGGCTGCATTGGTAATTACTTCGCGATACTACGTCCGGATGTTCCTATGTTCATGTCTGTCTGTTACTCTTTCAAGCTTTATAGACTCGAAAAATTAGATTGTTTTGAATGGAAAATTGAGATTCGAGACAGTTCGAGATAAGGAACTTGAGGTGTCAAGATTAAATTTTCAGATGTTTATTTCTGCGTTTATTTGGCGGTATATAGGGGAGCAGGACGAGTCTAAAAACGTTCATGTTTTCGTCGTCAGACACTCTTGCGTCCACCGATTGCGTTGGCCAGTTGACATGCGCATCGGCAATTTACATTGCACGTTTAATCCCTACCACTGTCGCTCAGACCCCAAGTTCGGTGTCTGTATATAAGTAAACTATGAAACGCCCTGTGCAATTTCAACTTGATTCCTGACAGAACACTTACTAAAAATATGCCATCATTTATGACTTATTGAAGTGCTATCATAATAGTAGTTAAACACTGTTTGATAATTTATTTTACATGTGAAGTTCTTATTTGTATTTTTTTTTCTTAAAATGTAAATTGTTCTGTGGCTTAAGACTGAGAAATCATACTATAGGCTGTTGGTTGCCCAAGCCAACATGCTGGCCCGTGGGTTTGCACGACGTACTAAGGTAGTAAAAATAACACTGTTTAAACCCTACTGCCAGTTTTCCAACACGTGGGCTTTGAGTGCGGTACGGTCAGGGGACATACAGCGACCTCCGGGTGCAGTATAATAACGCGTTCAGGGTGCTGTTGGGGCTGCCGTAGAGTCGAGTGCGTCAGGAATATTTGCGAGGGAGCATACTGAGGGTTTACGGCTATAATGCGCAAGCGGTGTGCCTCCTTACACGCTTCTGTTGCGGCACCGGCAGCATCCTGGATGTGTTTGCGGCACGGTGGGACTCCCCGATGTTAGCGAGGTAGATGCGGATTGACACACTAATAAGTCGAAAAGTTGTCTCCATTTTATATTATTTATTTTATTATTATTATAATGTAATTTTTTTATTTTGTTTTGTTATCTTAGTGGGTTTTTTTTGTTTTTCTGTGTTTAATTTTATTTGTTTATGTATTAACATTAGTGTTAAGAATATTGGTACTAAACAAATATGGACCCTAAGTGTGAAATAAGTGCTTATTATTATTAATTCACTTACAGAATGCATTTTACGAAAAAATATATGGCAAATGCCTGGCGAACGAATCCGGTAACGATCTGAACAACTCCAACTTACTGGTCGAATGTACTGAAATACTGCTGGCACGAGAAAAACAGGAGGCCGAAACTAAACGCGACAGGGAAATCTCCACCAAAGAGGATATCACGCCCAAATCTGATAGGTCACAGGTAAAATTTTTCCTATGTTTTGATGTTATTCCTAAGTAACAATTCTAGAATAGAAACCGATGGGTCGAAATTAGATTTTATGTGTAGGTAAAACCAAAACCTAATATTAGGGTAAAGTATACAATGATTTTATTAAGAAACTGATCTTATTTAGTTTTATATTGTTATATTATAGTTAGCGTTATTTTATACTAGTATATTCGAATTACAATAAAATGATATGTCTAAAAATAGCGTCTTTATTGTATTGTATATAATAAATTGTTTTACTTTCAATCAATAAATATTACTTATAGTATGTTGTGAGGTGATATGGAACTCTCAGTGCGTAAATCCGAGTCGCACACGGCCGGTTTTTTTTAAATGCTTGATGAAATATTTAAAACGCTTACCTGTAAAAATTGTAATTTGTTGTTATAAACTTATACACATATACACGATTATCGATTGACATCGCCAAGACATAAATGACTAACTCATTCCTAACAAAGCAAATAAGAGTCGATGATCATATAAATGCAGAATGAAAGGAAATTAAAATCGAGAGAAAAATAGGGAAAAGCATTAATTAAAGATTTTTTTTTTCGTAATAACACAGTTCCGTTTAAACATTCCAGTCGAAACCGATTTCGACACCGTCGCCGAACTTGGTGTCCGTTGGGCCGACGCCCGTGCGACCTATGGACAGGCAAATCGAAACGCGCACGTCCGACGGCAAGCGGCGGATAACTCCCGTTTTCATACCGCTCACGCAAACCGCCGACGGCAAGTATGTAACTCGTTTGTTATTTACTCATGTGTACTTAGCTGTGCTGTTAGCTATGGCTTCCTGTCACAGAATTATACGAGCATGCTATACATATACTGTGACTGATAGATTTAGCTGCTTTAAGGTCACTACTTGACACATCTGGTAAAAAGTAGCGTAGAAATACAATATTTTTGGTGATTATCAAAAATTCGTCGTTATGTTGGCCCTGTAAATAAAAAACTATTATTGTGACGAAAAAAATTTTAAAAACAATTCTTGTACCGAATTTTCGAACAACCTTTATTGTTGGAGAGGATAAAAAATAATTTTATAAAAATCAAAAAAGCTTTTCTCTAAAACCTACAGAAACGGAATTATATGGTATAAACTGTTTTAGGCGTTATTGCTTTTTTTTTAACACGTAACACCGATCGTCAAATGCCAAAACAGCATATAGAAAACCGACCATCTTGCAGTGCTTTTTTTATGAACTAATAACTGTATATTATTAAAATTGTTTTCAGTGAATCTCTGGGCTCTAGCGGGGTTCCAGAAGGGTGCTTCAGTACATCATCGCAGAGCAAGTCCCGTATAAAAGTAGAACGACGTGATGACATCATTGTCCGACCGAACGTCAGCGAGCCCCGAGTGGAACAACGTTCACAGGACAAGTGAGGCTAAAAACTGGACTATAAGATCTAGCATTAAGAGCGACTCTCCTGCCCTCACTGCGGGGAAAATAGTGGGTACCGGCCGACGACTCAAACAGAGCGTCCTTTATGGTTCATTAGTGATAGATATTCAAGATGTAGATAAAATCTGGGAGTTGAAAAAAGTACCGCGAATATTGATGATAGCAAATTTAAAACTTTACTTTATTTTCAAAATAAGTAAAACTGCATTTAATGGTTTTTGAAAAATTACCTGCTTGAGCCGGAAATCGAACATGCACATATGACCCTACCAATGGGCATTGCCCGATTTTTTAATACGTGATTTTTAATATTTTTAAAATATAGGCCACTTTAAGAAACTAATTTGAATATTTTAATTTTTGAACATGTACTTTAGGGTTAATATTATTTTTTTTAATTTATCGGAATTCACGTCATTGGGGGATTTACAGCAACAAATGTAGCCTTGTTTTTTTAAAATAAATTTTAATACATACATCAATTACTGTTAGTGTCACGCATTTGTCACAAGATGTCACAATAGTACTCTGGTAGTGTCACTCTAAATTTTAGTTTTAAATTTCATAAATCTCATATTGGCTGGGTGTAACATCAGCCAAACGTGACCTCACGAAGGTTACCTGAAGATTATTACTACTTTTCCCAATGTCTTCAAAATAAGTAATTTCAAAAACAAAACTGATAAATTATAATTCAGTAAGGCTATTCCTCGAAACGGTTTTTCGTTTGTAAATAATTTTTAAAAATGGCCAATACCCATTGATAGGGTCAATCATAAATATCAATTTATTTTAAATAATATAAATAAAACAAACAAGTTTTTCAAATGGGGGGTATCTATAAACCATGCTACTACAAGACATGTAGGTCTGATTTGGTAACGTCACAGAGATCTGATATTTAACGGAAAAAAGTCCTTAATTGTATACATATACCGGCGTTTTTCATGAATAAAATCGAAAAAAATCGTAAAACAAACCTTGAACACATTTCATTCATTAAATAATTGCTGTGATCTTTACAATACATGGCAGAGCGTTTTGTGCAGCTCTAAATTTAAAAAACCAAAACGTCGCAATGGCATTTCATAGAAGCGTTGCGGTCGTTAGTATGGTGTGGTATGGTGCACATTGTGCGATCCGGCATGCGCATGGTCTATGGTTAGAATAGGAAGGTCGGCGTTGCAATGGTCAATCTATAATATAGTAAAAAAAACCGGCCAAGTGTGAGTCGGACTCGCACACGAAGAGTTCCGTACCACCGTACGATATGAAAAAAATACGTAGCTTCTATGGGAATCCCCTTTAATTTTTAACTTTATTTTATTTTTATTATTATTGTTATACAGGCCATAATACACATTCTATAAATATTTCAAGTCTACCTATCACGGTTCAGATAATACAGCCCTGTAACAGACGGACGGACGGACAGACAGACAGCAAAGCCTTAATGATCGGGTGCCCGTGGTACTCTTTAGGTACTGAACCCTAAAAACTGATCAACTTCGAGTCAGATATCGCGCGATAAACGATCCGTGCCAATCTCTATTAAATTCTCGTTTTTCTTTTCATTTTTATAATAAAATTCCAGTAGTCTTAATAAATGACCTTCTGTCACCACAAAGGTGACATTACCAGAGTGTGAGGACTGCCTGGATTCCATTGGAATGAGTGGCATCCATTTTTAAAGTAGTTGTTCCATATTTTTCTCTCGCATACTATGACTTAAAGTTCTCTCAAGTTCTTTTTTCTACTGTAGTATAAAATTTCGATATGTTTTTAATCCGTATGACTTGTAATTTAATATAAACTAAGGTATTATGTAAAAATCACATCAAAATGAGTTAAGTGTTTGATTATGAAAGAAGACAAAGTACTTTTACTACCCAATTAGGAATTGAAGCAATGAAACATGCAGTCCCTGATATCTTTGTGAATCGTTTGTCTTTGTTCAGAGGCAGCTTAAACGTGAAATACCACGATTATGCCATTTCTGTCAAACCTTAACCAGTTTAAATGCTTTTTTTATAATTATTATAATTAAACTTAGAAGTCTATGTTTACCTAATTGGACGTTGTTACGCAAAAATGATCCAATCCTCAAAATTAGCTTAATGAGAAATCGGCGCCTAAAGTAAAATGAATGATAAAAAAATAACTGTAATTCAAACAAAAACAAACTTTAATGCAACTGAACAAATACATAAAAAACATTTTATTTTTATAAAGTTATTGAAAATGAAACATCTAAATCAACAGATTTTCAAAAAAATATTGGATTGGATCATTTTCGCAAATTTACTATGTTACATAAAATAAAACGCAATAGTGTTTCATTCCTTTTTATTTAAACAAAAAATCACTTTTTACTACTCTCAGAACATAGTTACTACAATGGTATGCCTAAAATTAAATGTAATGATTCACTATTGGAAAAATTAATCATTTTTAGGTTCAGAGTTCTCTTCCATGATTACAAGATCAAGCTCATCATCCTGTTCAATAATGAAATCTGGAATAGCCCCAAAACCTTCAAGATAAATATATTTGTATTATACTATTTTTCTTAGTCCGAATAAGCAAAAGCGATCCAGTCCGTTTGGATCAAATATGCTAATTCCTTTGTTATGAAGTTCATTCATGACCTAAATAAGCAAAAATGTTCCAAGCAGCTTGAATCATGATTACATTAAAATATAACTATGGCGAATTGAAATTGTAAATATTGTAATAATGATCCTAACATCTTGGATTAGTTTTGCGTTTTGTGTTACTGCCAAATATGAAATGTGGGTTGGATAGAAGTATATAAAACCGTCATTTTTTGTATGAAAACCAGATGGAACATTTTTGCATAATAAAATATAATGCTTTCTGATTAGTTTGGATGAATTATCTCAGTTTATGAGCGCTTGTGGGTTGGATCATTTTTGCGTAACAATGTCCAATTATTATACAAATAACCCTCAAATATCTATTGAAATCTCCGAATCCACAGCTGTTTAGACCCACGGCTACGCAAGCGTACGGCGACAACGCTGCCGGGGCCGCGCACGGAGGAGGTATCGGGCAAACGGAGAGCCGCTACCTCACCCCCGCCGCCTTTGCCCGCCGCTCCCCTGCCCGCTCCCGCTCTCGGTACCGCCGGCCCCATAGTACGGACTACGGGATCGCATAGAGTACAGGTACGTTCAAGAAATTAATAGTCGAAATTTCCATGGTTGATATTTTAATTCTCATGTGCTTATTTAGTATATTATGACTCAAAATCAGAATTTTAAATGCATTATTTTTGAAAAGGATGTATAACTGGCACTATATATGTCAGTATCGACACAATATGTTTCTTTAAACAATATCCAAACCGCAAATTTGCTAGTTCCTTTTGGTAAACTTAGATTATATTATGTCTGGATGGATCCTCGCAATACAATGTCAACAAAAATGACAGTACAACTTTTACATACTTGTGTGTGTGACTCAAAAGACGACCACATACACTCACCACGCCATACTAACCATGTACAAATCGTCTCTATGTGCGTGGATTATAACCGATCACTTGGTTGATATTTTTATCTATATTTTTTGAAGCTGACTCTGTATCCAGACGTTATATAATCAAAGTTTGGTTTTAACTTTGGATATTCTTTGGTTCATCAGGTTGTGAACAATGCCTGCAACACAGCATATGGTGCGCTCACGCGGTTGCAACTGCTGCCCAGCAACTCACCCTCCAACGACCCGCTTTGGGAAACATACTTAGGTCAGTGTCGTCAGGTTCGATTCCTGGCTAAAGTAAACTATATAAAACTATAATATAGGGTAGTTGACTATTTTTAATTTTTTTTTTTAATATGAAAGTTTCCTTAAATATACTACACTAGTGAAATAATAAAAAAAAATTATTAGTAAACAAGTTATGAATGTTTAAAATGTTCTGTTAGACAGAGAGAGCAATACCGCAAGGTGTACTTACACGTAAGATCAGGCCATTTAAAATTATATTAAATTTCGTTTTGCAAGAAAGAGACAGATAAACTTTTTATAGCTTCTAAGTTCCATATTCTTCAACTGAATATAATTTTTGTTATATAAAGTCAATTTTTATATTTTCTTGATACATATAACTTTTTCAGTATTAGTCAAACACCTTATTATCTGTCATATAACGTGGAGAGAAATTAATCATTTATTATAATGTATTTCGACAGGTTCAAACGTCAATTGCATAGCATGCGACGCTCGATGGTTATGCGTGGCTTGCGAAGATGGGTCATTACATGCTTGGAGAGTGACTAAAGCGAACGCGTCAAGGGCTTTACCCCCATTAGCGCTTCAATCACGAGCGGCCCGTCTTACTTTGGCGACAGACAGTTTAGCGGCTATCACTACAGCGGCTGAATTGATCGCCTGGGACCTCGCCACCGCTGAATGTATATTAGGGCCGATATCTTTCAGAAATCTACTGGCGCATGGTGGTATGTTGATTTTGAATTATTTTCATGTAATGTAAGTTTTAACATTTAGCAAAAGGTTTTTTTGGTCGTTTAATTATAGATTCCACGAAATAAAGGGATCGTTCGAAATCGAAAGTTGGCTAGGTGCGGGGATGTATTTGGTGTCAAAAGGCGCGTATAGATGAGTATCGATTCTCATCTACTACATCTACTATCGTATATATGTCGAAAGATTTGTTGATATCGGACAAATAGGTTTTTCGAAAATTCGATAAATATCCATAATTTGGGTGATAATATCTGACTTTTTTTTACTTTCGACTCGATATTTCAGAACTGGGAGTAGATAAGAACAAAAATAAAAAATGGTTTACTACCTGCTTGAATTCCCAGTTGCACTTTGAATGTACCCGATAGTTGCGGGAAGCGCGAAATCTGTAAATTTTTTGCTGTTGTGGACTCATATTGGTATAAATGATAACATATCAAACACCAAATTTAAAAAAAAACTGTTTCCTTCTGTCACTGATCGACAAAGTGCGTGTCGGAGATTCTCTATTTAATCCTGTTTCGCTAGGTATATTTAGTTTAATTGACATACCAGCGCCAACAGCGATGAGTAAAGCGAGGCGTTAAGTCTTTGGACTGGTGAATTGGTACATATTTTGAACCATATTTTCGGTATTTTACGGTATGTTAGAAAAAGTGGTGCTACCGAATTCTTGAAATGATGCACTCCTTGATAGACAGTAAACATCACAGACCGACTGGAGCCAACTTTATAGCTAAATCTAAGCAGATTCGCAATCAACCACTCTAAAAAAAAACACTGCAAGAAACTTAGAGTGACTTGTTTTTTTTTATTAGTGACGGCGCTACATACGTGGATTAGAGTAATTTGAAACTACATTTGTGTATTACTATTTGAACTGTATATTATTCTAAATTGTAAAAAGCTTTAGATATAAGTTGTCGTTTTACATAATGTATTAATTTGTTGGCAAATCTACGATAATGTTTGGAAGTTTCTTATAAAAACATGCACAATTATCTTTGAATGAACTACTTATTTTATGGAGCCTAGTAGTGGGTACTGCAAGTTTTTCAATTAACATTGTGTATCACAATTCTTTTTAAATTTAGTGTTATTTTATGAACTATAATATTATCTAGCAGTTCGCGGCGGTGGTTTCTAAACGGCGTAAATGTGGTATAGACTTGAAAGTAGTTTTAAAAATATATCTGGCCAGTGTTAAGTCTCTTTGTCTATGGTTTTCTTTATAATTTCAGTTTTTATAGTATATTTTAACAATTTAATATGTTAACAATAGTTAAAAATAATTAATTATAAAATTTGAAAGTTATATTAAATATTTTTAATTTTAATTAATTACAGTCACTGTAACGCACTTGTCCCTTTTGGAGGATGTTAAACCAATGATCTCATTAAGCAACGGCAAGAGCTACATCTACTGTAAGAAACTTTGTGCCTGGTAAGTTCTTTACGAGTTTACAGGCCCGTCAGACATATCTGATTCACGAAACGCAACACTTTGTATTGAGACGTCAAATGTGAGCTAAACATGGTCATACAATTTATATGGTAGTTTTTTAGACAACTTACTCTTTGTATGTTCAGATTTCTAACTATAATGTGAATTCGTATTTTTCTGCAATTAGATAATGGCAACTCTCTATTCGCTCTACAGTCATCATCCACAAAATAATAATTAGAAATTCGCAATTTCAGGTTTCTTTTGTATAGAGAATGTCATTTTATAATTCTATAATAAACTAGTTGACTATTTTTTTTAAATTATTTTATATGATGGAGTTTTCTAAATATATCATACCAGTGAAAGAATTTTAAAAAATAAATCAGTAATAAAGTTGTGAATGTTTAAAATATCCTGTTAGACAGAGAGGGTAATACCGCTCGGCGTACAGCTCCAATCAAACTTTATAACGGATGTGAACATAGCACAAATCGCGTCGCAGTAACCAGTTTTACGTGTATCAGGACGCAGTGAAGCGAGGGGTATATAACTGTACCTGCGCAAGTACGCTTATAGCGTTGTATTATACTGCGTCAAGCCATTTAAAATAATGTTAAATATCGTTTTGCAAGAAAGAGACAGAGATAAAAGTTTAATAGCTTATAATATCCATATTCTTCGATGGATTTTATAAATTTTGTTATTGTATAAATGTCTATTCTTATATTTTCTGGATATATATATAATATATTTAACTGTAGTCAAATTCTACAAGAGCAGCGCTGCCAGCTCTGTCATTAGTGCTCAAATCCAAAATGTCCAATCTTAATAGCAACATAACCATCTATGTTCGTTGGGTCAGTACCTTTAATTGTTGTTATTCCATACAGGGTGGTGTGGTGCGACGCAGGCGATCCCTTGTGGCGTGCAAGTCGAGCTTCGATGCCGCCGAGGGCGCCACCTACTGCCTTCGGTCCACACGTACGCTCTGGCCCTTTACACTCTTTGTCTACGGCGCATTCCACATTAACGAGAGGGTATGTTGAAAATCAGCCATAAATATTTACTTATTGAAAACATTCAAAACTTGGGCCGGATTAATTTTCTAGTTGTAGTTGTATCTGTCAAATATGTAAAATCAATACCTATCAAAATATTGATTATGGTCTTAACACTCTCGTCTGTGACCGCTGCGTCTCCCCAGATCTAGTTATCGTGACGTATTTTATTAGACTGTGGATGTCACGGCACGTTTAATAACAGCACAACGTAAAACATATTTTTGGCACAGATATGTAATTTCTTTATATTATTTTATTATGTTTAGGAAGCTTACAGCTTAATTTACAAAATGTAACTATATTCTAGGTTAAGACGTGCCGATTATAAGCTACCACAGATATGAGAAAAACAATTAAAATATTCTAAACAGAACTTAGTTATAAATGTTGTATAACACTTGTAATAAACGAAGGCTCTTTGCTAATAAAGGCTTTAACACCTTAACTACTACTGCAAAGTAGGTAGAAACGATGATCACGGTGCAATCTATTGATTACCTTCAGTGCCCTAGGCATGAAACTGTTGTTTCTAAATTTATTTATTCCCAATGAACGACACAGCGCATTACATTAATAGATAGTTTCATCATCATCATCATCACTGACGCCGTGCTTCGGAGGGCACGTTAAGCAGTCGGTCCCGGACGCTGTCAATAGATGGCAGTCGTTACAGTTCCCAACCCGCAGTGGAGCAGCGTGGTGGACTTAAGCTCCAAGCCCCCCTCCTCACCCTGGGGGAGGCCTAAGCCCCTGCAGTGGGGTAAAAATGGGCTGATGATGATGATGAATGGGTTCATATTATTGTCCTGTTACATATTTTCGTAGTATTGCCGAAAGGGGCATGAAGCAGTTTTTTGTATCTTAAATTGCAATCGAGTATCTTCCCAAACAGGACAATTGTTTAACAATATGTATAAATTATATTTCAAGTACCCAAGTTTCTGGCGCGACTCGCAGCTGGCTGGAGAGGCAGGCGGCTACGTGTTTGCATCTACGAATGGCTAAAGATTACCGGTATTGGCGGCTCGCGCATGTTACACATCTAATAGATCACGGTAACGACCTATACTAGACTATTATAATATAATACACTTAATCTTACTACAAAATTAGTCATAAATTGGTTCAGTATGACCCACATAACCATTGTCAATACACACATACATTCTAAGCAAACAAATAGAGGACGTGATAGCCCGAGCGCAGCGAACCTGTTTCAAATTTATAAGGCCGTGGTTTGAATCCGGGCGAGTACCATGAGTTTTTCTGACTTAAGTACATAACTACCACTGACTCCGTGCCTTGAAGAGCACATTAAGTAGTCGGTCCTGGTTGCTGTCAATAGATGGCAGTCGTTACAATCCGTCAACTTTAGTATTTGTAGTTATAGTGCCCATAGTAATACCTTTTGGGTATGGAACCCTAAAAAACATACTTATATGTGCAAATAGCAATTACGTACTAAATCTCTAATGGTTAAAACGTCTACAGCTAAACTAAACTTTCTTTGTTATTGTTTTTTTACTTTATAGAAATTAGTTGGTGTTAGGTATCAAATACTAAAAAAATAGGTACTAAAACATTGTACTGCTCAAAATTCTAAATTCTGTTTTGGTCCACTCATTCTAATACTCATGTGTCCTCTCATTATCATTTGATTGACAAGTGTAATGTTTTATGTTGGTATCATAACTATAATAATAATACCTGAGACATCCCACACAGCGCCATCTAGTCCTAAAGTAAGCAAGTATTATGCTGTATTATGGGTACTAGACAAATGATATACATACTCAAATATTCTTTATAATGTATATACATATAGATATTTTAACACCCAAACACGGAAAAAATAGACATGTTCATGTATATGCACATAAATATTTGTCCTAGGCGGGAATCGGACCCACGAGCTTTGGTTCTGCAGTTAAGGTCTCTAACCACTCGACCAATCGGTTAATCAAGAACATACATAATATGCATAATAAATGAAATTTAAAACATTTTTTGCTATCAGGCACAGAAGAACAGCTCCGAATCATACTTGACGAGCTTTTGGGGCCCAGCCATTGCACTTCGGTACCGAAAAAATGGCAAATGGAAATTTTGGTGAGTGTTAAAGATACAAACATGTATTTCACACGGGTGGTATAGTTTTTTTTTTTGGGGGGGGGGGGGGGGGGGAGGAAATTTTCCATCTTTAATTACTAGCTTTCCGCCCGCGGCTCCGCTCGCGTGGACTACATAGTTGTCCGGGAGCCCTTTTCCCGAGGTAAAAAGTGACTTTTGTCATTCTTCAGCATATAAACTATATCTATGCAAAAAGTTATAGCGTTCCCGGTACAACTGTGTGGTCCACACAAGCGGAGCAGCTGGCGAAAAGCTAGTTTGAAAATAAAATATAGCCCATGTTAATCGTTGATAATGTAGCTTTATATAGGTGAAAGATTTTTTCTAATTAGTTAAATAGTTTTTGAGTTTATCCGTAACATACAAACAAAAAGTAAATACTGTAAAATAAAAACTTTCAGGGCATAAAAAAACACGAAATGTTGGAAGAGATACTCGCATTGCTAGTAAAGCAGTTGCGCTGGCAAAGACTGTACATAGAATATTCAGACCAATTGGCGACAGTAAAGACAAGTGGCATGGCATCGGGAGCGGGAGTCGTCAACGGATATTGACATACAAGACTGAAAACTACTATCTTCCTGTGGACGAGAAACTAAATACTGCCAACTTAGAGTTAATTAATTAATAATTAACAAGTCAGGGTTGCCACTGTCCATTGATTTATTAAGAGAAAGTAAGCAGGGATGAAAGGATTCAGTGGTAGTCATCTAAATAACTTGCCACCAATTGAAAGTGTAAACAAAAATTATACTTAATAATAATATCTGGGACATACCACACAGCGCCATCTAGTCCCAAAGTTAGCAAGTATTATGCTTGTATTATACTAAACAACTGATATATAAATATACTTAAATATTATTTTTTTTAAATAATATATACAGATACAGATACTTTTAAAGACCTGTTCATGCACAAAAAAATTTGTCCCGGACGGGGATCTAACCCGCGACTCTCGGCTCTGCGAATAAGGTTTCTAACCACTCGGCCAACCGGTCAGTCTTAAATTATATATACAGAACAAATAAACTCAAATCACATGTAATGTTGATTAGTGCCAGACTTATTGTTATTTTTGAACTTAATAGAATATTAATACATTGACTGTGAAATGTTGTACATAATTGTTATCCTTGATAATAGTGGCAATCCGATTTAGAATAAGCACATGAGCAATGGACTTGTATGTAGAAGACAGTAGGTAAATAAGGAATATTAAAGGTTGTCCAGTCAGTATTGTCATAATGGTAACATGACATCTTGTAAATCCGTCAGGATCTCCGTAACGAGTTGGCGTTCGCTTCTGTCTGCGCATGGCGCATTTCAAATAGCTGTTTCGCTGATGGTAATTGAATTTAAAAGGAATAAGGTTCTAGAACGACATCTTTAAAAAAAAATTGTATTTACGTTGCCAGATATTTATGAAAATTCATCTGACCTTGAAATTGTCCCTATGACGTCATCGGGGCCGTTAAGCTTATAGCGCTGATTTCCACAGTAAAAAACCAAAGCTAAAAGTAAATAAAAAATATTGAGGTAAGGTCACTATGTCAATAGAAATTTTAATCCTCATGGATCAATAAAAATATTATGAGTTTATTTAGTCTAAGATAATGCAATTAGTAAACATCTGTCCATATGACGTCACAGGAATATTTTTGTAAAAAAAAGTACTATGAAAATTACAGACTTGTTTTTATTTTAAAAGGAAGGTATAGATTGATGTACATTTTCGTAAGAAAATATGTAAATTATGTGTTAAAAGTTTTGTTCCAAGCCCATTAAAATACATAGAGTGGTGGTCATATAATTAAGGGCGATTTGTGGTTCCAGAATTTTTTGATTCAAATGTTGTTAAAATTCATATGTTGTTTTGTATTCCCTCTTATAAGTAATTAGTTGCGGTATGAAACAGTTACATGGATAAAGGAAACGGAATAAGCGCGTCTTCTGATTTTAGTTTTTTTATAGAAAATGTGTTATATTTATTAAGGGGTAACCAATTAGTGAACTTTTTATGATAAATTTTTTTACATAAATCGTGCCATGGATCATTCGGTTACATTGCTATGGGCGAACGTGGATCATTTCTATGTAGCGCGCACCGAGTGACGTCCCGATCGGGTTTGATATGTCATATCTCCGGTAATGATTGGTATTTATCCAAAATTCAAAAAGTGTAATAATCAGTTTTTTATACTCCAGCGTGTTACTTAGTGTGTTTTACATAATTTTGTTGATGACGACGCGCTCATTACGACGGACATAATTATCGCTAATTATTAGTTTTTTACAAATTTTTATTTCAGTGGCAACAAATTCAAATCAAGCTGGAGAAATAATTAGGAACGATAGATAAACTGTTCGAGAATTGTTTTTAATGAAACTTGGATTAATTAAATTTTATTAGTGTGGAAACTTGCACATTAAAAGAGGCAAATATATACATTTTATACTAAGATAGCTAATAACATGTCCCCGGCTTTTAATTACTGCCTTACAGAGGCATTGACTCTAAATTATTAGCATTTTGAAAGTGAGATTGAGTTCCATTCTTCTAAGAAAACGTCATACAGGTCTCTTCAATGCGACACTGTCGATTTGATACATTTCTCTTGACTTCGCACCAAAGGTGTCCAATCGGGTTTAGATCTGGGTTGTTAGGTGGCCAATCTAAGACAGAAACTGCTTGTGGTATGAGGAATTTCTAAAGACGGTGCGTGTAGTTAGCAGCGTAGTTTAGATCGTTCTCGTACTGGAATGTCCAAATAACTGGAAGCACGTCTTCAGCATAGCGTAGCATTGTTTCTTCCGGTATATTTTTGTATTAGAATTAATCCATGGTTCCTTATATAACCCTACAAGTCCAACTCTATGACCAGGAAAGCAGCCCCAATTTTTCATGTTTCCCCCGCTATTCTTTAATTTATTTATTTATATTATGGAGAACTGACATTCATACACAAAATTAAAATAGCAATGAAATGATTCATAGTCAACTATTTACAGATTCCCACTGATAAAAATAATTTAAAAATGAATAAGCCTTCTCCTTTCTTCCTTCAACCCTTTCCCACTCCCATCCCCATCCCTTCATAACATACAAATATATGGTTATCAGTTACTGTCACTTTTGTGTACTGGAATCGAATGCTTTATTCCGAAGACGGCGTCGTATGCATCTATGTCCATCGGAACACACTGTTTATTTTTGTGTCGTCAGAAAGACGAACATTTTTTCACTATTGACTATCGAATTTTTATAACTTCTTGCAAATGCGAGAAAGGCTTGCCGATGGCGCTGTTTCAACATGGGTACCTTGTTCCTTGTCATCCTCCCATACGAATTCTCTTCTACCAAACGCCTTCAAATAGCGCGTGCCGAGATAGCTCGACGGTTGTTTTGGCCAACATATTATTTTCCTGTGTTGTTAGATTCTTTAAAATAATTTTCTATTGCCAAACGAATTGTCTCCGTGTGAATATGTGCCGAATATTTGAAGTCGTTTGATATGTGTTAAAATGTTTCATAGCATCGAGAACCATTCTTTTGACGCATTGTAAATGATCAGCTATCTTTTTATACAACCAATTCTTTTCACAAGTTTTATTATCACACCCCGTGTAAATTTATCTCAAGTTTTATTTTTCTCCATTGTTTTTATATGAAGCATATGAAGTAATCACGTTTTAACCGTTTACAGAACTAAATGGCACCAAAATTATACGAAAAGTGACCTAGCCACAGTGTACTAACCATAGAGTGTTCTAAATTTAAATTTTGAATAAAAAAAACTATTCAGCGTTCTTAATTATTTGACCAGCCAATAAGTAGTAATATTAGATTAGATCTCATGTATGAATATGTATACAATTTATTTGTTTATTTAATCGTGTATGCAAATGAAGGTACCGCTAATATGGAAATGTTCTGCGATACCACGACATAAAAATAATAATACTTGCAATTAGTTATACTTGGTTATAGTTGGTTTGAAAAAAATCTTGTATTTAAATAATTTTTCTTAATATTATATAACCACCACTGTAACTATACAAAAGAAAAGAATGGAATGTGTTAAGCATAGAGGTAGCGATACTCCCCGCCGCCTCTCACTATAGATGCAGTAAGATACGTAGATACTGTACGAAACGAAGCGTTCAATTCAGCAGGGGTGTGAAACGCGTTTGTGGGGAGAAAGCGTCCACACAATTTTATACACATGAAAAGTTACACGACTTAACATTTTTTTTTTGGACCTGATTTTACGTCATTTCATTGCATAATTCGGCGTTTTCGCGTTGAAATACTTGCTAACAGGCATTTGTCGACTAACGACCGGCCGGTGATGGCATACACTACTAGCGGGTGTATAAGTGGTCGACCTGTCGATAGCGTGCTGTGGTTCAAATGGGGAGCGGGACGGGCGCGTTCCGCTACTTCTATGGTGTTAAGATACGAAAAGAAAGTTCGCTTTATATGTAAGAAGTGGTTTCAACATATATACTGATCGGTGTAGTAAGTTTTTTTTTTTACTATGAGCACTTTAAAATAAAATAGCAAGTTTATTTGAGCATATTACATGTCGGTAGTCGGTAACAACCAATAATGACACATTAGGGTGGACTGAGCTAACTTGGTGAATGTTAAAAATAACATGACAAATAGCAAAAAAACATTTGCTTTAATATGAAAATAAATACAGACATGTTAACTTTAAATTAAATTATATAATAGATATTGTTCTACTTTCACTAAATTTCATTTTAATAGTTATTTAAAATCCAGCTTAAATCTGAGCTAACCTGGTACTGAGAGGATATGGTGATTAAATATTTTTAACTTGGTGATATATAAACTAAAAAAAATTGTCAAGTAATTATGCTCATATTTCAATCAAAAAGGTATCAGTCAGTACACATGACCGCTTGGCCTAGTGGGTAGCGACCCTGCCTACGAAGCTGAAGGTCCCGGGTTCGAATCCCAGTTCGGGTTAGTATATGATGAATATTAATACTGGTATCGGGTCTTGGTTGTTATATGTATGTGTTGTCTTCGCTTAGTACCCAAAACACAATCTAATGGTTAGTTTGGGGCCTATACAATGTTGGGATGTAGTATATGTTATTATTATTATGAAACAACTGTTATGTATTAATAAATATGTTATTAGAATTACTTGGAAAGTTCAAATATTGAGACAATCATGAAATTAGCACAGTCCACCCTATTCGTTTTTGATTGAATTCAATTTTAATATATATTTTCTATAACATCTATTTCAGCTATTTTAATGTAATAATTAGTGTTTGTCCTTGAAAATAATGCCAATCTGTTAAACTGTCGTTACAATCCAATACAATTACAATAAAAAAGTGACAAATTGATACAATTGAATAATTCTTGTTTTATTATTTAGTTAGTACCTACATATAAATATTTTATGAAAGTTTGAATCATCAGTGAATTTATTAAAACGAATAAATGATACCTATAACAGGATCGGACTTGTGATTCTTTAGTAAAAGATCTTGATTTGTGAATAATCAATTTACCATAACATAATAGTTTATTAACAAGTAAGATTTTTTTTACGGATCACCTAAAGTTTTTCATTTTCAACTTTAAAAGTTTAAGAGTTATTAAGTCTGTATCTACATTTCTTTATTTGTTAATAAAAATATGTGTACACATACCACCTATTGCACACAATGAGTATGGATACAATAAACTTTATTTCTATTATCTCTAAAGCGCGTTTCCTTCAACAATATTACGCATTTGTCAGATTCGGCCCGTACATATCCTGTAAGGTATCACCAAAGTATACGGCACGTATATGATCCAAATCTAAACGCATGATTGCGCGCCAAGCCGAGATTTAGTCTGAGCACGTAGTGTGTATATTGCACGAAACCATTCGCCGTGTTTTTATACTACTGCGGAGGGTGATATTTTGTGTATCATTATCAACCCGTGTCTCTCAACTGCAGGATATAGGCCTCTCCCAAGGCTCGCCACCACACACGGTCCTCCGCCTTTCGCATCCAACTACCCCCGGTATGATGCTTCAGGTCATCTGTCCACCTGGCCGGGGGGCGTCCAACGCTTCGCTTTCCGGTACGTGGCCTCCATTCGAGAATTCGTCTACCCCATCGGCTATCAGTTCTACGGCAAATGTGACCGGCCCATTGCCACTTCAGCTTGCTGATCGCTTCGGCTATGTCGACAACTTTAGTTCTTTGATGGATTTCAGTGTTTCTGATTCTATCCATCAAAGAACACCGAGCATAGCCCGCTCCATAGCACGCTGAGCGACTTTGAATTTGTGGATCAGTCCTGCCGTGAGAGTCCATGTTTCGGCACCGTACGTCATTGTAGGTAGGACGCATTGGTTGAAAACCTTGGTCTTCAGACATTGTGGTAATGGCGACAAGAACAGATGACGAAGCTTCCCGAAAGCAACCCAGCCCAGCTGAATTCTTCGGTCGGCCTCTTTGTTGAAGTTGTGTTTGCCTAACTGGACAATCTGTCCTAAATAGACATAGTCTTGCACAACTTCTAGAGTCGCACCCTCTAGGGTTACCGGTCTCGGGAGAATATGTTCGTTGAACATGACTTTCGTCTTGTCCAAGTTCATCCCGAGCCCCACCCGTCGACTCAGCTCCTCCAGCGACTCTGCCATAATTACTATGTCGTCAGCAAAACGGAGGTGAGAGATGTATTCGCCGTTGACATTAATGTTTTTTGTATGTATCCTAGGTATTTTTTGGCACGCCCTGTAGCTGTAGCCGACGAAACAGCAGTATTTGAACAAAAAAAGGCGTCGTTAGATTTGTTTTGTCATACTTGTCAGAGCGATCAATCAATCAAGCTAAAAAATAGTGTGTTTAACGAAAGATAATATAAATGTAGATACCTATTTTATGTCATTGTTGAGCTGTAACTGTTACGTAAAAGTAAAGTAAATGCGTACCAATTAATACCACTAAAAAGTTTGAAATAAACTAAATTATTTAAAAAAATAATAATGATCTTGCTAGATTCTAGACCAATATGGGTAGGCTCTAGAAGGCAGTGAATAAAAAACGAAATGATTTTGTTGATAATGTTGTGCTTCTTCGTTATCTGAATCTAGTTTTAGTTACTTAAGTCAAAGCCTGGCTAGCGGCAGCGGTTGCGTTTACTTAGAGGGGGTGAAGTAAATGTCCAAAAAACAAGGGGTAATTAAGTGACAATGACAAAGAAATAAAAGGTGTTGGTTCATAGTTTTACATAGCAAGATCAGTAAGTCGAAAGAGAGGTGAGCTCATTCAAGTAATAATAATAAGGCTGGTTATTTTACATGTCGCTATATATTAACCAAACCAAATATACTGAATAAAACATAATCGATATCACTACATATAATAAAATATAAAGTCCTCCGCCGCATCTGTCTGTCTGTCTGAATGTAATAAACTCAAAAAACTACCAAACGGATTGGCATTTGGTTGACACCCATGGACAGAGTGGTTCAAGAGGAAGGTTTATGTGTATAATTTATTAATGTTATATATAGAAATATTGCAGTTTGTTTTTATGTATTTATTCTTTAATTTTTCAAATATTTATAGAATTGGAAATAAAACACATTAAACATACTTCAAGTAGATGAAATCCATTCCACATGTTGGACGCAACAAGCTGATAGGACACGACAGAAAAAACACTACGGCTTGTGCTCTGCTACCCGCGCGAAGCCGGGGCGGGTCGATAGTATGAAATAAAATTAATTCGGTTACACAATGGGTTTTCTTGAAATTTTTTTTATAACTTCTAACATTTTGTTCAAATGCTGTCCAACATAAACACACGGAATTAGTTAATCCCGACTAGACTTTACTACAACACTGTGTCACAGTCTAATAATCCATGCAGTTAGTCATGGCCTTCGATGTTGGCAAAAAAGCTGCCGTCATCTTGATTGTGTATGGGTTGTTACGCGTTAAAGGTAGTAGGTACCTATTTAATTATTTTTTTGTAACGTGTGAGATATATACCTGTATATGATGCAAATTATTTGACCAGAAGTAAAAAAAACTACACTTTGTTATCTTAGATCCTTGATTGATCTCTGCGCGCGCGCTCATACTAGATTCCGCACTACTTAAATAACAAAAATTAATTCAAATGTGATCAAAATTTGAAAAAAGTAACCACCATTGTAAACTTTTGAGTTACTGGTCGGATTGCTTTCAAAATCGATATATAAGGGTCCGTGTGGACTCCTATCACGAATCTGTGGTCAAAATTGAAAAAGGTGACCCCCATTTTGAACTTTTTATTTACTGGACTGATTACTTTCAAAATCGATATCTAAGGGTCCGTGTGGACTGCAATGACGAATATGTGGTCAAAATTGAAAAAAGTAACCCCCATTTTAATTGGTTTGTTTACTAGACCCATTGTTTTATATTCATATTTATATTTAACTTTTTAGTTACTGGACTGATTCAATATCAAAGGGTTCAAATACCAGAAAATTCGAGAAAATTAAAACTGGCAAGGACTTATGAAACAACCCAATGTTCCAAATGAACTCAAAGTTCAAAATAACGGCCATTTTTTTGTAATTTTACCCATCGATTCGTGACCGCAGTCCACGCGGACCCTTAGATATCGATTTTGAAAGCAATCGGTCCAGTAAAAAAAAGTTCAAAATGAGGGTCATTTCTTTTCAATTTTGACCACAGATTCGTCATTGGAGTCCACGCGGACCCTTAAATATTGATTTTAAAAGCAACCGGTCCAGTAAAAAAAAAACGCGTAACATCACCTACTTGTCCAAGTAAAATGCCATCTTGACGCGAACGTAAACGTTTACGTAACGTTTTGTTTTGTGTTTGTTGTTCATTGTTGCTTTAATGCTTATTATAAATTGCTTGGCGGTTAAAGCATTAGTACCTACATATTTCATTAGATTTTTTTTAAATCACTAGAGAATAACTTTCTTGGCTATTATAGGTCTGACAGATGAATATTTTAAAACAAAACTGGTAACCCTCATGCAATCTCTGCGGTACTTTTATGTCCACAGCGCTCAGTCGAGTTAGGGTGATACATCCATTGAGTTAGCATAAAAACAAAATAAAACAACAATAATATCACAATAATTTATTTTTACAAATGAGATGGATCACAACTCTCACAATTCTCCAGAGCTCACATTTAGTTCGAAATTGTTAAAATTATGAAACATTAACAAGCTAAATGGATAATTACGGTAAAACGATAAAATTGAGATGAAAAGTTTCACTTTTAAAACTCGACATGATTCGGATAGACCAACATCTAGCGAATAACCAATCATAAAATTTGTACATTTTGTTTCATCGTACACTCGAATTTGGTCCCGAGGGCGAGAGGCCAACGTTGGCGGTGCCCGCTGTGTCTATCGACTCAACTCCTAATATAATGTTAAAATCGTCTAAACACTTAGCTTTAAAAATACAATGGTCACGTAACGTGATCGACGTATTAACAATTTCATTAACTAGTAACATTAAGTATACACGATCCGCTTCGCAAATAAAAGCACCTTGCTTCTCACAAGCGCAATTAATAAATTAACATGCGAATATCATTAGTATCAAATTATATTATTTACAAATTGGACCCACGGCCCGGACCGTCGTGGGGTCGAGGTAAGGCACACTCCGCAGCTGTGTATGTCAGAACACATTTTCACAACATCATTTTAATACTCTCTTATTAAGCTTTCATCTTAAGTGATTTTCTCGATGGATTCATTATGCTTTTTGTACCATTTTAGTAGGAACGCGATTACTTCACGAACTCGAGACGAGTCGTTCGAGTACCAACGTACAAGGAACGATCCGGTTTTTCAACGGAGACAATATATATATATATATTTTATTACTTCCGATAAGTAGACATGTCTATGCCAGATAGTCCAATTTAGAGTTCGCGTAATCGGGGTCCTACATACGTTATTAAAAATATACAACTCACGTAATATAATAAACTAACTAAGCTATGCAATATATTTACATCGCTCGCCCGCGAACACGACGCAGGACTGACTTAGTGCCCCGTGGGATTCCATTTAATGTATAACTGTATTAAAAAAATATTACATTTGTGAAAATGCTGCGTTATGGCTTGGCAGTGCGTCGGCACGACGTCTATAAGTATACGAATCGGGCCATGAAAGACACTATATACAGATAGAACAACAAATCGATAGTCCAGCTGTGTATCTGCCCTGAAGTTGTAGTGTGAGTTTTTTACGTTTACTTTTGAGTTAGCGTTAACGCAATACTTGTATGAACAATCAAAGTTTTGCAAACTAACCGCTAGGGGCGCTGATCTTTTTTACATACAAATATACTCGACTAACGCGAACGGGTCACGTAAATGGAATTAACCTCGTAAACTCTCACTAGGCCTTATGGTTACAATATTGTTGCTGACACACGACATCACGCCGGCGCACTTTTAAAACAACACTTTTAATAGCATTTTCGTATAGACTATAGTTATATCATGGTAACATTGAGCCACTTGGAGTAGCCGAATGGGTATTGAATCGAAAAATCACAAGTCAGTCCCTGAACTGTCGCGGTATAGTCGAAAACAAATGAAATGCTAGCAAATGACAGCACGGTCGGGGGGCAATGACGCTCTAGGTCTAAGACAGGCGTGGCCACCGCACTCGTAGCCGCAGCCGCACGTGTCTGTGGTTGTCGTGTGAGACGAGTGATGCTGATGCGCCAACTTGGCGGGCTTCTCGTAGTCCGGTTGGAACTTCTTGCAGAGCGCGAGCACGGACGGCGGATGGGGGTGCGATTTGCGCGACACCTGGAAATCACGAAAGGGCTAATTTTAATTTGTGGTTTTAGACCATGGATTATCAATAACTTCTTGACAAATTAAACTCTAACGTCATTCGCGCATATGATTTTTTCCATCGCGCAGTCAGACAAATCAGTTCTAAGGTAAGCGGTACATATCCATTGCTTGATCGAAATCCATCAATCGTTTCTACATGCTCGTCGAATGAATCACAAACAACTAATTTACAGATCGTGGCAAATATTTTGATCCGTCTGATGTTTTAGAATTAGAGAATACCTAAGGTAATTTCTCGCCCCACTGATACCTATTTCAAGGTGCTACTCGCCTAGAGACTCCAGAGCGACCAAGGAGTTCGATACGAGCTGTGCTACAATGTCGGTCAGTACCTTGGGTGTGGATGGTGCGTCGGGGAAGGGCGGCGATGTTTCACGGTCGTGCGGATGCTTGAGCGGCTTGTCGCGCTCCTCACCCAAACCGTCCTCATGTGTCGTCGGCGTCGCACCGTTGCAGTCCACAGCGCCGTTAACTGGTGTCGTTGGCCGACCGTCCGCTGCGTCTGATTAGGAATTCATTAATTTTGAAAAAAATCTTCAAATCACAAAATATTCTAGCAAGCGAAATCGTTAAGTCTGAAACTCTACAAATGGCATACAGTTGTATTAAATTATAAAATTATAATATTTATAATAAATAATGCAAAAGAAAGACTATGAATAATTTGTGCTTTTTAATTTATAATAATAAAATGAGCAATATATTTTGCCGGAACACTGTAGTCTGCTATAGAAACTGCATTGAAATAAATAAATAAAATTTACAACGAATTGTACTTTTTATCAAATTAGCTGTTAGTATAAAAATATAGCAAACATTATGTTCAAAAAAAACTTAATAGGAAGAAAATGTAAGCGAAAAAAGACCGGATCCGAACATAGACTATACTTATAGAGCGTGTATAGCTTGCTGAACTAAAATTAAAAATTTCAAGTGAGCAGATGGCGCAAACTAAAGGTTACTGAGAAAAACATGTTTCATGTCTCATTTTTTATCGCTTATCTTCTTTTTTATTATGACGAACAATACACTAATACAGAATTGCAATTTGAAACGGATACATTTTTATTTGATTAGGTTCACTTGCTCAATAAAAAACCACAAGAATGTTCCTCAAATTGTAAAATTGGAAAAACACTACTCGTGAAAGAGCTGATAACGTCAATAGCCGACTATCCTTTGAATTTAAATGTTAATGGAATGTTTTGTTTTTTTAATCATTATCAAATTGGCAGTTAGTGGTAAACCGACTGTCTCGCAATGTATTACACAGATATCTAACCCCCAGCATTCAGATTGCCCAAGCATCCAAAGTTGTCTAGGTTGGAAAATTTTCTATCTCGGTATCCGTCAGCTTGCGCCACCTACTTACTTGTAACATTTTGTTTTATTCTTTAAACTGTACGCGTTCTTTAAGTTTACATTCAGCCGAACACGGTGTATATATCAAAATTTCATATCGCTCCACTTGTTGCATATTACCCGACACAAAAATAAAAAGTTCTTTTTTTCGAAATTGCTTACGTTCAGGCGAACCTTTTATTTTTAACTGAAAAGCAACGACAATCTAAAGCGAACGCGATCATACCTTTGTGGTGTTCGCGATGGGCACCGCAACCGTTGTGCGTCGCGTGGCCGTTGGTATTGCCGTGCCCGTTAGGGAGTTCGGAGGCGTCCTCCCGGTCGCTGTCTTCCGCTTGTTCGGTGGCGTCGAAGCCCAACCCGACTATGGTGCACGGCAGATCCGCGTCGTCTTTGAGCCAGGGGTGCGCCAGGCACTCTTCCACTGTAAGACGACCCCTGGAATTAAAATAAGTATTAGCGAGATCGCCATTATCAGGAATTCTGGTAGTTTATGATATGTATTACAATGAAAATTTACGAGCTGTAACTGTGGCTGCTGCAGAGAAGTACAGTAACCAAATTTTGTAAATACGTAGTTTCGTTGCGAACACAAAGTAGCGCTCAGTCGCAAGCAATGTTACTTTGACAAACGATACTATAATAACCACGATTGACCTACAGTAAATTCGAAACTATCGAACGCATCGTTGTATCGATTCGTCGGTCAGTACGTATCACTTGTGGCCGTAATCAATCATCAATCAAATCAATCCATCAATCTGACCAATCAATCCAATTCTTTCGTTATCTGGAATATGCATTATTATATAATTATTATATATAATTATTATTATATATATATATTATTATATAATATTATTATATATAATTATTAAATTTGGCTCATACCTATAGTTATGGTGACGACCGATATATATATGAGCCAAATTTCATTTAAACAGTCACAAAAAAAGACTATCAAATGATTATGTATCTTGTGACAATCTGTCACAAGTTGCAGCACGGCTACCATATATTTGCTGGGTTTTATGTGTCACTCGCTAGCGACAGCTTACAAGATTTGAATGGGCAGCGACTCAAGCGATACAAAGCGTACCAACTGAAATTCACATACAAATCTTTCATGAGTCGCTAGCGAGTCTCGACATGTTAAACCGATTCAAACTCATGGTAGCCGTGCGAATCGCAATAAATACCCAACCTATGGTATCTATCTATATTTAGTCAAAAGCGTAGAATTTCCTTTCAAAATTTAAATTTTGGCGGTAAATTAAAAAGGAAACATTATACCTGGGTCACAGGTCCACGACCACGCGAATAACTTACACACCACATTAAACTCACGTGTACTGTTTCGGTTACCGTTTGTTTCGGTTTAAAACATTAAATTAACTGTACCTACTTGTGACGTGTATTATGTATACATTTATTTATGTTTCTCTTGTTCTAGATAGCGCTAGAAAATGTTATACTATTTTATTTTATTTAAAGATACAGGACTGAACACAATAGTTGAGAATAAAATAACAACAGATCGGAATGCGAGTTTATATAATGAAACGACAGCAAACGTATTTAATACACGCGCTATTATGCTATGGAGCGAAGGCAAAACAGCCATTATTATAACGCCCGACTATCCCTTTATAAACAGTCGTCATTTCAAATTTAATAAACAAACAGGATAATTTATACTTGCGTAAATCATATGAAACGCTAATAGCGCAGTTCTGCTTGTGTGTCATTAATCGTTGAGCAACTCATTGAGGTTTTATTGGGAACAAAATTTGTAGTCTGTCTATCGGACCTCACCGCCTTCATACCTAGGGTTGTTAACTTTTTTAAAGAAAATACAGTATAATTCATACAGTACATTCACGACAATAGTGATGTTAATATTGACAATGTAAATTTACGTTTAAGGGTTCGTTCTGTTGTCCGGGCACGTTTAGAAACTCAACGACTGTAGTGCATTGAAATTTATTGTGGTTTGGATGATTTTGGCTTTGGACATTTCATATTTTTGAGTTAATGGTTTTAATTTAATGGTATTAAACAGTAGTAAAGACTAAAACTAAGTATAATACTGTTTTTAACATTATAATAGTTGGCAACCCTTTTCACACCCCCCATTTTCGATTCGTAGAACAAATTAATGCTGGGTAGGTACTCTTGGACGCAGTCCATATGATCACAAACTTTATGCACTTCATTTTTGATCAACAATGACTTTATTGACAAGCTTAGTTTGTTTGTTTCCTGCAAGTTATGACCATTTTCTTGCTTTAAATAATACGTTTGGCGTCTCCAGTACTAAATGCTTTAATCTGACAATACAAGAAATAATTTTGTTTTAGATTAGCAGAACAAATAGGAACATATTCTTTTATAACATGCAAAAGATATGCCACTTACTTGGGGTCCACAACGAGGGTCTCTCTGATGAATTTTTTGGCGAGCGGTGATACGCCTCTGAAGCAATCCCTCGGGAACGAAAGCTGGCATTGGGCGATGTTCAGATACGTTTCTTGTTTAGTGTCGCCCGCGAACGGCGAATAACCGCTCAGCAGGACGTAGGCCAGTACACCGACGGACCAAATGTCTGCAGCTAAGGATAGGGGCTCGTATGACAGGATTTCGGGAGCTGTGGACAGAGAAATATTCAAGTGAATACACGAAGCAGAATAGTATTTTAGTCATAAGAATATCGCATAGTGGACAGTCACATATTAACAATTTTTTTATTTTTGACCAAGGCTTTGCGGATACAATTCACTATTTGACGAGGCGTCATGTTCTAGGGAAAACTAAAAAAAAAAATGAGCTCCACGTCCCAGTTCTAACCCATGATCGGTTTCGACCCCGATACACTTTGTCCAATTTATATCCGCATCTCAACTTCAGCGTTTCAATTATGTTATGGATATTATAAAACTGTCCATCCGTTTTTCTTCTCTTTTAGAAATTTAGATTTTAGAATATCCCTTCCTACTGTCTACATACGTTTCTATATCTCTATATTTTTTGTATTTTCAAGATAAAACAGTTTGATAAATTAATTAGTCGATTAGTCAGAAGACCAATTACTCATCAGATCTGAAACGGTCCAAACTCAGATTCATTAAAAATCCTAATATTTGATTGAAATCTATTCGACCGCTGTCTGTTTGTTAACAAAAAATATCTTTCTAATTATCTAGAATTACATAAAATCTAATCCAAACCTTTCAAATAGCTGTCGATCAGATAGCCTTCTCTAAACGCGAGCCGACAGCAGAGTCGCAACCGTTCATAAAGTTGTTACATAGTCTAGTAACGACAGACACAGCAATCTTTTGGAATCTAACCTTAGGGTATTTACCCACCTGGTACGTTTGGCCTCGTCGCGACGTCGGCCTTAACCATTTAAATTGTAATAATTTACTAACTTACACTTGTTAACTGCCTTTCTGCTATATTGATCGATATCACTCGATATTGATTGTGTATGATTAAACGGTTCGAAAACTGTCCACCGACCTACACCAGTCGAAACTAATCAACTGACTATCGTGGCCTTATCAATTTACACGTGTTTATACATTAATTCACCTTTATATACTTACTACATATTTCGAATGAATTTTAGTTGTCCCAGTTCGATTAAATTGGAAAATGAAAAATGTAGCTATTCTCATGACCACCGTTTCAATCGCAAGCCGTCCGTTAATGTACGAACAAAATATATAATAATAATAATAATAATAATAATAATAATGACGTACACATCACAACAACGTTTAGGCCCCAAACTAAGCATTAGCTTGTGTTTTGGGTACCAAGCGAAGACAACACATACATATAACAGCCAAGACCCGGTACCAGTATCAATATTCATCTTATAAATACTGACCCGACCTGGGATTCGAACCCGGGACCTCCAGCTTCGTAGACAGGATCGCTAACCACTAGGCTAAGCGGTCGTCGATTACGACGACGACGGTCAGTATTATGCTAATGATACGTGAACGTCTGAACCCGAAAAACACATTATTAATTTTCTTGTCTGTTTGTACCCTTATATCTAGGTAGTTCAAAAACCATTAAAGCTATTTTGATTTTTATTTATTTTTATTTATTTATTGAATTACAAAATGATTACAGCAAACATATACCAACACAACCCTCAAAAACCATTTAATGGTTTGTCTGTGGTTGTGGGTTCGCGATGACAAAATGTGAATCGTAAATAATTATCTTAACATAAAAAGAAATCGTGTGAAATACAAGAAATGTCTTATTACAAAACTAAAGGTGTGATAGTGGGTAGGTACAAAAATTAGTTGCAGTATGTTACAAAGGGTGATGCAAATAAAATTTTAAATATTATATTAAACTCAAAAAATAATTTTTCAGAACTATTTTTATATTTGTGTCACGAATGGAGTCCCTAATGTCCGTGGGCAAATCATTTATAAGTTTAGGTACTAAATAGTAAGATGTTCTTTTGCCATAATTATTTACAAAACTAGGCACATTCAGTTTTTTATTTGACATACTTCTGGTTTCAATTTTATGGTAAGTCTGTGTCTGTATATCTTTCCGAAAGAACTGTTCATTTAAAATTGTCAGTTTAATTTTAAGGTGTATAGGTATCAATTTACAATAGTTGAACAAATTATGGTAATTGTTACAGTATGACTTTAATATTTTTTGGGGTACAATCAATTTAAGGATCCTCAACTGAAGAGAATAAATACGATCAAGGTATGTACTAAACGTTCTTCCATAGCTACTCAGCCCATAGGAGATTACTGACTCACCCAATGACACATAAAGTCTTCGCAATATTTGGTAAGGAACCTTACTTTTTATCATACGTAGTTTTGCGTTTATTGCTCTCAATTTATCACATACATACTCAACGTGTTGTCTCCAATTTAACCTGTTATCAATTATTACACCTAGATACATATGTTTGTCTACTTCTTTGATTTCTGGACACGGGCACTTAACAGATACATTATGCAAGCACTTATGAGTGTGAACAATAAGACTTTTTTTTATGAATGCTCTTTTATTGTAGCAAGACCGAATATGCAGTAGTCTAGTTTTTTCTGGACTAAGTACCAACCCAGCATGCACTTAGTACAAATCATGATAACTTTTATATTTATGTAGATTATTTTTATTAATGACTAATTTGACATCTATGATATTTATGTATCATCACGCTATTATTGTTTCGGAATTTGTTCATAACATGTAAGAATTATGCGCTAGTATTTATGTACAGGCTGCGCCAAATATCTTGATCGCTCAAAACTTGAAGTAGGTGCGGGGACCGCTCTCGCCCCACTGACGTCCATTTTAGCTACTGCGAGGCTATTCGCCTCAACTACAGAGGGATCAAGAAAATCGACACCAGCTACAACTAAATATGGCGAGTCGCGAAAACCGCAAAAGCTAGTAGGTAAAAAATATTCTCACCAACATAATCTCTGGTGCCTAAAATCTCTCTGACTCTAGCGCCTGGGTGTATCGCTCTCGATATACCGAAGTCGCATATTAGCAAATCCTCTTTGCCAGCGGCTAACAGTAAATTTTGAGGTTTCAAGTCTAAATGTGCTATGCGTCTTGCGTGCATGTGCTGTAGGCCTTCCAGGGCGTGCCTCAATGCTCTTCTTGCACATCGCTCCGGTAGTCTCTCCTCCTCGTCCAAAACGCGTTGTAGTTCGCCACCGGCGGCTAATTCTAGAACTATAGCAACTTCACTCGATGTCTCGTACACCTGGAGAAAATTATGGTTGGTTCAATATTTATGGAAATATATGGAAAATGAAATAAATGCATGGAAATTATCTCAGAAATGAAAGGCTCGTTCTTCTGCGCCAGAAAGAATAAAGGTTAATAAAGAACTGGATTAGCACACATGTTGGGGTTTAAAACAGTCCTGATTTATTACACATTTTCTAAGTTAACCCCACATTAGGAGTGGTCAGATGTCGTAGTGTCGTGTTAACGACAAGATGTCTTTCTCGCGTATGTAACGTAAGTCTCCAGGCGAGTCTGGAAGTATGAGTGTGAGTCCAGGTAAAACAAGCACATCGATAATCATTTGTTTCTCAGCTTATAACCGATACACCGCCCCCTTAAGTGAACGGGGAACGAGGGCACCTTCTTAAGGCAGACTCGATTGATCAATGGATCGTGAAACGAACTGTAGGTATCAAATGTTCGCCAAGCCCTATGAAAGCTGTTTGATATAGTAGCAAAATCCGGGCTAAATTATGGCTATAAACTAATACCTCGTGAAGTTTGACGACTCTCTCGCACTGTGCACAGAGCGCTAAAACGGCCACCTCGTGGTGGATCTCTCTGGTTGCGTCGGCAGCTCGGCGTCGCTTGCGGATGAACTTCGCCGCGTACTCAACGCCGCTGGTCAGGTGACGGATTTTCCGTACCGATGCGAATTTCCCTCTGGAAATTAATAAGAAAAGAATTAATATGAAAATATTTTTTAACCTTCTTTCATGGCATAGACAGAATAGATAGACTTTTTAAGCACTTTATCGCTTCCTTGGCCTCATATATGAATGGACATGATTTTAAGCTGCGTTCACTTCGCAGTTTCGTATCCATAGCATACGGAAATCGCTTTCACCAACGAACGCAGGTACATACATCAGTCCCGAAATCCGGAGCAACTGCATCTCATTAATACGTGGCAACGGCTTAAATAAATAACTCGCGGCCATTTTTAGTCGCGCCGGCCGGTGACAAACCGTCGCGCAATAAACATTTCAGTGAGCGACGGCCATTAAGAGGGCTTTAAGAGGGATAATTACGGTGTCCGACACGCGTCCGACACACGACCGGCTGCTGATTTCCAGAGGGTGGCTGGCGATTCCAAGTTATAAAATAAACAAATATTAAACTATAAATAACATCTATAATGTGATTTTTTTCCACATTAATGATACAAAAGTATATACCAGAATTACAATTTCAATCGGAATTTCATCCGTGGCGTTAAAAAATAACTTTAATAATCATAACCAATTTTATTGTTGACTTTATTGAATCAAAGATCATAAATTTTACATAACTCAATAAATACCTACCTTAGATAGCATAATAACAACGATGGAGCATCTTCCAAACGATCGAAAACGTGAACAAAATGTCAGACCCAGTGATTGGATTATACGTCATTTATCATTGTTTGAAATAAACATTTTGTTAAATTACATATGATGCCTAATTTCAGTATCTTTGTTATCTTTTCTAGTATGAATTTTACGTGTGGACCACACAAAATTCAACTTCACTGTGAATATTCAAAACATCAAGTGGCGTACATTTGGTCTGCGGCGTATATTTTTTTGGCTCACGTTTTTGTTATCACAACACGGTATCTCTATATATACATGCATGATAACAACGTAAAATTATACAATAAAATTGCGAACACAAAAACGGTAAACGTCGCGTCGACGAGCAATTATTTCGATTTTGCTTCGTGTGCGGTTTCATTGTTCGCATCGAAAAATATTTGCGACGTGAACAACATTTCCGTTGTCCTAGGAACGCTGAACAAGCGCTAATTGCGTGTGCGGGGCCGCAATTAGTCTCGACTCGAGGCGCCTGCGTGCCGCTAAACGACTGGTCGACGTAACGAATTTACTCGAAATACATACTAAAACAAATACACCTTGGACATTAAATATTATGTAATTTTAAAAGTTAAAAAAAATATATTCAGTTTGTATATAATATAGACTGTCAAAATGGAGTTCAGTTTTAGACTTGGTTGTATTAATTTTATTTATGTGTAAATAAACCACTGTTGCCTTTATTCCTTTATAAATAAATAATAATTTATTTAGGAACTATAAAAATTCACAAACTGTTTAAAAACTTAAAAATTAGAACACGAAAAGAAATGGTACATTAACAAAAGGATAGCCATGACAATGAAATAACTAAATACTTAGGTAAATAAAACATCAAATGGGCCCTAGTCCCCACACTAGGATTCCCTGTGTCGTGGGGAATTATTACAAGTGTTGTCTCAATTTATTCAATTTTAGGTTATATTTTATCTTCTGTTTTAGTACATTTATTGTAGTATAGTAATATCTTTTCCTTTCTCTTCTAATAGTAGCTTTGCAGGCCTTAATCATTCTCACAAAAAATTTGATTTTTTAGGACCCGAAATTTTATTGAACAATTTGTGATTGGCACTCGTGTCACATCAATTCGTTGGTAGCCAGCGTGCCACATTTTTGTACATAATTTGCAGGTATTTTATTAATCCTATGAAATAAAAGATATCAATTACCTTGGCCAAGTGCTTTTGAAGTTATATGGCGCTATCAGGAATTTTTATGTATTTTTTTACTGTGGCTTCCTAAGAAACGGCGTCTACTTCGTAACATACGTGTAAACGTATAGTATACTTGCCTTATTTATTCCATCTACAACTGTACAAAAATTTAATTTGGTATTAAGCTGTTATTTTTAATTAGTCATTGTATGAAGTATTACATTAGGTTTATTTTATGAATTACCTTATAGGTAATTGTTATTGTTTTTTAAAGTACATAATACGTGTTTGCGAGAAAGTATTTTCGGAAACCAGAATTGGAAAAAAAATATAGTATTTTAAAATTAATGATATAAGATTTCGTAAACGCGTTTCATGATTAAAATCAAACTAATATGTATGTGAAGTTAACAACAAAATTGGCCTACTATGTGATTCTGAAGCACGGAGGCCCAATAACTATTAAAGGTGGTGCATGGTCTCCTTCAAACCTTTGTTTATCTACCGATTTTTCTGTGTAAGAGCAATATTCCTAATATGTTACGTTACGATCTCATGTAGATGTAAGCCCACAACCTTAGATACCATAATAATCAGGATGGAGCGTCGCATACATCGAAACGATCGAAAACATGAGTAAAATGTCAGACTCAGTGATTGGACAGACCATACGTCGTCATTGGTTTAAACATTGTGTTAAATTACACATGAAATGTAATTTCAGAATCTTTATTTTTTTTATATAGTATTTTTTACATGTGGCTCACTATATTCTACTCCACAGCGAATATTTCAAAACATCAACTGGTGTATATTTACTGTACGTGGTATATTTTTTTGCTCACATTTTTGTTGTCATACCGCGGTGTCTATGAACATGCTCAATACAAACGAGGTGCTTTATAAAAAAAAAAACTGTTACAATTCTTATAATATACTCTATTTTGGCACCATTATCGCGTACATTCCAAAAGTCTACACTCTGCGAACGCATACTTCCACACGTCGTTAACATACAAAGATAGTGACGGCGCGTGGAGGACGGGCCGCCTCACCTGTCGCCAGCCCTGCCGCATTCCACTAATTTCAACACACTTCTAACTACTTAAATATCGCACAGATATTTCGAGCTACCGAAATACTTTCTAAGCGTTTCAGGTTTTCACGAGAAAAACAATTCGTTCACTAAAATATTTATAACCGAAAAAATGTTGTTTGTGTTTAAAGAAGATCGTGTAAAACCTATAACGAAAACACCCTACCTAAATTCAAAAGTGAACTTAAACCATTTAAATAATTGTAAGAATCGCATATTTATATGCATGTACTGTTAGTGCGTTTTTGATTGTACATGTATGGGTGTATACTTATGTGTGAATATTTGACTGACTGGTAGGCCGAATGGCTAAAGGCCCTAATATTAAATTAAATTTAAAAAAAAATTAAGTATGTATATCTGTTGTCCCCATAACACAAGCATAATACTTGCTTACTTTGAGATCAGATGGATGGATATGTGGAATCTTCCATGTATTATTATTCGTGTTGGATGAGTATTTGTCTTGTTTTGTCTTACGGTGGTTATTAGAATATTATTATTAATTATATTTAAATTAAAGAAACTATAGGTGGCCAATAGGGGTTATTACTTTTTTCGCCTTTTTTATGAATTGAACAACATGAACGAACACATTAACCTACATTCCTATTCAAATTCTTTTATAAAAGTTTTAATATTTTGGAATATTATCTTGCTCTTTCAAAGCATTCTAAAAAAACTTAATCATCCTCCGAAGACATACATTAAATATATATTTCTTTCGATTGGGTGTAAATCTGATTATCACAACAATAAACGCAATTTTGCAAAATTTTTCAAGTGGAAAAACAAATCGCCGCGATACCATTGCATGAGCGTGATCTACTAATCTATACTAATATCATAAAAAGAAAAGATTTGATTTTATGTTTGTTACAGATAAACTCGGAAACTATTTAATTTATTTCATTTTTTTTTTACCTTTACGGAGCTATTTTATCAGCGAGTAACATGGGCTATATTTTATTTTTAAATAGCTTTCCACCAGTAGCAGCTGCGCTCGCGTGGCCTACACATTTTTACCGGGACTGCTATCGTCATCATCATCATCAGCCCATTTTTACCCCACTGCAGGGGCTTAGGCCTCCCCCAGGGTGAGGAGGGGGGCTTGGAGCTTAAGTCCACCACGCTGCTCCACTGCGGGTTGGGAACTGTAACGACCGCCATCTATTGACAGCGTCCGGGACCGACTGCTTAACGTGCCCTCCGAAGCACCGGGACTGCTATAATTTTTTGCAAAGATATAGTTTATAAGCTGATTAGTAAAATAGTCTACTTTTAGTCTCGGAAAAAGGGGTCCCTGTACTACTGTGTGGTCCACGCGATCGGACCTGCGGGCGAAAACCTATTTAAAAAAAAACTGTTTAAAAACAACAATAAACTAAAAGACTACAAATGAAATTTATAAAATCTAGTACACCGACGACTGAACAATAAATAAACAAATGAAATTAATCGATACATTTTCCACGAACTGACCCGATTCCCAGCTAGGTCGGGTCGGCATGTCCTGCATGAAACGGTCGTCTCGGGTCGACGTATTTGACCTAGATCTGTATGCGAACTATTACATTCCACAGATTAACAATATAGGTAAATAAACTTGTTTTTGCATATATACTAAAAATAGTAGCGTATTCATATACGTTCACATACTTCTAGATTCATTTACAAATTAATATGTTACAGATCGCGTCAATCTTTATGGCGGATCTGAATACAACGCTTTGAGCGTGCTTGCGCAGGTAGTCTTAAATCCCTCGCTCCACTGCGTGCCGCTACATCTAAAACTGATTACTGCGACGTGACTTGTTCCTACTTTCGGATTCGCCATAAAATTTAATTGTAATTGTATATACTAAATATCCACTACTTATCCTTATCCGTACTTATATTGAGAGACCATATTAAGGACGTCCTCCAAATCAAAATCTAACGTAATTCGCGCAACTTAGTTAAATATAGTGTCGTGATAGCCGAGTAGTAGCGAACTCGCTTCTTGTTTATAGGGCCGTGGTTCGAATCCCAGAGCATGTACCAATCAATTTTTTCTATACTTATGTACATAACTATCACTGACTCTATGACTCTGAGAGCACGTAATCTGTAGGTCCCGGTTGCAGTTAAAAGATGACAGTCGTTAAAATCTACCAACTCGCACTGGAACAGCGTGGGGGATTAAGTTCCAAGCCAACTCATCCCTAAGGGAGGCCTGAGCACCAGCAGTGGGGCATTAATAGACTGATGGTGGTAGTTGAATATAAGATATAAAAACCAGCTTGATTTTGGACCAGCGCGATGCGTGAACAACGTAAAAATCGTAACCTAAAATAACCCACTCTTCGCGCATCTTCGTTGTACTGCGCAAACAGACAAATCTATTTTGGCGTATATTATATATCAAAGTACACAGATTGAACGACACGACCGGCTACCATTTGATCGCAGGCAGGTCACCAATGGAAGCTGGTACGTCTCGAGGCCATAAGGTCAACAAACATTATAACCATTCACCATTATCATTTTATTCCGTTTCGCGCTCGACTTGACCCGACTACCTAACTGTAAATGGATATCGCGATACACTGATTGGACTGACTACCGTGCCAAATTATGTTGACCCCAAACAATCTATTATTAGTAGAGAGAACGGGTCGAATGAGATTTTTTTTTAAGACAGCTTACAGTAAATGTATATTCAATGAATGGATATAATGAATATATTTTGGAGTAATTCCATTCCATCAGCCCTTTTTATACCCCACTGTAGGGACGTAGGCCTCCCCTCAAGATGAGGGGGCTTGGAGTTTAAATCCACCACGCTGCTCCAATGCGCGTTGGTGGATTGTAACGACCGCCATCTATTGACAGCAACCGAGACCTACTGCTTAACGGGCTCTCCGAGGCACGGAGTCAGTGACAGTAAATGTACTTAAATCAGAAAAAACTCATCGGTACACGCCCGGATTCGAACCACGGCCACATGGCCTTATAGATTTGAAAAAGGTTCGCTGCGTTCGGGCTATCACGACACTTTACGGGCTTTTGGAGCAATAACGAACACGAAAGGATTACTGATTAATTGATTCAACAAACCATAACCCCATAGATACAGCGAAACGTGCCCGCCGCGCTCTCCACTACCACAGTACTCTATCGACAGAGCGACCGCTCATACACCCTGTTAGCAAGTATTTCATCGCGAAAACGCCGAATTATGCAGTGAAATGTTGTAAAAACACATCCAAAAAACAAGAAAACAACATTGAGTAGTGTAAATTTTTATGTATCAGCATCCCCGTGGACACTTTAATTTTCTATTGCGATGCTACACGACGCGACTCGACGCTTTTTGCTTATATAATGTCTGCATAGGGAATCGGTGTCAAAAAACGTGGATAAAAATATCACTTGACGGTTCTGTTATAATTCACGCACACAGAGACGGTTTGTACGTGGTTAGTATGGCGTAGCGAGAGTAAAAGTTGGTCTGTCATTTTTGTTGACATTGTAGTGAGAGGATTCATTATACATATAATCAAAGGCGACGCTATGGTCAGATCCGCAATTTAGACTGGATCAATCTATGTTGAGGATATGTTTGAAACATGCAATAATGAGAAGTCATACAAGCAAAACGTTTTAACCGAAATTTTCTTTTACGAAGTATTCTCGTCACCGACGTTATCCTTGTTTTCGGATTTTTTAGGATCAGATTTTCGACTATAATATTTTTTAGAACAAGCGTTTCTCTCTTTCTTTCTCTGTCAGCTTCAATCGGAGATGTGACTGAACATTCTAGAACAAACAAATAAATCTAAGTATTGGTTGGAATAAACGCTGACAATAGCACTAGAAATATTTCATTGCAACAAAAGAGCAATAAGAAGTAGGATCACGAGTGCGATAGAGATCAGAGCCAGAAGGAAAGTTATTTTTAACTGACTTAAAAAAAGAGACGTTCCTAATATCAATCATACTTACAGTTTATTTTTTCTATAGTTCTTTTCCAATGTAATATTTCTAAATTTACTATCGGATGAGTAAATTATCATTTACCTACAATGGGTGGATAATGTCAATATGCTGTAAAAACGAAATGGACATTCTATATTTTTCCGCCAGAAACCAATAAATCAATCTTCTATCTGCAGGTGACAATAATTTCATCTAAATATTGATCTATTTGGTTTTCCCGCATCTAATAATAGTAACAGAATAAAATTTAAAATTGGAACGAAAATAAAAGTTTCAATAACGACCAGCATCAAACGATGTATACGTAATAAATAATCAATGGCGCACACGCACATGTTCTGCAACGGATTTTGAGCAAAACTCGAACACACCTGCCGGGACAGCTGGTCGGCGAAGCGGGCGAAATAACATCGGGGTCGTTAGTACAAACAAAATCCCCACCCAGTACATCAATGAGTACACTGGGTTTATATTTTCGCTGTGTTTACAACCAAAATATGGCGTACTAATGTAATGATAAAAGAGATATTTAGTCAATTATGTTTCAACTAGAGAATACAATACAGCACACTACACATATTTCTGTCAGTTTCTTTTTGTACACTCCTAAGGTGTAAATAGTGTGAATATTATTTACTAGCTTTCCGCCTGCGGCTCCGTTCGCGTGGAGTACACAATTGTACCAGGACCCTATTTTCTGGAAAAAAAAAAGCTGAAGAGTGATTAGACATAATCACTCTTCAGCTTATAAACTATATCTATGCAAAAAAAATTACAACGGTCCCGGTACAACTGCGTAGTTCACGTAAGCGGAGCCGTAGGCGGAAAGCTAGTTTAAAAATAAAATATAGCTCACGGTACTCGCTGGTAATGTAGCTATACATAGGTGAAAGAATTTTTAAACGGGCGGAAAGCTAGTATCTTTATAGATTATAGTGTTATTCTGATGCATAAGATATATTATTGTAAAGTTTCAATAAAAGCCATTCAGTAGTTTTTGCGTGAAAGAGCAACAAACATCTATACATACAAACTTTCGCGTTTATAATATTAGTAAGGAATAATGTAAACACTTGCGTGATTGTAAGGTATTTATAAATCAAAAATCCTTATTTACAATGGCCAAAGAAGAGGTTATTACAATGTAATTTTTTAACATAGTTTTAATTTTGTGACCACGGAGATACAAAAACAAAAATCGTTTTAATTTCGATACCGCGTAAACACAAAAACAAAAAATATCTAATTTATTAATTATACGTCAACTTCTAGCATTACTGATATCTTTTTCTTGACAATGACCGAAATTTATTATATTAATCCAAATTTTACATCAGCGAAAGAAAATCATCAGATACATTGATTAGATATCATTCGTTATGCCCCTAATAGTCTAAGAAAATTATCTTTTTAAAGTGAAATCAGTCATAACTAGCTGAAAATTTACATACGTACTCAGAATACTGCCTAATATACTAAAACTCCCCATCACTCGGACGCTTGCGTCTGGAGATATAGCTCCGCGCAACCCCTCCCGCGCTTGCGCTCACTGCGCTTCGAGATATATTTCGCCTCAAACTTTATAGCGGATCGCAATACAGCGCTATAAGCGTGCTTGCGCAAGTACAGTCATATACCCCTCGCTCCACTGCGTCCTGCTTCACCTAAAACTGGTTACTGGGACGCGACTTGAGCCTATGTTCGCATCCGCCATAAAGTTTGATTTGCATCCGCCATAAAGTTTGATTTGAATTGTACATGGCGCCAGTGCGCGCAGTAGGCCGTGGGCATTGTTTTAATTAATACGTGTGACATTTATCCCGAAGCCCACTACAAGTAAATATAAGTTAGTAAACAAGTGTTTACGCGGCATGACATATTGTTTGAATTATGGAAAATTCAGCATAGCAGTATTTGATGGTTACAGAGGAGAGACGAGCACAAAAAACGCCGATCTGCAGATATGTCGAAATTAACATACGAGTTGTGACGGGAAGGGATGAATTTCTAGGTAATTCTGAAAACAAAGCACAATTTATTGATTTACTGACACAAAAGCTGCAGGCTAATCAAATGGTCGTACACCAAGCCGAAGCAGACGCAGATACTCTGATCGTTGAAACAGCGATTAGTTTGTCTTTAAATAAAACATCCGTTACGGTTGTCGCTACAGATACGTACTGATATTTTAATAATATTGATAGCAAGATCCGATGATAAAAATGCTGGAAAACTTAAAATGCTAAAACCTGGAAGTCAACAGAGGCCCAGATATTGCAGAAATTCGTCAGAAAATGGGTCCTTTGAAAGATGTATTATTTTTTGCACATGCAATGTCAGGTTGTTATACAACATCGGCTTTTTTCAGAAAAGGAAAAGTAAAAATTTACAAGTGATGCAGTGTTAAGGAAAACCGTTTCGGTATTCAACGATCCTCGAGCCGAACGTGACGACATCGAAAAGCTGGGGAAACATTCGTTTTGAAGATTTATAAAAAAACTAGCCTCAAACTGGATTTAAATGAGCTAAGGTTATATTTATATAAACAAACAGTTGCCAAGCAATCCACAAAATATAACTTTAAACTGTCGACACTACCACCTACTAAAGACGCAATTCGGCAACACTCGTTTCGCGTTTATTTACAATTGCAGCGCTGGTTGGGAAACTATATGTCACCCTATGAATGGGATGGGAAAAAACGTGGCCAAACCTTAGTTTCAGTAACAACTGAGCTTTCCCCTGCGCCTGATAATTTGTTCAATCTTATCAGTTGCGGTTGTAAAAAAGGGTGTGAACGTTGGTGCGAGTGCTCTTTCAAAAAGCAGGTCTGATGTGTTCGGCAATGTGTCGCCAATGTCTTGGCCAATCATGTGAAAATGTTCCTGAACCAATGGACCATGACGACGATTGTTTATTTTTTTATTAATATATATTTTTTTGTTTTTTTCACTTTTTTTATTTCTTTAAATTCCTCTAAAGCTTGCTTATTTATAAAAGAGTTTTCAATTTTTTCCCCTTACATCCTGTATATCTCAGAACGCATGCGGTGGAGGAATGGGGAGTTTCACATAGTTATTGGTATATATCTACAGGTTCACCATTCCGAATTTCAGCTTGTTATGTTACATTTCAGTTATTTGCAAAGATTTTGTGTAATTTTTCTAATTTTTTTTTCATTTTTCCCTTACATCCTGTATATCTCAGAACGCAAGCGGCGGAGGAATGGGAAGTTTCACATAGTTATTGGTGTATATATACAGAGTCACTATACCAAATTTCAGCTGGTTATGTTACATTTCACTTATTTGCCAAAATTGTGTCTAATTTTCTTAGGCTATAACCTTTTAATAATACCTAACACCGACGGACGTGTGAACGAGCCGGTGCGGCGTTGTAGGTACTTCGTAAAGGAGGGTTCAAATGCGGTATGTTTGAAGAGTCGTCGACTTCACAAAGTAAGCCGCTGCGTCGCATCAGCAAGACGTTATCCGGTGTCGAACGAGAGCTCGCGATAAGCTGACTCGACACTAATTGTCTGTGAACCGGATCGAGCCGGAACGACTCCATTGTCGCCGGTAATCGGCGGGTTACGTTCAACGAGATCGAACGACCGGGTAAACAATGTAATTCACTGCTTAACGTTTTACAAATTCTTTAACTTTTCTCAGGTAGAAGTATAAAATACAAATAAAATTATATTATATTACGATATGGCTGGTTTTCAATTCAATTATTATACTAGCTTTCCGTCTGCGGCTCTGCGGATTACACAATTGAAACGACACCCCTTTTTTCGGGATGAAAAGTAGCTTATTTCAGTCAAGTCACTTTTTAGCTTATAAACTATTTGTATGCCAAAAAATATAGCGATCCCGGTACAACTGCGTAGTCCACGCGAACAGAGCCGCGGGCGTAAAGCTAGGTTAAAATAAAATATAGCCCACGTGACAAGCTAATAATGTAGCTACATATACGTGAATTTTTAAAATCTGTTCAGTAGCTTTTGAGTTATATATTAGCATAGATAATATAGATATAGGATTTGTGGCTATATTATAAGTATGTAATTAGAACTACGATCGCATGAACATTAAATTCAGAGTTCAACGAAATAATACTATTTATCACCCCCCCGCGACTAGGCAAGTATGTTATGGTGAACTGTACTTTGAAGTCTTACACAAATTAATCACTTCACAATATTGTCCAACTGTACCATCATTTTCCACCGCTATAGTTATCAATTCAATTTTTTGTGTTCTATATAGTGTTGAGTTACTATTTAATTTAAATATACCAATCTAAGAAATTGTATTTGTCCAATATGTTACATGGTCATACTTTTTAATAATGAACGATAGGACCATACAGGAAACAAATTTGACAGCAGCGTTTGGTTTAAATTATGTTTTAATAGAGTCAGAAATGGCACTTCACAGTATCGAAACTGTCAAGCGCAATTTCGCAGGGACGAGGGCCGGCACGCGGGGACCTCTCGGATTGAAACTCGCCATCTCGCCAAACGAGTATACCAGCTAGCTAGAGTATGAGTGATTAGACGGTAAGCGCAGAAAAGGGCTTCTAGTCAATTGTATTTATATGGATAGGACATACATCTAGATATATTTTTTCCTATTAATTGACATTGTCAAAGTATCGGACATGACAACACCGAGGTATTGGAATATATCAAATTATTTTGACAACTTCAAACTAATACATGCACGACCTATAAGATAACACGAAAAAGTTTCTATAAAATCTATAGTATTGTTACGAACGGACAGAGTAACGACTGCCATCTAGCGTCAACTAGTAACACCACTTTGTAGAAGGGTTTACAACAAGGACAACACGAAACCCCTACTCAATACTAGATGGCGTTAGGGGAAAGAATGTTCTAGGATTATCCAAACTGATCGATTACGTTCGTGCGAGTGAAGTGATTTCTAGAATGTTCTCGAGTTCGTTACGACCTATATAAATAGCCGCAGGAAGACGAGCAGCCAGGTCTGTTTTTGGGCTACTTTCGAAGCGACTTCGAAGCGAAACTAGTGATACAAGTGAAATCTACGACATGGCTACGATCTAGGAATATCGTTAGTGCTTAGTGTTTGGACTTAGTGCTTTGTGTTGGGCCGAGTGTTAGTGAATAAAGTCTTCAAAAGAGTCAGCAGGTCTTTCTCTCCAAATTCTTCGAACCCTAACACGTAACAGTATTACTAATTTTCCACCTCCGGCTCCACCTGCGTGGACTACAGGTTTGTACTGGGGTCACTTAAGGGTTGCGACGTTCCAGGACGTTGTGGTAGTTTTTAGACGATTCTGAAACTATAGTGACTACTCTTTTAATATTTTTAATTAACGTTTTTCGTCGTTCGTTCATAACCGCAAAACGTGTCTAAGAACCTGTTTTTAGGTGATACCTATATAATGCAAAAAGCTACATCAAGATCAGTCCAGCCCTAGCGCTCTCTGGTAGCCCATTTCTATCAAACTTGTCAAGGAATCTAATCTGAGGTTAATACTTATGTAATGCAAAAACCACATCAAGCCAAGCCGTCACGAAGAAACACTTTCACAACAGCGTCCCCTGGGGACTCTTAACAAAAAGGTAAAAAATACAAAAGTTGTGGAATCAGTGTCCATCATTGGCTTATTGACCAATGAGTTTTTAATCATAAAAACTTAATTCAAATAAATACCACAAGATCCGTCGCCAACGCCACTTGTGTAAGGGGAGTGGTTTTAACAGCCCAGAACTCGCACCGGACCACTGGGTTTATGGTTTAAACTCCATAACATAATGTTGAGGAAAACCTGCACTGTAATAGTGAAGGCGTAGAAGCCTGATAATAAAAAATATAAAATTAATATTAGATTTACGAGTATAGCCACGAAATATTTACAATCAGTAAATGCATTTCAATTCCATTGCACAATCTGAGTGAGATATGAGGTTATAATAAACAATGGTATGATGGACACAAACGAGTGCATGCACTTCGGGAGAGCGAGAGGGAAGGCCTTAAGATAAGGCCAGACGAACGTAGTTCGAGCGGCGTAATAACGTAACATTAAGTCGCATAGTTGATTCCTATTTTCGCCCAGACTGTATCAGAGTTCAATATTCGACTCCCAAGTCCGTACGACCTGGGAATCGAGACGCTACGGATAAAAATCCAAGTATTTTAAAATAATTTGACGTGATTTGATATAGACTCAAATTACGTTCGTCTGGTCTTAGGCTTAACGGCGCTCACTTTCCGCTGGGTGTGGAAGCGTAATCAAGGCATATTAATGCAGCTCGGATGCGGTAAGGTGCAGTGTAAGTGAATCCATTTGTTCCGACTCACTTTCTGCATAATAAAGCGATCGGTGGGCGGGCGCCCGCTCGACTTGAGCAACGTCATTAGGCGGTCATTTCTCACGGCACTGCTGGTTGCACAACGGGCTGCCCGAAAGCGAAACGTATACGGCCGTGTTGCGCAACCGGGCCGGGCCGACGACCGCCTAAAAGCGAAAAAGAACCGTCCTTGGCAATGAATCGACTCAGGCGCACGTCCGTCACGCTGATAATTATTCATGCGCCGACGACCGACCGCAGACCATTCATCTCGATGTCATCGCTCCGTGACTGATGCTTATCTCGTCAGTAGAGGCTCGTGGCGCGCTACCATACAACCACGCAACCACTATCCATCAATGATAACATTCTATTCGGAGATAGAAATTTCACAACATAACATGCTGCGAGATTAGCAATATACGTTGAAGTGCCTGACTCTCTACAGATAACAGTAAATTTGGCATGCAACTCGAAAATGCATCGAAACATGTGGGTCAACGTCTAAGGACCTTCAGGAGGTGTGACATTATGTGGCGAGTAGATAGGAGTCACAAGCGTTGTAAAGCAACATTTAAAAAAAAAACTACAAAAAATATTCACTAGCACGCAAAATCAGACTTATACTCGTACGCAAAATAATAGTCTAAAATTGTTTTAAATAGATTGATGTTTTTATATTTTTAAACACTGTTACAAAATCATTTTTTTTTAATTTAGTCTACGGAATAATGTTTACAAAATATTTAAAAAATATGCAAACATTGTTTAATTCAGTTGTTAATAGTTGATTAAACTATTGCAGATTTTGCAGAGTTGCAGATTTATATTGCAAAACAGGGCGGAATCAACTATAGCCATGGAAATGATTGCTACTTTTAATTCATTTTCATTTGATGAAATGACTAATTTATTTCGCAGTGATTTCACAAACAGTGATTTTAAAACTCCATGAGATTTTAACGCTCGTATATACTATCAATCATTCAATCAATTTCAATCAATCAATATCAAAATCACAAAATATACCATTTGCTACTCAAAATTAAATTTTAAATATGAGTTATATGATTACGACCAAATAACGGTCATTTATTTTTTCAATTTTGACAACAGATTCGTGAACAGAGTCCATGCACACCTTTAGATATCAATCTTGAAAGCAATCGGTCCAGTTACTAAAAAGTTTAAAACATCGGACATTAAAAAAAAATAGGAAACCTATATTCAAATACACTAACAAGCACTTAACTAAACTATATTTATTTACACTAAGACTAAACATCCAACGATAATTTTACATAAATCGTAGCACATATACAATACGTAAATGCGACACAATCGCCCTTCACGACACTCGAGCTACAAGTGAAATCACATTGAAAGTATTCGAACTGTGAAAAACTGAAATTTCATCCAAAACGATGAAATGCGCATGGTCGGCGATTTCATTGAGTATTATTTGTAGCAGAAGAAGCAAGTAGCAGACCATGTGAAAGATAGTAGCAGGTGCGACGTATGATTACGCATTTCATGTGTTTTTTCACAAGCTACTTGTGAAATGTTCCAAGCTTAGTTAACTACCTGTGACAAAGAGGAAGGGGTGTCAAAACCATGACAGTCTGACGACTTTTATGGATGGCATTTACATCGTAGCCGTATCGTACCTCAACATTGGCGATAAGTGCGTACTGCGCAACAATCACCCTACTAAAATGACACTAGCCAGAAGCGATTACGGAGTTAGCGCGCGACTATGTAGATAACCGTGTTGGAAGCAATGCGACGCCGCGACAAGTCGCATCTCACGGCGCATTCCCCGATTTGGTCACAATTACGCGGCCTAACTGTTAGCGGTGAAGGGCGACGAGGCGTGTGACAGACAAAGCGTACCAATCTCGTGCCGGCTAATTGCTATAAGAACAGCGAACGACCTTCAATTAAATTCATGTTAAAGTGGGGGGATCATCACAGGTCGTAGACGCGGTCGGTCGTCGACTGCCACTGGGGGAAGTCGTAAAGTTTTAGTGCGTCGGACTCGCACTCGATTAATAGAAAGCTTTATTGCGCCCTCTATATACGCCGGTCGCCCCTCACGAATCGCGCATGCAAATGTTTGAACTCTTTTGCTACAGGTCATTGCTCTATACCAAAGCTGGCGACCGCGGCGTCAAATAGTGCAGCGCACACGGTTACAGTATCTTGTGAAACAATACAACCCTCGAGACAGTTTTACTGAAATGTAATCAAAATCGATATAAAAACATCTTTTTAACCCCCGACGAAAAAAGAGGGGTGTTATAAGTCTGACGTGTGTGTGTATCTGTCCGTGGCATCGTAGCTCCCAAACGGATGAACCGATTTGGATGCGGATTTTTTTTATATGAAAGGTGAATTAGTCGGGAGTGTTCTTAGCTATGTTTGATGAAAATCAGTCGAAGATGGCCGCCGCCACAAAATGGCAAATAACATATTTTTTTCACTACGCCATCAATATGGGTATCAGATGAAAGGACTTGACTAGTAGAATACTATACACTATGATTAATTTCAAATCCAAGATGGGCGCCAGTACAAAATGGCGAATTACATTTTTTTTCACTACGCCATCAATATGGGCAGCAAATGAAAGGGCTTGACTAGGTGCATAATGTACACTATATTCAAAGAAAATGAGGAATATGAACTAACGAAACAAAAAGTAAAAACTTAAAAATTATTTTTTTGTCTGATCATGTATGAATTAGTTTAAATAAATAAGTTTAAATATTTTGAAATAAAATTAAATTTAAAATTTAAAAAATCCCCGACACCAAAAAAAAACTTTTAAATTTAATTTTTACTTGAATTAAATATTGTTTGCACGATACCAGTAAGTTAGAATGGCAAGTAAAGTTACCTTGCTGTTACTTGACTTTATGTAAACGCGTTGTACGCCATACAAGTGGAAGCTAGCGAAGTCAACTGGCAAGTACTGTGCTGATCTGTTTTAAGAACTTTCCGAGCCTTCGTTATACATTTATTAGCCTCGTGCAATCTATGTTTTTATCTCTATCGTATACTATTAGAGGTGTATTGATGTCATGCGGTACAACGTTATCAAAGCAACACATACCTACGATTGAAATTAAACAAGGACCGAACTGGAAGAAATATACTTGTCAGCTAATTTATACTGTGGTGCATGGTATTGTAACGCCTATCTACTTTCGCGACGACGTTATCGAACTCACTAGAAAAAGCATGACACCTATCTACAATAGTACAAAAACAGGTCATCGAACTTACGAGAAAAATTCCCACAGCCATTCAATAAAACCGAAAAGTCTAGACGAACAATTAATTTCACTAATTTAAATACAGAGGCGGCGTCGTTGAAAGGAATATTCGCGATATTTCTAAAAATCGATGGTTAGTTCTTAACGCCACGGCGCTAACATACCGTTCCCACGGTCCGAGAAATTAAAATGTAATTTATAAATTTCGAGAGATAGAATGTTCGAGACGGTGACTAGTGGAAGGGAGAGAGCTATATAAGGCGATGGTCCGTGGCGTCGAGCAAGTTGATTTTTGGAAGTACGCGATAAGTGTCAAGCGCGATAATTTGCGAAGTGCGGAGTGTTTTAACTGTGCAATTAGTGTTCGATATTGTTTGTTCGATATTGCTTTTGGATTATTTTGTGATTTGGAATTATAATAAAGTGAAGTGAACTAAAATCAGTGTTTCAGTGCATCGTCAATATTAGAACCGGTAGCCCGTAACATTTGGTGTCAGAAGTGCAATATTGAAGATGCCAACAACACCTAGGGATTCGTCTCAGTCAAGAAGACGTCACACGAGACAGGCGGCAGCGGATCAGCAGCACGAGGTCATGGACGACGTCAACGCTGAAAATGTAAGTGTGGACGCCGGGGCTGCTGCTGCTCAGACCTTCGACTTCAGCGCTCTTATGCGACTCATGGAGGAACAGGCTCGTCGCCAGGAGGAGCAGGCTCGTCGGCAGGAGGAGCAAGCTCGTCGCCAAGAAGAACAGGCACAGCGAGTGGAGAAGCTGCTCGGAGAATCTTTGAGCAAGGTAAACGTAGAAGTGAAACAGCTCAAAGAAAATCTCCGCGAACACGAGGACAGGCTAGAATCGCTCCAAAAAGAAGTGCAACATCTCAAACTGGTTGGGCCTAGTGGAACCAGCTACTCCGGCCCCCGAGTTAAGGTGCCGCCGTACGATGGTACCACTTCGTGGAGTGCCTACAAACGCCAGTTCCAGACCGTGGCATCATCAAATGGGTGGACGGACGAACACTGTCTGACCGCCCTGACGGTGGCACTGCGAGGACAGGCGCTCTCGGTCCTTGAGGCATCACCAGACAGCGCTGAGAGCTACGGAAAACTATTGGAAGCGCTGGACTCCAGATATGGCGATAAACACCTAGAGCATGTCTACCGGGCTCAACTAAGGGACAGAACGCAGCGTGCCAGCGAGAGCTTACAGCAGTGGGCTTTGGAAATTGAGAAGATCGTAAGAAAGGCATACCCGTCGGCCGGCACTGATTTCGTCGACACGAATTTGGTACAAACATTCGTCGACGGAATAAAGGACCTGGAAGTAAGGGCAACCGTCAGACTTGGGCACCATAAAACCCTGAAGGATGCTTTGGCGCATGCCCTTGAAGTAGAAGCTGTAAGACAGGAGCCTCGCACACAACGAGTGAGAGAATTAGTAGAACCAGCCGCTTTACCACCTAGGCGCCGATCTACGCCGCGCTGTTTCTACTGTCAGCAGCTCGGGCACATTCGGATTGACTGCCCGAAATTAAGGCAAAGGACAGAAGGCAACGAATCACCACAGGAAGGCAGGGCTCGAGTACAAGCTCTGCCCATCGAAGCTCAGGAAAACGAGTAATAGCCAGGACCGTGGGGCAGGTGCTGGCTGGTCGTGATACAGCCCCGAAAATTGTCATCTCACAAGTGTTCAACGGGAATAGTCTCATCATAGACGGCGAGGTAAATGGTACTCGGTGTCCAATCACAGTCGACACTGGGGCAACACGGACGGTAGTCAGACCACGACTAGTGAAGCAATCGCCACAGAGGATCCAGCGATCGACTCCTCAGTTGAAGCTTGTCACGGCTACCGGCCAGCCGATACCTGTCCACGGCGAGCTCACGGTGACTTTGAAGGTGGGAGAAAAGAAATACTCGCACACTGTCATCGTAGCTGATATTTCCGACGACTGCATTATCGGATTGGACTTCATGCAGCGGTATCAGTGCAAAATCGACGTGACCAACGGCGTACTAAAATGCGGCCATAACGAAGTTTTCTTCAAAGGCGGACCTAGAGGTGTAGTACGCTGTGCTAAAGAAACGACGCTAGCGCCTTACACGCAAACCTTGGTCAACGTGAAACTACCACCATCGACGAACGAGGGACCTATTAGAAGCGTTATCGTTGACCAGCTACCCCACAGTGAGAAGCGCAACTGGTTGACGGCCAGGGCACTGCTAAGAAGCGGCGAAGGACATCCAGTAATCTGGTTACTAAATTTCAGTAACGCACCTGTTGTCCTGCATGAAAATCAGGCCATTGCGAAATGTCAGGAAGTTTCTTGGATGAGAAGTTGTGTGCAAGTGGAGTCACCTACGGCAAGGAGTGGAGGCAAGAAAGTTCTCGAACAAGTGGACATCTGCAAGGACGACCTTACTCAAGCAGAGTATGCGAAAGTAAAGGAAGTGCTGACTCGCTATTCCGACATTTTCTGCCTCAAGGAAGGTGACGTTGGCAGAACGTCACTAGTTAAACATAAAATAAACACAGGCGATGAACTACCTATTCGTCAAAGAGCTCGGCGAATACCCACGAGCAGAGAAGGAGAAGTAGAAGAGATGATTAATGACATGAGGAAGAATAATGTCATCGAATCTTCTTCAAGCCCTTGGTGTTCTCCTGTCGTCCTGGTCAAGAAAAAGGATGGTAGCATGCGATTCTGTGTGGATTATCGTCGGCTCAACAGCGTGACCAAAAAGGACAGCTACCCTCTACCTAGGATTGACGACACATTGGACAAGCTGCGAGGGAACCAGTGGTTTTCTACTCTTGACTTGAAGAGTGGATATTGGCAAGTAGAACTTGATCCAAAGGACAGGGAGAAAACTGCCTTTTCAACTGGAAAAGGGCTATGGCAGTTCAAGGTCATGCCTTTTGGTTTGTGCAATTCTCCCGCTACCTTCGAGAGACTGATGGAAGTAGTACTTGCCGACCTTCTCGGTGAAGCTTGCCTGGTCTATCTTGATGATGTGATCATTATGGGACGCGACTTCAACCAACATCTACAAAACCTGGTGCAAGTGTTTCAGAAACTAAGGGCCGCAAACCTAAAACTACATCCGAAGAAATGCAGCTTCTTCAAAAAGCGGGTCAACTACTTGGGTCATGTGATCTCGACAGAAGGCGTGGAAACGGACCCTGCAAAGACCGAAGCGGTACGGGAATGGCCAACTCCAAGGAACAAAACGGAGGTGCGAGCATTCTTGGGGTTATGCTCGTACTACCGCCGTTTCGTGAAGGATTTTGCAGGAATAGCCAGACCTTTGCACAGGCTTACAGAAGATAAGACTGCATTTCTGTGGACTGAAGAATGTGAAAAATCCTTTACAGAACTTAAGCAACGGCTCTGTGAAGCACCTATCCTTGGTTATCCAGATCAGACTGGAGAGTTCGTAGTCGACACCGACGCCAGCAACTTGGCAATCGGAGGAGTGCTATCACAGCGACAAGGCGACGAGGAAGTCGTGATAGCATACTTCAGCAAGGCCTTGTCAAGACCGGAAAGGAACTACTGCGTGACCAGAAGAGAGCTGTTAGCTGTAGTGAAGACGCTGCGCCACTTCAGTAAATACCTCTTGGGCAGGAAGTTCAAGCTCAGGACAGATCATGCCGCTCTCAAATGGTTGCTCCAGTTCAAGGATCCTGAAGGACAAGTGGCTCGGTGGATCGAACAACTTCAGGAATTCGAGCCTGAGATCGAGCACCGTAGTGGAAAATCGCACGGAAACGCCGATGCTCTCTCGCGTAGGCCGTGCCCTGACGAGTGTAAACATTGCTCCAAACGAGAACAAAAAGAAGAAACAATTAAGGCCATCACCATCAATAACGTCAGTGATGAGTGGACCACGGATGCAATGAAGGAGGAGCAAAAGAAGGACAGTGACCTAAGGGCCATCATAGACTTGAAAATACAAGGGAGTCCAAAACCACAATGGAACCAAGTTGCAGCCTTGAGCTCTGTTATGAAGAGTTATTGGGCTCAATGGGACAGTTTAGTGATGGTTGATGGACTGTTGTATCGCAAATGGGAAACCCCAAGTGGACGGGAGTCAACTATGCAGCTGGTCGTGCCAAGATCAAAAGTACGCGCAGTGCTGGAAGCCTTGCACGATGGTACCTCAGGAGGGCATCTGGGCATGAAGAGAACCCTGGAGAAAATCAGGAAGCGATTTTATTGGGTCTACTGTCGGCAAGATGTCGAGGACTGGTGTCGAAGGTGCACTGTGTGTGCAGCCGTGAAAGGCCCGACGACGCGGAACAGAAGACGTCTCCAGTTGTACAACGTGGGAGCCCCTTGGGAAAGAATCGCAGTAGATGTAGCCGGACCTTTTCCTGTATCTAATGATGGCAACAAGTATTTCATGGTCGTGGTTGATTACTTTACGAGGTGGCCAGAGGTTTTCGCAATACCCAATCAGGAGGCAGTGACAGTGGCAACTAAACTGGTTGACGAAGTGTTTTGCAGATACGGACTGCCCTTGGAGATTCACTCGGACCAAGGTCGTAATTTTGAATCTCAGGTGTTCCAGGAGACGTGCCGTATCTTGGGTATAAACAAAACACGGACAACCCCATACCGCCCGCAATCAGACGGAATGGTCGAAAGATTTAACCGTACGCTGGAAACCCACCTCGCAAAATTTGTCGACGAACATCAAAAGGACTGGGACCGATATATTCCGTTGTTTATGCTCTCATATAGGACAGCGGAACATGAGAGCATAAAGGTTACACCAGCGTTTGCCAATTTTGGACGAGAACTAAGATTGCCGTTCGACCTGGTAACTGGCAGGCCGCCTGACGACCCGCGACCAATATCGGATTATGTGTCAAACCTAAAGGAAAGGATGCATGACATTCATGAGCAAGTCAGAGAGAATGGTCTTCTGGCAAGCGAAAAGATGAAGACCAGATACGACCGAAGCGCCACCGCCACTGGCTTTGATGAGGGATCTCTTGTATGGTTGCATAACCCGAGGCGCAGGAAAGGTAAATCCCCCAAACTACAAAACCGTTGGGAAGGACCGTACAAGGTGATAACCAGGATAAACGACGTGACGTACCGCATACAACGTGGTCTACGAGGAAAGCCTAAGATAGTGCACATCGATCGACTAGCCCCTTACCGAGGTTCGAATATTGCTCGGGACGAGCAAATCTAAGAAGGGGGTAGTGTAACGCCTATCTACTTTCGCGACGACGTTATCGAACTCACTAGAAAAAGCATGACACCTATCTACAATAGTACAAAAACAGGTCATCGAACTTACGAGAAAAATTCCCACAGCCATTCAATAAAACCGAAAAGTCTAGACGAACAATTAATTTCACTAATTTAAATACAGAGGCGGCGTCGTTGAAAGGAATATTCGCGATATTTCTAAAAATCGATGGTTAGTTCTTAACGCCACGGCGCTAACATACCGTTCCCACGGTCCGAGAAATTAAAATGTAATTTATAAATTTCGAGAGATAGAATGTTCGAGACGGTGACTAGTGGAAGGGAGAGAGCTATATAAGGCGATGGTCCGTGGCGTCGAGCAAGTTGATTTTTGGAAGTACGCGATAAGTGTCAAGCGCGATAATTTGCGAAGTGCGGAGTGTTTTAACTGTGCAATTAGTGTTCGATATTGTTTGTTCGATATTGCTTTTGGATTATTTTGTGATTTGGAATTATAATAAAGTGAAGTGAACTAAAATCAGTGTTTCAGTGCATCGTCAATATTAGAACCGGTAGCCCGTAACAGTATTCTATCAAATAAACATTGCTAATTATATGAGTCTCTTCTATCAGTACATTGCTTGCTACATTGTTTTTTCAATAAATAAATATTATTATTATAGTATAAACAACTTGTATCTGCCAGTGTAATCAAATATTGTTTATGCCTCGTGACGAGAAAAATAACGATTCGATGTTGTTTAGTCGACAAATCACGTTCACCTCGACAAATAAACGCGCAGATGACATCTAAATAGACTAAATGGCATAACTAATTGTACAATAAAGCGGCGACAGTAAGCCATAGCGGTCGCTGGGGTTCGATTCTGTCTATTGTCGATCGGCACAATGTTTCATTGTAGCACAACTCTTGGCTATGAATATTGTCACCGTAGATAAACAAAATCCATACATTATAATCAGATGGAAAATATGTTTTTTTAATAAATTGCGTTTATAACAATGAAAACAACATAAAATGTTGATAGAAAAGGAGAAGAAAAATATGGGTAATACGGTACTATGCAACTATAGAAAGACAGAAGGATAGCTGCGGAACTGAGACGTGGACTGACAACGAGTTACTGTCAATACACAAGCAGTATATTTTGTTGTTTTTAAATCGCAGATTTTCTTACTACACGCAACCGGGTATTTATATACGAACCCTATAAAAATATAAATTCAATGTGCCAAGTCATATTACTCATAATAAAATACTAACAATTCATCAACCGAATGAGGTTAAAATGATGTAGGTACAATCGACAATAATTATTATTTAAATTTAATTTTAATTTACTTAAATCTATGAATTAAAAACAATAAAATACAAAAGTAGGTGTAGTCAAAATTAAAAAAAAAAACATATGTCATTTCGAATTAAGGTAGAATACATTTAGTAATAAAAATGGGAATGCTCATATATTCTCTTATAAATTATTAGACACAACGCAACGGCCAACGTCCAAAAATAAAAACAACCGTAGGTATATGTGTAGGCTATAAAGCGATAAAACATTAATATTACACAAGCACAACCAACAACTTAATTACAACATTCACCGATATTCGTAGCATTGCATCAACACATATGTAATTATTAGTTAGGCATCGATGTGCCAGAATCGGGCACGAAATTTAGAGATTTCTTACAGAAACATACCTATTACGCAGTATACGCAACCGCATGTACAGACTGATATAGATTTAAAAAAATTGTCGATTCAGAGGTAGCGCTAGTAAACGCGTCTAGCCAAAGGGCAAAAAAAATTGAACCCAAAATTTCACCGTATGTCACAGGCTCATATCTTTGTCATCTTTTCATTGATTCTGACGAAATTTTACACAACACAATTCCGTAGAGAAAATTATTTAAGGGTAGCGCTCCACAAAATGCAAAAAAAAATTTTTGTCCGGCCCACCGTGTGAGGTATACGTTGGACTGATCTTTGAAAATAAAGTCATGGTTGAGTGATTTTTTTTCTATTCAGGTCAATATTTGGTGAGACATTAGCTGTTCTGTAGTAGTCGTCTGCAATGTGTTTCCACCTCTAACATTTTCAATCGATTGATTAAAAAATCAAAGTAAGTACAAATAGGAAGTTAACAAATACAAACGAAAATAGTTGTGAACATAAACTTTACCGACTTCTTAAAATATCTTGTCCTGTGCACTATACTGCACAATTAACCCTTTCAATGCTACAGGCGTTACACTTAAAAACCTTCCGTCACTCTCAGTATACTCATTGAACTTGGGCCGACTATCTTTTTAGATGCGCAAGATAACGTTATAAATCTACCTAATCATACGGGTTAGTTCTTAGAGAGGTCCAGCCTTCTGACTGCGAAAGTAGTAGGGTAGCGGGCATGCGCGTTGCGTCCGTGTATTTAAGCGCAGGTACAGTTCGAGCAAAACTTTAGGTTGCAGTAGGGCTAAGCGGAGGTGTTGTACCGCCGCAAACGCACATGCGCCTCGTGTTCAGAGCGGACATAAAATTTGGCTTCATCTGTGTACAACGTAGGACGTCGTTTATTTATAAACTAATCAAAAATGCTACACATTTTAAACAAATTTTAGAATAAATCCTGGATACATTTTCTATAGATTATATTGATCACGTTTCAATAGAAAAAACTAAATAACTTAACAATATAAATTATGTAGTTATATATTTTTGAGACCGAAAATTGTGTACAACACTATGCACGGATCTTTGATGTACTTTACAGTGCTACGCACGGATTTTTGCCGCTGTGAGTTGCCTGTGAATGCTCAATGCGCTGGTACCGCTGCGCGCGCGAGGCCGTAACGAGGAGCTATCTGACCTCTCTTTCTTCTACCATTTTATGCATTTTATGAAGGTTTTTGTATATAACTTCGCCGCGGCAAAGATCCGCGCGTATTACTGTAATCGAATTATAAGTGTTTTAAAATATAAGAGGTTATTTTTAGCATGAATATTAAGCCTTTGTTTTATAATGTATGTATGTGGTGTCTTCGCTTGGTACCCAAAACACAAGCTAAGGAATGCTTAGTTTGGGGCCTAGACGTTGTTGTCATGTATACGTTATTATTATTATTATAATGATTCTGAAGAAGTAGGTAAACTAAAGTATATAATGCTTACACATTAAACCAAAGGAACCAAAACCAAAAGAAAGCTAATAGTTTAAGAAATTTACTGTGATTCAAAATCATTAACAGCGTTTAACAAAAAATTCTATAAATTTAAACAGTACGACTGCGCCATAATATTAGGACCTATTATATTATTGACAGCCCTAAACATTAGGGCGCGCGCAAACGCACGGCTTGACCCACAAGTACAGACGCGGCGTTATCAAGCATCATAGTCCCGTATCTAATCTGGCTGAGTGGCGCAATTTTGATACACCATAGTTTATAGGCACGAATAAATCACCCACGAGATAACATTGTTTTATCGTATATACGTGGAAAGGAAAAATGATACGCATAGTATCTTCCACGTTTAATGTTGGACTTTATACTGAAACACGATCGCGTTTGAGTCACATATATATTGGTATATTAGTATCGATTGATCTAGTTGGTGGTCGGAGACGCCGATTGCAGACCCAAAAGTCATAGGTTCGATTCCTGTGTGAATATTTGTGTACACGAACATGTCAATTTATGTATTTATGTTATATTCAAGTAAGTATATCAGGTTTCTAGTATACCCATACCTAATATGGGCTTTGCCTAGTTTGGGACTAGATGACCGTGTGTAAGATGACCCACATATTATTATCATTATATAACGTGTACACGGTGTCAACAAGAACTGAGAACGCTAATGTCTGACACAAGGAAGTTTCACTGCCAAATATGGTCGGTTTTAGTATTAATATTTTTTTTTAGAAAATCCCTTCTTCAACATGTCCTAGATACAGCTTGCGCCAAACTTCTAGTTCGCTCTGAAATTGAGGCAGGTGTGTTTTGCGCAGGCCCGCTCTCGACCCTCTGATACCCATTTTTTCTACTGCGATTCTACATACTTCGACTTCAAAGCGAACTAGAAATTTCTACTATAACAACGTATTTACGTACTAACGTACGTAATTTTAAATAAGAGGAAATAATTGTAACAGCATATGTTTACTGTAGTCTCTACGTTGACTGATTAGTGATGTAAATTATGTCCCACATCCCGGCTATAAGCGCTGCTTGTTGTGTGGCCAAATAATCAACAATGAACGGAGATTCATCACAATACTAAGAATCTAAAAGTCATTTTCCGTTTCATATGAAATGTCATCGTTCCATATCACGTTACGGCCATGAATGTACACAGAGATACCGCAACGTGACAACAAAAATGTAAACAAAAAAATGTACACCACCGGATGAATATACGCCACTTGATGTTTTGACATATTCATTAAAATAGAGTTTACAATGACGCACGTGTTAAATTTGTACTAGAGAAGCAATATAAATACTGAATTTACATTTCATGAGTAATCTAACAAAATATTTAAAACAACCAATAATAATGACGTACATGGTCTGTTTAATCGCTGACTCTGTCATTTCGCTCGGGTTTTCTATGGTTTAGAATTACAAGACGGTGCATTTTGATGCTACTGCTATCAAAAGTTACGGCTTACTGAATAAAAATAACCAGGTTAAACGAAGTCCTGAAATCTATTTCACAACTGTTTGAAAATTATCGAACGTTTTTCGTTGGCCGGTACACAATAAACATAAATGCATTTTTGTCTCATTATTAAACTACAAATTCTTTAAAATATTGGTTTTCATTCTAGAACAGCCTTACCACGAAGGCTGTCTAATTGGAAATAGGTACTATTATTATGAAAAAAACGATTTATCTATGGATGTTCTAAAAAATTACCTATTTATTCTTTAATTCTTATAGTTTTAGAAGCCCTTGGAATTCGGAAGATGCTTTAAAAAATCGGTCGATGCATTTTAGTTATACGCAAAATACTTTATTTTATTTTTTTAATATTCCATGTTAATAATATCGTATTGTGCCTTGTTTACAATACAGCAATTTCTGTTTATTACACGTATCGAGCCGAGATCTTATGGCGCGAACATGCAAATTAATTTAATTACAATTCTCAAACGACCAGTAAAATCCCAACATGCGATCCTCGATTAAATGCACACGAGACGCGTCATAGCACCTGTTGCTTGGCACGCGCAGGTTTTATGCGTCTGGATTTTAAATATTCAATGCAATGTACTTACACGAAGAAATACGATGCGTTAGTTGTATAGCAATACTTTTTTTTTGTGTTGGCAGAAAATTAAACTTAAAAATAAAGAATATCAAGCATGGTGAATATATTTTTTCAGAAATTCGAAGTAAGCTCCAGTTGAAAGAAAAACGTGTCAACAGCAAGTGCGGCTCGCTCAATTAAGGTTCTGTACCAGTATTCCATCAACAAACAGTTAATAGCCCGAACTGAACTTTATTTGTGGATATTTATTTATATAAGGGAGCGGACGGTATTTTTTCACACAATTTCCAGTTGTATTTCAATTGCACAATTGTATGTACATATATCACATACAATAATTAATAAAATCAGTACCCACAAATTTATAACAAAATATTTCAAATCTTTGAAAGTAACTTCATTGAGCTATAACGCCTTTTTTGAAGAAGGCCCAATTTATCCCTATTTAAAATCTAAAAAAATATTTCATATCACACCCATATCAGTCTATTATGCCTCACTGCAGGGGTTTAGGCCTCCCCTTGAGATGAGGCTGCTTGGAGCTTAATCCATCACCATCACCACATTAATGATTTCAATGTATTTTGGAGGCATCCCTTGTTGTTCCAAGCTCTCCCATATGGCGTTGTGGAATATGCTATCAAAGGCTTTGGAATTGTCAATAAATTCCATTATACAGGTTTTTGTTATATTCTTTATACTTTTCTATAATTCGTTTTACTGTGTGTATATGGTCTGAGATGGAAAATTTTTGTCTGAAGCCAGCTTGTTTTCGTGGTTGGTTTTCGTCGAACTTTTTGGTTATTCTTCCTAGGATGTCTTTAGAAAATACCTCGAACTTATGGGTCTGTAGTTACTTATGTCTTCTTTTTGCCCTTTCTTGAATATAAAGATGATATGTGATGTTTTCCACTGTGTGGGGATTATACCAGTTCTTATTATTTGGTTGAATATTGATGTAAGTATGGATAGTAGTACTTCAAGAGTGCCTTTGAGAAGTTCATTTATAATTCTACCCGGGCATGGAGCTTTTTACATCTATTGAGTATAGAAACAAATTATCTATACATGTCCGTCTGTTTTAAGTCCGTGACAGACGGAAGACAGCTGGACATGCCATGTACAAGAATCATCTAATAAGGGTTCCGTTAGTGATTTTATGATTTTGTTTTTCCTTTTTAGGTACGTAACCCTAAAAACAGTCCGCATCATGCGCTCATCAACCGTTTAGCGTTGCACGACTAAGCACTGGCGGTAATAAACTACACAATAACTGCATTAAGTCAATGCCAGGAGCAGGGCCGAGCGGCGGAAGCGCCTTTTCAGCTATTAATAATGTCGCCCACGGGTCCTTCTTTGATGCGCCGCCTGTGCACCGACCGAGCGAAGATCGAACGTGATCGATTCGCTATTGATCGCAAAAATAACTAATGCAAGGTTTATATTCGATTCAATACAATGATAATATCGATTCAGAAAATAACTATCATCTATCATTTAATATCGCATTTTCAAAGGCATATACCAATATCTATCTACGGATTTATGTCTTACTTAAGGCCGGATACATCGAAAATTTAAATATTTAAATCAGTTGTTCAATAATTAAATTCGATACAAAATTTAAAAACACAACCGTATATTTTCGATTCCTTAACTAAATCCTTTGGTCGTCGAAATCGAAATTTTTTTAAACAAATGGGTGATTAGAGATTTAAAATCAGTTTGAACGTAATTCTACGACCTTCCGCGTCTGATTATGTGTATAGACCTTAGATACTTTTATTTGCATGGTAGGTAACCGAAGCCGACGCGGCCACCGTGCAACGAACGGTCCAGCCGTTGTCGCGCCCTATTAAGGTACCGCCGTAGGTTGTGAGGCGAACGCGGCACGCTCTCGAGGATCTTACTGCGTTTATTAGATGCCGCTTCAAGATATGCAACAGCGACTTAGCGTGCATATCCTCGACAACGATTACTGATACCTACTTACCTATCACTAATTCTGTTCCAGGAAGTTCGGTGAAAAACTATTTAGTCGATAGGAGTTTTCTGAAAAACACTATAATGATGAAACCTTGGTACTTCTGAGACCGTCTGATTTGAAATGACAAGTCGAGTAGTAACTGTTAAGATTTAGTAAATAAATAAATTGTCAGTGAGATGTGTGGATTTCCCGTCGAGTCTAGTGGATTTCTTGCCAACTGAGCTGTCGTTAAGCAGAAAGAACGAGCAAAGAACGAGAGTTAGGTTTCACACAGCGCGTCATCCAAAACCAGGGGTCGTATCTTAAGTCTAACACATAAAGTAAAGCGAGTGCACAACTACAAAAATCCCCAAGAAAGCGCCAAATTCAGTCTCACGATCTACATTCAGTCTCCCTACAAGAATACTCTCTCGAGTGAGACTAAAGCCGGGCAAACAATAAGGTTCGTGTTGTGGCGATACTTACTTGGTCCGAAATGCAGCGCGGGTCAATAGTTGGCGAGCCGCTGAACTAGTACGCTCGTACAAAAGGGAGACGAGCTGTAGTCGTGCACTTTCTCTTCGATAACCTTTCCGGGGAGGGGAAATGGGCAAGACGAGGTGCGGGGAGCGGTCGCAAGTAAGGAGATCTCATATCTACTGACCTCACGAACGAACCGCCATCTTTCAATTCCGCGAGCAAGTCGCGGCCGCTGCTAGCAAGAACCAGAACGAGACCGTTCGTCACTGTATGGTACACTATTATTTTAGATTAGGGTTACCACTCGTTGTGATATATCGGAACAATGACGAATGACGAATTTGGGATTCTTTGTCTCGATGATGTCCTAAATATGCCTCGGTAGGACTCCGGAACCAATCGTATAGTATACACACAATTTTGTTGCTCATATATTTGCGCTTAGTGATTGTAAATAACGTATTTGGCTTAAAATTACTAGTATGCATTATAAATTGCAACCGTCATAAATTTCGTATAAAATACAATTTCATTTAGAGCCTTTCTAATTTCTAAACCTAATCGTTTTCTTGGTTTCCCTTTGTTTCTCAAAAAATTGGTGTCCAACCCTACAGAGAAACTACACATGATGGCAACCCTATTGACTAGGTGGACATAAAGATGCCATCAAATAGCGAGTGACCGGATGACTCGAGGATAGTCTTTTCTAACGTGTACTATAAAATTGTAACACGAGTATGGCGGCGGAGGATTAATTAACCTCTGCAACCTTTCCGGTTTTAGAACAATTTGGACCCACAAAGTAATAGTTATTAAAGTGAATGTCAAATAAACCTTACAAAAAAAAAACCGACTTCAAAAACATAAACTAAAAAGTTAAAAACTAAAATTTTCACTTTAAAGAAAGGAGCATTAATAGACGGCATATATTTAATGAAGTCGATGCCAAGTCATGCACTTTGATTTATGTGCTATATTTATTATTATAGTTCTAAATAGGTATATAATTATTGTAATTGTTATTACCTGGTAAGTACCCATTCAAAATGTCTGAGTTGGCACCGACTTCATTAACTATATGCCGCCTATTAATGCTCCTTTCTTTAAAGTGAAATTTTATTTTTAACTTTTTAGTTTATGTTTTTGAAGTCGGTTTTTTGTAAACTTTATTTTATTGTCCAAGTTTTAGTTATACGAAACCGTAACTTATTCGTATTTAGTATAAATGAGGCTTCTAAACGCGCTACTCAAATGAGACAACGCCGTTTAGAGAAAACTGTCGACAAACCGCAGCGCATTATCCCTAGCTCCTAACCGTTAAGGAGTATAACTTTCCTCATCAGCCTGAAATGATGACTTCCAGACGCAACCATCTGAAGAACTAAAATGAAGTCGGTTATAATGCAATTTAAGACTTATACGGTTTTCTCATGGATGCCATTGTCAGAACCGGACCAAACTGAAATAGGACTACACAAGAAGCACCAGCTTTCAAATAAAAAAAATCATCCAAATCGGTACATAAACGACGAAGTTATCCGCGAACACATAAAAAAAAATATATATCTACCGCCGAATTGAGAAACCTCCTCCTTTTTTTTGAAATCGTTTAAAAGAAAATGCGAGGTGTATACTTGTTCGTTTAACCTTTCGCGTATCTATTGTAATGGACCAACGAAACGATGTGATTTTTTGCACAACGACAGTTGAAAGAAAGAGAGTAATCATGGGCTAGTGTTTTCCTAGTCGAAGCTTGTCCTAAATATAACCATACCTAAAAGTTGAATCAAATATATTATCGAGCTTGTACTTGCTATGTACTTGCTGACCAGTGTTACAGGCAGCCTGCAATGTGATAGGTTTAGGGTTCGATTCCCGTGTCAATGCTCGTCTCAGTGTCAGAGTACACCGCCTGTTTGTGAGTGTCGTTGTACTGATAGGTACTCATTATCCAAGTAATCCCAATTTGAGATCAGTGCGATATACGTGTGTGTGTGTGTGTGTGTGTCAAGACGTCATTATTAATGTTTATATAGCCATTTTGAATATCATCGCAAAAATCTGTCTCAGAATAACTAATCAATCAGAAGTCGGAAGGAGCACAAGGTCGCGTGCTCCATTGTTCGCTCACGGGCTCAACGATCGAATGGTGTTACACTTTACACGCACCATCTCGCTAGTCACGCCATTGCCTTGTTTTACTTTTTTATAAAACTCGTAACCTAATCAGGAAGTTAAATTCAATTCATGTAGAGAATCGTACAAGGACTACAACGCGAAATAATAATAAAAAATTCAATAACAACCTGTTCTGCGTACTGCATATGTATTTATAGTAAATATTTCAGTAAGAACTTAATATTTTTAGGATAAATACGATTGATTAAGATGAGGGCAAGCGCCATATTTTAACAGTCACCAGTGCAGTGGCGACAAAAATAATAGGCAAACGCTTTGAACTTGCTAAAGCTGGATTGGCTGAAACCTTTGTATAAACTTTGTGTTTAAACATTGACAGCCAGAGTCACTGGCATCAGCTATTGTATCAGTGTAAATCAGCCTTTGGTGTTATTACAGCCTTCGACGCAATAATTTTAAAATTGCAAAGCAAGAAAAGAAGTGAAAACAAGGAATTCATTCGCACAGTCGTACTGCTTACGCCTCTGCTATTTTATGGGTATACATTATGAAAACAATCGTTATATACAGTTACTTTTTTCTTTCAACAAGGATTAACACAGTTCATCGAGCACACGAATAGAAAAGGGAAAGTTTTTCATCGGACGTCGTAGGGCGGGCCCTCACGTCTGACAAGAGCGGTTCGCAAGTGCCAATTAGTGAGCAAAACAAGCTACCTCGCTATCGCCGCGCCCTAAACGCGGTATTCACATCGCCCGTTGTCTAGACAAGGTAAAGTAAATGGACGAGCGAGGGAGGACGTCTAGACTATCAAATACCGTATACTATTAAAGAAAAGCATGCACGATAGAAGATGAATGCAACCGGGAACTAGAGAATATCGAAATATTGCCATATTGAATCGTGCAATTTATCAGTCAGCTGTTTTTTTCTATTTGCAAAACGCTTGTATTAAAACAATGAAATTATTAATAGCAAATCTAAGTTTAGATCAAAACTCATTTTTATGTGTAACTGCTTATTTCGTGACGCATTTATTTTAAATCGAAAAACATTATCTTCGCCAATTATTAGAAACCTCTTTTCATTTTGTAAAATAAAAGGGAAAACTAAAAACAATCCAAATTTTCGTATTTCTTTTCGACAGAGATTGTCTGCGATACCATGGGCCACCGCTCTAAAAACAACGTAGTTTAAAACTATATTCGACTCTATCGACAAATCTAGTGAGTGATACGCGACAGCCAGTTGCCGGACTGCTACTGCAGTGTAATATGGGACAATATTAAAATTTACAAACCGCCAAATTCTTCGTAATATTTATTTTAAACAAGCCTTAACCCTCAACTGCTGGAGTAGATACAGATTTTCCTCAATAGGTTAAGAAGTTTGGACCATAAAGCCCACAACGCTAGTCCGGTGCGTGTTGGGGGATGTTTTATTAACCTTGTTGGCAGAGCTTGTGATTTTTTTTTGACTCATGTGTTTAAATTGAAAAGTTTTTGGTCATATACACTTATGGCGGGGTTTGAACCCATTACCTTTGTATCGAAAGCGGATTGCAAGGGTGGGGCTTGCTGTGGTCGAAGATCTTTACCAAAAGAAAGCATTCTAAGCGTTCCGAAAGAAAGCATTCTAAGCGTTCAAGGGGTTCCGAAAAATTTATCAAAATTTATTCCTTAATTTCTTGAAATGCGGAAGAAGGAACTACTTAATTAAAAGTATCGACTCGATGATTAATGGTTTGTCAACGTTCAATTACGCTTTGGGCAATCAACGTTTTTTTAACGAACAAATTGCGCCAGCCACATTCCACGCCGTTGGCCCACAAAATAAATTGACATAGGATAGCTCAAGGTCTTGTATAAATTCACTTTTGACACGGTCTGACACAACAAATGACAGTTTATGATTAATCATGGCGTTTATAACTGTTAATTAAGTGCATTGTTCGTTACAAGCGAGTTGTGCTTACATTCTGCGCTTAGCTGATACATACGTGATGAAACTAAAATATTGTAATTTATAACTCTCAATTAGTTAATTAAAAGCAGTTAACGATAACTTTTGACAGCTGATCTTCTCCACCAGGTAAGCCTTATGTGCCTAAATCGATTACTTTCACGCAAATAAATTGATATTACTATTCGAAACATAGAAGTTGAATGTAATGACAATCTATGCGTACGTCTATTTTGTGACTGGCTTTATGAAGTGGAGCGAGACGAGCCCAGAAATATTCGCGTTTTCCGATCGGTCACTAGACACGATCGCGTTTACCGATTGGACAGTGTAAATTGCTCAATCGGTAAACGCAAGCATGTAAATACAGACTGTCAGTTTACTTTGACCTAATGTGTATACCTACATTTTCTTACTATTGACTATTGCCTAGACTTCAAAAATTCCGTATCTCCGACTAATATTTTTATTAGCAGGACATTTCTTTGATTTTTTTAGTAAATGTCTACCGAGTAATGCGAGACATCAATAATAAAAGACAGCAGCGTTTGGTTTGCAATTTCATTAAAAGTGGCGTTTTAATTCCGTTGCGACGACAACGACGGTAGGCTCCGGAAACGTAAAAGATAACGACGCAGCTGTCGATCGGATCGCGTCGTTTGCATGTCGTTAGACGGACGTCAACGATCACTAATTGCTTTTGTACACGCACATTTTAAGTGTAAGCAACTGCGAGATTTTAATTGATTTTTTAGAGGACAGTGAACTAAATACTGAAACAAAATCCTTGTAAGATGTAACCATAAGTTAGTGAGGGGCATCCCAAAAAAGCTCACGTCGAGCAAATTGGCGACATCTTAAAAAAGAGCCAAAAGACATTCAAAACCGACAAGAATGCATAAAACGATTGATAAAAGGAAAGAGGTATGTAAGTATCGTATTAAGTAGACACCTGGAGAACTATAGTTTTTGCCCACCCTTCACACTAAAAAAACATTGTTAAATTAAGCAAGATAATCGTTACTTTAAACATGCAACTTTGTTAAATACTAGCTGGTCAAGCATACTGGTTACAATAAACAAGGTAACTTCGTTAATGGAGTTAGTTAAATCTATCAAGACAAAACGTGTAAAGCAAACAAATACTTCGAACTTGACAGAACTAGAATAAATTTTGTCAATTATAATCAAATAACTTTGTACGATTTATCCAGATAATTTGTTAATACTATCGTACTCAAAACAATTTTGGTTAATTTTACAAACAAAGAAAAATGCTTGGATATTGATAATTATTTTAGTAAAATTAACATGTTTGAAATTTTAAACAAACTTCTCTTTATTGCTGTAGGCATTTTGTGTTTGATAAAACAGCCCTTTTTTATTAATGCAAATAACGCTAATAAAGTAAAAATCCAACTTAATTAGAATCGATTTTTCTCAGTGCATAGAAAAACTGACGTGAGTTTATATGTATGTGAGTATGAAATAAATTAAAAGTTCCATATCAGCCGAACAACGGTAATTAGTACCTACTAATCCTTTCCGCGTAGCCTTTTCCATGGCTACAGCAACGACACGAAAGTTGCATTAGCGTCTCTTTGTGAATGTTTACGTAACAACAGCAACGCTAACTGTACAAGATAATGATATGTAGAGGTTCAGACTAAAACGCGCTCAGTTTTCTGTTCCGCTAACAGGTTGCCAAGGAAACGTTTATAAACAAAACTAGCAATAGTTTCCCGAGTGAAAAATCGGTTGTGACGCATTGTGAGGGGACATTGACCGAGAATCGATGTTATGTAAACCCCGTCTATTCGGCATTGATCTATGCCCGTGACCTGCCCCAATATGGATCATTGCCAGCGCAGATGGGGGGAGTGGAAGAATTTTACGATAATCGCTCGTTGCGAAACCCGCATGTTGGCAGAATTTCAAGATGCCGAAAGCCGTCTGTAGTAAGTCTGACAAAAAGATTCGAGTAGTAAATGTAGTGAATCACATGGCGACGGGATCTTTTGATTGCGTAGTGTAATGGAATTGCTTCCATTGTGCTCGGATGCTTTATATTCCTTACAATTGCTTCTCAAATTCCGACCTAATTTCTAATGCGCTTGGGTTTAATTTCGCTGAGCGAGTGTGTGCAACCGTTGAAGATTAAGACTCACGAGACAAGTGTAGTATATTTAGAACAGCGGAAACAGGAACGCGTCTCGCGGTGCGCGGTGGCGGCGGCGATTTGATGGTTTTACTCGTTTATTTTTCGGGTGGCCTTCGCATGAATGAGATGCCTCGAGCCGCGCGCAGGTCAATGATCGGTGGCATCGGCGCTTTCTATTTGTCATTTTTTTACTATGGAAAATTACTTCAATCGTTTTATTACGTTGTTATAATGTTGGCCTCAGCAACAAGTTTAGAATCACTCATGTATACTGCAACGTGCTCTTGGCGTGCTTACACGTTGGTTCACCATGCGTGCACGTGGCCAGGGACAATCCTTGGGTCGCCATCGGGCCTCTTGTTGACAAACGGCTACGGCACGAAGCATACGAGCTGCGAAGTTCTACCTGGAGCAGTCGGGCTGCTAGCAATAGGAAACAAGCCTCGACTAGATCTTGTCCAGCTAACCACCTTATCTATTACCTAACTCGGAACGGAATCGGCCAGGTTAAATAATAAAATAATAATATAACTGTTCACAACAGATATTTTATTTAGAACCCACGGACTACGTAACTACCTGTTGGCGAAGAGCTAAACGCCACAGTGGCTATGGAATAGAATGGAAATGGAAAAGATCTATGGAAAAGAACTATGCTTGTAGTCTCTTTACGAGATAAAATTCGTAATGATGGGATCTGCAGAACTGGAGTGATCGACGAAGATTTGTATGTTGAAGTGGTGATGGGCCGGCCATATCGTTCGCAAAGCATATCACCATTGAGGAAGATCAAGAAGGAGGCGGCTCTTTTCGTCACGTCATCGGTTACTGGTGGATCAAACCGTGCGTCGTTGATTTCAACATTAGGGATCTAGGTGGGATGCGTATTATCCAGCAGTGGACGTTTGGCGGCTGAGACGATGGCGAAATAAAATAATGAGCAAAGCAAAAATAGGAAATCAGTAATATATGGTAAATATGTCAAAGTAAAGAAATTGTTCCTTTTTCGGCTTTCACGGCGCAGTAAGCAAGCACTCTGCCCACAATGCGGATGATTTGGGGTTCGATTCTGGCGTCGGAACATCTTGGAAATGTATTTTCTGACAAGTAATGTCTAGATGTCGCAGTACACGACTCGTTTTCCTGACTGGCGTTGTACTGGTACTCATTACACAGGTAATTCTGAATTGAGGCCAGTGCATATGGCGTGAGTATCCAAACATTATAATTTTAATTTTTCCAACCTTCACGTGTTCAAAGTGTTTAATTTCTCAACAATCACGAGAAATAAACTTTTCACCTGCTATATAAAACATACGCATGAAAACATGAATTTTTTGATGAGTAACAATGTAACAACGGAAGAAAGCTTCGGAGCATTCCATAAATACCCGACAGGGTCGTATCGGATGACGAGCGCGTTTCGATAAATAAACACGATTTCGGTTCGTCGAACCGAGGCCGCACGAGTCCGGCCAGCTACGGACGGCGCCCTGCGACTCTTCCAATAAGGAAAGTGAAAGCTGCTCATCACGTACCCTACACTATCTCATTTGAAACGACCAATCTGGTTCGGGGCACATGAACACCTCGACAGACATTACGCAACACGAGTGTCAATCCATCACGAAATCGGAGCAATGGACCGAAAGGGACTTCACCGCAGAGGCCTCTTCTAATCTTGTGAGTGTGAGTGTCCGATGTTGGAGGATGTTAACATGCACCAACGTATGTTGACAATCCAAAATGTCGTTGGTGTAAAACCAAAATATTTTATCAAAGAGCTTCACTTCGTCGCAACAAACCTGACCTGACCTATCGATATAGGAAGATAAAAAATAATTTCTAAGATTAGTCAAGTCGTCGTGGTGTACATCTAAACGTTCCCTAGTGTAGGATCGAAATGATCATAATAAGAGAAAGAAACGGAATTTCACCAGAGGGCATGGTGAATATCAACATGCACTAGTGTATCTTAAGACACGTAGAATCTGAGACATTCACGATGACATATACATAGGTACATATATAAGGTCATGTCTGTTTCCCAGAGGGGTTGGCAGAGACTATAGATGTCAACTTGATACGGTTCGTAACTGTCCTCACTCACATACCTTTTTCACTTCATCGACGTTCATTATCCGACTGTGAGCTCGTTTATTTCAGGTGCTTAAAATTTAGCCCTCATTTAAGAGGAGTGTGTAGTGGGAAATTTCCATACAAACGGCGTTAACGTTGCACCCTATCAAACCTTAACCGAATGTCGCAAAAAAATTGTATGGTATTCAGATCAACAAAAACTAAATTTTTACGTGAAAAATGATACTATTTCGAAAAAACACCAGTTTAAGTTTTTTTTATCTTGTGATATAATATGAAAATATTTAAAAAATTAAATACTTTTATACAAAATTTTTGTTGATAGGAACACCATATAATTTTTGCGCCAATCGGTTAAGGTTTAATAGGGTGCAACCGTTAACGCCGTTTGTATGGAACTTTGCCACTACACATTCCTCTTAAGAAGGGCCAATCGGTCGGACGAATCTTGTACTTGGTATTAACATTTCTAGTTTAAAACTGTTCAGACTCCAGATTATGTGTTACGTTCAGAAACGTACGATACGTGCTTTAACCGTTTATTTCGCTAAACAACTTCCATAAAATTCGCAAGTCGCTCAGACAAACTTCCTTTTTTTTTTCTATGACCGAGCGATCCACCGCTTGTCAAGAGTGTCTTCCTAAAGTTTTAATGTTTTAGCTCTTTCCAGAAGACTCATCAAATTTAATTAGCCGTTATTTGTTTTGCACCTAAATTCTTGTACAAAACTAGAAATGATGTAGCCTCGGTAATTGGTGTCAAGGACGCGACGTGCACCTAACAGATAATTTTGGAGTGTATGGAATATAATCAATATAAAACCTACGAAGCCGACATGTAAATACGTCAAAAAGACGTTTAAAACCTAAACGGCATAACAATATGCAACAATTCCTTATAAAGTGGTGTCACCACTACCATAATGAGAATATTATCAGAGTCAATCGCGCGAATCAAGCGAATATCAACTGCGATCGCCCCAAGCTACAATGTATCAGTGGTTCTTAAACATTTAAAGTTTCTTTGTCCTACTCTCCTTGTGAAGACATTGAAACTATTTACGAAATCCGTCCTAATCTTAGGTACAATGTAGATACGTAATTTTACTACAAAATGAATGATAAAATTGTTCCGCGTGGTGCATAAAAGCATTTTCAACACACGTATGCACTATAAAACAAATCAATTACTATGTAGTATGACACAGACCGTAAACTAAAATTAAATATAAATAGAAAAGAAATAACCGCAATAGACGATGCCACCAGATTTATTAAATATTACTAAGGTACTTTATAATGTTGGTATGGTAGTTTGTTTGTCCGTCCGTACGTCCGTCCGATCTGTGATACGTCCGTTCGCGCTTTAAAGTCGTTATTTTCCAACGGTTTTTTTTTATTTAACACAAGAAGTTAAATTTCCATTTGATCTGTAGCTTTTGTAAAAAACTTACAAAATTTAATCGAAATCCGATTAGCCGTTTTAGCATGAAAAATAATTAGCCCACAGGAGCCATGGCTTTTTCCGGAATAAAAAGTAGCCGATGTCACAGTCCAGCTCATAAACTATATCTATGCGAAAAATCGAATCGATCCATTTCTCTGTTGCTGTGCGAAAGAAGGACAAACCAAAAAATTCACTTTCGCATTTATAATATTAGTAAAAATGTTCATTCAAGCCGCGAAATAGGCCAATACTTCACTTTTGGACGCCCAGTTTTCGGCGCCTTACGCTGTGTATTGTAATTATTTTACGACAGTAGATAAAGCGTTTCTAGTTTAATACACAGGATATTTATATTCTGATAACTAAAAAAATGTTGGAGAACTCTGTAGATCTGTACGGACCACACGCATAGTTAAAATGGCTCTAGTGACAGTCGGGTGTTCTTTGGCACTTTATTGTGGTCGCTAGCTAACGATTTGATTGAGCGGGAATAAATTGTCGCGGTCATGAGACTAACATCAATGTTTGATAATAAATATATTTTATACCAATAGGTTTGAAAGCGAGAAGAAGCGAGACTGCGAGAAGAACATAAACTGGGATCTGACTTGAGCAGAAATGATTTTTAAACTTTTTTTAGTACTTTGCATTCAATCAAACATCTAATTCTTACAAATTAACTTCGTGTCATTAGGACTTATATAACATTAAAAAAAACGAAGATGTGTGATAATGTATTATATATGTATGTGGTGTCTTCGCTTGGTACCCAACATACAAGCTAATGCTTAGTTTGGGACTTAAGACTTTGTTGTGATTGTAAAAAGACAAAAAAAATGGTCATAAACAAAAAGACTTAAGACTAAAAAACAGGTTGGTTAAATACTTTTTTAATTGACGTAATGATTGAAATAGTGGCTTACTCTCATTTCGATAACTTCCCATTTGGTGAATTCCAATGAAATCTCACATTAGTTCATACAAATAGTTGCCTTTGTTTGACATCTTTAAATTTCGCCATTTTGCATGACGTTATTTCTGTGGTTTTTTATTTTTATTTGATTACAATAAGATCCCTGTACACAGGATATTAATTATACAATATTTCTCAGTAACTGAATGCAGTAAAGAGTTATTTTTCATTTTTATTGTTCATTAACTTTGATCTTTTATAAAAATGGTTGATAAATATAGAACCTGGACAGTGAACGAATTGAAAATGGAACTGAAAGAAGAAAAGCAAATTTTATTAGAAGAAAAGAAGTTTTATTGATAATCGAACGGTAAGCTATGAAACACATGAGCCCATTAATTAGTTTATAATATAGTTTTTCGCGACTATTATACAGTGAAATTAAAACAAGATTATCAAATTACAATAACTCATCTAAGATTTTAAAAGTACTCTTATTTCTGACTTTTGAAATACTTTGTGTAATCCATTATTTAACTTAAATACTTAACCGAATTTAGGCGGATTTTTAACATTTTTCACCATAAATGAAAATGAAGTATTTGGTTTTGTAAATAACACAGTACATATACCTACTATAAATACCTGAGTAACAAAGATATTGCCAAATAGTTTTTGTTGTAAACTCACATCAATCTAGGATACTTATCTGCTTTCACTAGATGAATCTTGGGGCATCTCATAGTCAGATTCCAAGAAATTACTTTCACACACCCTAGAATAAAGTGTGGGTTTAAATTTATTTCGGCGTATTCTCGTAAGCCCTAGCTCTTTTCTATTAGTATCGCTAGGGAAACGATGTCCGGTTCGTTTAGAAGCATTGCGGTACAACACATAATGAAAGCATCGTTTCAAAATACTTTAGAAAGTAATAAAACACAATAAAATGTCCAGGTTCATCTACAGTAGCGCCCACTAGTGACAATTTGTGAAGCTGTCAATTTATCTGTCAAATTATCCTGCCATGGCAAACTGAAAATCGGTGCTGATTCGGCTTGCCAAAGTTTTATTGTATCTGGGTAATGATTTGCCTATTAATTATTAATATTGCTAAAAATGTATTTCATTGCCTATAGAAACAACTTTAACGCTGATCAAGATGGCTTTATTTGCCGTTCAATCCTGATATTTTTGCCAACCACAAGTAGGGTAAAAAATTTTGAGCTAAACAAAACCTTAATATTTTACTAACATTATCAACTCTAAATCGTTGAAAAGGATAACGACTTAGAAGAATATTTTTCCATGGCAACGTAGGAACGCTAAGCACTGCACGAATAAGGATGCACGGTACTGAATAAGGAATGCTAGACCATCTAATGAGTGGCTAACAAGGCGCAGACGCAGGTGCTATCGACGAATGTCGGCACACCTTAATACATTAAAACAAGAATTTATTTGAAGCACTTCGAATAAAACACACGATTTACAATAATACAATCAATACTATTACTTTATTAATATAAATCTTTACAAAATTCAATTATTTGGGTGTATTTGTGATGCGTGACGTGACATTATAATGAGAATCGATTTGAGGAATATCGTTCGCTGTGCTGTCAGTTCTGATTATAGAATGTCTACATGGACTCTCGCAATGTAAAGTCAATACAAATGACAGGCCAATTTTTACATCCTAGTGTGTGTGACTCAACAGAACACATGCTCTCGCTACGCCAAACTAATCATGTACAAACCGTCTCTCTGTGTGTGAATATAAATTATAACCGAACAGTTAGGTGATATTTTTATCTACGTTTTTTGACGCCGACTCTCTATCCAGACATTATATAATCTAAGGCTGTCAGGTGCTTTCGAAATGATAAGTCACCACGATATGACAAAGATAGACATGAACGTTGTGAGCGGGACATTGTGTTGGTGGCATTACTGGATTTTTTCCGTGCATCATGACACCGCTTTATATAAATTTATGCGCGCTTATACAAAAACTATATTTTTCGTCATCAATCAACTATTACAAAATTCGTTTAACATTCGACATTATACTTTTAATCTGACGCCTGAGCATTTTTCTGATGTTTTTAACTTCTATGCAATAAGATGCAATCTATCAATCAAACGATTATGCAGCTCATAAAGTCAATTCACCTTAGTAGCGCTAGGCGGCCGTTTATTTCTGCATTATACGTACATATTAAGATAGTGGAATGTCCGCAAACGTATATAGATACGTGAGGATATCCAGACGAGTGGTTGGGGCAGATTTTTTCTCCTAAACAGTCTCAGCATCGACCTTGCGTATCTCGGAGTGACTCATTGATTAGGCCAATGCGTATATAAGTGACAAGTAAAACGGTTCATGTGAAAACGCAGTTCACGCATGCGTAGTAGGTACCTACACGTTACTTTAACAGTGTACTCACATTAAAAATAGAGTTTCTCAAAAAGGAAGAGATAGGAGTTAGAGAGGGAAATCGTAATGCATGTTATTTTACTATTCATTCTATAATTGGTCAAAATGTTAAATATATATGTATTTAATAATAATCAAACAGGTGTATTACTCCAATGAGGCAGTCGAGCATACTAAATCTGGAAAAGCAGTTTTATTTATAGTTTTAACTCTAAATTAATTAATATCAGAAAAAACTCTACTTTAAGAACGTATATTCAAAAAGATTCTCTTAAATTTTAGGTAATGAGTGGTACTACTACAAACGCACGCCTCACATACACAGTGACATCGGCAAAGCGCGGAATGTCTGACTGTAACTAAAACAACTTGATCATTTTATATTTTTGTTGTATTTTCGGAAAAGCGAATGGGCAACTTTGTATGGGCTGCGTACCCAGGTTGTATCAAGTTGTGGTATATGTCATTTTAAAGGTCGTATCAATATTGTAGCGTATGTGTCTGGCTGTTTATCAAACTGGCCATACACAACGTTGTATGTTAAGTATTTTAGATCTAGAATGTCAATTTAAATAATAGATTTGGATAGAGAAATAGAAATAAAGAAGAGTCGTATTTGCGGGGCCGAACAATAATGATTGTTACGCGATTAGAGAATCTATAATAAAATAATAATTGTAATTGTAATATTTTATACTCGATAATAATAAAACGTGAAGTTCAGTCATTCTAGTTGTGTTTTTACGCTCCCAATAGGAACGACTCCTACAATATCTTTATTTTATAGTAAAGCACCAACCATGAAACACATGCAAGGAAATAACTATGAGTTATTTTATATCTCATATAATGAAATGTTATTTTTAGTTTTCAGAACTTATTGTACAATATAACTTTATTACTAAGCATACTATACGGTTATCAATCGCTATTCCACCGCCGCTTGCACACCTACATCAGAGACTTGGTGACTGGTTCTCAATGATGGCGATAGCTAGGTATATCGAGTTTGGACTCATACATTTAGTCTCAGAGTGCTAGCTTCAAGTACGGTCTAGTGAGGGTCTGATGAGGATCAGAAACTTGGTGACTGGTTTTCAATGATGGCGATAGCTAGGTACATCGAGCTTGGACTCATACATTTAGTCTCAGGGTGCTGGTTTCAGGTACGGTCTCGTAAGGGTGTGATGAGGATCAGAAACATGGTTAAATTTTAATTATTGGTCCTCAGAATATTTTCATTTGTATGCGATGAAGTCCATCATCAGGTCAGTTTAGTCAATCCGGTGGGAAGCGCTCATCACTGCCAGCACAACAAGCCCATACATGACACATCTACTTCCACCCGTCTATGAGTTCGAGTAGCAGTATCCGAAATCCATCATCAGGTCAGTTCAGTCAGTCCGGTGAGAAGCTCTCATCACTACCAACACAACAAGTCCAAACACGACACATCTACTGCCACCCGTCTATGAGTTCCAGTAGCAGCCTCTGAAGTCCATCATCAGGTCAGTTCAGTCAGTCCGGTGGGAAGCTCTCATCACTACCAACACAACAAGCCCAAACACGACACATTTACTTCCACCCGTCTATGAGTTCCAGTAGCAGTCTCCGAAGTCCTTCATCAGGTCAGTTTAGTCAGTCCGATGAGAAGCTCTCATCACTACCAACACAACGAGCCCAAACACGACACATCTACTTTCACCCGTCTATGATTTCCAGTAGCAGTCTCCGAAGTCCACGTCAGTAAAATTTCAATATTTAGTAAAATACGAGAATATTATATAGGTACAACTCGGTTAAAAAAAAGACAGAAATAAGTAGTGGTAGGTAGTTCTTACATTTTTTGTAATCAATCAAGATTCAAGTCTCAAGATGCAATGAAGAATCTATTCGTATTTATGTTTATGCAGTATATATATGTATACAGCGATGTTTTTACTTTGAGTGGCGGCGAAAAACCGACAAATACGTCTACTCACAAAGGCGCTGTGGCGCAGACTGGTTTTGAACAATTGAACATTACGAGGAACATTTATTTTGTTTGTCAGAGAGGCAATTGAAAAATAAACCCTATTCATTTCTATTAAGGCTTACGAAGATAACGAAAACAGTGTTATTTTAAAGAAAATAAAATAATTTTTTTCAGAGGATTACTAAACGTTTTTTTTACTTTTTTTGTCCAAGGCGTAAAGTTGAGTATATCAGTAGTAAGAAAGTATTTTTTTTATATATGCAAATCTTCAAATTCCTGAGATTTTGGTACCGAAACACATCCTGTTTTCAAAGTTTTCATGGGAGGAGGGTATGGAAATTTGAGTTTTCTGTAAAAAAAACAGTGCGTTTCCAATAAAAAAAGCCAAGCCGAGACCTCAAAGGCTTAGGCTATCTGAAGGTACCCAATTTAGTAGACAAAATTCAACGGATTCACTCGTAAACTGTACCGGAAAATTACAGATTTCTCAGTATTACGGACATTACCGTATATGCGTCCTTAAAAGTATAAAAGCAAGCGACAATTATTTCAGAATGTTATTGGTGTCTCTTTCTTTCCTTTGGGTAAGATTGGGTAGGGTCTCTCCCTCTAGCCTTAAGCGTGAGAGAGAAGCTAATAGTAAAATAAGAGACAGATGATCTGGGAGCACATGAATTCAATTTATGATAAAAATACACGTAGAAAAATACCTATACTCGTACCATCAAAGTAGAAACACTGTTCCTGCAACCGCGTCGAATGCAATAATTTCGCTAAATATCATCAAACGAGAACAGGAAGTATATATTTATGCAAGCCGTTATTTATCCCTTATACACCGAGTTAAGTTTTCTGGCCCTAATATTTTATACTGTGTGTTGGTCCCGCGGCCACCGTACCGTGGGCGCACCACTGTGTTTAAACGCGCCGACAACCGCCGTTGTAACCTTGCCACGAATGGCAACGCGTATTTATAAGCACAGATGTACTTGTTTACCTTTTTAATTAGAATCTAAATTAAGAAAACGGTTAAGACAGTTATAAAATAGAAAAAGTTTATATCGTTTGTCTTCAGGAGATTTAGTTATCAGGTTTAGTTTAACTTCCGCCAAAGTTCAACTACGTATCAATGACGAATACTTCGCAAATTAAACATAACGGTGCTTTCCTACTTAAGAGGATTGTGTAGTGGCTTTCCATACAAACGGCGTTAGCGGTTGCACCCCATTAAACTTTAACCGATTGGCGCAAAAAAAATTAAATGGTAATCAGGTCAACAAAAACCAGGTTTATACGTTTTTATCATTTTAAATATTTTAATACATCATAAGAAAAAAAAAAGATATAGGCGCAGGTTTTTTTCGAAATTATTTAATTATTTATATGTTCAACATGAAAGTACCTAATTGCATTTTCGCGTGGGTGTAGTCTACGCAAGCGAAGCTGCGGGCGGCCGCTAGTCATATATATATATATTTATCGCGAAAATTTTAAGGATATTGCGAAAACACGGATAATTAGACAATGGTGATTATATTTTTCAATCTTACTGAAAAAGGGTAGTAGTGTTTTCGCGGAAAAGCGAGTCACCATAGTAAGATTGCAAAGAAAATCGTTAGTTATTATGAAAAAAGAAAACTGATTGGCCAGTTTGAGCGCCCCGCAAAAACATCTCTGATTGGTTGACGACTTAAATGTCAATTCATTGTCGCACGTTGTTTTGTTTGTGGTTGTGTTTTTGTAAGCAAGCCAGCAGTTTTTTGATATTTAATGTGTTTAATTGATTGATATTTATCCAAAAAAAGGTTAAATAAAAGTTAAGTTCTAATGAACAGGCATTATCATTTCTTACCCTTTATAACTCTATGGTATAATACCTCAAACCTCCATTGGAAAAATTAGGAACCAATCAGAGTTAGAGTTGGCCAGTAAGCAAAAATCAAGCCAATCAGCGCTAAGAATGTTCAATGTTACTAAGGCGACTAGCGTTTTCGCAAAAAACCTAACTTTTTTTAGAAAGATTGAAAAATATAATCAGCATTGTCTAATTATCCGTGTTTTCGCAATATTTCTAGAATTTTCGCGATAATTTGAATTATTAAATCATCCTACGACATATATAAGTACTTGTTAGTAGTATAAGTTAAATGATTAATCGTGTTCATATTTCTTTATTAATACATGCAACAAATGTCATTAATTAATTAGTACCAGTAATTAACCTTCTATCATCTTTGATCCACAGACTGTAACTTGAGAATGTTTTTTTTTATCTCCATAGTTTACCACAATCCACTTACAATTTAATTGCGAATCAAGATAACCAATTTACAATTTAATGAACCTAACACGCGTATAAACCGCCGCTATATCAATATTTTCATGCCATATATAGTGCAATTTGTAATATTTACGCTTCAGAACATGAGGTATCTACGGAATTCATAACACTTGTCTATTGTAATTTGCAAAGTTGATTATTTCCCGGTTATTTACCAAGTATGAGTGGATATGCCTACGACATGAGCTGACACTTTAACGCCGTAAAAATGTGTGATTGTAGGGCTAAGCAAACTAGAGGCAAACTTAAGAGCATGACATACTCGTAGAAAAATTGGACACGCTTTTCACTCACAGGTAAGACCAGTGCAAAAATATGAGTCAAATCAATAGTTGAAGTCGTTTATTTCTCTTTAATACTTTACTTCCAATCAGAAATCTTAAAAAGATGACGTCCGCCGTTGTGTTGACGCAAAACGAGATAATTTTCAAAAAGCTGTTATCAATCGCCAATCTATCTACGTTATAAATACATACACGGGAGTGTTGTTGCGCGTCGCAGTGTTGTCGTTAGTGGTAGAATATCAATAGATATTATATCCGTACCTGTAACAAAAATACTTAATTTTAATCTTACGTAAAAAGAAATGAACCGTAAAACCTGAAACGCTATCTCACATATCTAAGATCCGGTGGGTGGATACACCACTCAGCTTTTTAATCTATGCGTATAGGTTTTTATTCGCGTTTGGTTGCTATGTAAACGTGCGTTAATGTCGCAACACTTGCAACAGCAAAGCGTGGGCCGAGAACGGGCGGTCACTACACCTCTGGTTTCCGAACCAAGGTGGACCCGCCCACGTCTTTTGGCCAGTCCAAAGTCTTTTACTGTTACCATATATAAGAGACGAGCGTGATAGGTTAAAAGAAGGAAATAAAAAAAATAGATACGCGAGCCAGGAATTTGCTTGAGGTGTAAATTAAAAAATGTGATAAAATTCCACTTCGTCTCGCACACGCAAACCTCGTGATCGTTGGCTACTATATACACAAGTAATACACTTAAATATTTTTAAATGATATGTACGCATTATAAAATTATTTTTTTATTGAATGGAGCATTCGTTATTCAATCGCTGTAGAACAAGGAAGCGTCCTGCTCAATTAGTACGCGAACAGAGGAGTGAATAAATTGAAGCAATGAGCGCTTGTAAATCAGTTAGCATCGTTCGATCAGTTTGTAGTAATCAAAAACGCAGAAATTTGAAAAAAAAAATTATCACATGAAGCCATTCTTTGACTGTTGGTAGGGGGTCCTTAAAATGTGAGAAGAAGTGAGGCAAAGAGACAAAGTCTAGGCGACGTGAATTTCACTCTAATCTTAAAATTTTGTTGGATGAACGAAATGAACTATATTTATTTGAAAATTTTAACAATTTTATAATATACATTTAATACAATCCTTTTTTTTTCTTCAATAAAATTATATTATTATTATAAGCCGTCTTTCTATTATATATGCAATAGGAGACCAAATATTAAACGCTTCGGGCTAGTTTAATCAAAATTGTTTTCATAGTAAATCTTTATTGACACAAAACAAGGCTTGCACAAATTATCATTTTTTTCTGCTCTACCCATTATACACGTCAATCAATCGAATAGTTATAGCGTTTCAAAACAACAGGTTAATTCGTTCGCAATCACTTTATATCCATGCGAGGGTCAGTTCTACCCACGCGTATTGGATGACGAGCGCTTTTGGCTTGAGATAGTTCATCGACCAAAATCAAAACTAATATTATAACTACGAAGGACGTGTTTCTTTATTTGTCCTTTCTTCTCGTCGTACGGAACAATAAAACGACGTAATTTTTTCACATGGAGTTAGTAATTGTAGAGATCAGACTAATATAACTTTAGTGGGTATTATTCCTGGCCGAAAGTTTCTAATAATGGTTTAAAAAGTACTTAATCATAATCGAAAATAGTAACTAGACAATTTTTTAGTTGTGATATGACATAGTGGTGTTTAGAACTCACTGCAGAACTGATGTAGACATACAACGTCACTACATATAAATCAGTTAATTACTTAAAAAAAGGCTATGTAAAAAAGACAAAACTATGGAGTTGACGTTTTGCCATAAAAAATTGCGGTTCGTCTGCAACTGTGGTGATGCTGCATCAATATAACAAAATATCGACATAATATCGATGATGTAGAACAAGGAACAACGAGAAAACATTGAGCGATTGGCCGAGTGGATAGAGACGCTAACTGCTGAACCAAATTTCGCGGGTTCGATTCCCGCCCGGGACAAATATTCGTGTGTACGAACATGTCTATTTGTTCCGTGTCTGGGTGTAAAATATCTATATTATGTATATATGTTATAAAGAATATTTGAGTATGTATATCAGTAGTCTAGTATCCATAATACAGGCATAATTCTTGCTTAGTACTTTGGGATTAGATTCACCGTGTAGGATGTCCCAGGTATTATTTATTTATAGCTATAAGGAGTTTATGTATATATGGCAAAAGCTTGTAGATTTTGTACGCCAAAGTCAATTGAAAACAATACAATGGGTATAAGTATAGCAACATTATATAAGTAATATAAGATGGGATTTTTTTTTTGTAAAAACAGATGGAAAGTTTTAAAAACACGGAAGGGAACGGATTCGAATCTACAACATTCAATTGCTATAATTTCTAGCATAGTTATGAGAAACTCCGCCGAAATGGATATCATAACGCTACCTCACTAATTCGCCGCCTACTGAGAAAACGCGATTCAACAGCGGGTAGGCGAGGCGAAACCGACTCCGGCCGTGGGAAACACAAACATACAAAATGATCGAGAACAATGATCGTTTTCATGACCCGGTTGCGAAGGAATGCGCCGTTCTGACAGAAGAAGCTGTAACGTCGTCGTGTCTTTGGAAAGAAAAACTCTAGATGACACAATAAACGAATCGGCATGATGTTAATAACGTCGAGTTTATATTAATAATACCAGGGGCATCCCACGCAGCACCATCTAGTCCCAAAGTGAGCAAGTGTTATGCTTGTATTATGGGGTACTAGACAACTAGAATACATACTTAAATATTGTTGTGTTTTTACACCCAGACACGGAACAAATAGACACGTTCGTGCACACAAATATTTGTTCCGGGCGGGAATCGAACCCGCAACCCTTAGCTCCGCAGTCAGAGTCTCTAACCACTCGACTAATCGGTCAGCCAATTTATTTTATTTCATACATCAGTCACAAAAAAAAAACTGGTAGTTCCTATGCATAGGTAAATAATATAAATATCGGTTTGGGGTGATTAATATGACAATTTTCCACCCACACTTTCCTCGTCAAGTGTATGACGTAGTCATAATTAAGAACTTTAAGTTTTACTATTAGAAGTGATATTTTATCTTTCAAATACCTTAAACAGCCTATTTTTTAGTCTTAAATCATTTTATTCGTCAGCTCTATCACGTTATTATCTTTGCTTTGTTTACATTAAACAGTAGTAATGACACCAATAAAATTTGTCAGAAAATTTCTTTTGCAAGATAAATTAAACAAAAATGATAGTACGAAATAAATAAATGAATAAAAACGTACTAAAAAAATATAAAGAACCTCTATATCTGATTCGACTCATAGATCCACATTAATTTTATCTATGGGTAGGACACGTTCGTTCTAATTTAACCCATATCTTAGAGTTGGAACCAAAAAATATGTAACCCTAAGAAAGATCCCAGTTTATATATTTTTTTTTATTTTCCTTGTTTCAAACCGATTGGTACAAAAGTATGTTTACAATCATACATTGGTATCGGTTTCATGTCAATTCATGTACGTGTACAATTTATTCACGCTCAATCAAATCGTTAGCTATACAAAAACTTACTCTGTACGAAACGAGGAACATAATAACGCAAATCCAATTCGCAGACATTCAGACATCCGAACCACTCTTATTGGCTCGTCAAGTACATTAACTTAAGCAAGATCTAAAGTTGAGATAAACGTTTTTCATATTTTATCCATACAAATTTTAACACCCCTTTTCACCTTTTTTAGGAGTTAAATTTTGAGGAGCCCTTTTACTAATTATTTTACCTACTCGGTAGAATAAGTCGATCGAGTAGTTTTTAAACAACAAACATACTAACAAACTTAAGCATGCTTGCTGCTATATGTATTACATCAATAATATTACCTCACTCCTTTTAGTCTTTAGGTCGAGTTTATAATATAAGACTGTATATCCGTTGCTCGTATATTTCTCTACTCACCTACCAGGGCTAGCTAAAGTAGCTAGAGTCGCTTTCGTTTCCCTTTATAAGTCTTACGACTTCCGCACGTCCATCTGAAGCGGTCACGTAGGAATACTAAACACACAAGTAGACGGTCTCCCCTGGGGTTACTATTGCTACATGCGATGTGGGTGGTGTAACTTACCTGTTCTTAAAATCGAGATTATAGATTAGCGCCAGAGGCGTAGCGCTTTCACTATCTGATATTATGATTGTCGATAATTTTCGAAACCAGGGAAAGTTCCATCAGTAATATAATATTATTCATTTTAATTCTTAATGATGAAATTCACAAACGTTGAACTTAAACCAGATTTTGATAGATATTGTTCGAATTATTGCTAAGCAGCATTTATGAAGTCCAGCCTCAATGGTATCGTTGTGCAGAACGAAAGAAGAGCAAAAAAAATGCAATGATCTATCGATCAGGACACAAGACGTCATAATAATAATAATACCTGAGAAATCCCACACAGCGCCATCTAGTCTCAAACTAAACAAAGCTTGTATTATGAGTACCAGACAACTGATACATATACTTAAATATTCTTTATAATATATACATATATAGATACTTTTTACACCCAAACCCGGAACGGAATAAACATGTTCATGCACACAAATATTTGTTCCAGGCGGGAATCGAACCCGCGACCCTTGACTCTGCAGTTAGGGTCTCCAGCCACTTAGCCATTCGATCAGTCGTTAATAATACTAATAATAATGATAATAGCGTTAATATGTGGCTTCACCTTCGTACAACTCGCGCTGAACTTCTTGGACCGCTCTCGATCTAATGCGATACCAATTTTATCTACTGCGATGCTACTCGCTTCGCTTCAGAATGTACAAGAAGTTTAGCGCGCGCTGTGTTTCACTGAAGAAAACATGTACAAATCAATTGGCTCGTATTATACGTAACTCGTTTTCGGGACTGTATGGACTTCAATACATATTGCAATGACCGCCATCAATGTTCGAAAATTATAATCTACTGGACAGAAAACGCATCGTCACAGTCAAGAGACAAAAGCGCGGGTACCGTTCGCACTCGACCTTGCTCTCAATCAGCTGGCGGCAAACCTGATTTTCGCGGACGGCGCCAACCGACCCGACTTCTGTTCCGATCTGTCTGCACACCAAGGAGGCTCCTCGCGAATGTCTCATTAATTGTTATTTAAGATCGGCGATATGCAGTTTCCGATCGAGCTTTCAGGGTTCAATGATAAAGTACAAAAGCAAGACGGACTGTGCATTATTCGGGTATAATAATTTTGAAGGCAATAATCTATCGTAGTACTAAATGAAAAGGTAAATAAATTATGATCGGAGTTGATGATGGCAACTCATGATGTGTGCTACAGACGCGTTTTTTTAGGCGTCGAGATATCAAAATCTCAAGAGACGTAAAGTAGCGTAGTATGAAGTAGCGCCAGTGTTATCCAAATGGTTAAAAATGATGGCCGACTACCCGTCGCGTCAGTTGTATCTAATTTAAGAGGTAAAAACAATGAACTCTGTGAAACTAATCAGTAACTAGTTAAACTAGGGTTAACAGATAGCTCGGGCTGCTAATCATTAACCGTTCATGTGTGTTATTGTACTAAGTACAATAAAAAAAATTCGGTGCATAGACAACGCGATTGGGATCAAGCAGGCTGGATTAGTCGATTACTCAATAGGTACCTTGAGGATGAAATTTGACTAACCTAAAAGCTTCAAACTGGTTGAACTTTAGACATTTTTAGGTCACGCTACATGGTCGTTGATTGGAAGTTCTCGGTAGTGGGCATTGTTCACAGGCGGCCGTGGGAAAGGCTGTCGGGTCTTGTAACGGACCTCTGCCCACTGACCCTTTTCCTGACCACCGCGGGCCCTGCGCCGCGACTCTCATACAGCGTTTATCTCGGGCGCTTTATTCTCGATATAGTATCGCGAAACACCGTTAAAAGCATCATTTAAAAGTATATAGTTTGTACCCTTGTAAAACTTTTTATTGCATATGCACACATAGTTACAGCTCGCACCAAACTTATTGTTCGTTATGATCGGTTGCGTTTGTGCAGGTGTGATATATTATATATCTGATACTCATTTCGCTATGTACTGCGACACTAATTGCTTCGACTTCAGCGCAAACAAAAAGTTTGGCGCGAGCTTCAAATGTTAAGGTGCTCTGATCACATGGATAGAATGAATGAGAGTGACGAAATAAATATTACAAGCAAATGTCTGATAAAAGAGTCGGTGGGGCCGCCCTAGAAAAACGTATGTCGACCAAATTGGCGACTTTTAAAATGTCCAATAAGTACCTATACATCGACAAGCCTGTATGAAACGATTGATGAACGACGATGAAGCGTAAAGACAGTTTTAAATAGAAATTCATATAGTCCCTGCAATCCTTCTGGCAAACAGGCTTAAGTTTATGTATGTGTGTAATTTTAATATCTGTTATAAGCTGTTATAGTATGTCCCAAGAAGAGAACGCGTTCCTGGCGCAGTTCGTAGTGATGAGACATGGTTCACTTATAATTTTATACTAGTACTCTTATCGATTCCTTTTTTATCTATTATATCGATAATATGTAATAAAAGCAAAAAATTTAAATATAAGTAAAAAACAAACAAATAAAAGACATGTAATTTATGTTTTTAATGTCTATATTGATTGGAACCAATATCACCATCTGAGTTAACATTCGAACTTTCCCTTAATAAAGTAACGATTTAATTTAATATCAAATTGTCGATTCGATATTATAATTATTTTTGATGTCGAAATCGTCATGAGAATTCGTTCTACTACGTTGCAACTGTATACTATTAACGTATATTTGTCACTTACATCATATATTTACGCCATTTGATGGACATGTAAACGTCACGGACGCGTTCTATGGGCGGATCTAGTACAAGAATCCTGTCCATTTGAATGATGCACGTGTCTTTACTCTCCAGTCCAACACGGCGACGCCGTACTGCATTCCTCGAGATTGGCAAAGCAGACATTGTCACATTACAAATGGAAATGTATAGTATGCATGCGGTTACTTCACTGTACACGCGCCGGATTATCGAGGTCTTATACAACATGTATATAATAAGCTCTTTGGGGTTGTAGGGTTTTAACACTCGGATTTTTATCTACACAATAATCCCTTATTGTCTGTACGTATACTACGCACTGAACATCTACTTCGTATAAGTGTACTTATTGTTTATTAAGCTATAATTCAGATTTAGGCCTTTCCTCGGGATGAGAGAGCTTAGAGCTTAATCCACCACGCGGCTCCAGTACGAGTTGGTGGATAGCTGGAATCCACAGGACTGACTAATCTGAGTCGAGGACATTGCAATACATTGAATATGAACACATTCCATTTAACAATTAGAGCATTATGTTAACTAATATTGCAAATGCGAAAATATGTTTGTTTTGTTTGTGTTTTATTTACATCGCATCGTATTGGAGCAACGACAAAACGTGATTATTTACACGTAGATTGTCCGAGGAGTGAAGACTAACATGGGATACGTTTATCCCGAAAGGTTCCCTTGGGATGCAAAATTATTCAGTTTATTAAAATTAATTACAAGCAAGTGTTTCGAGTAGTGAGGTGGAATACTAGTGTAAGTTAAACTCAAGAAGTGGAGTGAAACAAAATGTACGGTCGAGGACGGCGGAAACGGCAACAGGAAAACAGTTATGGGCAGAGCCGCGGGCAAAAACAAATCGTTATAATCATATTTTTTTCTTCACTTTATTTCTATACCACATACAAAACTGATTGCGCACGCGGCACGATCGCGTTTAATGAACGACATCAATTCACAGCCGTTCACCGACTAATAGTTGCCACCGTCAGCCGACAAATCGGAGATATTTTAAATTCATTAAAACGTCTCGGAGGCGCGGGCGGCGCGGCGGCGGCGGCCGTGCACACCGCTGTTATAAAGCAATCAACCGGCCGGCATGAGTTTAACTCAATTTATAATCGTAAATACACAACTAATAAACAAACTGCATGGAAAAAAAAAGTTATACATATTTAGATTGTTCTACACCATATTCACAACACTTCATGGGTCGAAAGGATCTATTTATTAAGACTATAGGTACCACGTTAAAACCGCATAGTGTCATGTGTTTACAGAAATAATGAATAAAACACAAAATATGTCAATCACAATCATTTACAATGTAAATTATTATTTTTCGCCAGAATTGCACGTATTATTGCATAAAAATATTTAAATTGCACGTATTATTGCATAAAAATATTTATATCAATTTGGCATTTTTATTTTCCAATGTAATGGTCCGTAAGTGCTGTTGGCATTAATCGCGTGTTCCGTGGTTCGATTTACTACCAATAAGTATTCCTAAATACCATAATAAAAGTGCAACACTGTCTGTATGTAATTGTTTTTCTCACGTTTAAATAGTAGAAATAATTTCTTTTGAATATTTACATACCTATAAATATTATATATCCTAGACTGAAAACAAGCTCATATTCATCCATTCGAAGGATTCTGTGGGATCCAAGAAAAAGAGCTGAGAAAACTTGAAACATTTTAAGAGTATCCCAAATTCTAAGCGAGCGAACGAGGATAAGAGCCTAGGTTATAAAAAAAATTATTGTACCTATGTCCATATTGTCCATACGAGCGAAGACGGATCAAAACTAGTACATACACACATGAGAGTACATAAACATAAGTCTATTTTCCCAGGTGGGGTTGATACCATAGAAATCCTTTTGGCACAAAAGCTAAAACCTAATTTCAATATATAGAACACTCGCAATAAATAAGAAGAACCTCGTAATTACGAATGAAATCTGCATTAATATTAAATGGTCGGCGGCGCCGGCGCCGGCCGATTGACGCGATCGGATTTTAAAACACATTATAGTATATTGGAATCTTTGCTCATACAGTCGGCAATACTCGATTTAGTCATATCGGAATGCAATCTTCGACTTCGATTGTACCGATATCGGTTGAAACTCCTAAATGGCAATAAAGGCGTATACTATTTCAAAAAATTAAAGTAAACGTGTCACGTAGATTAACAGGAAACTCGACAATAGTAACGCAAAATGGAAAAAAAAATGACAAATTATGTCAGAGAAAAACAACACATAAGACTGAATAGCCTTGAGGCAGGGCAGGGCGCCATTGAACCCGAACAAGTCTTATCGCAACCCCAAACGAACCCAAATGAGCGTAGTTATCGATTAAGGGGTTAGACGTTTAAAAATTATTCTTGAACGAGCCGTCGATTTGGTTGCAGTTCATTACGCTTTGTTTGTGTTTGCTAATGTTGTTAAAATAGCATATTAATAATATTGTAATGATTATAATCTGTATGCGAGTATTAGTTTAAATTAAATTACTATTAATTGCAAACAATCATACCCGAGATCTATGGATGCAGAATCGAACCCACACTCCACGTACCAACGATTGTACCACGGTTGTCATATTATAATGACCCCATACACTTCCGTTTCCGCTTTAATTTCTTAATCTATTATCATTTCTAGTGTCCTACTTGGCTTGTATCTATTATATATTTTCGTTTACATAATTGGAAGCAAATTCTTCAGTTATTCGTTATTTTGCTACTATACAGTTATGTTGCTGTTCAAAACGCAAAAAGTAAATAAAAAATTTAGATGTCCAAATTTTTCAATGTATACCTAGTGTTTATCATAACGTCTCCTGCCGATCTTGACATCAAACGCGCCGCCCCGTCGCGCATCGCGGCATGAGGCGCACATTTATTCGGCTAAGTGCCCGTAACCGGAGAGTTTTCGGTCGTGAACCTCGGCAACGGGTTCAACGGGGGTCATCGAGCTTACAGACAAACATACGGAAAGAACCGCAAAATTTCTTTCGGCAAATACTGAAACAGAAAAAAAACGACAGAACGAAATTCTATATGGACGTATTCGACGAGTCTCCGATTTGTTTCAACGAGTGTGGATACAATATTGCGATAACAGATGGTAAATTATAAATTTTAAAATTGATTTACAAGATCGAACATCTTTATTGCCGAGTATATGTATGTATGTATAATTGGCATTTTCGTCCATAGAAATAGGAATATGGTAGACATTAGAACACACACTGCGCTTACGCTGCTGCCTTAGCGGAACTACACTTCAGTGTAGTTGATGCAGCGCGTTTGGCAGCAGCGCTTGTTAGAGGTCCCGTACAATATTAATTTTAATAAGGAAAAATGATCGAAAACGATGTCGATAACCATGATGCTCTATTTCCCTTACTGACTTACTTTCGCTGTTCTTGTTGACCCGTCCCACACTTCGAAGCATACATTCCCCCCGCGTTGCGACTTAAGACGGTGTAATGTAATAGTATAGTTAAGGCGCTCGTTTAAGTCTTACTATTGTGACGCCTATCTACTCTCGCGACGACGTTATCGAACTCACTAGAAAAAGCGTGACACCTATCTATAATAGTACGGAAACAGGTCATCGCACTTACGAGAAAAATTCCCACAGCCATTCAATAAAACCGAAAAGTCTGGATAAAGAATAAAATTCCACAAATTTATAATAGAGGCGCTTTTTTTTCAAAGGAATATTCGCGATATTTCTAAAAATCAACGCTCATTTTTACTAGACGCCAGGCGCCGCCAGGCGCCAAAATTCCGTTCCCACGGTCCAGGAAATTAAAATTTAATTTATAAATTTCGAGAGATAGAATATTCGAGACGGTGACTACTGGAAGGGAGAGAACTATATAAGGCGATGGTCGGCGGCGTCGAGAAGTTGATTTTTGGAAATAAGTCAAGTCAAGTGCGATAATTTGCGAAGTGCGGAGTGCTTTAACCGTGTAATTAGTGTTCGATATTGTTTGCTCTTGGATTATTTTGTGATTTGGAATTATAATAAAGTAAAGTGAACTAAAATCAGTGTTTTAGTGCATCATCAATATTAGAACCGGTAGTCCGTAACACTGTTATTATATCATACCCACTTCTATGTTTTCGTCCAACTAATAACACAATCTGAAAAAAACTTGCTGACACATTAGAAGCACTAGCGGGTCTAGAAAACTTCTGCAAACCCAAAGGTATTATGCGTTTTTCACAATAATAATAATAATAATAATACATGAGCATCCTACACAGGGCCATCTAGTCCCAAAGTAAGCAAGCATTATGCTTGTGCTATGATGAGTTACTAGACAACTGCTATACATACTTAAATAATCTTTTTTTTTTTAATAATATATACATATATAAATATTTTACACCCAGACCCGAAACGAAATAAACATGTTCATGCATACAAATATTTGTCCCGGGCGGGATTCGCACCCGCAACCCTTAGCCCTATTGTTAGGTTGTCTCACTCAGCCAATCGGTCGTCAACAATACAGCGCTAAACTTGCAGTCGTATAAACTTAGAATAAAACTTGTAAAATATTGTTAAATATCATTTCGACACATTTTATTTGCAGACTAATATGGCAGTTTCCTCCGAATAGTTTTGCAAATATTTATAATTTATTTTTAGGTTTTGCATGAACTGATGCTCAATAAGGTGATTCAACTGTCAAACCTCAGCGGAACGTTAAGAAGGCGATTATATTATATAAGTATATGTAATATACGCATCTGTTATGAATGCAACGCATGCCACGCCCCCATAGCATTTCTAACCTATATTTTGATTTCTGTAGTCGCAATCATTCATTTAAATAGTTTGTTATTAAACTAGACAAACAATCGACAAACCACACCGTTCGATGTGAATTTTTGCAACAACGCAAATGTCAATACACAGTCAAGGTGCGTGTCGAGAAGCAGTAAACGCGGTAACAACATGTGAGACGTTATCACGTTAAGTGTGTCGGTCCAAAGTCGACACGAGGCGCGCAAGTTCATTGCCGCGTCGTGCGCCGATAAATTGTGTTCGAGCGTGACCCCGGCGAACACTTCCCTGTTTGAATTGAATTTACACGAAAAGTACTGTATTAGAAATACGACTAACCAACATGCGGTTGCACAATTCGCTTGAATACAAAATAAAATCTACACCAGATGCGTAGAATCGACACGAAATTTATATGAAAAGGGCTGAGGTAAGTGGCATAACTGACAATTATTTGCAATCTTCTAAGACAAGAGTTTGTCGTGATAGTAGAATGGTGGCGAGTCCGCTTCTTGTTTCGAAAGTCGTGGTTCGAATCCCAGAAACCGGCAGGTACGTAACAATGAGTTTTTTCCGACTTACCCAAATACATAACTATCACTTAGTCGGTGCCTCGGAGAGTCCCGGGTGCTATCATTAGAAATCAGTCGTTGAAATCCACCAACCCGCACTAGAGCAGCGTAGTGGATTAAGCTCCAAGGCATCCCGAGGGGAGGCCTAAGCCCCTGCAGTGGGGCATAATGGACTGATAGGCAAGACGAAGGTTAATAATGAAAACAATCTTCTTAATTCGCCCATTTCGATTGTCGTCGTTAATATCGTACAATACAGCAACTTGTCTATATATTGAAAAAGGTAAATATTTGCCTCGACTAACGCGACAGGCTTGAACATATTTATTCAGCAAATTGAGCGTGATGATTGACCACAGACCTTTGAATTAGTTCAATAGAATATTGCTGGCCCTTCAGTTCGAAAATCAATATTATCACAATTGAGCCATAGGATGAGGAAAGGCGACGGACAGGACGGATGTATGGTCCACGCGATTGGTTACCTAGATGATCTTTGTCTTCCACGGTTTAGTGTATTACCCGTCACAACTGATAGCAATACATTATTTTTAAAGTAAATAAAGTTTACTTCGAATCGTTGAGTTTAGCAAGCGTGCGCCTTTTAGTCTGCTATATTCAAAGTTCCGAGTGATTGATCAATATTTATAGCGTTACAGGAAAATGATGAAATGAAAATGTCCTTATGCCACGGTCATGCGCATAATAAAATATTCCAGATATATTCAAATATATCCAGAATTCCACGATTACACTCAGAAATTAATAAAACCCAGCCATTGTATTACCTTTCAAGTAATAAACTCACCGAAGCATTTGCAATAAATAACCAAACAGCCTATTTCGCATTGTGTTACTCAATTATATAAATTGAACATACTTATTACACTAAATTGAAAAGTTTATACTTCTATGGAAGCACATTCACGAAAAATTTTGGAAAATCCTAAACTGTATACCTAATATGTTCTTTTAATATTTAAAAAATGAATAGTTTCGACTATTACTATAATAAATACAAAAAGGTCGAGATTCATCGGTTTAATATTCGTTATAAAACTACAAGACTACATGTCGTGATAGCCCAGAGCGCAACGAACCTGTCTCAAATTTATAAGGCCCCATAGGGCCATGGTTCGAATCCGGGCGTGTACCAATGAGTTTTTCTGACTTAAGTACACAATATCACTGACACAGTCGGTCCCGGACGCTGTCAATAGATGGCGGTCGTTACAGTTCCCAACCCGCAGTGGAGCAGCGTGGTGGACTTAAGCTCCAAGCCCCTTCTCCTCACCCTGGGGGAGGCCTAAGCCCCTGCAGTGGGGTAAAAATGGGCTGATGATGATGATGATAAAACTACAAAAAATGATAGTTTTCGTAAAGATTATTCTAATGAACAATTTCAATCTATTATGTACGAAAAATTAAGCTTTTTAAGTGCTTTTCAAAAGTTATCGTGCCTCAGAAGTTTCAAACGACTCAATGGACAGACTTGAAGAATCGACTTAAAAATGTCTCAAAAGTAATTCTCTATGAAGTGTATTTAAAATGGTATACGATTTGTTATATTCTTATGTGTCAAAAAGTATCTAGGAATGAATGAACGTGAGGCGTGTTTTTCATAGCGAGATTAGAGCAGTATCCATAATGCGTTGCTTTGTGAGGCGTACAATAATATTACATGAAAATATTACACCTAAATACAAAAGTTTCAACATGAATACCATGACATCACGAATATTGAACGCTAGATAGATACTTCCTTGTTTGTCCGCGAAATCTTACAAGTCTCGGTGTCACGGCCTTGGCTCTCGATAATAATAAATTCAACCCGTAACTTATTTAACGACGTCGTTAATGTTATTTAAATTAACTTATTTAATTACCATCAGTCGAACCGTTAATATTCCTTAGCGTTGACTACCCACGCTGGATCGTTACATAATTTAAAGGACTCGCGTGACCTCATTTCGAAAAGAAATATTTCGCTGGGTGCGACGACCACTGGAAAACCGTTAAATACCTACACAAAAGAAGAAAAAAAAAAAAACACCCACCTCCGAAACGAAGGTTCCGAACCCATAATCCACCCACATGACAAAATTTAACGTCAACGAAAATGGATACTCGCGCGTTAATAAAACGTCCATCGACAAAATAATAAAAGTACCGGCCATAAATTGACCTCCCGCTGAGGCCCACAATGATCTAGAATACATTTATATAATACTAAATTGGACCGAGAGTGAAACAAAATTTTATGGTCACCAGGCGACACTAAAACGAATAACAAAATAATATTAAATCGATGTCCGTGGAAATAATTTATTCATAGACATGCACCAAACAGAGTTCGGTGTGAATAAAAATATTGACCACATAAATATTGTCAAAGTGAAAATTCTCTTAATGAAAGTCTAAACAATGGTCACAATGCATGACATATGATAATTATAGTTTATAGCGGGAAAAGAATTTCTTTTCGATATTCACATTATCAAAGACATTATGTATTATATATTTGAAATTAAAAAATGTGCTTTCAGAAGTAAAAGAGTTTCAAAGAGTAGGAAGAACTGGATCAAGTATCCAAGTCACTTGAACCCACAGTTTGACAGAGTTAGTATATCGATAATTCCGTCCATTTATACACTAGTTTTTTGGTGTATGGGTTCGCGTTCGTAAAATACTTAAAACTAAGGCTGCACTCTCTACTGTACCATTCGCTGCTGTCAATTGTATTACTCTATCCTAGAACTATATGAATGTGGCATAAACTAGATACAGTACAAAATAGTAATCATCAAAATGAGTACAAACCTTTGCCTTCTTTTATAGGCTTCTTTTATAGATAAATACTGGCACGCTCATCACACAGAATATTATTTCAAAAATAAACACTCCGGTGATATGTTTTTTACCTTTCTGGTCCTAACCTATTGTTCTAATTGCATCGCTTCACAAACAAAAAACGAACCATCGAAATAGACTATTTTAAATTACAACCCACGAAACCCAATAAATAAGCCAAATAAGACAATGAACTTCTTAAACCGCCCGCTGTCGAGCTCTGTTCTGTTATCTCGGGCGACCCCTGAGTATTACATACGGTGATATAATAAAAAGGTTCCCACCTACGATGTGGGCATAAAAAGTGGTTACCTTCTGGGAACGTATCGCCTTTACTAGGGGGCGCCCAGCACGCGTAGGCGCATACGTCAGAGATAAGCATCTCTTTGTGTAAAATCGTCCTGTGCTGTAACCGCGCCACTGCAGGGTGCACCTAAACAATCGTTTGTCATTCCCTTTCCTAATTCCTACCTTGTGCTACAATCGGATTGGAGTCATTTAATGAAAAATAATTAAAAGCAAAAAAATATATCATGTTCTTTATATTTTATATTCAACAGACGAAAAATTTACAGCAACTAGATAACATAAAAAACACGTGGATACGTTTAAAATGAAGTAAGCATTACTTACTCTACATTTTTATACACCTCGACAAATTCCAATACGCTCAAATTTGTTTTTTGAAGTGGATTAAACTTTATTTGGTAGGCTATTTATATCTCGTAAAAAAACAATAAACTTAACAAGAAACGCTTTGTTTTATAGGATTTAAATATACATTTTGTGTTGCAAGAAGGCTACACAATATTCGTCTTTAGAGTTAAAAAAAAATTTATGAAAGGCACCTTTAGTCAAAGAGTTTAAGTAGTATGCGCAACTCGCCGTAAGATGTTTTGATACTGAACTCTATAATATAACGTATCGGATCAATAATTAATCTGCCACTCGTCGCATCATCAGCCGACTCCGGTCGAAAAACCAGTCTTCGAACCTTCATCATCCGAACGGGCGTCGATAATTGCGAGCCAAAAATCTCAAATTGGTGGTTAGCGTGTTTCGACGCACTTCGTCTTCGGGTTTAATAACCTCACGCGGGGAGGAAAGGGTTAAGACGGTTCCGTGATAATTTTTCGCCAAGCAAATCAAACAGACAGTCGAGTCGCGACGCCTGAGGCGACACGAGAGCCGTGCGAGCGCCACGACCGGATAACAGGACTACGGCATACAATATGCCATGAGATTATTTTATGATTGCAATAACAAATCAGAAATCGATTCGACGCGACACACTTAATGACGGGCCACGGATCGTGTTTAGTTTAGTAACTGTAATTTATCGGTATCAGGATTAGATTATTAATAAAAGACATTACTGATAATAAATATGTCATGACCCCTTTACAGGGTCGTAGGGGAGGTCATTAACTATTATAAGACCCCGTGAAGATATGGGACAAAGGTGCACCACTTTTTGAGTTATTTATAGTCTTATTTAGATCACTAACAAAAAACAAATGTATCAAATATGTTCCTCTGGAATTAAGAATGGGTATGCGATTCCAGTATGATGAATGGGTTACACCTTTAAAAATTATCATAAGACAGTTTTTAGATACAAATTTTTCTGATCGATGGATTGGCATAGGAGGACCGATCCCTTGACCAGCGAGATGTCCAAAGCTCCCGGCGGTAGATTATTACGTCTAGCGTCTGGGCCACATAAAGAGCCTGGTATAAAATAGACCTCAGAACTTGCATAATAACCGCTCCAAAGGTGATCAAAGGTACATTGACCAGTGTAGTAAAAATCAGTTAAGGAAAGTAATGGCCCTTTTTCTGAATTATATGAATTTTTCAAACTCGTGTCTAGTTTTTATATCTTTTGGTAGATATTTTAAAAATATACTCATACAGTTTCGAAATTATAATTTTAAAATATTTGAAGAGTGCCACAAATAAGGACTTATTATAAATAATAAAATAAAAATAAATTTGATACAATTGTTTTTTTTTGATAGGTTTGAAAATTTTCTAACTGGAATTTTTATAAGAAAATAAATAAAGAGCAAAGTGTTGCGGCTGCCAATTGCAGCGAATTCAATCGCAAAACTCCAATACTGAGTTAAATATTTGTGTAAAAGTGAAAAAAAAACCGTTAAATTTGGAGCAAAATTCTAAATATATATTAAAAAGGGAGAGTTAAATTGTTTCACAAAAGCATTCAAATTATTTTCAATATTTCGTTACCGCCGCCCGAGTTAAGTATTACATTATTATACATAATGCATCAATGCTCACAGCATTACGACATTTTTCAAGGCAGGCACTAAGAATTTTATACTTTTATCTGGATTGAAAATCTGCACCGAAAAGGTCACTTGTAATGTAGCTTTTTAATTTCAAACAATAAGCTACTTTAATAAAATATACTTTAATCGTCTGAACACGATTCTAACGATTATAATTATTTTAATATGCACGATATTTAACATCGACACAATAGCTCAGTAATTGTTGGAATCGATTACGAAAATAAAATAAGCGGTGCGCAAACGAAACCCGACATACCGTTCGGAACTGTATAATTCAACCGAAACATATACAAGAGAACAAAGACGGTAGAGTCAAAACATAAAGCAGCAACAACAAAAACACGCCAACCGTCTGTATGCTGTATGCGCGCTCTTTCAACTGTCAGTCTTCAAGACGAAATCGACACGAATACATGATGCGTGTAAATGTACCCGACTCTATACGCATTCGAACTAACATATAACAGTCAATAATGAACGGTGTTAACACCGGAAGAGAGCCGTTACACGACTGCCGCCATCGATCACTGAGACTTAGTTTAAAATTGTCGATACTCTTACGCATGTTGTATGCTCGACTCGTCCTACCTACGAGTTTGTACGATTGTTGTTGTTTCTGACCCTAATGAGCTGTGAAGGGCTATTTAACTAGGTTGTGCATGACGTCGGATGAAAGGTTCGACTTGAGAAAAACGTAGGCGTCTCTATATATGTCTGATTTCGTTGGATACCGCAATATTTAGAAATATATAGGTATGTATAGTCTCACGTCTCATTCATATTAGGGATAGCCAGAGACTATAGATTAGATATACACTGAAGGACTAGACGTGGTGGATGGCAAACCTCATCGCCGCAATAGAGTTTACGGCTCATACGTCCCTGCGGTCCCGTTCTAGGTTTCTTCTCAGAATTATCCATCTATAGGGAATTTAGAAAGATGACGATAATTAAGAAGCTGAATATGAAATCACACTAAAGGATTAAAGGCAAACCAATAATAACATATGCATGCAGTGGTCATTATTTCTTGGTCAAAAATAATTATGATTCCGCCATTAATAAATTTATTGGACCGGAAGGCGCCAAAAAAAAATCGAACTCGTTTACGATCTGAATTATTTAAAAAAGGCGCGTCCGATGTATCGTACGATTCGTAATAAATGGACCAGCGCGGGAGTCAGTCGTAAACGAAATAATGAGTCCGTAACGAACTTGTAAATGAGGGACGACTAACTAGTTTCGGATTTAGAGGCCAGTGGATTATTGGCACCTACTAGGCGGAGAGTCAATTTTTCTCAAATGATCGGCTCCGTCGGCTCTAATAAGCTGCAAAACTATTAGATCGTAGTATTAACGTAGTACCAAACAAACCTGCAACGCTCGGTATAGTTGTTGTCACACATCCATCATCACCATCATTATCATCATCATCATCATCAGCCCGTGTCTCTCCACTGCAGGATATAGACCTCTCTCAAGGCTCGCCACCACACACGGTCCTCCGCCTTTCGCATCCATCTACCCCCGGTATGGTGCTTCAGGTCACCTGTCCACCTGGCCGGGGGGCGTCCAACACTTCGCTTTCCGGTACGTGGCCTCCATTCGAGAACTCGTCTACCCCATCGGTTATCAGTTCTACGGCAAATGTGACCGGCCCATTGCCACTTCAGCTTGCTGATCGCTTCGGCTATGTCGACAACTTAAGTTCTTTGACGGATTTCAGTGTTTCTGATTTTATCCATCAAAGAAACACCGAGCATAGGCCGCTCACACATTGTTGTCATAAAATTCGTTCTTAGAGACAAGGTTAAGAATACTAACATAATAACATGGCTCTTTCTATGTATACTGAAAAATATGTATGTAAAAAAAAAAATTGTGATATGCATAATGTTAATACAAAAAAAAACAAAGAAAAACTTGCTGACAAGTGAGCCGCCTTAGTGAAATCACAAACACCTTTTGATGAGCAATGTATATGCTTTCACAATAAGATCCTATTTGACATTTGACATTTAAACCCTTGACAAGTTTAAAACTACAACAAAACGAAAGCTTTGTCCAAAAGTTTATTGCGAAGTGTCGGACTACTTATATAATAAAAATTTATGTATGTATGAAATCGGTTTATTTATAAATGTAAAAAAAAAGAGCGTCTCTCAGTTTCTTGCGTATTCTTCTGAGAGGAATCAGTGCTTTTTTGAATGCGCTTTTGGAGGGAATAAATTCACCCTTATGAAGTATTTGAAGATTATATTACACAACTACAAAATAAAAAATAAAGATATTTGATTTATCGCGGTACAGGTTTGTGTAAGTTCCTTAAATATGTGGTAACTTAGCTATGTGCTAGTGATAACTTTAATCAGTTATGCAATCAATATATGTTGCGATTTCTTTACTACTTAGTGTGTAACTATGTGTACTTGTAACTCTATTTTTGTTATCTTGTAACAATTTTTGTCATTGTTTACTTTTTATGCTGTAGTTGATAATGTATGTTTTTCTTTTTCTACTGTATATCTATAAGTGAGAACCTGTTAATGGCCTTTTGTAGCTATTATGTCTGTCAATAAGTTGATTGTGCTGTTGGTTTTCCATACCAATAAAATAAAATACTTGTAATAGTTACGTAAAAATAACTCACTCCAGGCTTATGTACCAGTTTTCATGAACAAATATATAGTTAATTCACTTGACGATCGATTAGCCTAGTGGGTAGCGACCCTGCCTACGAAGCTGGAGGTCCCGGGTTCAAACCCCAGGTCGGGTCAGTATTTATATGATGAATATCGATACTGGTACCGGGTCTTGGTTGTTATATGTATGTGGTGTCTTCGCTTGGTACCAAAAACACAAGCTGATGCTTAGTTTGGGGCCTAGACGTTGTTGTGATGCATACGTTATTATTATTATTCAGTTTTAAACTATTCATTCAGATTACCGACGGTTACTATAGCAAAACATGTACATTTCGGACAGTTCCTGATACAAACAAATAATTTTAGTGAATGAACGGTGCATATCTGTGAATGCTTAATGACGTGGTTTTCTAAGCGTTTCAAACAAAAGATATTGTGTATTAAAAAATAATAAATAAAATAAAGAGCATGAACATTCACACAAGTGTAAGAACCAAAATAGCATACGTCAAAACAGATTTGTCCGTCCGAATATCACATTGCGAACAATTTACGCTTCCATAGGGAAGAGTTGATATAGTTCTATGCTAACAATGACAACTGCTTGGCTAGGATATTTTTCGAAATGGACTATGTATATTCTATTCATACAAGAAGAATGACGCACTTTTGACAAAAAAAACGTCGTGTTAACCGTAAGAGACGTTGCCTTTTCTTATTAAATCATGTCTAAAGCAAAAAGTGAAGAAACACTAACATATATATGTCATTTATACTCATATGATTCTTTATAATGTAACCATATAGACTTTTCCTCAAAATGACGTCACATGCGCCATTTTGAAAATTTCAAAGTGGCATAGAATTATTTATGTCTATGCATAGAAAACATCTCAACTCTATATTCTCTATGGAAGCGTAAATATGTCGTCATACTTCAGTTTTAATAGGAAACATAAAAACGGTATGCTAGAAAAAGTGGTCATAACGAATTTAATTTTCATAATGTCGAACGCTCTATTGGCATTGCGAACGATCCGGTGATTACAGAAGCGTTCGATTAAATCTGTATCACTTAATTACATCACTTTAATTAGAAAGCCGAAGCAAAAAACAAAACTCTCAAAGTTGGCGTTTTCGCTAGCACTGAAGTTGGCGAGTTAGATCGTCACAGTCGAACGACTGGTGTTTTCACGGACCAGTTGACATGAACATTGATATTTTCTTACATATACATGGATACAATATCACCATAGTTGAATATGGGCCGCTAAATTTTGGAGTTATGTGACGATGAATGGAATTTGGCCCATACCCAAATATGATGACAGCCGATTTGATTTATACGTAGTGATGTATATGACGATAAAAAACTGGAATTAATACAGTTCTCTCTTACAGTATCTTCAGCACTTAATATCAACTGAAATAAACCCATAAAATGACCGAAATTCTAAATAAATACACCTCAATAAATAAAAAATAGAACTCGAAACACACTTGCGTGCCTATAAGATTTGGGGATATATCTAGATTTTACTAGGATTCCATCAGATCCTGACTTAGTGACAATGGGACCACCTCGGGAATGTATTCCTTCGAACAAAAAAAAAACAATTTTCCAAATTGGTTCACAACTGACACAAAGATATCAGTGTAATTAAAAAAAAACATAGATACAGACAAACATAGAACCTTCTCCTTTTTGTAGTCGGTTAAAAATTACCGCAAACATGAATAAGTATCTATATTTAATCCTATTGGATCTGTTGCAGACGTTTTGCATGTCGCAGGTAACAGAGAAGCCTCCTAATTAATATTAGGGTTGTAAAAGTGTGTTTCATCATTCTTTATGTCGTTACGGAGCAAAAGTTTAATTTTTTGCGCATACGCAGTTGAAGGGAAGGACAGTACATAAGATAATGTAATCTTGATCTGAAGTTCCCATGTGACACAAAAATAATCAAGATTCGAATGGGGAGCAAAGTTGCAAGCTCTGAAACGGAATACGTAGTAGTGAGAGTAGAAATCAAGAAGTGTGGTAATTATAGATAAGATGTGGCAATCAACGTCACATACTCCAAAAATTCACATGGCAAAGCTTGTTTTTACAATATTGCTATTTTTTTTTGGACTGTGTAGGAGCAGACCGGTCTTTTAATGGCGTCGGAGAAGTATAAAACGTTCATATAACAGTTTATCATTTTGAACGATATCAATAAAATTTTCCCCGCCAACGAAGAATATAAATGGATCGCGGAAGGAGGTCATCTCGAGATTTATCCACAGCAGTTTGCATCAGATTAACGCTGAGTTATAACCGAATTTAATCGCAATGATGAACTCCTTGTCAAGCAAGTAATGTACGAGCAGAGTCGCTTCTACTCGCCTTTCGCTACCGCACTTTCTCTCTGATTGGTTTCGAGGTACACACGACTCAATCGAAGTAAATTATTGGCCAAAAATCATGGAAATTTTATAAACGCTTAAGAATGGGCTGTACGCCTGAACGCCAATACAATCGCTTTTAAATTATAACGACACGACGTTAATACATATGAAATTTTAATCTTGGTTTGTTTTGAATATAGTCTCATTTGAATTAGAACTAGGTTTGTATAAAACCAAATATTTCGAAATTTCTATAAACATCCTACTTATAGAAATTTCGAAGTTTATACAAAACTAGTACTAACTCAAATAAAACTATAATACAATCAAACCACGATTAAAATGCGTATTAAAGTCGTAATTGTTTAAAAGTGCTTATATGGGCGTTCACGCGTACAGCCTGTTCTTAAAGTTAAACGACTAATTTCCATACAACTTTTTTTACCAAAAGTAAGGGTTGTTATATTTTAATTTTGCCATTTTAAAAAGTAAAGTTAATAATGAAATTATCTATAAATTTATAAAAATATATTCTTTCTAAAACAAAACGGTTCGAATTTTGGTCTATAAAGTTCATCATTTTCAATTTAGTGATGTATGTGCGAGCGAGTTTTTTTTAAAGCCAAAATTAAAACTGTTTCGTTTTAAAAATAACACATATTATACATGTTACGATAATCCGATAATAAACAAGAAACATTAAAACGTGTAGTTTTTTACTTCTGGTCAAATACATTTTGAATGGCAATCACTGGTATAGTATCGTATCACAAGGTAACCTTAAGTACGGAAAATTTTCTGTTGGTTCGCCGATAAAAAGAACAATATTAACCGTATCACTGTAAATTACTACTCTATTAGCGAGTTTAATTTAAAAGCCTATTGCCGACATAAGAATTCACAGTAAATTCATATACAATGTTGTCCGGTGTAGATAGCATTAGTGATGATTTATTGCGAAGTATTGCTGAAATACATCCCTTAACATTGTATGTTAAGAGTTGAACTCGAATTAGATTTAAATAGCGAAATGCATTAGATTTTGAATCCAGTGCTGTGGTCAAATAGTACACCATAGATATACATGACTATGTATAGATCGGTAGTCACCATAGCTAGGTATGAGCCAAACTTCATTCAAACAGAAAAAAGAACAGTACTTTATATTTAAAAAAAAAACCGATTGCGTATGTATAATTTCTTACTTAGCCGGCTTTTTATTTTTTTAATGTTAAGGGTTTTTTTCTCTTCAAACTAAAAACCTTAAGTTATCAAGTGTTTGGGGCCCTTATAGGACTATGGACAAAGATAATTATGGGAGGTAATATAATACAACAGACCGAGCGAGGATGGTGCTTTGTGAAAATTGTGCGAAAATAGTAGTATGGAAGTGTTATATTATATATGTTTGGAATTGGTTATTTACTAGCTTTCATTGGATACCCATATTGTTCTAATAACAAAAACATTTTATCCCCCCCCCTTCTTTTTTGATACTTAGGCGCCACATTTAAATACTATATACCTACCCTGTGTCCCTTCCACAATTAAAACGAATCTAAAACGCCTGACATGTTAAAATTCATCAAGCCGTTTATGCTACAAGGATGCCAATGAAATACCCTCCGTGGTTGAGTATTAAACAAATAAAAGCTACGAATGAGACTACCTTCTAAAACTAGTGACAATTCGTCACATAACTCCAAAAATCAGCGGACCATGTACAACTATGGTGCATAATGGTGCATCTATATAATAATATATCAATGTAGTACACACGTCCACTAATTGTTTAAGTACATAAAATACATTGAAGCTGACCCACACAGTACCACATGAAAATGGATTTGATATAGGTGTAATAACATGTATTCAATTTATAATAATAACAGCGACGTATTTTAACAATGGGACTATTAGTTAGAAAACAAAACTGACAAAGTATATAGTAAACATAACACATGTTTGTATCTCCGCCGAGAGTACAATGCACGAGGTGAGCTTGGCCCGCGGGGCATCCACATTAGCCGCTTATTGTTCAATCAATCGCCGGCATTAAAGCCCATTGTCTCTGCCTGTTAATGCAGAGATAGCGAAGTGAATGCGCGCGGAAGGATGCAACCCGACCTGCCCGACTGGGCGCGGAGGCGGGCAATGTTTGGGTCAAGGGTAAATCTCAGACATCACAATCATAAAAATATCGTGCTTTTCACACTTCAAAAACTTCGAAGACACGTAAATAAAACTGGCGACATGACCTCACGTTCATAATAAACAAAATAATTTTAGGGCCAAAAACAAGAATAATTTCCGACCAGAAAATGCGCACGTCAATCTTGATGTCTACGTGCCAACTACTTTATTTTTCTTCTTGTCTTTGACCTTGTCACTCATTCATTTGATGTATTTAATATTTGACACTCATAATCACTCACAGAATCGATTATGAAGCGTGCCGTTTGTACCGCTCAATATACAGAATCGTTTATCGAGTTTTTACATAACAATTTCAAATCGATTTTTTTATCAGCTACCAATTTTGAGATAATGGTCTCTGAATATTGTTTTAATATATCAGCTGATAAAGGAAAAGATGCAAATGATTGTTAATGGGTATCTAATAAGCGTCGTTTCCATAGCCAAGTAGGTAACGGAGCCACGTTCCCCCGTGGCAATATATATCCATATAAACAAAATGATTTGTCGTCACTGATCTATCAAAGTACAGCCGAAACCACTAAAAGCTAAAACTTGAAATATAGATTTATTTTATATCGTAAACATCCGCTAAGAAAGGATTTTTGAAAACTTAACTTTAAGGGGAAGGGGGAATGAGAGGAGGAACTTTGTGTGAAAGTCTTTATTCTTTGAAGTAAGAAGCATGAAAATTTGAATGACAACTACTGAGGATAAATAAATAATGACAGTATTTAATACTTCAATTCAATTTATAATGATAATTCATTCAATTCAATTGATAATGATAATTCATTCAATTCAATTCAATTGATAATTGAATAATGAAAGTATTAAATACTTTAAATAAATAATAAAAGTATTAAATAAATAATTAAAGTACTTACATACTTTATATAAAATACTTTACATAAATAATAAAAGTATTAAATAAATAATGAAAGTATTTAAATACTTTCATTATTTATTTAATACTTTTATTATTTATTTAAAGTATTTAATACTTTCATTATTTATTTATCCTCAGTAGTCGTAAACCAAATTTTCATGTTTCTTACATCAAAGAACAAAGACTTTCACACCAAGTTCCTCCTCCCATTCCCTCTTACCCTTCGTTACGGAAGTATCCGTTTTTTAAAGTTAGTAAATGAGGGATTTTAGGGTTTTTGGATTTTTACATGGGGGGGGGGGCATTAGTACCTTCACAGGAACGTGCAGTCTACGCAGACGAAGTACGATATTGGAAGCTAGTGGATTATAGATGAATCTGACTTAATTACCTGAAACAAAATAAATATTCGTAAATCTACAGAAAATGCATTCGATTAAAGACAATACGCAACCCGGTACTTCATGCTGTTACGTCTAGTCTTTACTGAACGTAACAGCATAAGGTATCGTATGCCAGAATATATCGTTCCGTAATAAATAGCCTGGTTGCTTCAACATATTCTTTGAAACGATGGTATACATTTACAGGGTGTTTCTGTGATGGTTTCATGGTTTCCTAGTATCAGCTACGGCGGCATCGTCTGTATCGCATTTAGACAAAACCAACAAACTGGAACCGCAAAAGCTCGTCGTAAAGCTCACCGGTGGCCGCGGCGCCGTGCGTCGCCCACATGGCGGAAGTTGTCGACATTCTTGCATTTCGTTGGATACTAACAGAACTGCTGTAACTCATGAACGTGGAAGGCAATCCTCTTTTTATGGGTCGTAATATTTGTACATAACATATCAGTCCAATGTGAATCGTTGAATTCTCGCACACGCCATATGAGCGATGTCGAAACCGACAGGAATCAGGCCACTCTTCCGCGTTCCCTGTTCGGGGCAACACAATTCCGCTGGTGATCCAAGACCGTACGTTGTGAAGATGTACCGAGAAACCTATGAGCGGCCGTAGATATGACGGCTGTTCGGACACCGGCTGTGACGCGTCTAATGTGAATCAGGTGAATACTCGCATGCGTATTCATATAAGTCGTTTGAGTGATGTCGAAACTGATTTGCACAGTAATTACGTCGCTCTTCCGCGTTCCCTGTCTGAGCCGAAACAAATCGTGGCCACAGAAGCGGCAAACCGCCACCGCCGTCGACTCAGCGCAATCAGCATGCCATTAAACGCCCATGCGGGAATTAGACACAATAGCGACAATTACACACGACCGCGCGCTGAAAACGCGGAAGACCTTCGAGAATCTGCGCCGTTTCGTAGCGTGGCGTCTCGCCGATTGACTCTGACAAAAGTCGTATTTGAATTCTGTCCAAATATGGGTCCGCGAAATGGGCCCTCTCTGGATTGACGACGTTGAACAAGTTTACGTGAGGCCGATTCCGCCTCGCCGCGAGACCGTTTATGTTGCCTAAATTAAATTAGTTTTTTTTTTTCTCTCGGTAGGCTCGAATTTTTTACGGTCGGCTGCACTATTGCGTCGAACTATTTCGAATAGCCTGTTTTTATGGAATTTTATAATGTTTTTTTACCATTTAAGTATCTCAACAAGAGTCACGTTACGAAAACATATAAATAACGTTAATGACTTGATATAATATAAAAGACTACTGCGATCGAGGATACCATGCGACAATGTAGAGCAGGTTGTCGATGCGTCCATATACAGACGGTGGCACGTGAGACTCGGCGCCCGTGACTCACTATTTACAAACAAACCGAGCCGCGCTGCGCCGAAGCAGCGCATCTGTGGCCTTCATGATATGCACTGTTCTTTTGATATTTTAATGATTCTGTACATTTAATCATTGGGCAAACTTGTCAAAAGACTGGGCATTATGAATACCTATGTAAGTTAGAAATAGTTCTGATCAATTGAAAAGAAGTGCCGCCATAAGCGGCAATTTTGTTACGCATTAGAAATGTAAACAACATGAATTTTACTTGAAAGTACTACCAATGATATTTCGCTAATATTGGATTTATTAAAAAGTTGAAATCTTTAAGAGTAGGTAGTAGGTACAGTCGCAGTTATAATAGTCACTACAATTTATAAAAAAAAACTTGCCCGTTCAACTTAATATCGGATTTACATTATACTAATAGAGTCAAACGTAAAAGTGAATGGGAAAGAAAATTTAAAATTTTGTTTACATAAAACGAGACATTTCACCATGTTTAAAACGATAGTTACCGGAAGTTACAACGCATCGACAACAAATAATAACTTGAGAAGTTGAAGAATAATAATAATTTACTTAATTACCTACTAATTATTTTGATGGTGCTGTTACTTCACACTCTTTCCTCTTGAACTCGACACGTCAAACTTTTCCTCAACACCTTTTTAGAATATTTCCGTCGAATTATGTCCGTCTGTCTTGTGTGTCACACCCTCGTACTTTCTATATTGATAAACTTGGATGAATGAATTTTCGAATGCACAAGTATACTGGATACTGAACAGTGTTAAAAAAATAATATTATTTTAAATGTATATAACGAAGTGGGGCTAAAATGTTTTTTTGTTTATTCCATTACGTAGAGCATCATTAACTCGTTTAAAATGAAATAGAAATTCTATATACCTATGTATTTCGAAAGCAACTTTTCCCGTGTGTTCTCCCTTGGAATTTATAAACGTAAGAAATTAAAAATGTGAAAATAAATAGTGTCATGTCAATGTAACTTCGATATAAGAGTTCTGGAACAAACAAAAAAAAAACATCTAAAACCGAAAAATAGCCAGAGACCACAGAGACTAATTCGTAATCTTAGGTATCATAATCCCTAATATTCCTTCACCCTTTCACCGTAAATGTGAACATCAGTAGCAATAAGCATACATTCATAAGTGTTGCTGGTTTGCTGAAACTCAGTAATAACTTGGAATGTTCATCTGTTTAGTGAAATCTTAAATAACAAGTTCTTATAATCCATAACTCGCGAGCGAAGATCGCCACGCTGCTGCACGATAAACATCTATTTTCACATTCTAACGCCAAACACACATTGTAGCTTAGAAGAAGAAAATCTTAAATTCAATGTACGAATAAATATATATCTGTTTTGAAATATCTGGTGACAAATAAGGATTTTTCTAAATTCCTTGTAAATTTAGAAGTTATACACCAAAAAATTAAAACGGTGTTTACACCGTTTTCTTCCTTCCTTCAAAATCTTACTACTACTATAAAATAAACAGTGAATATAAGTAAAGATGATTTTATTTATAATTAGTTTAAAATTTAACTTTTTTGTTTCTTAGTCGTTCGACTTGTTGGCAATCCTACTGACTATACGGAACATAATACAATAGACATTTATGAGAAATTTACAATCTATTAATAAACTCGACATCCTAATGTATGTTAATTCATTGACACGAACATTATCAGTTTTAGTTTCAAAAAGTATGTGATATAAATTTCTACAAATAACTGATTCGAATTTTTCTTAAATGATATCACCATCATTGTGAAATTATCAATTTAGTTTGGTCATTTTGGGAGAATTTATTTTTATTTTAAGTTACCATCAGAAATGACAGAAGCCCCTTTCCGCCCACCTAGACACTCTAGTCCTAGAAATTATACAGTAATGCCTGAGGACTGATAGTTATCGCTCGTTCAGGTTGCAGTTCGATACGCTCTCCGCTAGATTAGAATTGGTGGCGAGGTTGTATTATTCACCTTGAAATCAATCATACAACACAGCATATCACGATTTATCTTCTCTCTGAACTCGTTTAAATAAATTGGACAAAATAACCGACTCTCTTCTATCAATTAGACAAGTAACATTTCAGCGTCTCATTATAAATTGTTAAATGCATAATTGGTACAATGAATAATGTCTATTTTAATGCTAATACGCTATCAAGTGACAAGAAAAGATTGACAGTGATTGTTATTATATAGGTAGATAGATAATATGTCACAAAATAAATACCATTGGGGATTGGCAGGCACCAGAGGTCAGCGCGCTTATGCCCAGTCACGAGTGGATAGTTGAGTATTAGACTCTCTAAATCAAGCCGCCATCTAGATCTCAAGGTCTCGCGTGACTTGTGAATTATTATGGCATAGCTAAAGGTCAGAGATCGACGGGTGCGGTTGCTGTGAGCTCCGTTGTAATTCGACATGAAATAAATCTTAAAGCGAGCAAAGTATTTGTGTACTTTAAATAATTTATGACTTTAGTATAATACAAGGCCTTATTTAAAAAATTCGAAGCAAGAAGTCACGCGTCCATAATAATTCTGGAAACCTAACAGCAACCTAAAATAGAGTAAGTTCTTTATGAAAAGTTGTTGATATTCCAAGGTCTGAAAGGCACCGAACTTTGAATATAGCAGAATGGAAGGCGCAAGGCGTACGCTTGCTAAATTCAACAAATGTAAGCCGACAAATTTTCTCAACTTTATTTTCCTTAAGAAAAAAAAATTATCAGGAATTAGCCTTTCATACAGTAGTATGTAACTAGTTGTGACGGGTAATACACAAAGACGTAGACACAACACAAACATCTTGACATCTAGGTAACCAATCGTGTGGGCCATACGTGCATGCCGCCCGTTTTCCTTCCTCATCCTATGGCTCAAATGTGATAACTTTCGTACTCGAACTAAGCCATCTTTATTCCTCTATTGAACTAATTAAAAGCTCGGCGTCTGAAAAATCTTAGCTTTAAGACCTTGTCATGCAAGATGCATTCAAGAGTAATAAAACCTTCCGGTTAAGTTAATAGCATCCTCGGCCAGCCTTTCCGTCAACACAATCGCAACAAAAACACTAGCATGAGGGACGCTAATCGATGGTAGATGGCCAAGTCACACTATGCCTGGCCGCTTGCGTCTTACGTCATGACAGGTAATTAGGCGCCTGGTCGTGACTATTCCGAAGCGAAGGTCTGTATAGTAATTATCGGCGTTATGTCATCTTTTACACATTATTGAGCACTGGTTTTGAAATTCTTTAAAATAATCTATAAATATTTTGATAATGGTCGAATACATTTAAATTTAACCACGCGTTAATCTTACTTCAACTAATATTCAAATTAGATAAACCTCACGAGTTTTTTTTTCTGTTACGAAAGACAACAGACGGCCTTTATCAATCTTAATAGTTTCTTACAATCGGACAGCCGATACTTTTTACTAATACTTTTCGTCACACTGAATTTTGTCACAGGTTTTGTAAGAAAACTCGGGCACTCTTATAACTGTGTGATGTCCTTGCGTTTGGCCAGATTTTCAATTCCAGTTTCCGATCTATCTACATTTTTTATAAACAATACGGGGCAATAGAGTTCTAAAGTAAGGAGTATGTAAAATAATAACTGATAAGTTTGATTTAAATAAGCTCATCTGCATCTACGCAATGCTTAAGATTATTTTTTATTATTGTATCCATTTGAGGAGAATAGCATTGGATACATATTGTAAAATTATACTGGCATTTAAGGTACCGCAGTCAGAACCCTTATAGATTCTCCATGTCCATTGCTATGTCCATCTGTACGTGACAGCCATATTCACCTAATATTCAGCTCAAATTTGGCATGGTTACACATATTTGTATGGTCACACATCGGCCGCCCTACGGAACAACAAAGTAACTGACAATTTTTGTGAAATTGATAATATAAAATTTCCCACTGAAAATCAAACTATACTACAATGCTGTATTATAAAAAAAAAATATTTACATTTATCGTCACCTAACTATATCGGGTGTTCGGCTGAACGTAGTCCAAATTTAAAGACCGTGTAAAGAATACCGAACGAACCAAAAAGTTTTAAAAAAATTATGAAAAATGAAACTTTAAATATGTTTTTCTCGATAACCGTTAGTTTGCGCTATCTGCTCGCTTAAAACTTTTTGTTTAGTTCGGTGAGCTCTGCACGCTCTATAAGTTTGGACTACTGTTCAGCCGAACATCCGGTATAATATGCACAAACGAAGTAACTGAAAACGTTTTTCATTATTATCTATGAGAAAACAAAGTATCTAAGATTCGTAATCTCAAAACAAAGTAACCATTTGTAGTTACACTTAAATACATAATGTGATTACTTTCCTTTTCGATTTCAGTTTATAAAAGTGCCTTTTTATAGTCAAATTAGAGTATTATGTATATGTATTATTTTTTTTAATGTAAATATTTATACAGTTAAATTGCAACATTAACTCAAATAGACTGGACCTTATAATTAAGTTTTAATTATTTATTTACATAATAAATCCAAATATTTATTTAATAAAGCCAGGCAATGACATCCAAGCAATATATTTCATGTATGAACAAATTGCTAAAGCCGCTGTTCGAGAATGGGACAGATTACCATTAGAGAGCCAAGGAGGAATGATTTTGTATTGATTTAGTAGATTAGAGCACTGGAGAATAAAGAAGAAGAATGTCTTATGGTTTACATCCATGTTTTCTTTTCAATCAATTTTCCTTAGGATTCGAAATAACATCATTTTACATAAAAAACTAAGGAAAAATTATCTTATTCTTTTTTAATTCAACGAACCATTCACACAGCAACAACAAGAAATTCCTTAAATAATTTGTGATGATATGTCAAAGTATCACAAACTTTTTTCAATGAGTATAATGTTTAGTAAGCACCTAGGACCAGACCGCTTCAATTAGTTTAAGGGAACAATCCAAGAAAAATTGTTTTGTGAAGTAGGTAATTATAAAGAGGTTGACATATTTTATTTACTTATTAATAATTTTTTACATGCAAGTTTTACACCATTTATTATAATAAAATGTACATTTTCATTAGAAATTCAACACGAACGTTTTATCTTCACAACACTGTGAAGAAACAAAACCCGAAAAGAAACCTCGGCAGGCAACTCGACGACTCATTAGAGACGGAGAACGGCCCTCGCTCCGGAAATAAGCCGGAGATGTCACGGAAAGACAAAAAATATATACGCGACTTGATTGTCTAACGACTCATAAAGCTCAATGCTAGAGCGTCACGTAAAAAATTTATATTCATAAAATGATAATACGGAAGCTTACAAAGCTTCCAATCCGTTCACAACATTTGTAGGATTTAAAATTTTAAAAATTTCCATGAAATTATATGCATTATATGCTAGGTGTAGAGCTAATAGATATTTATTTTCTTGTTTGTTTGTTAGCAATTTTCATTACTTCTGAAGAATAAAAAAAAACGAAAAAAATGTTTTTTTTTTTTATTGACAACGAAACAGAGACGGTACATGCGTTTGAGGAAGAGGTTGTGTGTTCTTCAAAAATTACTGGACTAATTTCGATAAGGTTTTCTGACATAGGTATCACTCACCTCAGAGAAGGATTTTACACATGTTTTACGATTAACGGCTACCAGGGGACAAAGCAGTATATGGTGTTTAGATTTTAATACGGTTTTTTTTTGCATTAAATAGGTCAAAAAGCAGGTACTTAAAAATATTTGCGGTTTTAGGTCACTAGGGGGCTCTGCAATAGATGTGGTTTTCTAAAAGGGCTAAGTGTATTTTAATACGGTTTTTTCTAATACTTCAGAGCAGGTTTTTAGACACACCAGAGGGCGCTGCAGACTTCATAGACCCGTAGATCGCGTAGATAAGCTATATTTATTTATCACCTAAGTCATGCACCACGGTTAAACACAATCTCAAATCTTGTTTTCAACTTATGAGGTGACAATACAGTAATCAATTATGTCACTCTTTTTAGAGGACCATATTTTTGAATGTTTTGTTTTACTGGAAATTGTCTGAAAGTATTTAATTTAATGTACAACTTTAAAGCCGCGCCACGCAATAGCGAAAACCAAATTTTTCGTCTTTGATATTCACAAAAGAACAACAATTTATTTTCATACTATTGATACATACTACATACAAAAGTGCCTTTTTTAATTTCTAATGCGTTTGCTGTACCAGACAGAAAATAAACTACGAATTAGTAACATATGGGTAGACAAACGGACACCACAAACGGGTACCATCAACAGATGGCAGTCGTTAAAATTCATCGACCCGCACTGGAGCAGCGTGGTGAATGAAGCTCCAAGCCCCCTCACCGTGAGGGGAGGCCTAAGCCCCCGCAGTGGGGCATACTGGGCTGGTAAAAAAAGACAAACGGACAATACTAAACGATAATGACCAGTAGCTTACAAGCCTACAAGCTTTGTTCTTGAATTTAATACTGACTAATGTAAATTATTTCAACATTAAAAATTCTTCATCAAAATGACGCAAGGAACATAAAAAGTATATATATTAAACATATATCGTATATTTTTTTATCGAAGAAACTGTTATCGCGTTTTCCCGAGCATCGGAATACAATCGCAAATTTTCTTTTATATAGAGAACAATTTTATTTAAACAGCCCGCACCGCTCGCCCAGATAACAGAATCGGCGAAGGCAGGTGGCCGGGCCGCTACTTTAATTAAATTTATCGACGCGCCGGACTACACGCCGATATCATCAATGGCGTACCACGATGAAAGTGAAATAATGATGGTCAAAAAGAGTTACACGGCTGCAGACCATTTTCTTTCGCGTCTACAAATAGATCCTACTGAAAAAGATACACGAAGAAATAATGACTCCGTCTTATCATTATCAGCTGGATTACATACACACATACATATATTTTGAAAGTGTACCCAGATTTAGGTTGAAATTCATCAAACTTCAACTAAGGGAGAAATCGGTTTGATTGGAACTAACTTGTATTTCGTCAATTTGACTACGTGAACTAAATTATTTTTAAACTAATGCCAACTATGTTCATTGAGTTGGCAAAAATCAGAAATGAAGGACTTAACAAAGCCCTGATTGATTGATTATTAAACATTTCTACTACTAGTAGGGGAGCCCAGGATGCTAAATCGGGATTTACTCGAGCGTCAAAGAGACCTATTGGATTGCGAAGCTTAGATGATAAGAAGAAAAAAATGTCATATAATATATACACTTTCATCGGTGGTGGGAGCGGCTATAAATTTTCAAAAATGTAAAAAAAAACAGTTGCATGGACATACTCGAGCGCGTCAGATATTAATAGCATCCATGTCCTACGTATTTCTGAACACATACGTATGTTAATCTGATTGTTTCCATGATGGGGGTGGTCGTACGTAAGGGTTGAAAACAGAAAAAAAAAATTTAATCGAGCGCGTCAGATTTTCAAAGGGGATGTTAAGTGAACCTAAAAGAAGGCTCTTATGTAATAATCTGACCATTTGGATGTGACCCAAACTCGCGGCCATTATTTGAATGTGCAAAAAAAAATCGCCATTTTGAAATACTCGAGCGCGTCAGATTAAGATATATAATGGTTCATTTATATACTCTAAACGTGCTGTCTCATAATCTGACGATTATCTGGAGGGATTCGCCTAATCTGACAATGGACAGATTTTTTTTTGTATTTTATCAAATCTTTTAACATAACAATTTAAGAGCTGAAAAAATTGCATGCAAATAAAACAGTATATATTCTTTGAAGTACAAAACTTTTATTTATGAGAAAATAAGTATAAAAAATATAGATTTTATTTGAGAATACCGGCATCACGTAGCTGCTCGTATTAAACTTTATCGATTATTTTTCCTTTATTCGGCTTACGGAAATCGTCAGATTATATATTATTCGTGAACGTTGAATTATTACCTTCAAAATAAAAAAAAATTTAGCCACGCTCGAGAAAGTCAAGATGACGTTTTTTTTTTACAAGTTTGTAACCCACCTACTTCTTATCGTCAATCGAAAATTGTCAGATTAGTGGAATATACACTTTTTAGCATATAACTAACTTACTTTACCTTAATCTGACGCGCTCGAGAATTTCAGATGATCAATTTTTTTTTACTAATCTGATCCTTTATCCTTGACGCGCGGCCACATACATATACGGGGCTAATACTTGGTGAAGGTATTTAATGGGGTACTAGGTTCCTCCCTGTATGTTAATCTGCCGCGCTGTAGTAAATCCCAAAATCCCCTCTTGGGCTCCCCTACTATACTGTATTTTAGTGAATAACTGAAACAAAAGCTCATTTACTTTATGATAAATTAACTATCATTAGAATTTAAACTCAGACTCACATAAACTAATCATAAAAGCCAATTTGAAAATAGTTTTCTCTGAAGTACGAAAGTTGAACTTCGTCGAGATTTTGAAAGCATTACACGATGGCGTCCTGAAAATGGAGAATAGCTGAACCGCTTTAGAAATAGATCATTTACTATAAATACAGACATTCAACCTAATGATCGTATGCCAAGATTATATAATATACAAGCAAACGAAAGAAGAGAAATTTTAATGTTGTAGCAAGACTTACTAACGGAGATCCCTACATAAAAATTAATAAATAGTAAACCCACCGAAGCGCTGTGAATATAATATATAAAATACATTCGACCGTGTAACAGTATACAAATAAAAAAGATAGAGATCTGAATTCTTGGAGTTCCGTACCTAAAGGGTGCCAACGAGATCCTATTACTAAGCTTACGCCATCGGTCCGTCTGTTTCTCTGCCTCACCTTTAAATATAGCTTGCGAACCGTAATAAGTAGAAGGTTGAAATTATCATAGAATGGGTCATATGCCGGATGTCATAAACATTAAAAAAAAATCATATTAAGCTGGATCCCCATTCATACCACAAACGTGATTTTTCTACGTTTTTGTTTTTGCTCTATCGTAAAAACGGTAATAAATGCAGGCGTCAACATAGTGTGATTATCACAGGGCAAAGTAACACCAGGAGAGGCTAAAGTAAAACAAATAATAAAAAATGTTCACATGTGAGTCGGACTCGCGTCAAGGATCCCCAACTGAATGAAAGAAAACACAAATATATTGAGTGGTGGTACAGAACTCTCGGTGCGCGCGTCCGATTCGTAATTGAACGGTTTTTTTAAAGACAGCAAAGTCTAATTTACGTAACGTTGTACTAGTTATGTAAAACATTTCATTATACTACACAGGAGTAACCCAAAGGAAATAACTCATTATCTACTAGATACATTTATAAGAATGTTAACTTTTATTTTGATGTGTTTTTTGGTGCATTCACAACCGCATGCCTATCCACGACCGCTGACTCCGAAACCGGAGCGTGAGAATTCTTTCCGTTTCCATTTATGGCATACGCTTATGAACTGTACGCTTTCAGTCGTAACGTTTACGATTACTATATTAGTTGCAGCGGTTATAATTTTGTACGATACAATAAGAAAAAAACAGAATTGTTACATTGCAACAATATTCTCAATTGAATAAATGACCACATTTATCACACATGGGGTATCAAAACATTCTTTATCTTCTTCCCTATCTTCTACCATGTTATTCATCGCTGTATTGAATCGATTACAAATATTTTTATTTATAGCTGGAAAATTAAATATTGTATTCATTTCAGTACAACATACGAGCATACGAGATTCATGGAACAACATCCGCTCGGTAATTTCAATTTGCAAACATCCGCAACAACCTCGTCGAGAGCTTCGTTAAACTGCTCAGCCGAGTTCAGAAAGCGGTCACGTTTCTCAATTGAATCGATCGAAAGGCGAAACGTTTAAAGCGTCATTAAAAAGGATGATTAGAAGAGTTCGATTCATAGGTTTCGTGACATAATGTCACTGTGTTATAAATGTTGTAGCGTGACATTTATAATCTACTAGTCGTGTGCCCGATGGGATGTCCCATCATCGCCATGTCCCAACATCTCAAGACAATCCCACTTTTCTCAAATACCATAACCGTTAGACCTACCTAATAATCTGCTCTAGGGCGGTACTTACATATATAGTACAAAATACCGCATCAAAATCGACGAAGCCGTTTCAAAAACATACTACTGCTGCGATCCAGTTACAATCCTTTCAAAGCGAAAAGTTTCATCAAAATCGATTCAATAGTTTTTGCGTTACGTTTCACACAATAAATAGAATGACCAATAAAATGATTGAGTGCTAGTTGGAGTCCGTCGAAGTCGAAGTTTTATCCGAATAACAGAGTTGGATATTGGCATTTTAAATGTTTGGCTTCTTAGCATGAGGTCACTGCTTTTTGTGCATGTTCTAGTATTTTACTAACACATTCACCTAAATCTCTATTGATCAACATGGTCAAAGTTAAGAATTGAGCATGAGGTCTGTTCGTCGTCATTTACTTGGATGTAATTGCCGCGCGTCCTCGTCTCCACGCCAAGGTCATTCGGCCAAGCACATTCTCTCCACTTTCGAGCAAGCTTCAACATACATTTTATTATGGTCGTAACGCTTTATTTAGTGAGTAACATTAAATTAATTTCTTATATTAATTTAAAGTTATTGCGATCGTGTACGTTTATCAGATTGACATCTTCATCATTTTAATATCTAAGCCATATTAGTATAATTGCCCAAATCTAATGGACGAAAAAAAGTTAAAATTTGGTATATATCCAGAGTTTACTAACCCAATCACGGGGTTTTGCGTAGATAAACGAATTCAGATTTCAGAGGTTCATTTTGGAGGGCAAATTAGAAAATTTAATAGAAAGTCTTCGTTAAGTGCATCAGATGACATATCAATTTAAAATGCGTGTTATGAGAAATTTTAAAAATGTATAGATATTAAAGAAAACATAAGAAAATCTATAACTATACGCAACCTAAAATATTGAAGAAGAAAAAATTGAATGAAGGCTTCCTCAAAGTTTACGAGAAAACCTAAACGAAAATTCAACTTTTTTTTTTATTTCAGCGGGAAACGGAAAATATTACATACATACATACATTATTATTACACGGAGTCGGGTATCAAATATACCCAAAATTTGGATCAAAATAAACAAAAACATAGTAGGTATGGAATACTCTCCACGCGGGTCCGACTCGAACTTGACCGGTTTTTTCAATTGTGCTTCAATGATTTACTATTCCTATCAACTTTAGCAACCTTGCTTAGCGCAGCGCAAGTGACTTTGCCTAACCGAGCCAATTTAGTAAACTTCTGTGAGATCGGCTAAAAAAAGAATTTGTCCAAACAACTTTATTGGTAAGAAACCAATAATTGTGTTATAATATATTCCATACAAACATTGTTAACAAGATGCAAGAGTTGACAATACTCGCTGATAAGCTTGTATATTCGAACATAATAAAATTTCTATCTATTGTAAATTATCCACTATTTCTTTCAAGTAGTAACTGAATTCTAGTTATGATAGGCGATGTTTATTGTAAAGAGAGAATTTGTCCATTGCTGATTAGAAATAGTGCATCACCACAATAATGCTAAGCGAGGAAGTAGTTTACCAGCGAAACGGCGGCGCGTCCTCTGTCCCGGTCGGCATTTATCAGTTAATTGAAGTCCATCCTCAGACGTCTGGTCGGAAAAATGTCGCGGTAGCGCGACTGGCATTTTAATATCCATAATTATGAAAATACCTACGTTTAAAACGTCATTATGCTTCGGTGAAATATCTACATTGCACCGTGAGGGCATCTTTAATGCTCACAGTCAATGCGAAAATACATAATTAACCAGTAAACTTGTATTTAGGCATTTAGTTACAATAATCGTAGACACTTTTTGCGATTTACTGTGTTACTATCACAGACATAATACAAACTCTAGATTCCCTGTCACTGAACAACCAATGAAGCACTGTAATGGCGGTCGGTTAAGTATGTGTGAGTGGAACTTCGCAGCGTACTGGCGATCGGTAGACTTCTGTCTCCGTGTCTGTCTACTATGTGTCATAACACAGAACACACTAATAACCCATAACACAGTTATGAGTGTGTTCAAGTTGATGCTTGCGTACACATATACACACACACACAAATCAAGAGAACACAAGTCACCTGACTTACTAGGGATGCATCGGTTGTTAGTTCGCAATACTGCGTCCGGACATTTCTCGGTTCACGGTTACTACCTATTGAGTGTTTTTTGACCTGTATTATGCAAAATATATTGACAATATAGCGTTTCTATATTTTACAAATTCCGCGTGTGAAATCGAAGCGCATACAGAACAGGGGAATGCGGTTAGCCCATTAGGTTCATTTCTTTAGTTGACTCATTAGACAACCTCCATTCTAAACCGGTCAAAGCGTCGCCATTGAGCCGGTACAAAAATATAAATAAACACGGGCACTGGCGCATTCCGGCGCAATGGGCCCCGCCGCGCCGCGAAGACACCGTGCGCTGAATTCTTGCCACGTCCTACTACTGTAAACTGGATGCTAGAGAAGGAAAAATGACAACGCTTGCTATTGCCATTTTTCCTATTTTCTTTCATTGAATATATCATTTTTAACTGTTATCTGTGGCTCCGTCTGCTTGGACACACATACCTAACATCTTTATAACTACACATTTTCTTTCGTCCTCGGATAACACTTTTTCTGGTTTACTTTTAAATTCCACTCGCACTATATTTCTTCTCACAACTCGAAGCTTCGCTTGTCATAATAATAATATAATAACGTATACATTACAACAACGTCTAGGCCCCAAACTAAACATTAGCTTGTTTTGGGTACCAAGCGAAGACACAACATACATATAAAAACCCGACCTGGGATTCGAACCCGGGACCTCCAGCATCGTAGGCAGAGACGCTACCCACTAGGCTAAGCGGCCATCATTCATTCATTCATTGCGAATTTTAATTAGATTGATATCCCATGGGAACGTTTCATCAGATAAACAGTAGCCTATTACCAGTATCTCTGTTCAAAAAATCTTCACTAATAAACTTTCGCATTTATGATATTACTCGAATTTACATTTAAGTACCACTAAAGTGCAGCTTCGAACCAAACCATTACACGTATATCAAGTGGTAAACTAGTGGAAATGCAAGACTATGCAATGCAAATAAACAACTCAAACCATTTTACTGCTACTGGTAAAATATTATTACCTTTCAAGCTACGCTATGCCTATGAGCGACTGGGAATATGCGTAACATCCGATCGGCGAACGTCGCTCGGCAGCAATGATTTCGAAATTACGCTGTCACGTTACAAATAGTAATATGCATAATAAATTCGAACTGTTAACTTGATATTTTCCCGTGTATTACATCGCTAAACACTCAAGGATACATAGGAGTGTTTCGTAGTGAGCTTACGTCGTGACTTGGAAATGACAAGTCGTGGCATTCTCAGCGTATTTTTCACCTTTGCGAAAGGAGTCGTGATCGGTAACAATCGTCGTTTGCAGTTTGCGATCTAATCGAAAGGGGTCGGCCATACGTTAACCGGGGGTTGCATACAGCATTGTCTTACGCAATAACGCAACAATCTATTCACTTTCTAACATTGCAATTGGAACGCTGGTGTATTGTTTCCATACATCTGTTATATTCAAATTACTCTTAACGCAATCTGTGTAGAGTAATAATTTTACTGTTGCAATATTAACTCCCATATTTTATATAAGGTTATTAGACGTCGCGCGCAATCATTCTCATAAATAGTATTAATAATCTGCGGGTACTGCGTGTTCGCTGTCTAGTCGGCTGTCAACTGCTCTGGTCTTCGTCTTCATTAATATTATCCTGCGCGCTGCCGCATGTATTTTTAGCGCACTTGTTCGCCCTTTATGTTTCCTTTTTAGTGGCACATGTAGCAAATTCCAATACGTTATTTAATAATTATTAATGAGAGTCGCAGTTAATGGGATCAAGGATAATTATTTATATGTTTATTTTAGATTGGCATCCCAAGAAAGGTTGTCAATCAAAATAACGTTTATATTAAAGTCTGTTTTTAACCTGGTTAGTCCGGATAAGGACTCGGCATAGGTGTAGTGAAGGGACAATTAGAGGATACTTTTGAAATATTGTAGTGCTGTGTTTCGGTATTTATTACTAGCTTACATCCCGCGTGAACTACACGTGTGTGCCGAAACCGCTAAAGGACCATTCCGTGAAATGTATGTAACTTATTGAAAAATTCCGTAACCATCTAGACTAAACTAGAACTTGCTTAATGAAAATTTCGTAACATCAAAGATTTTTGTCATTCTCTACACCACGGGTAGTCACCCGCCACCAAACCCTTTTAGAGTCAATGGGAGACTAAGAACTATGATCTATTACTATAACCGCGAATGGAAGACGGTAATCGGCTGTGAAAAAACTGACAATGTACAAAAAAAAAATACCTCTTTACTTCATACTTTTTCGGAATAAAAGTGACCTATGTCCGTCTTCAGAATGCAACCAGTTTCCCTAACAAATTTTATCAAAATTAAATTAATCGGTTTAGCTGTGAAAAGATAACAGACACTCAAATGAAACCTAGCCATGATCTCTCTATTACATGGTAGAAATGCGATGAATATACTACAGTAGTTACTAGTTTCATTTTTTTTTATATCGAACAGTAGTTCTATATTTCAACCGCTGATATAACAGAGACCTGTGAGTACACAACTGTATGGTGTCGAATGGATTATCAGTTATAATATAGTTGCAATCAATAGATTTGATAAACGCCGGCATAATATCAATTGACCTCTATATTTTACACGTTTGATATCGAAAATATAAATTATCATAGGACTTTGTTACACGATTCATAACAAGCCAATTAAATTGTTAAAAATAATGCCCGACATTTGATGACATGAGGCACTCTGAAGTATTCACATTTTCTCATTTAATCTAAAAAAGTCATGGCAATGACACGTTGTGTCGTGATAGCCCAGAGCACAACGAACCTGTCTTAAATTTATAAGGCCCCACAGGGCCATGGTTCGAATCCGGGCGTGTACCAATGAGTTTTTCTGACTTAAGTACACAATATCACTGACACCGTGCTTCGGAGGGCACGTTAAGCAGTCGGTCCCGGACGCTGTCAATAGATGGCGGTCGTTACAGTTCCCAACCCGTAGTGGAGCAGCGTGGTGGACTTAAGCTCCAAGCCCCCCTCCTCACCCTGGGGGAAGCCTAAGCCCCTGCAGTGGGGTAAAAATGGGCTGATGATGATGATGAATGACACGTTGACATCGGCCGGTTGAATTGAAGTCGGTTAGTTAGGTTGCAGTAAAACATCATTAAAAAAACACAAAACATAACATACTTACGAAGAAAAGGGAATATGATACACAGTACTTGATACCTAAGACAAACAAAGAAGTCAGTAGTTATGTTAACACAACAACATGTTTCTAAGAGCGTTTCCTTATTGTTTAAAAAAGAATAATTACAATGATGTTAAAGTTCAGATAAGGAACAAAATTATATGGTGGCAGCAATCACATTTAGTATTGTGAGAAGCATTGCGTGGGCAATTTGTATGAATCAGAGTGAGTACGAATCGTGGCCAATCTTCCATAGTAGGTGCCTATCTCGGACTATTAATGATCTAAGTAACTATAGTGAGTAAATCCCATCTCTTTATTCTAATTCAGACGACACTAAAATGACAAAAAAAGGCGACTTTCGGTGTAATTTTTTCAAAGGTTTATAATTACTTGGCAATGGAGAATGTACTTCTAGTGTAATGTTTTGTTTCAACGTTCTCTACCAGTTTTATTTAATAATACCATTCTGGAAACTAAGTGAACTTGCATGTTCAAAGTAAGCGAAAATTTTATCATAAATATATCCACCTGTCATTTTCCAATATTAGTAACTATCCAAAATAATGACAACAAATCATATCAACTATTTGAACAGATAGCGTCTTAAATGTAAACTCGTTCTGAGCAAATATTTCACATCTGTCACGCAATCAGTGCGGCATGCGCGTCCACAATGCTGTCGATAAATTTGTCGAAGCGAACCCGGCCACGAGTTGAAAAAAACAATGCTAATTAACCACTAATTAGCGATTACCGACCAAACGAGCCATTGTAACGTTCCCACAGAAGGCAAAAACTGTTTCATTGCGACGTGTTGAGAACCACAGACGGGTGTAAGATTACATCGATCTCGAGATGCGGCTAATAATTTTGCAATAGACGGAACGACGGTTCCACTTACCTATTTGGTCTTGTCGCATACATCGTATAACTACGGCGATAAAAACAGATAGGTGTCGATATTGTTAGCCTCAACGTTTACTTATTCCGAGTGGGTGTTGTTTTTGCACTAGACGTGTGCATTTTCGAGGTATCGTGTGCCGTTTTCGTACACGCAATTACATAATCAAGGAGGACCGGTTCGAGAGAAAATTAATGTTAAGTGTCAAACCGACAAGTTTATACGTCAGTTTGCGAAACGAGCCGAAGACGAAACAACAATGACTTTTTTAATCCGTATTATAATTGTTGAATTTTCGTCGAGCGTTATTCTCCGAACATCTCGGTTGGTGGCGGCCCTGTAAAATAATGTTACGTGTCTGAGATCTCTGACTTCTCTGAGTCAGCACGTCCTTGTCCTCGAGCATGATGGCGAGGCGCCCCGACGGAATTAGCTGAACGATGCGATATCCAGAATCGATTATTAATCGTAAATATTCACACTTTTGATAAAATGATAATTCATAACGTTTTCCGTTTGTACCTTGAACCAAACTAGTAGTAGCAATATGTGCAAGAATTGTGCCACATTTTGTAATAAATACGTTATTAGATAATTAAAATTTACTTTTAATATTGTAACATATTAAAGGGTCATAAAAAAGTTAAAGGAAACAAAGAATATGTTCAGCCATATATTATATACTATAAGATTAACATAAAGACTTAAAATCAGAATTACAGAAAAGTTTAGAATTAATAAAGAAGTACGAGTAGATCTATAACTAAAGTAATTCTAAAAAATCTTTCATGCGAATATTTTTTCCGGGTGTTCTAGGACTATGTCAAATTTCTCGTTTTATTTTTCGATTGCAATTATTTAAATTCGAAAAGGCAGTCGGTTGAGAAAAATAAACACAAAAAGTTAAGCTAAAGACATTGAGGTAAAAATATAAAGAACACTACAGGAGAAGTGTGATAGTGTGACATTAATTATAGTTGTTCACAAATTCAGATGAAACCCAACAAATAAATGCTAGTCATTTATTTGTTAGGTTTCATCTGAATCTGAATAAATGAGTATACTGATTGTAAACTTTTTTTTAAACTATATGTAAGTTATTAGTTAAGATGGCTCACGACTTAAATGCAACAAAATGTATGTTTGTACCCTTTCTACATTCCTCGGTAAACATATTTGCCAAAATAATTACTTTTGAAAAATACTGGCGAGTTTAGGCGAATAGGACCTCTACAATCTAGTATTCGGCAAGTCTCGAATTGACAAGAAAGTAGAAAGAACTTTACTCTTAATCCTGAGATATCTAAAATGAAAAAAGCAGTAATATACGTATAGTTCAATCCGTATAAACAAAGTTAAAAGCAGTCGAACCGACAGACTGTTCTACACTGCATGCATATGCGTTTGTAACACACATGCTTGTGCAGACTTGTAAACTGTTACGAGCTTGCTTTCATAAAAACCTCCAACAAAAGACGAAGCCATGAAACATTGAAGCGTGGGGGAGGGTTGCGACAAGAGATTGCACGCATTATTCAAAAAGTTTCTCCCCTACCCTTTTGAATGTCTAGTCTAGACGCATTATAATTTTTGCTTCCCAAGAGGCATGTTCCGATGCGGCGAAATCACAATAGTCGAGTGGGTTTTTTCACAACTGCACGCAAAAATAAACGGAAAATAAATGTACGTGTGGCCCTTAAGATAGCAGAATCATCAAGATGGATCGTCTCATACTTCAACGATCGCAAACCCGCCACCAAAATGACAAACTCAAACATCAGATAAGGCATATTGCATTTTCATTTGCATTTTGTAAAATTACGCATTAAATTTAAATTCAGAATTTTGATTTGTTTTTCCAATACGAATTTTACATGTGAGTCACATGAAGTGGTCATACTAAATTTCACTTTAAAGTGTTATGTGAAAACATTCGAGTTGCGTATATTTAGTCTGTTGTATATATTTATTTACTCGCGTTTTCGTCGTCAAGCAAGACGCGATAATCCTATGTACAGACACCTGCACTCGAATATGAACCCTTTGTATTTTGATCACTTTCGGATAGCAGCCGAAATAGTGGAAAAAGACATAATCTGCACATTCAAGTCCCTACGACAAGGTGGACGTGCTAGTACTAGCACCCGTCCACCGTTTTGGACAGTGTTCAGATATGAGAGCGATCGTCTGTAGGTATAACCATGGTGGTGGACATATCGAGCATTATTTTTATGAACAGTTTTAATTTTAGTTCTTTGCATAAATTTACGAACGGTAAATCGGGATTTGTAGTTAAGTATAAATACACGAAAATAGACAACCATACTAATAATATTGCAAACAAAAAAAAAACATGTGTGCAACTCACACGTGGTAGAAGTGAAACCTTCCAAAATTTTGGTTTCAAGATGATGAGACGAATGTAAAATTTGGGGAAGTTTCACTATTTTGAACAGTAAAATCATCATTATGCGTAATAGAACTATCATCTTTCACATTCAACATTCGGCGTGCACAAAATTCACGAACACGTTCCGTTGAACTTTTTGCTGTCTTTTTACTCTTGTTTTCCCCTTTTTTCGATATTCTGCATTCGTTTTTGGCATACCTATTTGAAAAATTTTATTATAAATAATACGTACACGTATACAAAACACCACAGTTGTTGTGATGCCTTTTCTCAAACTTTGTACTACGCAAGCGTGCACAAACACTTATTAACACACGTACAACGCTGAGGCCCATGCAAACTCCCACTATGCCTTGGTAACGAGTAAACACGAGTGGAGGGGTACGAAGCAGAGCACAAAGAGAACCACGAACATAAGAAACACTGTACAATGCTTCATATCTCATTTTCTCCCACGTTAAATCTTATGAATTTGTGTCTGTTGCTTTTTCGTTTCATCGACTTACAAATCACAACGATGCTAAAGAAGTTTTCACTTAAAAAAAAAAACAGTCGTACCCCATGTACCGGCAATACCTGGGTTTACTACGCGTAACAAACAACCAACAGTTGTTGGCTATACAATGAAACGTACATAACAAAACGATACGCCGTTGGTGTGTTTAATTAACGCAATAAATCAAGAGTTAAAAAAGGTTCGCGGATACACGCCTATTAACACTGGAAATCCTTCGCTTCCTGGATGCCGAGCGAGATCATATACAAAGTGGGCGTACTATTTGTTATTTATTCGTTACATTAGTATAATAACGTTTTTATGCATATCGAGTGGCTCCAGCCTAGCAGTAATATTTTTTGCTGGAAGATTTACTGATTTATAACTAGGAAAACAAAAAACATTGCAATACAATACTTACTGTTATTTTGAGGTAACAATACTAAGTGCTTTCAAAAACAATCTGGAACTCATAGAATCAAGTTAAGGTCAGCGCATCCAAAATGACAGGTACAGCACTTATACGTAAATATGCGGCTCTGAAGTGCGGGTGAAGTGCTAATTTCAGAGCCGCATATACTATACATGGTAAGTGCTGTATGTATTCTATGTCGCTTGCTACGTAAATGTTGCAATGAGTATTATATTAACTATAAGTATTTATGGTTAATAAATAAATACAATAAAAAACCACATAATGTATGCAATTATTGATAGACAAGGAATGCGCTCTATGCAGGTAGAAGCTATTAGTAGGATCATTAGAAGAAATATATTTAATCGCTGGATTGCATCTGTTAAAAGTCAATCGGCGCCAGACATCGACCGCCCGGCATCCATGAGGAATGTTGATTTTATTCGTTTGTATTTACATATGTGGCTCGGTTAATTGCAACAGAGACGTGTGGAGGATTTAGTTTTACGCAACAATCGCGGCCATAAAATAACCACGTAGACAATAACCACGTAGAGGCGACTTTACATAGCTGTATACTCTCGATCGTATTTTGTTTATATAGAGCGTTCATAGCTGTCGCTTATGCTCGGTTGCGAACGCCATCATGTATAAACTGATCGAGCTAAATTTTATAGCCAATCCGAGCATAGCATCGTGTTGCGTCGGAGTAACAAATAGGTGTCAGCGGGTGTAAGCGGGTGTAAGCGGGCGCTGCCCGCCGCAAACTCACATTCGCCTCGTGTTCAGAGTGGTCATGAAGTTTTGCGCGATCTGTAACATGCTCGTGACGCAACGACCAATAACGACAACCATGAACAGTTTATTGGTTTGACTAAAAACAAAAGACGATCGGCAAATCCGCTACGGGATGTGAGCGTCGCCTTTAGTTATTATGGTATATCTTCTCGTACATCTATCTCACCAGACGACACCGCTGCCCGCCATAAAGCAGCCGAAACAGTTAGGAATCCACTCTCGTGTCACGTGTGGCATCTCATTGTCAGGCAATAGAGCACCTACGCGAAGTATGTTGTTACTAACATAAAAGCGAGAGAATAATCTTATATCACGATAAAAAGCGATTTCTTTGATCAAGAATATTTCTTTGTTTCAAAACATATTTTATTAAACCAACAAATTATTTTCTTGGTATAACGCAATATGTCCTGATTCAAAAAAATATTCTTTGTTGAAGAAATCTCTTTTTACCGTAAAGTAGACCGGTGGATTGTGTGGAAGATGAAGAGATTAGAACATGAGTGGATGCCAAGATGACGTATAATTCCGTTATCACCAATGGAGGTCATTTGTACTCGTATTATTAGTGAAATTGGTTTAAATGTTTTAGAGTTTAGCTCGAACAGACAGAGAGATGGCCAGACAGACAAACAAAAAGTACTGTATGTCACTCCTGACAATCTCCTAATCACGTCTGCCAAGTTTCATTGAAACTGGTTCAGCCGTTTCGGAGACCAGCTTGTAAAGACAGACGAACGGACAGATAGACAAACAAAAAGTATTGTATGTTACTCCTGACAATCTTTTAATTACATCTTTGAAGTTTCATTGAAATAAGTTCCGATCTTTCGGAGATTAGTTCGAACAAACAGACGAACGGACAGACAGACAGATGAACAAAAAGTATTGTATGTCACTCCTGACAATCTCCTAATCACGTCTGCCAAGTTTCATTGAAACTGGTTCAGCCGTTTCGGAGACCAGCTCGTAAAGACAGACGAACGGACAGATAGACAAACAAAAAGTATTGTATGTCACTCCTGACAATCTTTTAATTACATCTTTGAAGTTTCATTGAAATAAGTTCCGATCTTTCGGAGATTAGTTCGAACAAACAGACGGACGGACAGACAGACAGATGAACAAAAAGTATTGTATGTCACTTCTGATAATCTTTTTATCATATCTGTGAAGTTTCAATGAAATCGGTTCAGCCATTTCGAAGATCAGCTCGAACATACAGACCAACGAAAAGTAACCTATGTCACCCCCGATAATGCCCTCTGTACGTATGCCAAGTTTCACTGAAATCGGTTCGGCCGTTTCAGAGATTAGCCGGAGCAGACAGACAGACAGACGCTACAATTTTATTAATGTAGAGGATTAACAGAGCAGTAGCGGTCAGAACGCATCGGAGTTTTCTTGTACCGACTGATTTTTAGCCTGTAATGATCTTACACTATTACAGCAAGTACAGATACACTTATACGGGCTACAAAACGGGCCATGCAATAAGAGTCAAGTCGATTAACTCATCTTCAGTTATAGTCGAAGAACCGAGGTATTGAAAGTGTTATGAAGATACATTGACAATTTTGTGTGAAGGAGTGAGTTCTATCGTAGACAGGTTATAATTAAATTTATTCTACTACTCTGTAAATTCCTTTTCGTCCGCATTCACAATTTTGTCTAAATTAGTAAAAAATCAGTCGTTATTTAAATATTTTTGGCAAAAAAATTCTTTAACAGCTAAATAACAAAATTAACTAGTAAAATTGTGATTTTTTTAATAATAAGCGGAAATAAATCTTATTTTTACACGCGAGCAAAATTTGCTAATTCCAGAAATGTCGTCGTTTAGGTCTGTGGTAATCCTATTTACTCACATAATATTGTTCATGTATCTGATCCATAGGAATTTTGATTCCCGGTCCTTGGTTTATTAAAGTAGCTAATATCGGCGAATGAACGATTTGTGCATTATATTAAGAAAAAAAAAAATGTCGTCATGTGTGTTGTGTTGGCTATCTAGGCTTTCGCGAGGAATTGAAATATTACACACGGCGCAATCGAGAAAATGATAAATCGTAAAATAATAGAGGGCAGGCGGAGTTGATAAATACAGCCGCCGCGTATCGATAATGAAATAATTGCGTAACTTGATTTATTTGCTTTGTATTTGTATATTTAAACAGACACAGACGTGTTGAAACCATGGGATCTATAAAGATCGCGTGGGAGCTCCGAGTGGCCGAGGGCTTGGTACCGCAACGCTTCTCATTAACGAGCGACGACAAAGACCGTTAAGTATAATCTATCAATTTACTTATAGAACGTCTAAAGATGAAAATATTCATTACAAAGAGATTTCTCAATCGACACAGCGATATATGATGTCGCCATAACCGTATACATAATTATATTTTTCTAAGTTTAAATATTAATATGTTGCATCAAAATGGTATTCCTATTAGTAGATCCAATGTGCAAATACAGTAGTCGGTCCACAATTGATAGACTGCCGATTGGCTGAGTGGTTAGAGACGCTAACTAGGAGCCAAGGGACGTGACGTGGGTTCGATTTCTGTCCAGGACAAAATTTGTGGGCATGAACATGTCAAAAGTATATATTATGAACAATGTTTAAGTATGTATATCAGTTGTGTAGTTCCCCACAATACAAGCATTATACTTGCTTACACACAGCGGGACTAAGTAACGCTGTGTGGGATGTCCCAGATATTATTATTATTATAATCCCGAGGGCTCACTAGTCTGACACGTCCAATAAGTAATCTGGTTTTTCACACTTTTTGCCGAAATTGCTTATAATCGGTAAAAATCAGTGGCTACCGGGCTACTAATAACAGATACTTTAAAAAAATATATCTGAACTACTTTTTAAATTAAACTGTATTTTTTTCTTTCATTTAATTCCATAATAAAATAGAGTATTTTATTATAAATTATTTTTAATCCATTTCATAACGACAGTTTTTCCGTAATTCGATTTTTTCGCTAATCCGGCTATTTTAAATATTCGCCACATTAAGGAACGCCTACAGTACTACAAAAAACTATAATGTAGTAAAAAGTTTTCACCACACACGCAGAGGGTGAAGGCTGATAGCCTATGAGGAATAAATCCGCGCACATGTGGACCTCGTAAATAAAGAGGAGAGTTTTGTTACATACGGCAACCATGAGGCACGTGCGTCCCCTAAATATTCTTAATTAACCAAGCGACACTTTAATAGATATAATAGTATGTAGGAATCTCAGACAAGTTTAAAACGCATTGCAGTGCTTTAAAATGAAGTTAGTTATAGAGACAATTGCATTTTTTGTTTTCAATGATACCTACTACGTTTTGGAGTGATAATGATGTGATAGTGGCTTGTCATTGTTATATTACTATATCATTTGAATTTATGAACCCATTCGATAGCAATAAAGAGTAAAAATTACGAAAACTACCGTATAAATAAATTTTCATTTATCTACGCAATACCTCATAACACAAAAGGGACTTAAATTCCCGTAGAGCGAGTCTGTCATTTGATTCCTGTTGCTCATGTATTGTGAGCGGTGGCAGCCAACAAAGGCAATTGGAAAGCGCGGCCGAGGTGCCAACCGCGAAGTGGGCCGGCCGCCAATTGACACTCGGTTGCTCCGTGGCGTTTCACAGCGAGTAAAACCGTGTCAAGAGCCACGCGATGAAATTCGAAAACTGTCCCGACACCCACACCGCAGATCGCCTCTCCTGCACTCGACACAGTTTAAAGTGTCCATTAATTCGAAGTTTTATATGTTTGCATAGAAGACAGTCAAGAGCCGTGAGACTGTGAGCTTCTCTTAAATGTTTCAATGAATCGACAGCAAACCTCGACCGAGCTGATATATAAACCTTTTCAACGCCAAACAATTTCGATAAAAGTGAGTGTGAACATTGTTGATTAATAAGTGATACTTATGCTTTTACTTAAAATAGTAGTAGATTATTAACTAAAGGGGTAAAATAGTAGATTTCTGGCGTGTGCTTTTAACTATTCATACGAGGAAAACAAATATAAGCTTTAATACATTTTACATATTCATTAGGTACTAAAAAATATGGTGACATTAAATTATGTTTTCAAACTTTATTTTCTAAAGAACATAGTTAGGAACATAGCCTTAGGTTACGGCACTAATTTTTTTTTTCTAATTTTTTTTTATTATATTAAAATATATTATTATATAGTTTTGAATTTGAAATTAATTCAAATGAACGAAAATTTTATGGTTTAGTTTATAATAGTCATAATTAATATTAGATGCATAAGAAAGCGGCTTAACCCACGGCTTCGCCCGGATTGAACATCTATCTAATATCTATCAATCTAATATCATACATATGTAGCCTATGGCCATCTGGAATAATGTACCTTTCAAATAATACACGAATTTTTCTAATATGTGCAGAAACTCACAAAATTCTTACTCTCTCTGTATAATATTAGTATAGATTTAGCAAATATGTTTATTTAGAATAAAACCTTTTACTAATAAGTAAATTATTAAGTAAATTTTTCGAAAAGTTGTAACCTACGATTATACACATCTCTAGACAGAGTTTCGGCGTCAAAAAACGTAGAATAAAATATCACCTAATTGTTCGATTATAATTGACGCACATAGAGACGATAAGGATGGCATGGTGGGAATGTGAAGTCTGTTTAGTAACAAACACAAAAAAAAAACATGTAAAAATTGGCCCTTTTTTGTTATCGTATCGCGTGGCTTCTGTGGCGTGGCTCTACCTAGACATTGATATTTAAACAAAGATTGAAACCGTCTGTTTGACGGTTAATAATAAACAGTTTAAATTTCGCATATAATCTCTCTTACCATGTGCTTCATACATTTATTCAGGATCGAAATTTAAATTGCTTTTCTTCCCTTTGGGGAGTAAAAACGCATTTTGCTCCCGCTCCGCAAGTTAATAATGACTCTTTTCTCGGCGTAAATGGAATGAAAAAGGATTTGTTTAGTATCATATAAAATGGAATAACTAATACACAATTTAGACGATTTGCTAATTTTATTTTCATTTTCATACTTGGAAAGTACGCTTGATAATTCAAAAACGAAGCAAGCAAAGTCCTAATTTATTATACAGCAACTCTGTTAAATCGCGGCATAAAATTGTACTTAAAAAATATTATCAACAATTTCGTGACATGACTTTATATGTATAATTCAATTTAGATAAATTTGAGCTAAATATCAATGATAAAAATTTTTTAGTACCATCATTAATGATAAACAATACTGACTGGTATTGGTAGAATGCCACATAAAAAGAAACATAAAAAAGGCGAGAGAGCAGCAATTCGATCTTCAGTTGTTTTGTCAAGGGCTAATTATTTACGTATACAGATCATCATTATCATCAGTCCATTTTTACCCCACTGCAGGGGCTTAGGCCTCCCCCAGAGTGAGGAGGGGGCTTGGAGCTTAAATCCACCACGCTGCTCCACTGCGGGTTGGGGACTGTAACGACCGCCATCTATTGACAGCGTCCGGGACCGACTGCTTAACGTGCCCTCCGAAGCACGGTGTCAGTGATAGAGTACTTAAGTCAGAAAAACTCATTGGTACACGCCCGGATTCGAATTATGGCCCTATGGGGCCTTATAAATTTGAGACAAGTTCGTTGCGCTTTGGGCTATCACGGCACACACGTATACATTGGTATAAAATGAGTTCTTCAGATTCAGATTTAACGCGATTTTATTTACTTTCCTCATATTCGAAATGAAAAACAAAGTGCTTTCCTCGGGTGAAAGACCTATTTAGGCATTCGAACTATTGGCGCCCTCGCTACGCCCGCACGTCAAACGAATACGTGCCTAAATATGTCCCTTTCATCCCTTGCGTAACAATCTACTACTTTAAAGTATACATTTAATTTTGTAGGACAAGTATATTTACTAAATTATGCAGTTTGAGTTTCGTATAATAATACTATTTAAAACAGTATACTCACGATAATATATCTAACTTTAGACAACGGTAAACGGCCGGCATTTGTCTCGCGGTCAAAGGCGAAACGGTCCTTGTCTACTGGTTTCCCCTCGAAATGCGAGAACTTGATTCGAAACGCGGAACGAAACGTTTTATAGCGCGTTTTGTTACGCACTGAATGGAGCAACTAGAGTTATACGTCTGGACTATTGCGAAACGTTAAGTAAACATTTAGTTTTTCAAATGGACGGTTTTCGATTTATCGTTGACTCTAGAAAGCAAATTGGTGTAATGCTAACATTCCTTATTTTGAATCGATCCGAAAACAAATTCAGAAACAAACAAGACTCAAGTGTACCGTAACGTAATCTGAAACTATACATAAATATTATTTCTGTAATCGTGTTACTCAAAGAAAATACCAAAAATAGATGCAAAGAAACCTTTAAATATATGCTCAAAAACATAATGCATGTTTGCTTTCATGTCCGTAGAACATTATCGTTTATAGCTAGTTTTAATGGAGTATAAGTTAATATTAGCGCGCCCATATCTGAGCCTGAGCGGAGAGCGCCTGCGTTATTGATGTCTCACTCTTTGTGTACTAATGGGCCACGTGTACCGATACTATATCTTTCACGGTCGCCAGACTAGTTTTAAAAGATTTTTTTAAAGCTCAAATGGTTACAGTTCTGCATTGCATATATTTTAAAATAGTTCTAACTTTAAGTGTTAACCAAAATTCAAAACGACGTTGCCCATTGCGCAATATGCAATTGATCCAAGTTATTATTACGTGACTATAAGTTGCCTCAAATTAAAATATATGTCATTAAACAAATCGTCTTTTTGAAAACTGTAAGTGGAATATATTTTCAAGAAAGTGGCGATTGTAAAAAATTTTACAAAGCTTTATTCAACACAGCTCTAGTGCTAGTGCTATCTGTTGTAAAGGATAATACCTAGTTAGATAGCGCCATCTGTAGTAAAGTATAATAATTATTTCGATTTCAGTTTATTTCGCTGCATATATTGGATGATTGATCTACTCCATCGCAATTTCACTAATTTTTTTCAGAGTTTATCAAACCCCGTTGCATAGAAAATCACAAAATTGAAAATCCTTAAAGGTATTTTTGTATGACTTTTTTTGGTATAGATTTTTTTAAGGGGCAGCCTTTTTATTTCTCGACAAATAATTAATAGTGTGGGCCTATAATGAACTTCGTTCTTTGCCTTCAATTTTTTTGTACCTATTCTATGTATTTACACAAAGGGGTTATTATACCGTTGTAAGATTATTTATAAAAATCGTCTTCTATAATTCGTATATTCTCGATATTTATGTTAGTTATTATCTACTAGTACCAATCGTTATCAGTGGCTACGATCGAAAAATAAAAAAATATTCGATGGCTTGGCTTGACTACGTTACATAAAACACGGCGCGCGTGGAAGCGGCAAGAGAGATCGAGCATCGATAAATCCTGTTCGCCCTTGCGGCGTGTCCGCTATTTTTAGCTCGTCCCGGACGAAGGCCGCGCCATTCCCGGCTCGCGAAGGACGGACGCGCCGATCGTTTCTTGCAGGCCATATTATTATACTCCTCGGAGCGAATTTTAATTCACTTCCCCGAAACACCGCAAAAGGACGCCGCCGTGCCGCGCCGCTGCGGACGCGTGCACATTGCCAGGACCGTTCTGAGCTTTTAATTTTTTTTTCGTTCGTTCCTTTTGGAGAAACGATATTTTCGATACATGGTCCAATTCACAGTCAATTGTATAGTAATTACTATTGTCCAATTTAATAACACGCGATAGTATGCAAAGAATGCTGTACAGCTCATCGTGTTTTATTTTAAGCTAAACATAGAAATCTATGAGTCCTTTAGATCTACATTGCATTACGAATAAATGAATAAATAATTTACGATATAAAAAAAAACTATTCCGTCGTAACAATTAAAACTACTATGCAGCATTCATTGAATACCATCCCGTACCAGTCAGGTATGCGCTGCGCCGAAATAACATCGACAAAAAGTGAACGGGCGAGGTTCAATCACCACCGTTTTTGGAGTCAACGAGTCAGCGACCAATTCTAATTATCTTTGAGTATCGAGAAGTGTCGAGAACCTCGATTATGATATAACTTCCTATTCAACGTCAAAAGCCATTCTAAGGAATGGTTAGACTAGGCAATAGAGCTAGTGAGGTGTTCCGAACGACTTCACCCCTAAGATGGAACTTGTTTACAGTAGTATTTCTATCTGCTAGAGCTTTGATGAGATCATTATTTACCGGTTAGAAAAACATACATTTAGACTTTAATGGATAAATATAAAAACCTAAAGACCGGTCAAGTGTCGGCCTTTTAACTCTTAAGTAGTTTGTTACCATTTTGGTATCGGTTTAGTATTCAAGTTAATTGTTAGTCCTTAACGATTGGTCGAAGACAAATGAAACCTGCACCAGGTAGACAATATGAAGCGATTGCTGCATTTTTGCCCGGGAATTACCTTTGCGTTGCAATTTTAAAATTATTTGTATGCTACTTATTAGACTGACTATGTAGTTTAGAAAAAGGTATGCTACGTTTTGTTGACTTTATATAATACTAACATCTTGTTAGTTCTTTATTACCATCAATCATCATTATCTAAAATAAGTTCAACACCACTTTACATCGTATATTTACATCATCGTTATGTCACATAATAATTTACCACTCGCTCTCCTTTGTGCGACACATGCACGAAGAGAACGGCTTTAGTTAAATTTACTAAACTCATCATGGTTAAAATATCCTATTTTTGAATGATAAAAATAAGATATTTATTTATTTATAAGGATTTTTTCCGTTTTCATTACTATACGTAATAAGACTGTCGTCGTTTTTATTTATTTTTTTAAATACTCAATAAAATTATGTATCAATGTGATCCATAAGTTCATATTTGCAGGCTTTTGGTAACAAATACCGCCGTCAGATGATGGATATTATAGATTTTTATATCGTATCATAAAAATGTTCCGCTCGCCATACCTTCACCACGACAATCTCAGTCACGGGATGAACATACACACCAAGCCATGATGAGTAGTCTTGGGGTGAATCCGACTGGATTCATATCGCAGAGCCAATTCTAACACCCGGAGCTCGAATTTAATTATTAAATGGCCGGATTCGGAGCTGGATTCACAGGTGTTTGAGGACCGCTTAGCCTAGTAGCGACCCTGCCTACGAAGCTGGAGGTCCCGGGTTCGAATCCCAGGTCGGGTCAGTATTTATATGATGAATATTGATACTGGTACCGGGTCTTGGTCGTTATATGTGTGTGGTGTCTTCGCAAAAATATTTATATATGTATATATTATAAAGGATATTTAAGTATGTATATCAGTTGTCTAGTAACCCATAACATAAGCATAATACTTGCTTACTTTGGGACTAGATGACGATGTGTGGGAAGTCCCATGTATTATTCCTATATATTATTATATACTTATTTAAAATCATCAAAATTACCCAAGACTAATGAAAAGACGTGACCGGCATGCTTGACATTTGGTTAAATCTACCATTTGAATTTGTTTAGTAAAGTTAACTAATTCGTTTTTGTAAAATTATACATTCCTTTAGTTACCTATAATAACGTCTCTGTATAGTAAGTTATACTTATTGAAATTTTAGTAATTTAACATACTTTTTTCTGCGTGTATCCTTAGTACATAACGAAGTCAAGGATGATCTTGTACAAATTATTAACAGCGTAATTTGAAAAAAAATAGGAAAAAAATTTAAAAAAATCAGTACTAACAAAGTTATGAATGTTCAAAATGTCCTGTTAGACAGAGAGGGCAATTGCACAGCGTACCCTATGTGTAGGGTTGCCAACCATACTGTTAAAAACAATATTATAGTTATTTTTAGTAAGTACCTACTACTGTTTGTTTACTGTTCACTAAAAATAAAGTACCCGAAATACTGTTTTTACAACACAGTCAAAACTACTAGTGTCCAAAGCTAAAATCATCCAAACCACAGAGTAAGTTGCAACGCAATGCAGTCGAGTTTCTGAGCGTGCTCGGACAGCAGAATGAAACTTTAACTAACCTCAATTTGACATTGTCAATATTGACTACACTATTGTCCTAACTTGTGACTTGTATTCTGTATGCTCTTTCTTCTTTCTTCCTTCCTGGTGCAAAGAATTGCCATTGCAATTCAGCGCGGCAATGCGATGAGCGTCATGGGCACATTTGCGTCGGGGGCGACGAGGGGTGGATTAGTTTTATTTTTTATTATTATTATTATTTTTGGTCTAATATATGTATGCTCTTATAAATAACCTCTTTTCGCGCTTTTCGAACCTATGCTTTCTTTTTAATTTAATTTTAAACAAAAGACTTTCTTGAAATGAATACGTATGAAAAGTGGAAATATCTTTTAGTAAATACTGCACATGAATTTATTATCGTTAATAAAATCGTGTCATATTTGCTGTCTATCCCAGCTGTTGTATTTATGTCACGGAGAAGACCTTTTTTCAGTAAATGAAAGCAAAATGGCGGAACAACGAAAATGTATTGTGTAAGTAAAAATTAGCTTCTCAATTACATTAGTTTTGATTACCAATGTGCCGACGTTTACGTACCTTTCAAAAATAATACAAAATTTATAAGTTACGCTAAAAATATGTATTTGAAACAATTTAAAAATAAATACTGTTTGTTTCTTGTAAATACTGTTCATTTTTTTTCTTCGACCTAATTATAACTACTGTATTTTCGTTTAAAAAAGTTGGCAACCCTACATATGTGTGACGTTTAGGCCATTTAAAATAATGTTAAATATCGTCTTGCAAGAAAGAGACAAAAATAAAAATTTTAAAGTCTATAATTTCCGTATTCTTGACCCAATTATGTTTTTATAAATTTTGTTATTGTATAAAGTCTTTTTTTATATTTTCTTAATGAATATAATATATTTAATAGTAGTCAAGTACCGTATTGCCTAAATGTAACTTAATTTTAATTTTGAAAATTACAAAATTAAGATTTGGAAAATAATGTGCCTAAAAATATTAATAATAAATCTAAATAAAGCAGAGCAAAGATATATCGATGTGTAATTTATATATCAGCCGAAGTTATTTATTGTGGCGCTCCGCCCCGAGCACTCGGCGCGCGGCCGACGACGGACCGCAACGCGGCACAAGATGCGCCTGCGCACTTGTCTGCATACCCCGTATAGCCATATCTATTCGTGTTCTATTACAAAGACATACCGTACAACACGCGAGTCTTTTCAATTTTACATCGACGACATAGTTTATACACGTTTACTCTATTCCTAAAGCGGTTACTTTAAAAAGCCACAGATTAATAAAATAAAATTTCCATCTTCATATGCGACTAAAAAATTTCCGTGTAGCATCCAAATAAATTAACAATACATAAATGGTATTCGTGACAAGTTAATTTGCCGCAAAACAAAAAAAAACTTAATTTCAATAACGTGGGTAATCAGTCTCCGCTCGTAGCACGGAGTAGTCTCCGTAAGCACCGTAACTAGTCAGCAATAACTCACAATGTTGCCTCGCTATTACTCTCTGTCAATGTCATCGCACTCTAGTATCAGGCTCCGGAGAGTGGAGCCTCGGGGAGCGACTCTTAGGCCCGGGTCGGCGCCCTGACGCGGCCTTCGCGATGCTATCTCTCGTTCCCCCCGTACAAGCAAGGACGTCTCGCCCCGCGACACCCGGTTGCATAACCTGCGCGCACGCAACCCACACGCACCCGGTATACCGTTCTTCACACGCAAGTAACACCGGACGTCAAGTTACATCCTATCAAAGGGTATTCGTCACTCTAATAAATTATTATACATTAGAAGTGAAATAAAAACTAAATTCAAAAAAAATTGAAGAAAATGCTAGATTGAAGACTTCCGATCTAGATCAAATCCCAATGATGGGCAAGTTGCATTCAGAATATGCATTACATTTAATGACGTACTTATCATTTAGAAGGCAATATGTACTATTAAGGAAAACCGACAGCAGGATGATGGGGCATGAATAGTAAACATTCCTGTATTTTTCCAATCACATGGGTTATTCAACAAGACCTAATTAATATTCCGAGAACATCATACGGCCCATTTAAATGTTACTAGATATAGATAGAAGCTAATGGGTTTCGCCAATCGCATCGAGGATGTGGATCTATAATTACAGGAACTGGATATCGAAGAATGTTAACAGGGAGCTGATATTACCTACACAACCGGAAAGAGCCAAAATAAAAAGTACACAGACTTCCTGTGGAATTAAAAAAATTTAGTGAAATTAAGAGAATTGATTAGCATAATGAAATAGTTTATTGTGATAACATAGATAAGACAAATTTATAAAAAATAAATTTGCATTGAACGATAACCTTATAATTCAAAACTAAAAGACATGGTATTTTAGGACATAATATTTCTAAACGAAATCGTGACACGCATTTTTTATTTTCGCGCGCTTGTCATTTCCATTTAAGTATATATAGATAATGATAACATTCGAGAAATCGTAATCGCTGTTGACAGACTGTGAGACCAAACATCTCTCGCGATCGATATCTTACGAATCCGTACAATACTACACCAACATAAACTATGAACTGTTAGAACAAGCAACGACAGTTAAATTTGTGATAACCATTTGTAAAAATGGGTAAGCATGCGATTTCCCGAAAGACGAAAATAGAACCATCTAGGCGGACAAACCTGAAGTCAAGTGTCGAACGACAGATTAAGATCGAAATTATCTTACGAGCGCCATTCACTATGCCATAAGTTGAATTAGTTGTTTATAAATTTTAGAACCCCGATCAATCATGGTGAACGAGACTTTTAAATCTTACAAAAATCAATAACATACCATGCTATCAGCCGATTAGCATAGGCCTCCTGTAGGGACGACAGGGCTTGCAGCTTAATCCACCACGCTGCTCCAGTGCGTGTTGGTGGATTGTAACGAGTCATGTATTGATGGCAACCGGACCGACGACGGCTTAATGTGCTCTCCGAGGCACAGTCAGCGATACTTATATATATACATAAATTAGAAAAACACATTAGTGCATGCCCTGGGATTTAAACCACGGTCTTCTAAACAAAAACCGGGCTGGCTACCACTCGGCTATACGGACACTACAACTTTTGCGATTCGCACAACACCACTAAATGGGACTCGCGTCATTATCTTCCCATTCTGCATCACGAAAAATCGTTGATGAAACCACATGTTTATCGTTTCATTCGGTTTATATTACTTTATAATATTATTAGTTTAATGATTACACATACCCGAGCATTGAGTTTCTGTTGAGATATTCGATCGTAATAGATTCGAGGTTTTTTTTCCGCCAAAATCTCTTGGTCACGTTCCGTATATTTGTTCGGCGTCTTACCTGAAAACGAAAAGCATAATCGTTAGCGAACACACGCAGACAGATCGAGGACAAACGAAAGTCGAAGCCACGAGTCGCGGGAACAAAGGACCTGGTAATAACATTTAATATTCTAAATATCAAACGAGCGAACCGCTAAAGGAGTTTCGTAAGAATTGTCTTGTTTTAGCGTCATAAAGCACGCTTTACTTGGGATCTAGTTCACGCCTATTCGCTTTTCGTAATCGATTCGACCGACATTTTACAATCGCTCTGCATAGATGCAAACTGATAAAACTCACCTCTATCTTTCATTCGTCACGGATCATCTATTGATTACGTCACACGTGAAAACGGGAATAGGTCCACAGAAGTGACCACTACATGACAAGGGGGATAACCTATTGAGAATATAGAAATAGTTTAATTATTCCAAAAATATTAGAAAATTATAATATATTAGAAATGCTGTTTTACTCAACTTTTGAAATGAACGACGACGTGACGTCACAACAGGGGGCAAAAGATCATGCAGTCAAAAAACATGAATTTCGAACCACGTAATTTATGGATGATCCTTATTATTAGGTCTACGCTTAGTTAGCACAATAATCAGGGTAGAGCGTTTCATACTTCGAAACGATCGAAAACGTAAGTAAAATATCAGATAATACGTCAGTAACATTGTTTTAATAAACAAGCATTTTATTATATTACACATGAAATGTAATTTCAACTTCATTATAATTATTTTTTTAAATTTATATGTGGATCACATAAAATTCAACTTCACAGCGAATATTTCAAAACATCAATTAGTGTAGTACATTTGGTCTACGGCGTATATTTTGCTGTATCACATTTTTGCTGTCACAAAGCGGTATCTCTATGAACATTGATGGCTACGTTAGAAAAAAAACTGAACAGTAACGGAAACTATAAAACGAATCGATCAAAGCAAGAAACCGAAATAATAAATAGTACCATAAAATGCACGAATAAATAAAAATGCCATAAAGTTCAAGGACCGTGGCTGTTATTGAATTGTCCAATTCGTATTCGTGACATTACGTTTGCACCGGTCACGTTCTGTATTACCGAAATTTGAATCACTGTCGATGCCACAGAGCATTAGAATAGGTTAGAGTCGGCATGTAGGCGGCTACGCTGTCCCCTTCAAGTATGCAGTATATTGCATACTTCAAACAGATCTCATAACCTAAACTGTAAAATGCGACATCAAATAATACCAAAGATGTAACTGAAAGGGATGAACGACTTTTCCGCTTTTTGAAATGATATAAATATGAGACAAAACTATTTACGTATGCGTAATTTAATTTTACTAACAAATAAATTTAATAAAATAATTATAGTAATAATAATAATTTACAAGTAAATTTTTACTTCCATTCGTTGTGTGAGTACTTATTTTTGGAACAAGTGTCTCTAAACAAATACCGTCACATGACACCTCTAACCTACTTGATTCTCTGTGGTCGATGCTTCCATCGCCACCGCCGCAGCTATAACGTTTCTTGGAAAAACATTACGACCGCCAGACGGTCTGACGTGCTAAAACATTTTTAATTTGAATACCAGTTCGCTACGATGTAAATCAGACTGTAACACCGTAACTGTATAATCTTAGATTACTTCTTAGGTTTTTTTTTTTAAATCGATGCTACGAGTATTAATATTAGAACAGGTACTGGCGAAACAAAACGATTTCATTCTAATGCCGTAGAATGCTAACAACAAATTGCAAAATTATTTATTCAATCCTGATACATACGTAAGTTAGCACCTGTTACCCATAGGGGGAGTTAGAGACTTACACATTTCCAGTTAGTGCGGTCTGCACGTACTCCATCCCTTGATAGGAATTCATCAATAGTTTCATACAAGGTTGGATACGCCAATTTGCGTTTATAGGACGCATTTACCAACCCTTTTATTATTACATACGTTCGCTGTATACATAAGATATATGTTTGGTACAAAAAAAGCCATATATTTTTTTATAGATGAGTTGTTTGGAATCCACCAAAGCCTATATGTGCAAATTTAAATCGTGTCATTTCGATTTTTTTATAGCTTAGCTAAATAGGAATTTCTTGTGAGATTATTTAATACCGACACAAAATAACACAAACCCTTCAATCATTTTTTTTTTACATAGTATAATCTTAAAGTATATTGTTCCCAAAGTTTTTGACATAAATTAAACTTTGATAACTGCTCTGAATTTTCTTGACAATTTTATTAATGTTGCTTGCTCTCATATAACTAATTAGTTTTAACAAAAATTTGAATGCAAATTGGATTTTTTTTTTTTTTGAAATTTTCTAATTTCTATTCTATGGAAGAAATATTAAAGATAATATGTTGGCGTTAAAATTACAAGTAACCTATATAAAATAAAAAAAAATTATGAAACAAATCAGTCATCCGGGAGCAAAATTCATAAAATTTATTAAAAGAATCACAAACAATTATCAATATTTAATGTTTGTTAAAAACTGTCAATTTGCTTTCCATACTTCACAAAACATTAAATCTATAAAGTACGTTTTGTTTTATTTAAAGAAAAATTAGCAAAATTACGAATTGAAAAAATAATCGCACACTTTTCACACATGCATGTAGGCTTCAATGCATTCCAAACAACTCGTACTGTATCTGAAAAATATATATATATGGATTACTGTACCAAATATCTTGTATATTTCTTTCATTGTTATTATTTTCACCCATCTTTTTATATCACTAAATAACCCCAACATACCCTTTTTCTTCTTGTTAACTAAATTTTCTTTTAATCCACATTTAATCAACTATCTTCCAAAGATCGCATCTACGCGTTGATTTTTCTTTAGTTAAAGTAATTTCATTTTGTATCTTTTAAAAAATCATTGCGAGGCATTTAGAACGTCAATGTTTTTCGACTTTATTACTAACAACTTATATAAACTAACTTTCTCTCTCTGTAAACTCCTATGTAATAACAAAGAAAATAACTTTGACAATCGACTATTTTATCATTTGTAGGTATTGTGTTCGATTATTTCTTATCAATCGACCGATTTTCCGCTGAACTTATCGGGTCGTGCGTCGATGCGGAACCGCATCGAAAGGTAGTTCACAATGTGCATTAATTTCAATAAGTCGGCCGATAAAGCTAGCGAATAAACATCTGAACCGGCAAATACGGAGCGTGGAACAAACCGCTTCCTTATGGGGGCATTCTCCGGGATGTGGGGCGGCCACGTCCCCGCCTGGGGCATTCGAGATTTATTGCGAAGAGTGGTTTACCGGCACGACTTGCCTACAATAAAATATCCGACGGCATCCATCATAAATTACTAGTTAAAAAAGGGAAGCTCATTGAACTCTTTCGCCTAAAAACAAAAACAAATGATAACTGAGTTGTTACTTTTAGATGACGGGGAAGATACGGAATTTATGAGGCGTCGCCTGTTTGCATGGTGCTGAAGTACAAAATATCAGCACTGAATTATTTTTGTAAGAATTAATAAATATCACCATGCAACATGTGGCCCGTGAAAGATATCAATCGTTGGACACTCGATTTTAGTTCGCAATAATCCTTTTGTTAGTAGGGTTTTACAAGTTTCGTGGCATCCATCATAAAACTTGTTAAAAATATGTTAAAAATAGAAGCCCGTTGAACTCTTTTTAACTATAAAAAAAAATCTATTTCAATTGATGCGCAACAAACTTTGGGGTGCATCGGATCGCTCAAAATATCACGTGGAACTGGAAACAATATTGAAGAAAGACGTATAGCAACAATTCCTATGAGGATGTTAAAGTTCTGGTAAGTAACGCAATCAAATCGCTCTTTATATCACATCTGTCAATCTACTTATCTATTCATGCTTTTCATGTGACCACCACCTTATTCAGCAAAAAGAAAATTATTATAAGCATGTACACTATAAACTAGATACACGTTGATTTGATATACAAAGATGCAGGAGCAAATTCCGTGTGTGGTTAGACACCTCCCGATTTGTCCACGTGACGGAACCACGCAACGGCCACATAAATTACATATATCACTTGTTGAGGCCCGTCGTCACTGTTTACATGTAAATATTAGCCGCGTCTGACGGACTAAGATATATTGAGCATTGGATTTTGTTTACTTCGGTTTTGCACGCCAAATGATTAATTTATTCACAATAATATTATTGTAAGGGACATTTTTTATTTCTGGACAATAGCTAAATATAGTTTTGATAGATGTTAATATTATGTAATAAAATATACTATCAAAGAATGAAATTTGAATAACAAAATACTTAAAAGATTTTCCTGCCAGCGAGAACGATGCATTCATTAGACACGACGGAGAGTCAATAAGAGTTGAAGGAGTCAGTCATCTTAACGACCCTGCCACAAGAGGGTTATTAGATATAAACAAATAAACAATATAAAATAAAAAAGACAGAACACAAGGAGCTCTACAGTATTATGGAGGATTTATGTTAAAAGAACTGTAATCACCTTTAAAGTTGAATACCGTTGTGTGGCTCACCAGACGACGCCTGCAGTGTAATCAGCTGTCAAAAATTGTTGTCTACGGTTACTATAATGTTTTTATTTTTTATTTTGACAATCGTACCGAATTCCGTCAAAAATGTCCGGGTTATAATTTTGGCAAGCGTACAAAAAGGTCCAATGATATTCTGACTGACGATATTTGACATTCTGATCACACTCTCACTAAAGTCGCCTGGTGATGAACGCATTTGTATGAAACCGAATGCGACGGTTGACATGTAAGTGTTCCTCAATAATTTATCGACTCGTTACGAAACAAATCGATTGCAGATACACTACAATCAAATCTAAAAGACTGTACGATGACACGTAGTGCAATGCATTATGTAATACACATATGCAGATCGCATGGCATTTCTATATAACCTATTACAATTTGTGTTTTCGATAAAAGTTCAAGAGATAAACAATAACCTGTAACAGGGTATGGTTAAGTGTGTCGCATTTATGCAAAATTATCAGAAGAAACCGAATATCCGACTCCTAACTCGGCCGACATTAAATTGAATATATATTTTCTCAACGCATATTCTACTTCGTCGTAACAAAGACGGAATGGACGTTTAAATTGATCCGACGTTTTCATATTTCAATGCGCAGCCGACTGTCTGCGTATACCCATTACGAAACGGTAGCCATGCGGCGTCCGTGAGCGAAACAAATGGTCCTTCTAATGACAACCGACAATTTATCATACGAATATACGCCTTACGTTGTCAGTTGAAATCTCGATCTTCGAGTAAGTACTTCAGTTAAGTTTTATAGAAAATATTATCATGATATACATATTATTTGCAATGGCCTCAAACTAGAATTCCTTGTATTACGACAGTAACTACAACGAAGACGCTCGAAAACCAATCCGGGACGCGCTACATGGACACCCAGATCCAAACACACATAACAAGATTATTTGTTACGTAGATATCTACAACGTCGGTTAACGAGTATTTCACATCATCAGTCAATGCCAGAAACTACGCTCAAAAACAAACGACGAACAACATTCGATGAGAGTTTTCTGAAAGATGTGAGAATGTCCGAACATCGAATAAAAAGACGTGCCTACCTATATACTCCACAATTCAGACTGTGCTACGTAGTACACCACCGGGGCAATTAAAAAAAATTTTTTTTATTACTAATGTAATAATTTTATACCTAAGAAACATATTTTAATAAAATTTATATAATTGTAATTTTTTAAATTAACTTATACTTTTATAGATATACAGAATATATACAAGAATGTTAAATAAGTTACACATTTAACGTTCAGCATTATTAAATAAATTACACGCACAACATTGCAATGCTAGCTTACTCCATATAAAATCGTAATAGTACATTAAAAGTAAAAAATTTGGTAAAAAAAATCATTTTTAAATGATTTATAATTCTATGTTGTTAAAATTTTGACGTGCTACGTACTACAAGGCTCGAATCAGATCGATGTGAGGTGTCAATAGTGATGACAGCGAAATCAAGGTTAAGGCTAAGAAAAGATCTTTGGGAATCATATTATATATACATAACATACGTACACATCACAACAAACGTCTAGGCCCCAAACTAAGCATTGGCTTGTGTTTTTGGGTACCAAGCGAAGACAACACATACATATAACAACCAAGACCCGGTACCAGTATCAATATTTATCGTATAATTAATGACCCGACCTGGGATTCGAACCCGGGACCTCCAGCTTCGTAGGCATATAATGATATATCATTTTTTTGGCAATCACAAAAAAATTGCAGCGATTTTCGGGACACCTTAATAAACACTAAAACCATCGAATATTCGAATAAAATATCGATAAAACGAAAAAGATGCGTAAGGATAGTACCGATTGAAGACCCATAACCTCTACGTGCTTCGCTACAAAACGAGCGTCAGCTGTGTATGTTTGAAATAATAAAAGGTATAATATTCATAAAGCAGTGTAATATAATAGAAACTATATGAATCGGGTCAAGTATACCGGAAGCCGGGCGGTGTCCGCTGCGCACGCGCCGCTTGCTCCTATTCAACTTATCAATTGCACAATACAGATACTGCGATTATGTATGCACGCCGAGTAATAAAACCTAGTTCGTGGCCCAAACATAGGTAAGCAGAAAAAAATCGTTCGACCCACAAAATACTAAAGAATATACTCGTGTTTGTATAATTTATAAATTTGTATGAACTAATTTATTCATTTTAAAGACATTTTTTAACAGATATTACATTTATTTATTAACACAAAAATAAACATTATAAAATTATTTTTCATATTTTATAGGTCGGGCGTATTTGATAGGCAGTACGCCTCATAATCTTTGTTCAGTAGGTATAGATATAGCATGACATTTAATTTATTTATATGTAGTAAAACAACATATCAAATATATTTAATTGCATTGTTCAATGGAATGTGCTGCATGTGATTAAATATTATACCTACGTTGATCAGTAGTACAAATTACACAGGAATCCGTGATTGATCACAACACAAGCTTAACAACCAAAAAGGCACATGAGTAATTGAGTTTTAATGTTTTTCAATTACAAAAATTAACATACCCGTCCAGCGAATTGTGACGACGATGCTTTCGCAGTAACCACGAATCCGAGATGATTAATTGATGCATAATATGTCGATTAAATTGGAAATTTTTGATTATCATATTCGTAACGCTTTAATACTAAAAGATTACTATTATGCAACTGAAATAATTTCGCTGTTGTCGTTAGCTGGGGTTAAGGAAAAGTAGATTACGTGATTTTTCTGAAGTAACTTGTGACACAGGCTAATTTTAATCCTGGCAGAAAGATATTACGTCCAATACAAATCTAATAAATATTCGAAGTTAATTACGAACAAATCTTCGAGCTGATGACGTTGAGTTTACGCGGACGGAGCCGTGGACAAAGGATAGTAATGTATAATTCATTCAACGATCGTCTAACTAAGTTCGATAGACATACCTGCCTACTTAGTTCATAACTTCAATGCGTTCGCGAGTGCATATGGCGCCATGTCTCGACGGCGGCAGTGCGGCGCCGACGCACTCCATTAGAATGAGTACGAATTTATACTCTTGAGTCTTGTTCTCAATATTAAATATAGAGGTATCAAAATGTAAAGAGATGATAAAGTTAATAATTCCATTGACAAGATACAGGTCAACCACTTGCCTGCGACAAATTAGGCTACAAATCTTATACTGGTGAATATTTTTATATAAACTCAAATGCGCCTGTAACGCCGCCGCTATGTAGACAGTAAGCAGTTCAGCTAGATATGAATACACTCTCACATGCTTCTATAGTACTATTCTACTTCAACTCTTTTGACATTTTTATACCTCTATGGCCTTCAGTATCTATACACTGTGTTATCGGCTTTCGAAAAAAAACGTGAGGTATGGTTTCGTGTTTCATGAACGCTAAGGGCTCGCGGAAAGAGCAGTGAAATTGGAACGCAGTAAGCCTTTTGTTCCTTTCGAAAAGGTTAAAGTACTAATTTTATAGTGGCAAACAGGCTCCTTAGCCAGCGGCCGGTTCAAAGGCTAGACACAATCCAATTATGGGCGAACGCGGAAACCGTTTCAAAATATATTAACTACAAAAGAACATTAGAAAATCGTTCAATGTATGAAGCTTTTATTACATTACATTTCAGAATAAAATAAAATAGAAATTAAGTACTACGAAATTTACAATTAAGGCATTGCGAACTAAATATAAGAAGAATCTTCTACAATTTCAAAATATTACGGTAAAAATAATATTATTAGGTAATTTTATTTGGCCAGAGGAAATGTATCTAGTACCTAATTAAGTGTGTAAACATGTCAATTTAATTTGTATCTGGGTTAAAAATATCTATATATGTACCTAAGTATCATAAAAAAAAAATTCTAAGTATATATAACAGTTGTCTAGTTTGCGAATAGATGGTCGTGTGTGAGATAACTCAAGTATAAAAAATATAATTAAATGCAGAGCTTTAGTGGTGCAAGGTGTGCCCATAAAGATTATTTCACCATAACTTATCTCGTAGTGCTGATAATGCTCGAGAAACATTAGAGTAGCTTTGTAATTCACTGACCTACTATTGTTGTTTGCACGCCTTACGGCCGAGAAGTTGGCTCTACAAACAGTCTTGATAACAAATAAAATCTGACATTTCAACATTTTGTGTCTTATTTTGGGCATTCCATACCTAAATTATAAGTTAATTGGTGGTAGTATAATTTTTTTTTATTTATTAATGTACTAGCGACTCACCCGCAGCTTCGCTCGCGCGGTAGTCGTTTGTCATAGGATTCACTTTTTATATCTCAGTCTTCTCTCAGTCCCGTTTTCTTTCCTGTCACACAAATATATCGTTTCCGTTTCTAGCCCAGGTCTCCCCCGTTTTCTTTCCATTATCTCTATTAAGTCATTACCATTCTTCCCTTTTGCGTTTACGTTTCCGTTCTGGCACTGATCGCGTCCCGTTTCCATTATCATCAGCAAACGTTATCGTTTCCATTCTCATGAAGCAAAATGGCTATTAAAATCCGACAAATATTACAAAGCCTACAATCACGCAGGCGAAGCTGGAGGCAAAAGCTAGTATATTTTACATATAAACATTCCAGAAGAAACTCTCTAAATTACTGTGAAAACTATAACAAAATCCGTTATGAGGTTTAGTTTAAAAGAATTAGTAAAAAACGAAACCATGCCCATGTCAGTCAAAAGTAAATTATATAATACGTGTATTCTCCCATGTCTTACTTATGGGTGTTAAACTTGGCCTGTAACGAACAAAAACAACAAAAAACTTGTAACTTGCCAACGTCACATGGAGCGAAGTATCATCATCATCATCATCAGCCCATTTTTACCCCACTGCAGGGGCTTAGGCCTCCCCCAGGGTGAGGAGGGGGGCTTGGAGCTTAAGTCCACCACGCTGCTCCACTGCGGGTTGGGAACTGTAACGACCGTCATCTATTGACAGCGTCCGGGACCGACTGCTTAACGTGCCCTCCGAAGCACGAAGAGCGAAGTATGTTAAATATAAACCAACGAGACTGGTGGACGATTTCGAAAATAAGGGAAAGAACAAAGGTATGTGATGTTTCAAAAAAAATTAAAAATCTACAATGGAACTAGATCGTGCAAAAAGTTAAGAACAAACACAGAAAAATGGACAAAAGACATCATGGAATGGTACCCCCGAAATGGTAAAAGACAAAGAGGACACCTAATAAAAAGGTGGGAAGATGATTTACCAAAGGGGTGGAGAAGTTTAGCTCGCGATAGTAAAGTATGGAAAGAACTAGGGGAGGCCTATGTCGAAAGACAACCTGACCATTAACTTGTTGCTGAAAAATATAATATCTACAAACTTTTTTAACTTAATATATACTTAATTTACCTTTATATAATTTAAGTTAAGATTTAAGATACTCATGGTCAGTGAATAAAGGCTTTATCTATCTAGTGGATATTAAGAAAGACGTGGAAAGCGACTTTATTTTATACTATGTAGAGATTTTGTAACGAGGTCATCGGTGAGTACACGTACTATACTGTCTATACTTAGAAATTCCTAAAACGGCTGTGCCTAGTTACAGACCTTCGTTTTACGCTGGTGTGTGCGAAGTGCCGAGCTGTCATTAAAGATCATGGTATGTCGGGCGTCGGATCGCAACGCGCTGACCCGGTCAACGCACGGATCCTGTGCTAACAACGGGACCAGCAACTTTAATTAGAGGAGATTTGAAATTGTTACGAGGACCACGGCAATAAAAACATTTTTAGCACAAGCCCGAAGCTCTGTTGTGTGGACAACTGGAGTTTGAAGGTTTGCTTGTCTTGTATCCTATGGGAATTTTGGAACAGGATACATAGTACCTTGTGTTATAATGACCGACCGATTGGCCGAGTGGCTAGAGACCCTAACTGCAGAACCAAAGGTCGCGAGTCCGATTCCCGTCTGGGACGAATATTTGTGTGCATAAACGCGTTAATTTGTTCCGTATTTGGGTTTAAAGTTATATGTATTTATAGCCATGTAGTAGCCTAGTAGCCATAATACAAGCTCTGCTTAGTTGGGGACTAGATGCCGCTGTGCAGGATGTCCCTTATATTATTACTGTTATGTATCTGTCCTTTCGAATTTCAGAGCAAGAAATAACGTCATAATATACCTACCTGTTCCGTTAGGACGTAAAGAAAAGACAAACAAAACAAATACACTTTCGCATTTATTATTAGTAAGGCAGAGCTCACCGCTCGACGCGCAACGGTATTTCATTTAACACCGGGCCGTTAAACATCTTATTGTCTTCTGAAAAGGCAAACTCTTGTCACTGTCTGTGCTTGAGCTAAGTAGTGACAAAGGCTTTCATTCCATACGCGTTATTACAAAAACGAGACGAAGGTCGCATACAAATCTGTCAGAACTTGACTGGCAGTCCATTATCAATGAATCGATAAAATAGACATATCGCATGTCATAACGACCACGTTATAAGTGTAATGAGCGATTGAATGGAATCTTTGTTTACTCGCGCCGTTCTAAAGTTGAGAGTCGAAGGTTTCTTTTGTTTTTACTTTGTAAACTTTTTGTTGCTGAATTGTGGCCAGTTTTTTTTAACGCCGTCGATTCATAACACATTCGTAACTTATAATATAACTTATCGGCGCTCAAACGCGTGGGCGGTATTGTTCGTCACGACAGCATTATTTCGGAGTCAATTATGTCACATGTTACTGCTGCAGCGCAAAAGCACCTGGCGGCGACGAGAGGCGGGCGTAAGGTCAAGTTGAACCGGCCTAACTTGACAACACATTTGTCAGCCTCGAACAAAGCACCCGCATTGTTGCACCCGAACTATATAGTCATTGTCTTGTGTAATGCGATTAAATGTAATTGACACGAACACGATCGCCGTACGATTAATTTGTTACAGAGCATATATTACAATCGATAATTTTATATTTTATGTTACTGGCACCTAGATGATTGAAAGGTTTAAAAGACTAGTATTGCAAAAAACCTGTCTTCGGTCGATTATTTCAAAATGTATGTTGTGACATTGGGTAATAATCAAATTACCTAACATGTTAATAACTACGGAGTACGACCGTTTCGACATATGGTAATAAAGACGACGACCACAGCGATCTGCAGCCTCCAGCCATCGGCGCACTAACTATTACGCTGTAATTAAACCATCACAAGAATTCACTTCCACAATCATAGGTTGCCAGTGTTGCCACCCGCTCAAAAAAGTCACCCGATAGCCTCCGTAAAAAAATGTTCACGTAAGAACGACAAGATTTATTATGTAAAGGTTTACACGTATGACATTTTCAAAAGGCCATATCCGAGGTAAATGGGAAGTCCGGCAGCACCAGGTACGTAAATAGCGTGTTTGTACGGATTTTAATGGTTTCGCATTTTTTCACACATTAACATTGGTTTGGTTATCGGAGACGGCATTCGGACTTCGTGTTTATTAAAACGAACCATAACTGGACATTATCAACGCATCGATACAAGGCAGGCAGTGGAATTTCTTTAAACGGTTTACATGTCGTACCATTATGAGAGTTCATCGCATAGTAGATTTTCAACTATCAGACCAAATAAAACACAGACCGCGAGGCCATACAACATTGTCGCAGTCGTATAATATTGCACGGCGTCAGGTGCCGTTAAATATAAACAGTGGAACTTACTCGTGTATGTACAGGTCAATGAATTATACTCTTCCTGGCTCACAAATGTAAAATATGTTTTGTACTGTAAGCCGCCCTGTACTGATAAGCAACAGTTCCACAGTTCTAGCCGCACAACGCAAAGCCCGGGACATATTCGGCTAACTTTTTTTACGATCTCATTTCTTTTTTTTTTGTTAAGGTTGCCATTTTATTATTTTTCATACATCGTGAATTTTTATTCACCAGTAATTTTAGTACACTTTCGTCTGTATGAGACGATATTTTTGGTATATACTTTTATTAAACAGTCACAAGTACTATATTAAAATAATAAGCTATAAAGTCGTTTCGCGATATGTCTAAAAATGTTGCTCACCGTCAGTCGTGGCGCGGCCATAATGCTGTGCACGCACGCTTTTCCTGCGCCATGTCTCTAAGCCCGTGCTCGCATTTTGCCCATTTGAGTTTTGTTTTCGTGCAGACTCATAAATTACAAAAAATAAAATCACATAAAAATATGGTAAATCGATTCTAATCATATTACTGAATAACACGTATTGATTCTGTTGGAGTATGAAAACTCGCGTTTATAATCTATAGTACTCTTTGTATCAAGAAACGTTGATTAATAACGAAAGCATTAAAATGTTGAACATGTAATAAATTTTGAAAATGTAATTAAAAAAAACGAGCAATCAAACATGGAACCTGTAAATCCTCCTCACGCAGTATGCTAGTGGTTCACAAAAATTGCTGATTGTTTTAAATCTGAGGGAGCATTGTGCTTGTGTTATTACGCAATAGGCTGCGTACATATCTATATCACAAAGTATATTCATTTATTAGATGAATAGCATGTTCACTAATGTAGTGGTCGAAGCAAGTTTGCTGTTGGATTAAAAACCGATGCGAAAGGCAGTAAAAACATAAAGGATGATGATGTCCGAATTTTAAGTAACAGTGATGACACACGCAAAGATGTTAAAAAGCTTTCAAGACGATCCACTGCCATTCCACGACTAAACTTACACAAGTGGGCGTTATACTCTCGACGCGCGTGGATCGACGCTCACGCGGCCGCATATCCCGTGCTCTAGATGCGCCAAGACAATGCGGATTGCACCATCCGCGAAGCCATCGCACGACTTGCTTGTGTAAGCCGTGCAGACGACGACTTCATATATTTAATACAATCCTAGTAATAGTATTTTGTTCAACATTTCTAAATGAAAGGCATCCCGTCGCTTTTGCTTCATTAAGTTATTGTCGCTTCGTATCGTGTCTATTTGTCAATATATGTCCTAAAGTGAACAAACTATTATTTCTTAAATATGTGGGTTTTCTCCATCGTCTCGACTAACTGTTTTTTTTTTTGACCTACTGGGTACACACTATGGGATTCCGATTCCCAGTTTGACCCCAACGATGGGAATTTGGTTTACACAAGTCAAAGAATAAAATATTCTGTTCCTAGCAATTTTATTATATTGTGCAAATACTCATAAATAATGCAAGGAAGTTTAATAACAGCTACAATTAAAATTCCCACACAAGACAAATCTGTTCTAATTTCTGCAGTTTCTGTAGAGTAATAAACGCGTGACAAAGTTAATAATTTTAACAGTACATTGTTACAATTACGATATCGACCTTAATTCGACTAAGCACTAGCGTGCATTTATACCCAAAAGTTTTTTTTTCTGACTTCGAGGTATTCGTGTAGCTCAGTCAAAACCAAAACTTTGTGTGGGAGGGTTCGAAAGGGAATTAACAAAAAAAAAACAATATCTGATTCCCGTACAGAACCAAGTGGAAATTGTTTTCACGAGTACTTTTACGAATTTTGTTCACTATTTTTAACTAGCATTGCTCAAAATGGTATAATATGGATTCATTGTTTCAAAATTGCACAAAAATATATTGAAATAGAAGGAAACGTCTAACGTATGTTAGATTAACGCCACGTATGGTTGTTTAATGCCTAAACTAACGCCATTTGTATGTTAGGTTAGGCATTCAACCATAAAATATTCTAGTCAGACATTTTCATTAAACTCAACTCCATCAAAGTCATTCAAAAAGACTAAGTGCGAGTACTTATTTTTATAATCCTCCTTGGGTGGCAGTTCGATAAATTAGTTAGTATACATACCACTACCTTTTCTCGAAAGCTCTGCTCAGAAAACATTAATTTTTTTACGTCCTATTAATTAGAAAACGGGCGCTCTCCCGGCTATACATGTAAGTATAAAGAAAAGTCTTGGTTTTGACTTTACTTCATGAATACTTCGAAGTCAAACAGGAAAAATTTTTGAGTGAAAAGGCACGCTATTGCTTGGTCTCTGACACTACTGCCCCGGCACGAAATTCCCTCGACTGAGCCGACTGAAATATTGCGTGTGCGTATTGCGGTTACCTGAAGACGCGTTTATCGTTTTCACAAATGAGTTGACACCCGCAATACGTGACCCGCTCGTGTCAAACGATGAGTCGTACATAGTTTTTTACTTACTCCGCCCACTGAAATTTATTTTAGCATTGCATAAACGTTGCGTTGCGATGCTAAGAACTTGTTCTTCCACTATGCACTGTACCGTGGAACAACCGATGATGGTATTGACGCTTGATTAGTTGCTGGTACACGACGAGTACGAGGACGTACAACAAACAGCGCGTAAGTACAACGCACTCGCGTCGAGCACGGTTAAGAACCGGATCGTCGTGGGAACTCAGGGGCGCTGCGGCGCGAGTCAAATATGCGACAATGGTCTTTGTTACTCGAGCGTGCCCAGCTAGTTGGTCGTTCTCAAAACTACCTCACACCGATTAGCTTCTGTAAGGTTTCGAATCGTATCGAGTCGAACGTAAGCTACGTTTTTTTATATTAAAACGCACATTTCTAAATCAGTTCTTTAGAAAAATGGTATCTAATCATATCGATATTGTATCGATAGAACACAACTACTAAATTCTTTTCTTTGGACGTTAATGTCTTGTGAATTTGCATATACTGCACGCGGCTGTCTTACATTGCTAATCAAGATATCTTTATCAGGGGCCCCGGTTTCCTTACACCGTGGTGACTCACATTCAATATATTTTATGTATTTTTAGGATTCCGTACCTCAAAAGGAAAAAGGAACCGTTATAGGATTACTTTGTTGTCTGTCTCCCTGTCTTCGTAACGCGTGGAGCTATCGAGTTGAAATTACGACACTATGTAGTCGTGTTATGGTCCCTTGGAGTTGTAAAAAATCAAGCGTCTAATAAGTCAATCCAATAAAAATTGGGCCATTTATGCCGCATATTTTGACACACATGAATAAATCAAAACCTATAAGGTACTATCCGTTAATATAAAATCATGAAATTTGAAAAGATCTTTTTTTTTTTAATTTAGTAAGGGCCGAACCTGCGTACTGACACCTGCGCACCGGACCTACCGCGCAGATAGTGCCGGGTTGGGACAACACAGAAAGTGCAGTCTGACCGGCTAAACGACTTGACAAGAAGCAAGAGATAACAGCACAAGTAAAGCAATAAATCCGAAAATCGTTGATTCGTAGTTATACCACATGATTTCATTTTTTTTAACATTTTTAAATTGATATATGCGTTTATATGGCAGTGAGTTGTGATAAATACGTCAATATATGTTTATAGCTGTTGATGGATGGCAATGCGCCAACTCGCATTGGAGCATTGTGGTCGCATTTGGCCGGTTTTTTTTTATATATGTAACTTCAACACGAACAGAATGCCATACGATTTATCATATTACCACAGATGAATTTAAGCTGAATAATGATATAAAACGAAAACAGTCTTACAATATTCGATATAACTGCCCGCGTTGTTTAGAAAAACAAAAATTAAAACATCGTCATCATGATAAATTTTATTGCCGGCAACATTGCAATAAGATAGCTTACCAGAGATACCTACTGTTGCACAATTTAGATATGGAGTTACGAGCAAAAATTCGTGAAAGAATGCTGTTGAGTGAACACGTACCACGGGACGGTGGTCCCCGCCAGCGGGGCGCGACGCGTTCAGCGACCGCTGACGGTGACTCACACCGCGGCCACCAAATTTATGCCTCCTAACGTTCGAAACCGTTGCTTTGACTGTTCAAACCAGTCCGAAAAACAGGTCCGTTAATACCTATCCACACACGTGATGTGCAAATGGCAAATATAAGTATCAAATAACACTCATCACAATTCAACCGTGACGATCTTGTGAACGTTTTGTTTCACGTACAAGACATCTGCCACGAAGGCCGCTTTTATAAAAAGGCTCCCATTATATTAAATTTGGCAATGTTATTTAAAACTTAAAATTTTCGCAACACCCCTATACGAAAACCATTCAAATTCATAATGTCTTTGTCATACAAAGAAACTCGGTACATACTTATTCGTACATGGCAAACTTGAGCATCATGATGCTGGGAAGTTATTAAAAGCGTGTCGACGGGCGTGAATTTATCGCGTCGTATATCATCAGAAGCGATCAGCATTAACCATGACGTTTACAGAGGTAGTGTAGTTATCGGATTGAGATGTTCGCTATTGGTCGTACGATGGTTGCGTGTCGCCAGTGTCGCTACACTCGAGATCGCCTAAAGAGATACGCCGGGGTCGTCCACTGTGCAAGGTTAAGGGCGAATATGACCGAAGTATTTGAATGCAATGGAGTTGCTTTAAACACTGATTTCATTAACGATAAAGCAACAGTTAGAACTATAACTAAAAGCGATTTTAGACCATAAAACCGACGTTCAGAAATACAAAACTAGATGCAGAGAAATCTGGGTTTTATTCATCGTGGACTGTTAACCTAACACATGTTTTTGCGTTAGGTTTTACAAACATAGTTTAATTTATAAACCACCGGTTTGTAACTCTTTAAACTGTAGAAAGTGTGCCTTGATAGAAGCTTTCATCAGTCTCACAGTGATCGCGACGGGTTGCTAATCGATGTCAGTGGACCTAATGAGACATTCACGCAGATGTATTTAAAAAACCGATAGATGCAGTGCCTTATCTGGCTGGAATAGCAAGAAAACGTTTAATCAGATAGCCTGTTTTTACGAAAACACATTTCCGAGTGCAGGTCGTAAATATCAACTAATTCAGACCCCGAACGTACCACACTGGAGTTCGCACAGACGAATCTAGATTGTTATAAATACCCTATTTCAAAACTCCGGTAAATCATTGATGAGATGTCTTCCTAAGTCTTGTAAGAATTAATCGCTTCCGATGTTTTATCCTCCAACACTACGCGAAGGGAGAAACGTCATTAGCGGCCCTCATTCTCCACCATTTAAAAGTGTCAACTTCGGTACCGTGTGTTGGTCGTTTCATACAGTCTCTATTCTTTTATAATATTGTAAGCCTTGAATAGTAAATGGGTATCAAGAAGTGTCACTTGACCTCTCCACTAATTTGGATATAATCTACACTTCCAACTTCCGAGTTCTTGACTTCTGTATGTCCTGTTTGTTCATATATTATTGGCAACCTCTAACAAGACAGTTGACATTGACACTCCTAATTGCGTACAGACGGGTCGCGTTTTGAAACTCGTCCGAGGGTCATCAGTATGAATGCATTCATTCAGACGTCAATCTTGCCGTTCGATGTCGACCGGTTGGGCGGCAAGAGTACGTTCGGTAGTCGCCAACTGTAATAAGATTTGGCGTTACGCGACCTTGTTATTGTATCCTAACACCGATGAAATTCGCTTTTGCACGCCCGTGAAACTAGAGTCGTTACGTTGTTTGAGAAGCGTTTTACGCATGATTTTCATTAATATGCGGTAGTTAACAGTGTTTGAACCCAAGGACATAGCTTGGTATTATTTATGAAATATTCGCACATTGCGGAATATCTATTTTTTAGCTATTTTCTCTTTGTTTTTGGGTATAATAAAAGCAAAGAATATTACTTATTTTCCCTCGAACTTGTACACGAAATAACATGATATTAATCCGCGCTCCTGTAGCAGTTTGGGCGAACGGAGTACGTACCCTCAACCCAATATTTTAACACTATGAGGTTTAACCACGGAATAAAGGATGATGTTGGAGTCACAATGTGAGCAGGGCGAGCATCATGTAAGCAGATGATACTGATAAAGATGGGCAAGTGCTCATATCCGTAATCAACGCGCGCACTTAAGTCTCGAGTACCGTTTTTATCACAAGAAACTTGGATATCGCCACGAATCGTCATGAGTCGGAATATGGTTCTGTTCACAATAGGAAAGAAAGGCATTATATGCTATAGATGTAAAATACATCCAGATTGTGTGCAAATTCATAACAGCGTTAAGTATATATGACATTTCCAACATCTTATTTTATTCCGTGGGTTTCATAATATTCACAGAGGCCACTGTTTCTTGCTATTCGCCAACACGACGCAACTCATTATCGGTCGCTGTGCCGCACCGCGCCCACTCGCCACGCTGTCACTCTTGCTGAGCAGCCTACCTTCTTGACACTCGACGAGATGCCGATTCGCGGCCGCCTATACACTTGCACCACATTATTGAAATAGCTCAGTAGAAACTAGTTATCTGAGATGGGATTACATTAGCGAACTCGCGAATAACTAGTTATATTGCGTTAGTATTAAATTCCAACGCAATTGCCACTGTACCAGTCATCCAAGTTAAATCGAAAAATGCTCTCACCTTTTGTAGTAACTTAATAGTTAGGTATCCCATAATTTGAATGAACTCTGCATCCACTTTGAATCTACTCTACAAGTTAGATAATCAAAATGTAGATATAGTGTTCAAGCTCTAAATATCATTTTCCGCTCAGACGGGTGTAATTATCGCTGAGCCGGCGCCGCCATTCAAACAATTAGAAACAACTCCGCCCGTCGACGCCGTGCCGCCGCAATGCACCCGACAAAGTAGTACAAATGCACGCAGTTCACTGAGCGAGCGCTCACTTGATTCACTAAATGCACTCATTCATAATGTTCACGCATGCGCGTATCAAAGTGCCGCGCCCGTACTCTTTGTTTCACTAACAAGACCGTCATTTGAGATTCAGACACAATTGAGACAGGTCGGAGTGTCACAAAGAGCATCAATAAAGTTTATTAATAATTTACAACATTATGATTGTGAATATGAAGAAAATATAAAAATAAGCTTGTAAGCTATCTTCTTCTTCGAACAAAACTCAGTACCTTTTTTCCTGTGTCATGCGGTTTTTTTTTTAAATTTTTATTTAGCTGCTACAGACGAGCTTTAAAACTATTCAATAAAAAAAAAATTAAAACAGAATTTCTTTTCCCCTTCGACGTAGAGTCGAAGCCTTCATTTAGAAGTCTCTATTCATTCTATTTTGTAAACAAGAACGTTGTAGGAAGCACTATATCGATCATGAGCGAGTTCATACTCCGACTTGCACTTGCCCAATTTTCGGGTGGGTGTGACCACAATCTTTTTTGAGAGCTGAATCCGCGCTTGGTACTCTCTTTGACAAAAGAAATTCCAATAACGTTCAAACTTAAAAAAGTATGAACCACAATCGAATTTCGACCACTGGGCGACTATTAGTATTAATAAATACGTATACTTAATTTGGGAGTAGCTTTCATCGGTTCGGGTTTGGGGTTATAATTTACGAATCTGTTCACTCAAATCTGTAAAATAATGTAAAACAAAGTCGCTATTTGCGTCTCTCTGCTTGTGCGCTTAGTTCTTCCAAACTACGAACCCCATTTTGATACTGTTTTAACCTGTGGTTTTAACCAACATTTAGAGAATTTCTTTCAGAAAGTTTCTATGTAAATACTATTATGTTTATAGGAAGTAGAAAAAAGTCGATGTTTTGTAATGAAGTCAAAAAAAAAAAATATTTTCGGGCGATCACATTGCTATCACTGGCTAAACCTTATGAGGTGCATCAAAATAATGGACTGCGGAATGGTATATTTTTATAAGGCCTACAGAAAAATCTGCGATAATAATAATAATACATGCGGCACTTCACACACAGCTTCATCTAGTCCCAAAGTAAGCAAGTCTTATGCTTGTGTTATGGGTTACTAGACAACTGATATAGATACTTAAATATTCTTTATAATACATACATATATAAATATTTTTGCGAAGACACCACACATATATAACAACCAAGACCCGGTACCAGTATCAATATTCATCATATTAATACCTGGGATTCGAACCCGGGACCTCCAGCTTCGTAGGCAGGGTCGCTACCCAGTCGTCTATCTCCTAAGGTTAACCCACAGTAATTTTATATGTTATATAAGAGCGGGGAAGAGAGTGATAAATAAAAAAAAGAGGGGGAAAAGGATCTCTCCCTTTCCCTATTAAAAAGTTATTAAGTTTATTTATAAAAGAAAGAAACTACCTTTGGATTGGTTGTAGCAAGTATTCTATGTGTTAATAACATTTGTATTGAAACCGAAATAACTATGTAGTTCACGTAGACGTAGCCGCGAGCAGCCACTAGTAAATATAAATTGTAGAGTAGCTTAAGGCTCAGTCCACATGGAAATATATAAGATTACTCTTTAAAACTATGTTTCCTCGTTCTTTTAGGGTTCGTGTTTTAAAAGGAAAAAACGGGACCTTTATAGGATCACTTTGTTCTCCGTCTGTCTGTCCGTCTGTAAGTCTGTCATTCATTTCAAGTCTTGGATAGTTTTCTATCCCATGAAAACCTTTGACCGAGACAACCGATATCCTATTTTACTCTTCGCCGCTTAAACTATCTCTTTGCAAAAAATGTAGTTCCGTTGCTCCGTTATGACGACGTGAAGAAAGGACAAACAAACACATACCCTTCCAGCTTTAAATCAAGTTGTGCAAGCGCTGATAATTTTTATTAACAGTTTTGAAAAATTTCGTAATGAATGAGCCTTCAACTGCTTCGGATTATTTATACGGAAACGCCTATGAGACGTCAAACGTAATGAGTGTGAGTGCCCGCCGTTGATCAAAGGCGCGCGCGCACGCATTGACCAGAAGTACTATTACAGTAATAGATTAATTAATAGGCGCCCAACAGCGCTTAGCACTGCAAGACACTTTTGGTGGCATTAATGTGATAAATAATGGATATTTATACTTCAAATATCATACAAATAAGAAAAGAATCGTTTTAGATATTAATGATTTCAAATGTTACACTTGCCAATGTTCATTTATCGTTCCGCAAATATACACGGTCCACTCTATTAGAATTTATTGTAAATAATCACAGAAATTTCAAAATAGAGTTTTTTTTAATAACGTATACATCACAACAACGTCTAGGCCCCAAATTAAGCATTAGCTTTTGTTTTGGGTACCAAGCGAAGACACCACACACATATAACAACCAAGACCCGGTATCAGTATCAATATTCATCATATAAATACAGACCCGACCTGGGATTAAAACTCGGGACCTCCAGCTTCGTAGGCAGGGTCGCTACCCACTAGGGTAAGCGGTCGTCAGAGTATGTTGGAGTTTCCACTCCATTTCCACCACTGTGTAGTGGAAGAGTAGTTTGCAAGTATCCGCACTGGACACAGCTAGCATTTGTTGATCCACGGATAAAAGTTTGTAAACGATCGTTGAAATCAATCGTATTTATGGCGATGAGGATGCACTAGACTTAGTGTTTAATACGTAAGCTAGTAATACAAAAGAAGATATTTTTTGTATCTTACAGCTTATTTAATACACAGTCCAAATCGATAGTGTAAGAAAGAAAACTGTATTTCAAAGTTCGAACATAACAAGAGCATGCAGCCTTGTGACGTGTCCGTTCCATTTACGAAACTTTTAGAGACAACGTACAATTTGCTATTCAAATTGTAAAGAACAATACAGCTAGTTAGGGGGTCACCACTTCAGCGGCATTAGACTCATGCAAATATCCGCTTGTTGAAAAATCACCAGCTCGCAGCGCCATTGTTGCAGCAACAAGCCGAGAAGTCGTTTAGACAGACAAATGGCCGTTTCGACCGTTATCCTGTCTCCTACTAAGCAACGTAGTTATTGCTAAACTCGAAATGTGATTGGACGTAAAACTTGATAATTTGTAAAAATTTTGCCTTTCAATGCCCCATTCCAGCAAGCCCAGTCCAAAAAAGCAGATACAAACCTGCAAACAATACAAAGTAATCAAAACAACTGATCGTAATCAAAAGGCCGTCTGACCTCAGACGTGACTTGCGATGTTCGCCAATTTTCCTTCAAAACCGAGTATAGTCATTGACATACGCCTACGAGAGCGACGTGTCTCTTGTTAAAACGTTCATCGCTGCTTATGCGACACCCATACATGGATAGGACGGCCGCTTCACCAGCTTCGCTAATGATGAGAAGACAAAAGAACGCAACCTCTATCGTATAAAACATCAAAAAATTACAGTTCATGGAAAATGTAGGTATAACACTTGGATGCGATGATGGTGCTTAAGAGAGCTATAAGTAACAATTTATGAACCAAAATACTCATTCACTTAATAAGATAGTTTTGAATATCTAATTTTTATAGTCCAGACAAGATGTAGTCATACTGATTCACGGAAGCTGCGCCCGAGCCGGCTCTCTCTCTCCATTGTACTCGGATATCGCGTTACGACGTCTGCCCTCTGACACTAATAGTAGCCAGTCAAAACAAGGAAGGATTTTCCTAATATGTGGGAATGTTTTTATTTTATTAGGGTTCCGTACCCAAAGGGTACCAACGCGAACCTTATTACAAAGGCTGCGCTATCCGTCCGTCCGTCTGTCACAGGCTCACAGGGCTGTATCGTCTGAACTGTAATAGGTATATAAACACTAGAAATTTTTACTGAGTATGTATTACTAGGATCGCTATAACAAAATAATAAAAATAAAATTAAGTCAAATTAAAAGTAGGCCCCATAAAACAGACGTGTTTTTTTAATATTGTACGGTGGTACGGAACTCTTCGTGTGCGAGTTCGAGTCTGTACCCATATTCCCAAAAGAAGCTGAGATGGTAAAAATAAATAGTATATTTTTGACTAAGAAATTTGTATGGTAAAAATAAACCACAAATTTAGTAATAATAGTACATGGGATAACCCACACAGCGCCATCTAGTCCCATAGTAAGCAAATATTATGATGGTATTATGAGTTACTAAACAACAGATATACATACTTTACTTTTTTTTAATAATACATACATATACAAATATTTAACACCCAGACACGGAACGAAATTTGACTAAATACTTGGAATAGTTTAGATAAAACACACATTCTTGAAGATTTAGAACTGACAGGCCAGAAAACCGCAACCGGAGCCGTTGTAGTTTCGGCGATCACAGCTTTTGCCGAAGGCCATAATTTTCTAGTAAACCACGTGACTGACACGAGGCATAACACTCGTACGAGACAATGCAATTCCCCGTAGCCAAAATGCACTGTGACTTTCGAAATAATATACCGATATTGCTTTCGCTTACAGTGTGTCGTTTTCCAGTTTGTATCAGTTATCCCGATAACGCTTGGCGGACCCTACACAATCTCGCGTCATGATAACAAGTCGGAGGAACGAACGCGGGGTAGAGGCAGGTAATATGCATATCGTGGGTTCCATCGTGGCTGTACGACCGCCGTGGATGCTATCGCAAAACTGCAGTGCGACGCACCCTCCATGCAAAAATGTCTAACATACGTATTTGTGTTTCTTTTTTGTTCCTGCATGTTATCTACTTAGATCTATTATTAACGACATTTTCATAGTTTAAACTTTGATCGAATATATGATTATACTTTAAAATATGTTCACTGTTTAAAATACTTTAGTAATCATTTATGTTAGACTTTGGCGATAATAATGTACTATGAACGTCTTAAAACTTATATTGTTATATGTAGTCGGTCTCCCGTAACTCTACTCTACTCTCTACTACTACTACTCTACTACTAAATCGTACTCATCCGGCTACCACATTGTCCTTTACAATCAGTTAAGCGAACTTACAATAAATAGTTGGTTAATAATATTTGAATACTAAGAATAAATCTTATATGCCTTAGATATATTATTCGTAACAAAAAGATTTTCCTTATAAAATAATATTTTTATGCGTTTTTATAAGTAACATTCTATCATATTTGTTTGCAATCGAAAACATTATGTTATTTACTAGGTAGAGGTGTTATGTGCTATAGAAGCATGTAACCAAAAACTTAACATACTTACCTACACTGCTATTCATCTATTACTAGAACTTACTATTATGCAACAGTATTTGTTACCTACATTCGATGCTACGATAGTTAACATTCATATTTGAATATGGGTTCGAAGGTACCCACATAATAAACATTATTCAATTTCAATGGGTCGTGCACGGGCCATACTATACGAATCGTGACGTCACGTGAGGAGGTAACTCCCAAGAAATAGAGTGAATCATTTCTTAAACCGTGTCGTAGAACCGCGCGTGCGCATACTGATGTGGTCACAGGCTCGTACTTCTTGTGAATATTAATAAGTTGAAAACCACAACTGAGCTTTTATTAAAGCTTACGTACCCGACATCAGCGTTGAAGATAGGAGTGTCCTTATTAGGTGCGATTTTTTTGTTTTCGCTTACCTGTAACAAAATAAATATTGCTTAATATAAGGTAACTGTACAAAAGTAATTCCCGGTGAAATTAATATTACCAGTAGTAAATAGAAAGAAACTTTTTTCAACAAAGTATCGTGCAACCCAACCAGGTTACATAAAGAACAATGAGCCCGGCCTAATATGAGACTGTGTAAATAATGCGATTATTTCCCAACGTCGACTGAGAGTCGCAACTCACACCACGAATACACAATTACGGGTCTGTATTTTCGCAACGCATGACCGAAACCTAGTGACGACGTTCTGCGGTGACGGGCAATAGTTTCACTTCATTACAAGCAATGACATTTACAAGTGTTTCTGTAATTGAATTACGAATGAACCGATTCGGTAGCGTCGGACCTCTCTCCGACCGAATTCACGTTGAGCAACAATCGGACGAGAAACGGTGCGTTTTTAGTTCAAGGCGAGGCGCCTGAGTCGTTTGATCCGCGATCGCTCGATCGATCTATCGATTGAGTCGAAAACGATCAAGTGAATTTTGCGCAATCCGCGGTAGGGGTTTATCGTTTCCAAACGCGTGACACGTTCTAACCTCTAACGATTAGACACCTAACACCGAGTAATGTTAATTGAAATACGTTTAATAAATAGGTTCATTATGGCGATAATTAATCAATCACAAGTTTGAGGTATGGCAACATTTGTTAACTATGAAATGGTCACTACTACTATGCAAGAACGAAAGTCAAATAGAATGTTGCCAAAACGCAACGCATAGAGTCAAGTATCGACCGAAAGAAAGGGCTTCACATAGTAAAATGTCAGAACTCAATGATCTCTGAACAATCGATCATTAAGAGGGCGGCGAGAGTAACGATGCGATAACTATTATACCAGCGTAGGTCAACTTCGAGACCCAACCAGCTAGACCGCAGATTATTGATACAACATTCGCTGTTCGTCGTAAGGTGGGCCCACATATTATTATTTACCAAGAGTCAACTATAGGTCCCGATTCCCGTAGTGTGGGAGGCTGTTGAATCTTTGTTTGATACATTAGCCTACCAGTTGGTCAAGCTTGGACACTGTTTTCGTCAGGGTCGTGTTTTTCGAATTAGGTCTATGTCCAATATGTAGGCGGTCACTTGGCTTTATCTTATCACCGAAATAAAGCCAAGGGCTCAATATTTGAGGTCGCCTGTATAACAATAAATTGGGTTATTTAGTGACAACTGACAAATATTGTAGGATACCATGTCAGCATAGTTAGACGATATAAAAGGAGAAATACAAATAAATCTACATAATAGTGTGTCATCACAACGCGAGCTCGAGAACTAGAGTTGCGTCAAGAGTCGTGACACAGTCGATGGAGGTGTCGCAAAACGATTCGTGACAAACGTCTTGGCAAAAATAACGAACTGGCGACGTCATTATCCGAAACTGATACCGATCGCGGTATAGTGAGCGTCCCATGTGAACCGCGTGGAACAATAAACGTCCGCCCGCGCTCGCCGCGGCCCTTGCATAACCCGTGGCGCCGTGCGATCACGATCTATGTACCGCACCTTGGTAGTCATAATCGCGTAAACTTTGTATCTATATTGTTGGGAATTTCACATCCCTAGTATATTTATGGCCCCGGTTTCGTTTGACGCTCACTAAAATGCATGCCGTGTAGGAATAAATCCAGTAATTTTAACGTAAAATTTACACGTCACTTAGACGCTGACAATTCGTTTGTTTCTTTTCCAAATTTTAAGCTTTACTTCGTATGGAAAGATTTATCGACGTAGAATTGGAAATGAAAAAATTCCGACTGCGTAAAATTCATTATGTAACTTGAAAAAGAAAAACAAGCTCTACAATCTATAGAATGTGAATAAAATACACGATCATATAAATATGACTTGATAATTTTTTTTAGACCTTTCTTCGTTTTGTCTAAATAAACTACAAAAGTTCATCGAAAATTAGAAACACTTTGACAAAACACTTTGTCAGACGTTTTTAGTATTATTTAAGAAAGAAAATTATGTACTATCGAAACCTATCTCTAAATACTATCTTTTCACAAGAGAAACTCTAGGCTACCTCCCATGCTGGCATGATAGACTGAATTTGCACAAGTAGTTAATTTTAAATGTTAGCTCATTAATAAGGTCCACCAGTTAACATCGTCGACCATCGATATACCCGATTTATGGCGCTTTAGATAAGAGCTGGTTTGAGCGAACCAGTTCGATAGAGGAATGAACATACTTGCTTATTTTATAAGACGTTAGTACAGTGAGTTTATTGGAGCATTGTTTATCTCGAGGTCATACGAAGTAAAGAATCTAGTTAAAGAGAAACAACTATAATAATAACAATCGTATACCTGGGACATTCTACACACCGCCACCTAGACCCAAAGTGAGAAAGTATAATGAGCACTAGACAACTGATATATATCCTTAAATATTATTTATAATATATACATTTGTTTTACAACCAGACACGGAACAAATGGACATGTCCATGCACACAAATATTAGTCTCAGGCGGGAATTGAACCCGCGACCTTTGGTTATGCAGTTAGGGTCTCTAACCACTCGGCCAATCGGTCAGTCATACAACTGTAAACAAATATACATTATCATAGGGTCTATGTCAATGACGTCAATTGGCAAGTCAATTTGCCACGGAAACCCTCAGCGACGCTCAGCTAGACGCAATATATCAACACAAAAGAAGTCAAGTGGAAATCTACTATATTATTCAAAGATATATTGTTAAATATAATAGTTGTTTCACCAGCAGTAAGTTGACTTTGACAAAAGTGGGAGAGCATTCAATCACAGAGCTTGTATTACATGGCTAACTGAAGGTATATTATGAAGTGCAGCATTTACGTGATGTCCAGTATCAAATGAAAGATATTTTATATCTTTTGCTCGTCATCCGTCACCGGAACAAGTTGAATTTTAAATAAGGGGCCAACTTCTATATGGTTGTGTGTGTGACCAAACAGACCACGTACTTCCGCTACGCTGCCATGCGAACCGCATCAGTGTGCGTTAATTATAACTTAACAGTTAGGTGATATTTTTATTTAGGTTTTTCTAGCCGAAACTCTATCTAGAGATGTATGTGCTTAATAAAAAGGTAAGTAAGCGTCAAAGCTTCAAGTCTTGCACAAATAATTTAGTTAAAACGTAGGAATAGTTTCTTAGTTAACACTCGTTTTAAGGAATATCTCTAATAGTCGTTAACTGTCGTAAAATTTTAACACCTTCTTAAGTTATTTACTGTCAGTTCTTGTTTGTTTATCTTTACACGTGAGCATGGAAAATATTCTCCAAAGGCGGGTGGTCCAAAGAATAAAGAGAAGCGCGACATTCAACGCGCGTCTTGTACACCACTACCTTGTCACACCAAAGATAAGATAATTAAAAACTACTTCCTCCATTCAGTGCTGCTTATCTTCCCACCTTTGTGTCACTTGCACAAACAAAACAAACAATGTAACAGAGTATCACGAAACTAATGACAAAAAAAAAACTAGGGGAAAAAACCTGAGATAAAAAGTAAAAGCTTTTGTGAAGGACTATACTACGGAGACGCAACACAACTAATAGACGTTGACGCCTAAAACTGATTCAATAAATCAGACAACGTAAATAAAAAAAATCTAGTTCGCAACTAAACTCAGATTATATTTCTTAAACCGTTGCCCGTCTTTTGATCTCCATTGCAATCCATAAAGTCATCCGGCGATATAGCGGACGAGGAAGATGTGACCAGCACAATTAATTTTACATATTTGTACCTCAATTAGTAAAGCTAGTAAACTAGACTCTAGACGATAATAATAAGGCTAATGCCATCATTTATAACAACATCTTGCCCACTTTATGAATAAACTACATTTTAAAATTTTCTGTTCTCATATGGTATCCAAAGCTACAAAATGTTCACATGTATTTATTGCAAATGAATCACTCCACAATAGCACGTCAATATCGATTTCGTCATCTCAGGGGTGAAAAGAAAAAAAGAAGAAGAAGAAGGAAGAGAAACCGTATTAACGTAACCGTAATACGGTATTTTATTTACATTCTATATATTGTAGAGTTTGTTTATTTTTTCTCTTTTCCGTACAATGTTTATTTACGCAATTCGATTTATATTTTTCTATATAACAGTTTTTTTTTAAACTAAAAAACTAAAGTTCTGTAGTGTTTTACTGGGCTTAAAGCTACGCAAGCATAATTCTTTCAAAGATATGAGAGCATAAAAGTGTTATAATGAATACATATTTGGATTGGTTATTTACTAGCTTTTATTTGAAACTCATACAGTTCCCCCCTCTTTTTTTTATTCGCAAATGTCATATTTAAATAATGGATACTCTGTGCCACTCCCTCAATTAAGACGAATCTAACGATATCTCATGTGTTCAAATCCAATAAAGCGTTTAGCGTAACAAAGATATAGACATACAAATTTACACACATACACTCAAAGACATTACCCTACGCAGAGGGATATAAAAACTGGTGTGTTTATTATGTGTAATGTTCGGTTGAATTCAAAATCGTAAAACCACACCTATCAAGTGCGTCTAAGCACGATGTAAACGGCCTTCCCTCAACGGGGTCAGCGTTAGTAGTGCGCCAACGGCTGTCACAGCCGGTGCCCAACTCCCTCACTAATGGAATTCATCTCACACCGCGTGCGTCGACACCGCGCCCGTTCCGTTACCCGACAAACAATGACCCTCGTATTCAATTACACGAGCCACCAGATGCAATTGCGTAACCCAAGATCGAAACAACATATTAAATAAAAAAGTAAAATCGGTTACAGCCAATCATATTATAGTATAGAATACTAAAAGAAGCAGAGGTCCCATTAGCGCACAAAAAGTGAGAAGCTGGAATTGCACTATATATGTAATTTCACTTAGTCGCCTGTTCGTCTTTCCTTCTAATACATTATATGTTGACTAAGCGTATTTCAAGCGTAATTCATTATACTGATAGAGGATTATTAATGTGGCGCGGTACCACACTACTGCGTGCCACGTCCCTGCGGTTGAAAAAGGGTGAAAGAAGAAGAACAATGGCCGTCAGTGGAATGTGTACGGTGTGTTGTTGTCCGATGTATTAAATATTGATATAGCGACGACTCGGAGTTATTTTCCCTTCTTACAATACATAACTATCCCTTTCTGTATCATATGTTAAGTATCATAAATCACACTCAGTTTTATATTCTATTATCCTTGTTAAAACATCATAGTTTACAGTACTATCCAAGTTAATTTGTTGTAACGCATTAAACAGAAACGGATTTGGTCGATGAAATTCGTAAACCAAAAATCCAAAATCGCATACGGGCAGAAATCGCTTAAACTAATATAAAAAGTTCTGTCCGTTAAACTCTATATAGGTAAAACAGGTCTACGCATACGGTTGCAGAATGTGACATTAAGGAGCGTTAATTGAGTAGTGATGTGTATGCGATATGCTATAGTTACGTGTCCTCAAAGTCGCCCACGAGACATCCGCAACTGGGTCACTGCCGATTCGCGGACGGGCCACCGTAATCACATTATAGATACGGATAAGTGTGCTACAGCGGCAAAAGGATAAGCGACGAATATTAGAGTACGATGGTGTTAAATTGACAATCATTTTATGGACAAGTAGCGACCGCCCGCGGCTATAGCCGCGTGGACTTAGAAAATCAGTTCAGTACCTACTTTAACAATATAGACGTAATAAACAAACAAATCACTTTCAAATGACATCGCATACGGTATTTATTTTCTCTGGGTATTAAGTTGTCAAATATTATTAAAATAACTTCAGTGGGTAGTTTACCCTTAATTACTGTTTATAATAATAACCATTAAATTTAATCCAATCTTGTAACTAAAAAGACATTTTAATAAAAAGACAATTTATAGATTTTAATCTTTCCGGACGCAATTAAAGAGATACAACAAAACGATATTTTTCCCCGTGGTAGAAGAGCGATGCGGAAGAGGTGATTCAGCGCTGTCAATTGGTCACCTATTGTCTACAGGACTAATAGACAACGTGGAATCACCCCTACCGTACCACACGGCTACTGCACGGAAGGACAACGTTAAACAGTTGACCTTAAATTTGAATATCTGAGCAAAGAGTTTCATACGAGGAATCGAAAATTAAAAACCAAAGAGTCTGAATGCGCCAAATTTATTAATTAATGATTAAATAAAGAAATCGTTTCTGTAATCCGATAAACAGTTTACCTATAACAATAAACTTAACAGCGACACACCACAGACAAATTCGACTGTTTCCTGCATGAAATAGCGTTCGTGAGCAACGACAGCGGCGTCGGCGGTGAGGTGTTGCGAGCCGTGATTTGCGACTTTGTCGTGTGTAATTATCTCGCCTCGAACATGTCGCATATTTTAAATTAAATGACATTAAAATGGCCCGGAACTGTACGTCCAAGGGCGCACTACAACAATAATTCACACCCAGCGCCTTAATTTCGATTAACACCTTAAAGTTGGGCGTATTAAGAGCCATAATTCCTCAAAAAAAAAAAAAAGACATGTCCCAACGCATAAAGCGTGCGTTGAACTTAAAAGGTTGTGACAGGGTATTACGGTGATTACCTTAATTTGTAAATACAAAAAAACTGCTGGCGATTCGTCGTAAATTACCAGAATGAAACATTTTAAATGACGCGATGTATCGGCGGATGAATGCAGAGATACAGAACTGGGAATCGAATTTCACGATTTATTACTATAGAAGTAGGATGCAGCTGTTTTTTCGATAAACTCATAAAAGACTAGTTTTAGTTTACAACTACTGTTCCGAGAGCGCTGACGAAATTTTGAGTAGGCATTTGAGACAGCATGGAACTTGGTGTAAAAGTTTAGTACCGTCTGAACATAAAATTGAAGACCCCGCTGAAGGGGTACCGTACAGTCAACGTTTGAATAATTCAAAAATAAAATTGTAATGAGTTGTATGTTTTTTTTTTTTTTAATTTATAAATATTATTCTGTCCAAGTCAGCTTATGAACTCAAATACATTTTTTAGAAATTAACAAGCTTCTATTCTAAAACCGCCTGGCAACGTGTTACACCCGATCAAAGGATCTAGTTTATGTATTTTATAGTTTATTAAATACTAAATAAAAACATATCAAAATTTCGAAATGCCTCCAGGAAGAACTTATAAAAGAAAATCTGTAATATCACAAATTTGAAAGTGACAGAGGACCACCAAGGTCTTTAATTTTGCTTTTAAGGTGCAGATATTGCTAAAATATATTACAACTTCCAAATACGTGAATCAAGAACTTTACAAAAAATATAATTTAAAAAATTCAAGGGTTGATATAAAACCACCACCGAGATCTTCAATTTTATGTTCAGACATTACTAAACAAGTTTTACACAACGTTTCCTGGTGTCTAAAATACCTACTCAAAATTGAATTAGCAGCCCTCCTACAATACGTAGAAACATTCAACAGTAATTGTGAGATTAAAATACTGTAAAGATTAAAATCTCGTGGTCGTCGCATCTCATACAGAAGAATCCGCCAAAATAAAAAAGTTGTAAAGCTGTAATGGGTTTAATCACCATGCAAAACCGTATAGCTTTGGCGGCATATCGTTTGCATGAATCTGCCGATGACGAAGAGTCTAAGAATGCGTTCGGGAACCGCGAAAGACGCGATGCGAGCACCGACACATACACGCATCGTTCTGAATCTCTTTTCGATGACCTATTTATTTATTTAAACGTTGAGGTGTGCCAATTAAAAGAAGGCAAAGAAAATAATGACCGAGTATAGTAAAATCACGTGACATTTTAATGGACGATGTTCAAGAGGTTTTAGCTTTTGGGTGTCGAATTCAATTACGCAACGATCGATGATGTGTACCATGTCTAATATATATATTTTTAGTTTTTTATGTGGCTTTTAAATTGTCCCTTGTGGGATATGTCAACTTCGTTGCTTTCTATAAGCTAGTCCGTGGTTCACATTTATGGATATGTGTCAGGCTCACTTAAGATACTCTGGAAAGATCCCGATTTGAACCATCAGCATCTAATTTTGTCGTCATCCTCCATCAGTTATATGGGTTACATCATCAACTCTTTGAAAAAGATCACAATTTGGAAATTCAGTCTTTTTTATAAGTTGCGCAAATCCATCGTGTAGTGATCCATTCAATAATTCTGTGAATAGTATGGTTTCATATGAATTCTTATCCCCTTTCCTATGCGTTTTTTTTTAAATTGATCAGCATCTTCATTACTTAATAATCCTACTTGTGATGGTAACCATATATCTTATCAGATTCAGAATTGTTTGCAGTCGTAACAACTCGCACTCCCGAAGCACATCGAGCGATATGCGGAAATGGGCTTTTGCTATTCGAGCAAATAACAACATTTTGCGTCTCCAGAGAGTATGTGCATATGATAAAGCTTCCTAAATAGCTACGAGCTCTGCAGACATAATAGATACTTCAGCGGTAATATTCCGAAATTATTATTTAGATAAATAGTTACAATTTTTTTCCGTTCCGGTGACCGTAACGCGTTTTTGAGTTTATTCATTACAAACATACACACACACAAAAATACAAATCTTTCCTTTTTATAATATTAGTGTAGATGTAGATGGGAACCATCAAACGGGATAAACAGCCAATATCATTTTCTGGTTTTAACTATCTCCAAAATATCATCGTTACTTTGCTCCGTTACGACGCGAAGAAAGGACAGGCAGACAAACAAACACATTTCCGCATTTATAATATTAAGGATTGGTCACTATTTATCTGAGGCGCCTTAGTTCGACACCAAGACGTATGTCTTGAGATATAGTTAATGCGCTCAGTTGTATTTGCCAAGAACAATGCCGATGCGTAAATGAAAAAGTACAAGGAAGTCGAGGTGTTGTGTACTCTGTGACATTTTAGTATTCGTCGACTTTTGGTAGTTTTAATTAACAGAACATCTCCTTAAACGGTCGGCCTTCGTAAACGATAATCTTTGTAAGTTTCACACGAAACAAATTACATACCTATATAACTTTAAACTGAACACAGAAACAGAATGGTAGAGAATATAGAATAAAAAAGGTTACTGCGAACGATTGAATTTTTAACATGGAACAGGAAATGGGCAAACGTATTTTATATGCTAAGGATGTTTTTTTGACCACAAATTATATCACAAATGACAAGACGCAAGCTTTGAATCAGTTCAATAGAGGTGAAATACTGGCCGTTAAATTCGAGAAACAAAGTTATATTTGAGCTATAGGATGAGGAAGGGAAACGGACGGGTCACGCATACAGCTTACGCGATTGGTTACCCAGATGTTGTGTTGTGTCTAGGTCGTTGTGTATTACCCGTCACAACTAGTTAAATATTAAATACTATTGAATGAAAGGCAGATCCCGTAAAAAAAAATTAAATAAATGTCTATACTAATATTATAATAATATTATAAAGCTGAAAAGTTTGTTTGTTTGTTTGAACGAGCAAACCTCAGGAACTACTGGTTCGAATTGAAAAATTCTTTTTGTGTTGGATAGTTTATTTATTGAGGAAGCCTATAGGCTATATGTATAAAATAATACTATCTGTCTGTCTGTCCATTTGAGCAAATCTCCAAAACGGCTAAACTGATTTTGATGAAACTTCACAGATATGGAAAGGAAGTGGTCAAAAGTGACATACACTACTTTTTGTATGTCTGCATGCACGTCCATCTGTCTATTCGAGCTAATCTCCAAAACGGTTAAACCGACTTTAATGAAATTTCACGGATATGAAAAGGAGGTGGTCAAAAGTGACATACGCTACTTTTTGTCCGTCTGTTTGTCTGTACGTCTATGTGTCTATTCAAGCTAATCTTCAAAACGGCTGAACAGATTTTAATGAAACTTTGCAGACGTGAAAGAAGGTTGTCAAGAGTGACATCAGCTACTTTTTGTGGCTGTCTGTCGTTTGTCCTCACTGATCTATCGGCGTAGATAAAACCGAAACTACTAAGTCTAGGAAGCGAAAATTTGATACAGGGGTTTATTTTATAAAGTGAGTATTAATTTTTAAGAAAAGAATATTTGGAAATTTCAAATTTAAAGAGGGAGGGATGGGGGGGCTTTGTATGAGAGCCTTTGTTCTTTAAAGTTAGAAACATAAAAATTTTAACATAAATAAACAATGACGTGTTTCAGGGTTTTTGGATTTTCACATTTTAAGGGTGGGAAACGGGAGGTGAAAAGTATGGGAGTATCGGTTTTCTTAAAGGAGTGGGGAGAGTGAAGATTGAAAGTTTGAATGGGTGTACCCAATATTAGTTTCAGCAAAAAGTACTTACATATAAACCATTTCGAATGTTAATACTACCTAAAACAGGAATGTGTAGTCTACGCAAGCGAAGCTGCGGGCGGTCGCTAGTATGTTATAAGTTTTGAGTGAATTCAGCGTGCGTGCACCTTCCAGTCTGCCATTCAAAGTTCGGTAGATACTAGTCATAAGTCACGACCTGTGACTTACCTGTGACCTATGTGACACGCTAAAAATCACGTATGTGCATAAAATTGTATTAACGGATTTCACAGTAGTTACAACCAACGTTACAGCGTCCTCTTTCGATTGATAACCAAAACAAAAGCTGAGAAAAATACCTACTTATTTAAATTGAAACGGTGATATGCAATTTTTTATATTTAGAAATATTCGTGACACTCGTCGATGCTATCGGAGGACCTCCCAAATAGGGTTTGCGGTGCGGAGGTGGCGTCGCGCGGTCTGCCTACTTACTCCTAGCCGGTAATTGGCGTCACAGAATACCAAAAAGGGTCGCGCACGTTCAGCCGACAAGATGTACCGATAACACGCCTATCACTCGACTGTGGTAATTCACGATGCCATTAGCATTTTCAGAGGGTAACGGGTGTCTAATGAATATCGAAGGAATATTTCACACGCCGCTTTAGTGAAAAGTACCTACTTACACAAACCTGAGTATAAAATTAACTTTTATGCCCGATGTTTCCGCTCGCATGAAACACACAAGGTGCCTAAATGGTCCAAGAGCTGCTAACGCGATTTTAAATATAAACTTGAGGCAGCATGAAAATTCGTGTAAAACTTGTTTTCCAATGTCTGAACATAAAAGACCAGACTGAATTGTAATGGGGCATTGTCAACCATTTATTTTTTTATTTTAAAAAAAGTGTTTACGAAAATTTTTATGTTTTATTTTGTATATAAATATTATTCTGTCCAAGTCAGTTTGCCTAAAATATATTGTTTTAGAAAATAACAAAATTATACTTTAAAACCGCCTGCCTGGTAACGTTTTAGACCCGGTTATACTAAATTACAATTATATCATGAAATAATTTTAGAATGTTAAAAAATGCACTCACTACAAGAAAGATCATAAAGTATTATAATATCACAGCGAACGAATCATCATAAAAAGATTGAGATTATGGAAGGAAAACCGGTCAAGTGCATTACGGCTCATGCATTAAGATTCAGTAGCCATTACAATAACAAAAACTAACCATAAACCAAAACCATCTTTTTTGGCTATAACCCGTGAACTAATTGACCTTAGAGAGTTATTATAATGTTCGTCGTCAGTTTGTACTTTATTTTTCAGATAAACGGCGATAAACTTTTTGGCCGAATATTTCGTAATCGGATGTAACTTAAAAAACCACAAAGAACCCAATAGTGATTTTAAAATAACTACTCAACGATACTCGAGGTGCTAAGCATAAAATTTTTTTACCCGTTTGTATGCGTGAAAAAAAATCACGATTTTATTACATACTGTAATGATTATTCGTACACTGTAAGCCTGCACACACTGGCTGGCATACGAAGAATGTAACAACTAACTACCAACAAGCAACCAACTGGCCGGAAGACAGAAAAAGAAGATTAAAAATTCAAATATTATAAGAAGAATGGAAGAAAACACAAAGTCACGGAGTCGATTATCGCCTATGATAGAGATAAAAGTGCTCTCTCTTGCTCATATTATAAAACAATATACGAATATACGTCAAAACGTTGATAATTAAGCTCTCAGTTTCAGAAGCCTTTACAATACCTATGTAGCGGTAACAAAACAAACATGCATAACCATGCTAAACAGCCTCAAGTATACCACTAATAATCTGCGAGTGAAACGGCTGTGACAAACGGACAGACAGACAAACGGAGGCGAAGAAACGGTTACGGAAACTATAACGGTTTGTTGTCGAACTACGGAACCCAAAAAACAACAAAGATAACGATGTAGTGTCCCTTCGTTCGCATGTACCAACATTACTGAGATAGGAAAAAACCGCAATAAATTGAACGAGCGCAGCTTTCATCGAGAATATGGAAGTTCCAACGATAGAATTACAATACAGTGGCAACAATATTGGTTATACGAGGTCGAATAAGACGACGCAATCTCCTCATAATGTGTTGCGTCGAATGATATTGCGTGAAACAAAATGTGATTTGTCAAAACCGCAACATAGGTAATGTAAAAGCTCAGAACGAATTGACAATAGACAGGCCAGAAATAACCTAGTTCAAATAAATTGCTGATTTGTCACGGAATGTAAGCAAACGTGTTTCAGAGTTTAATCTAATTTGTAACATCGTTACAAAACCGTGTTTTTATTTCACTTCACAACAGTGAAATAAATCCACTTATATCGGCGTCGATTCTTTTAAAATCCGTACGTTACATTGACACTGACAATTCGATTATTTATTCTCTGTACTTAACGCTCCGAACTATTAGACGTATTTGAGATTAGAAATTGTTAAGACGTGTTGGTCGAATCGCGATCAACGCGTCGAATAATATGCGAAGGTTCAAACGTACCAACGTTTTCCAGAAAAATCCCGTCAAATTATATTGGTCGTTGTTTAAGACCGTAATACTTTCTTGAATAAAACTGGTAATGGGGAAATGTCGATGATCGACGACGACAACCATAACGATAGGCGTGTGAAGAATAGTAACATTACATTAAAAATTTAGTTTATTTAATTCATTATTTAATAGGTACTGTTTATCATAACGTACTAAATATTTGTTCGTAACGGTCGAAGGTAAGATTCCCCCCAAGAAAGACGTTCCACGCCAGCGCATTTTCACGGCTTCCGCACGCCCTAATTGTTTTTTTGTGGAAAAGGTACAGTCATTGTTTCTTTGGAATATGAACCTTCACCTCAGCTTTGGAATTTAAGTACATACGACGTATTATTTTATAAACGTTACTCGAGATAAAAAAAAACCTAAATTCGTAAGACAAAAACATTCTATATTTTAGAACTAAACACATCATCTATATATAGGCGCGAATGTTTTTCTCACCGACAAAAAATCATAGCTTCCTAATTTTTATTTGACGAGTTCTTCCGCAAACCGACGTCATTTTGCGCACCTTATAGAATTAACCATTAAGCTTTCATATTTTTTTTAAGATAACTATCGTATGGAATAGTAAAGGCAGGTGTTCCAGTGCATATTGGAAGAAACGAACCACTCCTCAGTCCCGTAGGGCACAGCGTATGGAATGTGCCTATTATTAGTTGTAGGCGGATCTTAACTGCGGCTGAGAATGCAGAACGTACAAGCCTAAGCTTCTAGGGAATTAATATTTTTTAATAAACTAAGTTTTACCTCGTCCGCATATCCGTACAGAGCATTCCTATAAAAGTTTTTTATTCTCGTTACGGCAGCCGCACTACTCCTGATTCACTTATTGGTTCCATTCCTATTTCCATTCCATATTACAACTCGAAGCTTTGCTTGCCTTTTAATTCAACTCGCATATATAATCTTTGGTATCCTTCAAGTACGTAGCAAATATTGCATACTTAAAGGAGACAGCGTATTCGCCTACATAGAGCATTAGAAGCATTAGAGCATTAGAGTTAGAGTTGGCACTCTAACCTATTCTAATGCTCTGTGGGTAATACCCTTAATATTTATTTTTTAAGTCAAATTGATATGTTATAGCGCCTATAGAGAACAGTTACAGTAAACTTTAATTTTAAGCTAACAACCACATCGAATCTAGTTAGCACATTAATTCTAGACGGAAATCGTGCGAGTCGGTGTAGCAGTAGGTACACGGTAGAGTTCCTTTAACGTGGTTCATTCAGATATGACCGTGACGGAATGTTAAGTGGCCGCGGTGCACAAGTATACTCGGGAGTGGCACTCGCTATCTGCGGAGGTGCATCTGGCGCGGGCGGCAAGGCGCCGGCGCCGGCCATACAGCGCGCAATTGTTCGCGAAAACATCCCGAGAGAATACACGAAAGAGTTAACCATAGAGTTGACTAAACTACCCTTATAACCATATCTTTTCTTATTATTATTTTTTTCTTATACATTATAATCTAGGGTGTTGATTTTTTATACTAGGTTGCAAGGTGGACAAGTACATTTTGGTGGGGCAAACTGTGGGTTTCGAGACTGGCTTGCCCAAAGAGACTTACACAGGGCGCGTTGTTCAGCTCAACCATTCACAAGTGAATTTGTAATTGTGATCACAAATAAAGATATAGGTAACTACCAACACAGATACGATTAGTCGAACAGAATAAATAGATTGCGTGGTGGCATTGTTATCGCTACCAAATAAATTTTACCCAACACTACGATGGCATCGACAAGTTTTGGGTGTAAACGGATACTTAAACTAAAACCGATAGAATGAATGACGCTCGAGTACTTTTTGTTAAGACATTTCACAACGACACCTGTACCTACTACCAGCAATCTAGTTCCATCGATTCACTACGAGGCATTAGTTTCGAAAATATAAAAGCAAATACCAACGTATAACAATAGATGATTATGTATGCTAAATAATATAATAATAAACACACACAAAAAGAACAATGGATTTAGGTAAGATGTTAACTTTGGAAATAACGGATACACTATTTCGTGGATGCACGAGCAATTTTTACAATCGACGCTCCGAGAAGAAATAACGGTTGATAGGAGTTGCTATAGCCCTGTTGTTTCCGGCGCTTGCCTCGTTTCGCTAATACATATTTAGCTGACTGTCAATCAGTAGCATACAATCAGCCAGCGTTACGGCGTGTTCATACCGAGCTGATAGTGTGCCGCTTATTTAGTATCTGCGACACCGTTTATTCTAAGCAGCGTTAAGAAGAGTGTGCAGTGGCAAATTTCCATACAAATGGCGTTTACGGTTTGCATCCCATTAAACCTTAACCGATTGGCGCAAAAAAAATGGTATACAGATTAGCAACTAGGTTTATACGTTTTAAATTTTTTAAATATTTTGATACATCATGAGGAAACAAAAGTGAAATGTGCGTAAATTTTCGATTTATTTTAAATTTTTTTACTTGTTGTGAACATTTAATTCGTTTCATGTTGAACATGTTGTGAAAAATAAAACGATTTCCAAAAAAAAACTTCGCGCATTAAGTTTTTTTTTTTTCTTATGATGTATTAAAATACCTAATTAAAAAATTAAAAACCTAGTCTTTGCTGATCTAAATACAATATATTTTTTTGTGCCAAACGGTTAAGATTTAACATGGTGCAATCATTTACGCCGGTTGTATGGGAATTTGCCAGTACACAACTCCTCTTAATATGAGTAATGACCGAATATCTAATATAACTAAAAGTTCAATTTCTTATGAACAAGTTTGAATTGACGTAACACTAGCCGATTGTACGCCGCTGACTGTGAGCAAAATGTGTCCGTAGATGGTCCCTAGCTGTAGTGAGTACTTTAAGCGTTAAGTCGTTAAAATCACTAACGTAGCAAATAGTCTAGCGACGAAAGGCCCGTTTAGATAACGGTCGGTTGCTGTCGAATAACGTATTCACGTGGGGCGAACGGTGTTAGCGGTAATGACACACGAAACGAGTTCACGGCCAGAAAATTTGAGGGGAAATCCCAACTTGGGAATTTGACCTGACCCACACGATGGAATTTACAATTTAGAAAGAACCATACGATGTGTGGTTCAACTTCGTTTCCTTTTTAAGGTTGCGTACCTAAAGGGTACGAACTGGAATCCTTAAGACTGTGCTGTTTGTTTGTGCGTCCGTCCGTCTGTTACAGGGTTGTATTGTCTGAACCGTACTAGGCAGACGCTTGGAATTTTCACAGAGTGTATATTACTATGGCGCTATAACAACAAATAATAAAAATAAAGTTAAAAATTAAAGAGGGTCCCCATACAAGAAACGTGTTTTTTTTAAATGTTACAGTGGTACGGAACCGTTCGTGAGCAAGTTCGACGGACACTTGGCGGTTTTTTTTTAAACGTTTGAACTTTAAGACAGCAGAGATATAATTTTTATCAAAGAAGATTGATTTCTTTTTATCATCTTGTAAACCATGACGGTCACTTGATTACTAGAATGGTGTTGATGACCACCGGTCACCATTAAGTTGATTTGTTATTTGATAGGTTTGGAGTCAACGGGCCAAGATTTCTGGGTAATATTCTATTTAGATTGACCGGGCCTTCTGATTGTTATTTTATGGAGATTAAAAAAAAAACGTGTTGGCGGTCAATGTGGTAACTGACTCTAAAACAAACGTATTCGGACGAAAAGTTCGACCACAAAGGATGGTGTTAGAATAACATAAATGACGTAATACGAAAGAGTTTACAAAATCCACCCGTAAGCAATGTGTAGTAAAATATACGGCGGTTGTTACATAAACAAAAACCGTTCAATGGGTAACAACGAGTTAACCAAACAAAAAAAAAACTAATAAGTCTAAGTCGAAGTTCGTGGAGAGGATTACGTACCGTAAATCAGCGAATTTATCTAAGTAAAATAAGTTTTTTTTTTTAATGTGCATAATTTGTCTATGGTAATTACAAAAAGTAAATATGGATCGCAATGTAAAGGGAAATTGCTGAATATGTTGTCTATTAAACTTATTAGACCTTAGGGAAATAAAGAACACATTTTATACACACGAAAATTTTGCGTTTTCTACGTTTTTTCAACACTCGACAAGTTTTTTTTCAATTTTCTAATATGTTCCGCCCTCTCCCTAATTTATTTTTTATGGGAATTTAAAAACTTAATATTTTCGTTTAGGTTTCCCGGTAAACTGTGAGTGATGCCCTCAGATCAAGTGAGACCCTATTCCGTAATTTCCTTTCTTTCTTTTGAGTTTTTTTGATTTCATTTATTTACTTTAATATCTTTTTAAACTATCTATTGAAAATGTATTTTAAAAAATTGTTTGTATTCCTCATAACGAGCCCTTTCATTTGGAATGTCATATGATGTTCTAGAATTTTTTTTTCAGTATTCAATGCTGTCCGAAAAATTGTTGTACAAAATTTCACACTTTTTCCGTCAAATAGATTGGGTCAAATAGGTTGTGACAGACGGACAGACAAACACGAAAATAATCTTATGTGGGTTCAATTTTTTCGTCGGATGTTCGAAACCCTTAAATGTAATAAATTTACTGTAGAATAATAAAATATTAAAATCTGTTTCATCAGACTTACTAAAAAAAAAATATGGAATGATTGATAATGCACGAGAGAAAAAAAATAATTTACAATGACATCCATGAATATTAACGACCTAAGTAATATCTAAGCACCATCTTCCACAAAATTGAATTTCATATTGATTACCCGAAATTACAGCCAGAACATAGATCTATATAATGGTGTGTAAAAAGGACCTTTCACAAACTAAGTTCTAATCGAAGGGAGAGTTAAAATATCATAGACAAACTACAGAAATTGCAGAAATTTCGCTTAACGTTTAGATTATTTATGACGTTTAGTTGTGAGCGCAACGAATAGAGGACAGTATGAAAATGCAAGCAGTCTCACAAAATATGTGTCAGGGAGACTATACGGCTACGCGAATTATTCGTATATAATTGACGTTTAACGAGCAATCATAAAATCATTCCTTATTAATATTTCATTATTTAACTATACGCCGTAACGATCTGAACGGTGCCTTGTTCGGCCGACGCGTATTTCGTAATACTATTTATTATTTAAATACGTTACATAACTCTCAATAACACTAACTTTAAATCACTTACAAAAAAAATAATGTACTTAACGTTGGGTAACGCGATCGTTGTCCACTTCAATCTATGTAAACGCCCTAACACAGTAGTTTGTCAGTCGGCGCACGTAACCTCACGAAGCGCTTACGCCGCAACTTTCCACGAATTACTTTAAACAAATTATCTACACTTTTTCTCGCATACTACTTTGACCCGCTCTTTCTGGCGCTAGCGTGAACCGACTCGCGACTTTTACGCAACCGGTCGACGTCCGGCCATTTTCAGTTAGACAACACTAGTCATAATGTGCATTACGGTTTCCTAGTCTCATAATATACAACCAACGATTGCATTTGATGGCTTAACTCTTAAGAATGTGTACTGGCAAATTTCCATACGAACGGCGTTAACGGTTTACAGCCCATTAAACCTTAACCGATTGGCGCAAAAAAATATATAGATATGGTTATCAGATTAGCAAAAACTAGATTTATGAGTTTTTAATTTTTTAAATATTTCGATACATCATAAGGAAAACAACCCCAAGCATTTAAGTTTTTTTTGTTATGATGTACCAGAACATTTAAAAAATTAAAAAGGTATACCTAGTTTTTGCTGCTCTGAATACGACATAATATTTTTTTGCACCAATCGGTTAAGGTTTAACGGGGTGCAATCGTTAACGCCGTTTGTATGGTAATTTGCCAGTGCTCATTGTTCTAAAGTTTTATCATTACGAATTTTGTTAGTATACAGATAGTAGATGCTAATAAACGGCGTGTCTCTGCTACTTAAATAGTTAGCCCCGAAACACACATAGGACTAAACGTAACAACGAGCACTGACCAAAAATTTTGACAATTTTTTTTATGAAAATAGAGACAATCTGGAATATGTTAGTAAATTTTTTTTAATTTTATCAATGAGTTTTCAGGGAATAATCGATCGTTAAAAATAGATACCTATGATAACGTCCCTATATACTACTAACTATAGATATCTACAGTATTTTACGTATTACATTTGTATGTATGGCCGTTGACCGCTACATGTAATAATGACGTCAAATTAATGTTTTAGGTTTTTTTTGGTTATTATGTTTCCAAAAAAAACATATTTGTTCTGTTCCGTAAGAACACCTATTCCACTAAATATACGTTTTTCAGACCATGCTGGAAAATTTTAAGGCTTTTCTGCGTTACGTTGTATATATAAAACCGACCGATTTGACCGACCGATTGGCCGAGTGGTTAGAGACCCTAACTGCGGAGCCAAGGGTTGCGGGTTCGATTCCCGCCCGGGACAAATATTTGTGTATGAACATGTTTATTCGTTCCGTGTCTGGGTGTAAAAGTATCTATATATGTATACATTATAAAAAAAAGAATGTTTAAGTATTTATATCAGGTATCTAGTACCCCATAATACAAGCATATTAGTTGCTTACTTTGGGACTATATGGCGCTGTGTGGGATATCATGAAGCACGTGCGTCTGATGGTGCGGATTTTATTCATTTAAGATCGAAACTTGTACTAGTACATCTTTTAACGCCATTGAAAAAAAAAATCGTTAACCTAATGACATAGCATTGACCCCACAATAATTAAACACTCTCGGAATAAAATATCCGTCTTTGATAGGCCTCGAGCGATAAATTGCACAATCAGCCGCGGTCAGTAAAGTTAGTTTATCGTTGTGAACTTAAACCAATCAATCGGATAATGAACAAATTAACAAGAGACTCAATTAACTCAACCGCGCCGACAACGGCCAAGGTAGTCGCGTCGTAAAATCATAATAGATCATCAGACTTGTCGAGAGACGAATCGATCACAGTCGACGAATTCGTCCCGGGGTTTCGCAAGGCATGCTAGTATACTGCTATGCTAACACGACAGGGCTTCATTTTAGATTGATTGGTCTTAGATAATGTATGGCGTGTTCATATATTCTTAGCATCGTGAATTTAAGATTTTTGGCGGTGGAAATGTACATACTATAATCGATGAAGAGTTCTGAATAGATAAATCTTCAATTATACCCTGAGAAAACTGTATTCATCATCAGTCGAACAATAGATGACCCCCATAATAAAAAACGAGGAATATGAAGAAAAAAAAGTAATATGCGTCAGCGGAAATTATGGTTCCTGTAACGTATTATTATGATGATGTGTACTTGTTCCTACCTCGGTTTCCTCGTATTTATGATGATCTCGGTCATCAATTGGTCTGCTGATAGTGAAACCATCATTATAAAATCTGAATTCACAATAGTAATCTTCTCGGTGTACCTTCATCTACGTGATAGAAAATCAGCACTAATTTTATAAATCGATGACTAATTCCGTACTTCTGGCGTCCTCGCTACGAACGTCATTCTTGCAATTAGATAGAACAAAAAAAACCAATCATTATAACAGTAATAAACAGTCTGCCCTCGAAGTCCGCCCTTGGGTCGATATATATAGTAGCAACTTACGAATAGTAGCAAAAATCGTGGTCACGTTACCTGGAACAAAAGAATAAATGACATTATATTAACCTATTAACTTGTCATCAATAATTATCAATAAATTGTCCCTGTCATTCAAATGTTCATGACCTTGGACCTAACCCAAATGGGTTAATGTGTAGTGCCTGGGTTAATACTCTCTACTATAACGTTCTGTTGCTAAACCTCAGCGTCAAAATTATAGTCTTTTTATTTTAATTTATAGACTAAGTATCCATTGACAGTAGGTAAGTATATAAAAGACTGGTCAAACGCGAATCGGGCTCGTATTTGGCTGGAATTTGAACCCGACCCCTTCGTATAGATAGGCTACCATAATTACCTATTACTATTTCAGTCTATTATGTTCCACTGCAGGGCCTTGGAACTTAATCCACCACGCTGCTCCAGTGCAGGTCAGTAGATTTTAACGACTGCCATCTCATGGTGGCAACCAAGACCGACTGCTTAACGTACTCTCCGAAGCACGCAGTCAATAATAATTTTGTAATTAAATCAGAAAAAAGTATTGATACATGTCCGTTTTCTGGGATTTGAACCACGGCCTTCTAAACAAGATACGGGCTCCCCACACCACGGCTATCACGACATTCCTAATAATAACCTATTGACTCCATTGAATTTATTAACCCTCGGTTAAATTACGTAAGACATTATGCACGTAAATATTTCCACTTCACGGATATTTGTCTCACGCGGGAATTGTAAATTATAAGTGAGGACCTATATTACGTTTTTTTTTACTTTAGGTTGTGTGGTGCACACCACAGAGCATTAAACTAGAGTAGGTTTGAGTAGGTTGGCTATATTCCGGTTTTTTTTTTAATTTTAGGTTGTGTGGTGCAACCCACAGAGCATTAGACTAGAGTAGGTTTGTGTTGGCATGTATAGGCGGTTACTCTGTCCCCTTCAAGTATATGTTGCATGCTTAAGACAGATTTTATAACCTAAACTGTATAATGCGACATCAAATCATATCAAAGATGTAAAGGAAAGGGATGACGACTTAACTGTTCTCTAAAATGATATAAATCCGAGACAAAACTATTTACGTATTTTTACTTATATTTGTTTCGTGAGTAATTATTTTTAGGACACGTCTCTGAACAAATACTATCACATGGCACCTCTAACCTACTCGATTCTCTGTGGGTTCAACGATAGGAAATGGGGGTGAGAAAATTTCAATTTTCGTGTATTTTCTTTATCCTTCAAACAATGCATTATAAAATTATTTAAAAAAAAAATGTATTTTAATATCGATCGATCTCTGTTTTATTAATTTAAAAAAAAATTAAAATCCAAATTCAGAATTCGTTCATTTCGCGTTACGTCCACGTTATATTATGGAACCCTAAGGTAGAGAACTCACGGCGAGGTTTTTTCCCGCGCCCGCGGCGGGCGCGGGCCCGCCACGGCTAGCGATTTTTTGATAAAACTCACGGAGCGGGCGTCAACCGCCTACCGCGGCGGCTGCGGGCGCCGAGCAGTGACCGCTGCCCGCAGAAATTTGCAGGCTTAATCACGGAGTTAGCCATCAGCGTAGTCAAAAGATGGACGCACACCGCAAACGAGTTTTACTCTTGAGTTTGTTTTACCATAGATTAAAAAAAAAAAGGCCGAAAAGATTCTGGTCTCACCGTATATTTTTTTTTCTTTCTCATCCAAGTTGTTCAATTTTGAATATACCTCTTCCCATCCTTTCAGCGTTAAATTTTTATATTTGTAGTCTTCGAGACTTTTGTCCCAGAGGACAGGCCTCTCATGAACTAACGAAATTAACAAATCTATTTTTACGTTACTCATATTTTGTCATTTAAATCACAACTAACATCCTACCAATCTAATTGACTGCGGCCGAATACGAGCGGGAGCCGCGCGGGCGGCGGTTGCTCCCGCCGCCCCCCGCGGCTCCCGTTTGCGGCGACCGCCAGCGCCCGCGCGAATTGGCGGTTGAAAGTCGCGTCGTGAGTTTTGAAACTGCGATTTCATACAGTAGCACGTATCTGTACGGCTTGCGGGCCCGCGCCCGCCGCGGGCGCGGGGAAAAACCTCGCCGTGAGTTCTCTACCTAAGAAACTCAATGTACCGCCCTCGATATGCAAGTACACAGTTCACAGGCAATTTGAGTCCTATCAAAGCAATCAATGTAGGCAGAACGATTGACCTAAAAATCAATCACTGCTCGAGTTAAATAAACACAATAACCAATTGATAGGCCGCCAAACGCACAGCCAACTGGGACACTATTCGAGTAGTCGCTGTCTTAAAATCAACGAAACATTTTTGGTGTCAACTATGTCTTTAAAAATAAAAAAAAACATCAATGACCACGGCGCGGTAACAGTTTTGGCTCGTTTGCAAGGTGATTCATCACAATATTACAAATACATCAAATAAATAATTAAGCGTGGGCTCGCTTCTGTAGATGTTTATCAAACAAAGTAGCAAGGTGACTGTGTCAATGTCAGACTATTGCAAAATATACTCTAAATATGAGACAATCATAGTGGTCGGTTATCGAATCCATTTATCTTCGTTACGCTATTGATACATTCCACTACTGAATGGGTATTTCGAAACACCACGACAACAAACGCCGAGATCGCCGTCCAGGCGGTATCGAATTAATTAGGACGTGTATTTCAATGGAGCGCGTTCTTTAAGTGACGGCACAAGCAAGAGAATATGCGAATCGATAATAAAGAAGTTAGTCAGCGTCGTTGGCTCCTTGAGAAGCTTTGTCTGTGCGGCCTCGCTCGTCACTGCGGTAAGAGTACCACGGTTGCAAAAGAAGGCGATTAGAGCATGCTCGGCCGGAGCTCGTGATAGACACGTCAAACGCCGCGATGACGTGACGGTTGCGCCCGCGTGGACGTCCGCTCCATGTAATCACTTATGATGACAAGGTCTTCGAAAGTTAAAATGTTACGAAACATGAACGTATTTAATTACATAGGACAAACTGAGATAGAAGGCAGAAATTCGGAATCATTATGTGGAATGTGTAACGCCGACAAAAATAAAATCCTATAACTAATATTTATAAAGTGTGTATTTGTTTGTCCTTTCTTCACGTATTAACAGAACAACGGAACGACATGATTTTATGGCAGGAGATGATTGAAGGAGCAGAGAATAACATAGGCTACTGTTTATAGAGGTCGAAAATTACCATAGAATACAAAACCCATCAAGATTCGACCCGATTCATGAGTAAACCTGTAATATCCGGAACAACTCACACACGGCCATCTAGGTTCGAACTAGGCAGAGCCTGTATTGAGTATTACACAATTGATGTAGAGGTACATACTGTAGAACCCCTGTGTTTTATTTATTTTACGTATTTGTTCATATCTGATAACCTTCCTGGGGCGGGGTCGTTAAGATCACCCAGATAGCAGAGAGCTGAAATAAAAACGAAGTGAAACTCTTGCAATTTTTCTTTTATAGCCTTTTTTCAATGACGAAAGAATACGGATAATACGCCTAGACCTTAAGATTACGTCTATCGTCTCGAAGATTACGTCTATCGTATCGTCTTTCCCTGCGAAAATGGACGCGTAGTTAGAATATTTGATTATTCAAATCTTTTTTTATTTAAAAATTTGTTTTGGCTGGCTATTCATTACTGAACTACCAGCATGTGACATCTCAAATTGGCCAGTACGCTACAATACTTAAATATATTTTATAATAATAAATAGATAGATATTTTGACACCCAGATACAGAACATGTCATGTTCATGTACGCGAATATTTGTCCCGGGCAGTAATCGAACCAGCGACCTTTGTTTCTAGAGTTAGGGTCTCTAAGTGAACTAGAAAAAGTGATACCACGTGTCACAGCTATGGGAACGGAAAACATGTAGTCATAGGGACGTTGTGGCTGTCCACGCGAGCGGAGAACTTAGTTCGATAAATACGTAACAAAGAGAATGCAGTTGATGTTTCAGTTAAAATTAACTCCCTTGATTGATCGTAGGTTAAAAATGACAGAAACGCTGCCGCCAACGATGACGGTGCGTTTATGTTACAAAGAGACAGTACGAGTCGTATGGTCGTCTGCCATACGTTCCGCCGTTTCCGCAATTAAAGACGGCGCCGACGATGAAGAATCTGCGAGTGTGTTTTTACTGAAAGGTTAACGAGGCACATTAAATACATCGTTGCGATGTTTTATAAACGTCGTTAAACGGATGGAAAACGACAAAATACTGACCGAGATACATTACTTCTTTTTCTTGTTTAATATAATAAGTATGTGTGTAAATGATAAAATAGACAAACTTAGTGTTTTTTTTTTTGGTGACAATGATGAACATTTCGATAGAGGAAAGGAGTAGTCCAGATATTTTTTTAAAATTATTATTAATAGCTCCGTAGCCTTGGAAATCGATTGATCGATTCGTCGTCGTTTCATAGACTCTTTATAATAAGAACTGTGACTTTTAGACTGCGAATTTCAGGCTGAGAAATTGTAAGACCTTAGTAATAACATTTCTTTCAGCTTATTGAAAGAAAGGAAAAAAAAGAAGAAAATTAGCATGAAGACGAATTCGCATTGGATATTCTGGGTCGCACATTATCTCGTATACCGTTGTTGGGCGGAACAGGTAAAGTGGAACGACCGTAGCAAAATACACGGCGAATGTTAATTGGTTACCTCTTTATCAGCGTGAGGCAGGATCGCTGGATCTCGGCTCTCGGAGCGTTCGACATGAGACGAAGTTGGTCACGTAAAACGTGCTAAGGCGGGGCCACATATTGGCCACATGTTGGTTTTAGTTAAAAGGTAAAGCCAAGTAGCCGCCGACACATTAAACATAGGAGAAATAACCCAAGACTGATTGAAACAGTGTTCAACTTTAACCAACCGCTAAATGACCGACTGACCGCCCGGTCGAGTGTTTAGAGACCTTAACTGCGGAGACAAGGGTCTGGGGTTCGATTCCCACCCGGGACAAATTATTTATTTATTCTGTCCCTGGGTGTTAAAAGTATCTATATATGCATATATTACGAAAAAAATATTTAAGTAGGTATGTTTACCAGTTGTCTAGTATCCCATATTGATTTAGTAACTTAGTTTCACTTAACTATAAACGACGAATACCTATAAACGACGTGCCTACAACCTTCGGCCAGGTCACAGTATTGCGTAATCTTTAAATTTTTTTTAATGAACCTACCTAGATAGCTGATATCGTTAAACGTGCTGTTGAATGATGAAATATTTAACCAATAGTATCTTAATTATGTTTTGTTGCATTAAATTAACATTATCAACATTAACACATTGAATGAGCATTAACAAATATTATTTATAAAGAAATCAGAAGTACACACGAATGGTGAATAACACAAACAATAATACATATGTACATATTCTTCAAACGCTTCACTTATTTTTTCACTTGATTTTTTTTTTTGTTCGTACGGTACAGACATGCCCACATATCACGAGCTATATAGTTTTGTTGAAAAATAAATAAAAAAACAATCCCTATAGAATAAACTGCCGGGACAATGATACAGAAACTCGTACACAGAACTGCTATTTCCTTAATAAGAAATGATTAAGCCACTATTTACCAACAAAAGAGCGAACGGTCGGAGCCGGAGTGGAGGTCGATCTTGTCACACCATTAATTGCACGTTAAGGAGCAATAACTTAAGAAGTTTAAGCAAAAAGTCTACCAAACTTGAAAATAAACGGCATCGCTTCCGACGTTTCGTGTCGCGACTGAGCGGCGCGAGGGTCATACTCTAAATTGAAAATAATATTTTTCCTAGCTCAAAACACGCTCACGGCCACGATTTAATATTAAAAATAATTTATAGTATATCATACTAACGGTCGTGTACGACTTCGCTCGTGTGGATTGCACCTTTGTATTATTTAGGTTTAACAATAAATCATATTAAATGTTAGTCCAGATAGAGAGACTTGCATTTACGAATAATATTAGTATAGATTATATTTAGTCTGTAACTTCGACAGCTAGATTTCCAAGTATTCACTTTAATTACTTTTTAATCAACGTTAACGTGTATTTCTTATATCTTAAGATAAATTGGTTTTTTTTTCACAATTTCTATTTTGTGAAACTCTGTTCGATATAAATTTTTTTTTACTGTTTTGTTTCTAAGAAAAGCGGTAGCAAATACGAACGAATTTCGAAATGAAGTGAGAACGTGTAACATCTACAAAAAAAAAGTACTTAACAGTCAAAATACTTTTTCTGAAAATTCTTCACACTGATGAAATGGAAAATCCTGCGCTGAAGCAACTATTACACCGAAGCAATCATCTTTAAGTTGTCGATCTTTAAGGCGTCCTTTATCTCAGAAACAGATTAAGAAAGTCACTATGTCTGGTGCAATATAGGAGCAATGTCTGGTGAATGTGAAGGATGTTCCATTATTTTAAATCCAGCTTCTTCAATGGCAAGTGTTGCAACTTTGGACTTGTGCCCCCGAGGTATCATCCTGATGAAAGTCAACAATTTCAGTCACTTTGCCTCATCGTTTTTTGCGTATTTTGACACACAATTCTATTGAATACAAGCTTTGCTTAGGTTTGGAACTAGATGGCGCTGTATGGAATGTCCCATGTATTATTATTATTTGTTCTTCATATCAAGCCCCCGTTACAGTACTTAAATTATCGAGGTATTCGACCATTACTACTCCTTGACCGTCTCAGACAAGAAAGCTTACCGGTAGATGAAGTTGCCTTGAACTTCTTATGAGTTGGAGACCACGGTCGTATTCCATCTGGACTGTAATTTTGTTTCAGGTCAGTAATGATGAAGCCACGTTTCATCTATAGTAAGGAATTGATTTGAAAAACATCCAGGATATTTTTGTAGCGATAACAAAGAACCCACTTTTGTTTCTGCGTGCTGCCTATCGAGATCTTGAATTCTACAGCAATAAAACGAACCGTGGCATAGCGATCCGGACAAAACATTTTTGTCAACATTTTTAATCTTCTTTTCGGTATTGCTGCCGTAGGGCGTCCCAAGTGAGGATCATTATTAGTTGAAGTTTTACAAATTTAAACTCAGTACACAAACTGCAACTTTAGAATATGGACAAAATTTTTCAAGCAAAGACTCCCTTTTTCGCACAAGCGCGTCGTGAAAAAGCACACAAATAACTTAATTATTTTTTTGTCGAAATAGATACAGCAATTTTTATTTTTAAATAATCATTAGGCAGCCTTCATACTGCTTAATTGCTTAACACATATGCATGCATATGTGCATAAGAAAATCAAAAGATACAGTTTGTTTCTTTTACGCACATGTAAATTTTAGTAAGTCGCTTGTGCCTACTTTACTGGGACCACTTAACATACGCTGACCAATGTTGACCAATCATATTATTTACTTATTTTAACGAGAAAGTTCCATTGAAAGAGATAGAAAAAACAATTTAAGGGATCGAGAATGTTTAGGTATTTACCCGATCACAATACATTCTCGTCACCTTCCATGCACAAAACACTCCGTTACAGTTTTTTTATTCAAAGATTCTACTTTCATGTCATAGCAATTTTGTCAACTATTATTTGTATATTTATTATTTTTAAAATAATGCATTGTTTGGAAACTTCGTATCGGATTTATTCCAGGTCAAAAGAATTCATAATACCTCGTAGTTAGAAGCCATACGACTTTGTTAATCTCGTCTATACGAAAAAAAAAACAACGAAACGATCGCACAACGCGGAGGGACTGATTCAGGCGATATATTTGGAATGGACAAAAACTTGTGTTACTTATACCACCCACGTCTGTACGAGTTGTAGGAACATGTGCTCTCAAACAACCGCTCGTTCGTACGGATGATGTTAACATTGCTAGTCCAATAACAATATCTTAACTTCAACAAAATAAAATAATATGCTTTTATCATATAGCAAATCAACTAATAAACTGACTAATTAGGAAATTGCTTTGATGTCACGCATGCCAAGTAATCGTCCAATGGAAAATAGACCTTACAACAAAATAATAAACATTTCAAAATACCAGTATTATCAAAAACCTTGTTTCAAACGCATTTACAAAATATCACTCACGAACTTTCAATTGCATAAACCGACTCAATTTATAGTGTCGATAATGCGTACATAATTACAGCACATAAAATGCGTCTAACATGTGATGGACAGCAATATAATAATTGATTACAATATCAATTGAAAGTATGGGCACACGTCTCTAACGTCAACAAATCATATTCAGCGGCGCCAACGGGTGCATAATTCACGGCGCGTTGACAGCTGCGCGCGTCCGCAAACCGAGGCGCGCTCGTGAATTCAATCTATTAATTTAGTCTCATTATAGAATACTCATTTTATATCCGTTTCACAATACACACTGCTTTATTAATACCTTATAAGACATTAACTGAAAATAAAATGCAAATCGTTGGTTTCAGGAAAGAGATGCTGAAGTATTTGTTGACAAGAAAAAAAGTTTCTGAAGAAGGTTGGAAAACGAAAACAACAACAGGCATACACTTTGAAACAAAGAACTTGAAATGCTGGTGAAGGCCGCTATTTAAGGTTACCTACTGCGCAGATGTTTATTTTGGGGGCTGCTTGGCGGTATGAGCGAGACGATCCTACAAACTTATTCGCGTTTTCCGATTGGCATTAGACAGACAGCCTAGCGTTCATCGATTGGTGTCAGTTTACATGCACATTTCGCGTACATATCTACGGATACATGCACGTTTTATCTCTACCACTGTCACTCACACTTCAAGTTCTGTGTCTCGGACTGTACCTAAACACTGGAGAATATATATAAATGTAAAAATATTGTAATTTGTAAATAGTGTAAAATCACCGTGATAATTTTTACGAATTAGAATTTTTTGTACATGATTTCATGTCGCAAGCACATAAAAGGTATACAGTCGTATTTATGAGTAAAAATTCAAATAGTGTTGCAAATAATTAACTGTACCTACATGTCCAAATCTAAACCGGAGATAAAACGAAACAAACTCGCCTCGAGCACAGAACCTATGCCTCGAGGGAAGTCTTGTATTTTCACTAATGATGCATACAGATACAGATTGACCGATAGTTAATAAAAATATGGTGTAAAACGAAAATCGTTCCACAAAAGCGTGCCCACTTTTAAGTCAGCTCTCGAGTTTTCATACGTGACGCGAAAAAAACTAGTAATCGATCGCACTTATCACGCTCGTTTGTGATTTATTTGTATTGCGAACGGCAGTGTGGGCGCACGAACGCGGCCCACATAAGACATTTGTCGCCTTTTGGTTATTCATGTACACGCTTAATATTCGGCGTATACGAGACAAAAACAATACTGTGCCAGCATTATCTTCATTTGTCTATGTGTAAATGAAGAACTTAATAAATGCAGACACACGAATTCGACTACACGCACAGATTTATTGTGTTCTATTCCATAAAATGTCATAAATCCTCTCGAAAGACTGGACCACACCAACGTGTAATGCCGTAGATAAAACATACGTGAAGCAATATTTTAGGAAGTTGTGAGCAATTCAAGCAATTAGTATGCTTTCACTTTTACATTAATATACAGCGAAGACTAAGAAATTAACTAAGTAAATGTCTAAGTAACTAACGGAGGCTACGTTTTATTCAACTATCTATTTGTGTATAAGTTTTCAAGACGAAACCGCTGATCCCGATTTTGATGAAATTTGATAAGGAAATGGCTTGTATTTTGAAAACGGACATATATGCTACTTCTTGCCGCGGAGGAAGATAAAGTAAAAAAATATTTTTATAAATTATCAGTTTTTTTAGCATCCACTCACCACCTTCCACTCGCTGTTATGGTAACAGAGATTTAATCTTTGTTCTCCCATCAATTCTAAGAGAATTTGGTTTTGGCGGTAGCTGTGCATGGGTAGTAGTAATGGGTTGCCAAAACGTTTAAGTCTAAGTCTTCATTAGAAACATATCATAATTTTCTAAAATGTTCCACAATGTGTCTACACGAGCAAAGCCGCAGGCGGAAACTAGCTTAAAATAATTGATAAATATTAAATGATTTAATAAGTATGAACAACGACAGGAAACGGTAGTCAACGGTAGTCCCGAATCTGGAGGACTGTGGACGCTTTTTGAAATATGAAGAGGGAGAAATCAATTTATCAGAGCAATAATAGACTCGGTAAAATATGACCAGACTCTCGCCAGAAGAGAGAGATGCGTGATTCATACAGAGATCGCATCACTAGCACTTTAATGTTCTCTCGCTGTTTCTTTTATCTTACCCCATAAATTAGTAATCGCACCACTTTGGCCCATTTTCTATATTCAACCTACAGTTAGCAATAGATAACGCCGCCGGCAGAAATAAAAATCCGTTAATATGATTTTTGGATGCCACATAGTTATCAATAAATAAAATCTATATCCGCAGTAAAGCGAATATATCTAAGATAGGTTATGGGAATGGATATTAAAATATTAACCAGACACTTTCTTGATAGAAAAATTCAAATACACTGAAAGAAACATGCTAAATAGAATTAAATAAAAGGCCATATAAGTGTGTCATAAAGTTACATTAAGTAATAGAAAACAGACTGTTATTAATCATTTATATAATTCAAGCATTACAAAATCATCATAATGTATAAAATAACCGACATGGACGTTTATAAACTACCCGACGTTTAATCTGTAACAATGCCAACTATTTGGTAGAGAATGTGTTTGGACTGACGACTTCGCAATCATAATAGATTCATATCAAAGCGATTTCAAAACAATTCAATAATTTAGTTATATATTTAAACATGCTATTGATTAAGACATATGTTATTTCACAATATTAGAATATAAACGTTTTAATATATATCCAATAGAAATGTCGATTTCGTTAAGCACATACATTTTCAATGATTTTACACGACATAACTAAAGTAGGTAATTAATTTTAAATGTATTATGATCAGATAAAAACGAGCATGAGAAAATTTAAAGCTAAGAAATCAATTAGTGACATTACGACGTTACCTTTAATGGTGGAACGGACATTTGCGAACTTACAGATTTATTGGATCGATTTAGTAACGAGACGAGCGATAGCGTCATCGGGGTACATGATTTTTAACATAAAAACAAGTGATATATTGCCGTAATTATATTGAACAGGTTGATTTCATTGGATCGGGTCGTTAAATACGTTGCGAGATTTCGATGATACTTTGTGTGGGACGTATTAATAGATAGCGTGATTGATCCGTCAAATGGGTCCAGAAACGAGCGCATGGGTGTTGTAGTGTTTATTACCAATACAAACAATATATGTACTAATTTATATAACACAATTAAATATAGACATGACTAACATATAACGATCTTCCTTTACTTTGGACATATTGAATCATCAATATTCGCTTCAAGGTTGCCTAATTGACAACAAACACAATTGAAAATAGATTCCACTATAAACAGCATATTATGTGTATCAGGTATACTTAGAAACTGTTACTTTTTGTGACATGCAAAATTTCATACAATGTACGCTATTGAAACAAGACAGCGGCATGTGTACATGTCTGTCAGACGCATTCCTGATTAGACATATCTAAGGCGCTCACCCTTTTATACCGTACACTGACACCTTTCTAGACTTGGAGCATCACTAGCGACACAAAACCATTACAGATTTGTATGACACTATGTAGTCTATGTCCATTTTACTAAACGCAGAGTAACAAGTAGGAACCAAACCATAAGTACGCTAGCTTTGTTTCATGACTTAAATATGTAAAATACAAAATCGGAATAGAATGCACTACTGTTATACGAGTCAGAAGATTTGCAATTCTTGAAAAAGAAGTCAATGCCTTGACCTCTAACGAGCATTATATTTTTCAAAGATATACTCTGTTAGTTAAGAGTATAAACATAGGCGAAATTCGCACTCATGAGCTATGAGTCAAATCAATAGATTTAGAGGTTTTTTTATACGTTTTTAGTACTTTACTTTCAACTAGAAGTCTTATAGCACCAATTTAAATAGGAAATTAGAAGACTTATTCAAGAAAAAAAATCGTTCAAAAATTAGATAGATATCCGCATTGAAATATTAAAAAAAGGGTTCCGAATAACATTATTTTGTTTTAATATGATAGTATTTAAGTTTTTTTACGATACTACCAAATTCACAAGACAAAAAAGGAATCAATAAAATATATTTATTTAAGTTTTTTTGTTCAAATATTTTTAAATTAGCAGCTTTCGAACAGGATCTGAAGATAGTATTATACGCAGCCTTAAGGCTGGACCATTACGGTCGCAAAAATTCGAACGCGTTGAGTAGGTACTTTGATTGCTATTACTTAGGGAAGAACATAACTTCTGCGAATACTGTAAACAACAACATCTAGAAACAACCCTCCGTGTAGATAGTACAAAATGTAAACCGTTTAAGAATTAAAGCCGATGTTCTAACATGGTAAAATTGAGATTCGTTCTTATTTTTATTTATCACTATTTACATTTGCACAAATATCGGATAATAAGTAGAAAAATAAAAACAATTAATGGTGTATAATAATCGATTTGTTACCCTGAAACTTCTTTTTTTATATAGCTTAACATTATCACCTACAGGGGTTTTTATTTTCTCTTTGAAACAATGCATTCATTTTCAGCAATGAATATGAGTGGAACTACGTTTAATACAAACATAGGGAATTCGTATTATTACGTGAGGTGCACCTCAAGGTGTTTACTTGGAGCCCAGTCTTATCGGATCTTGATTTCTAACACTTAACGATTCGGAATATTCACCTTCTACAGGTTTTCGTTATTTCTTAATAGAAGAAAAACATAAACGCTAATGTTGAATGTCGATTCATGTTATCCCAGTGTTATCTGTTATTTTGGTTTTGTACTCCTAATGGCCGTGACCTTTTCGCTGGTTCGCGTCGCCCCGAGACGACGACGGCAGGCAGCTGGCCGTGGCCGTACCGAGGCTCACCAATCGCCTCTCGCCATCACTTTCTTCTGACCCGCTTTCAGAAACAATACTTCGGTCGCACCACCGCGAGAAAGCAGTCGAGAACGACGCAACGCAACGATTTTAATTCGTTCGAGCATTACTGAAAATCGGCCGACATCGGATTCGGCAGAGATACGGTGATTGTTGTACGGTTAGATTACTTAGGAAGGGTCCGAAGGTGTGTTTTTTCATTTTGACGAAGTTATGTATTCATTCAAAATAGGGTAAACCCATTGATGCAAATGATGCTCGTGTGTAGGGTCGGATGACATAAACAAACCAGCTTCCCTTTTTAAACATTTCATTTAAAATACGTTTTTAGATATAAAATTTTAAATGCGATCAAACCTGAACAGCGATGTTTATGGTGAGAGTAACTAGTAACATTGGCAAGCAATTTTGTTATTGAAATAAAAACGATGTTACGATATGATTTTGTAGTCACATAGATAATGCGTTCTCATTAACGTCAACGAGGCCCGTCTCTTCATTTCCTACGTTGTCTTGTCGTCTCTAAACGGGGTATATATATATCGCAAATAAATTAGCGACTTAGATATTTCCGAGACCTACGGGATGCTCTTGATTTTCTCTTGTCGTTAGAGTAGGATGTTTAGTGATTTCGCGTGGGTTCAGTTCATCGACTGCGTCCGATTAAGCGAGGATGCGACATCAACATTAGCTGTGTCAAACACAATATAAAATAGGTCGTAAATCACAGTTTCCTCCGTACATGTAACGGTTACATCCTACGGCTAGACGGTGCAACGCGACAATCCGCCACTATGTTTAAATTGATGATTTCCGGCGCACATTTGAGAGGATTCGATCGCGCAGCTGTCTACGTATGCGACACACTCCATTTGCTTCGCTCCCTGCGCATACGCCGTAGAAAGTAACGCATTGTCATGCGCTACGCTCTTTCAAAATCGAACAAACCAAACGTCAAAGCAGGACAGTATATTAACAATTAACACAGGTTAGAGCGAGAGCAGATGTTATTGAATGCGAAGTCACACATTTGGCGGTTTGCGTGTCGACATCCGTGCGCACCGTTTTACGTGTCATTTGATCTCGAACATAGTTCGGATTCCACTTTGGGGTTGTTATTCTTCTCTAGCTCGAAACCAATTTTGTAACACATTGCTAATACATATTTTAATGGTACTTGGTATGAAAAGGTAAGACAGATGACACTCGAGTCTGTAGAATAAAGAAGACTATTCCACAAGAGCTATTAAAGATTTTTCCTTCACAAAAGAGTTATTCATTTGTACAAAAGCGTTAGTCACGTGTCATCAAAATAAAACTATATCGAGGTGAAAACGGCATTCCTGTCGTGTTCAGACGTGTAACTTTGATGAGTCACAAGTTGAAAGGATAACACATATGCTAGCGCCGATGATTACATTAGCAACGCGATTCGTTATTCACGAAACGCGTTTCTGTTAGCTTGTAAAATTGCGTGTCCAATGTTTTTAGTAGAGTCTGCATGGATGAAAATATTCCCTACAATATAATATTATAAATGCGAGAGAAACTATGTCTGTCTGTCATGCTTTCACGCCTAAACCACTGAATCGATTTTGATGCAATTTGGTACAGAGACAGATTAGACTTTGGAGAAAAACATGGGCTACCTTTTGTCGTGAAAAAAAAAAAAGACTTATAGGGGTATGGTGTAGAAGTTTGTATGGGAGTCAGTCATTACTGAATACAACAATGAGACTTTGTATTTAGGCACTAGATAAGAAATAAATAAACATTGGTTCAAGCGTTATTCAAATTTCCACCTACAAGGGGGTGAAATAGGGTATGAAAGTTCGAATTGAAGTCCAAACCGCTAAATCGAGCCCGTAAAATTTTTAGGTATATTTTAGCGATGGAAAATCAAAAAACGTAGTTTATAAAAATGTATTAAAATAAGATATTTACAGTAATTCACAGTACATAGTTTGCACTCAGTTTGTATTTGTATTATTTGCAAAAGTTGTATCCTGCAAATAAAAAAGGCCGCCCGACGTAACTATTCCACGCGGACGAAGATGCGGGCAAAAACTAAGTCTAAATAATACGAGTCGAAATTGATAAAAAGAAGACCAAACAGGCCAGACTGAATACCAAACAACAAAACATGTAGCAAGGTTGCACTAGAGATACTTGTAGATAACAAAGGTGGTGATTTTTAGTTAGATCCTTGGTCCTTACCAACTAGTCGCTTGGAACAATGGCTACAGTGAAAGGCCAAATAAAGGTCAGGGTTGTGTCGTGTATGGCGCATTAAATATTCATGGATGCACTCGCATGGTGTTTAATAGAGGAAATATTTATGCGGTCGGCGCAAGTGAAATGTGCTAAAAGGTTCTGCATCACTGGAAATATCTTTTACATTCGATGAATAAATGTAAAATACGTTCTTCGGAACGTATAGAATAACGTAAAAGTACACAGTTACAAGCACCTTAACTGGCTTTCGTTATTTAACTCCTCAATTCTTTAAAGAAAACAATTTTAATTAGATTTATATGGCTTTATTTTGTACTAAGTAGGTATATTAATACAAAAAGCAACACAAATCTAAAAAAAAAATGTTTCTACAATAAACCAAAAAATAACTGCTTTCATAAATTAAAAATTAAATTAAACCTATTTTTATATAGTAGAAGGTACAATCATTGCCTCAGTGGCCGTGCATACACTATAATTTAGGTATAATAAATAGCAGTGACAGAGAGTGATAGGTATCTAAGTAGTCCAGATATTTCACGAAAAGCTTAGCCATCGGAAAGACAAGCATTTTCGGAAAACAATTTTTCGGCATCGTAAAATTAAATCGTACATTTTCCGTAAGTTACAGTTGGAATCATTACCTATATATAGTAAACATGGATGACAGTTGAGATCAAAATAGACGTTGACACAATATGAAATTAAATATTCTACCATGTACTGTGTACCGCAACCTTCATTAATACAATTGAAGTAATTCAACTTTCAAAGGTCGCGGGTTCGATTTCCGTCCGGGACAAATATTTGTGTGCTTGAACATGTCCATTAATTACATATCTGGGTATAAAATATGTATGTAGTACTATAAAAAATATTAAGTGTGTATATCAGTTCCCCAGACACGATAACAATAGCGTTTACCCTATATCTATTAGAATTTTGATAAGTTAACAATATAAGTGTGGTAGTACCTTGTATAACGTGAAGTGAAAACTAAACACGAAGACCATACGCGTATAATTTTGGGTATTTTTTTAATACTTATTACTTAGATTTTTCAGAATTACACTGGGAGACATTATAGCTATAGGACGTGGCCCTTAGTTTAAAAAGTATCAAATCGTGACTTTTAGCGTTTCAATGTACACCACCAAGTCTATCATATGGTAATGTATTATGGTAATTCATTATGATGTAGTCCTGACCACCCCGCACTCGACTCGCTGATCGCACGAGGCGGTTTTTCGTGCACGCCCGTAAAACATAAACAGCGTGCTCGGTTGATAACTTTAATTCCTTCGTTGGACAGTTAACGACAGAGTTCAGCGCTTACCTGCATTTGGAATTGATTATGAATAAATTATTTTAATTTACGTTGCTCCAAGGCAATGCAGGCACTGATGTTATTGTATCTGTCTATAATGAAATCGTAGTTCTCGCCATTTGAAATGGCCTTCAAAATGGACACACAAAAGACCAAGACCGGTCGTCGTGGAGACCTAAGAACCCTAGGAAGGAAGCCTTTGTCCATGAATGTTTTGTAGCTGCAACAACAACATAATAAATAATACATAATAATACATGGGACATCCCAAACAGCGCCATCAGGCCCAAAGTAAGCAAGCAGTATGCTTGTGTTATGGGTTACTAGACAACTGATATACATACTTAAATATTCTTTTTATATATATATAAATATTTTACACCCAGACCCGGAACGAAATAAACATGTAATAGATAGAATCATAGATTGATAATAATGGATAGATATGTCAACGAAAGGTTATTTTATCTCAATTAAATGAACTTGAAATATTTCTATCGTTTAAATAATTTGATACAAACTACTAATACAGTAAAGCAAAGCAGCAAAGGCAAGGCGCTGCGGTCCGACGGCAGCGGCTCACATTACCTGCTTCGCAGCATAGATCGGCCTTCACGGAAACGCCGTCTTTCATGCACTGTTATGAACGATTCGACAAAAAGTTAACTAAAGTATACACACGCATTAGCTTATTCGCGATTTAAATATAGGAACAAAATGTCACCAATAAAACAGAGCCCTCATAAATTAGTTTAATCCTGAAGATGGAAAGTCGTCTAAGTATGTTTCGCGTCTGGATGAGACTTAGGAATAGCTCGGCCATTACCGGTAATCCCTCGTGATTGTAATGTATGACGCCTCACGGAGCGAATGTCCAGCGGCGGACAAACGAGCCGAATAAATTCGAACTCGGTCAACCGTTTCCTCGTCTCATGACGGTTATATAAGTGTAATGGCTGGAGTAAGGCTTAGAACACACGAGGCAACTCAGGAGTTATGAAACCGCAACTCTGGTTTAAATTTCATGCCCACATTGGCAATATACGCGTCATTGGTCAAATATTGAAACCTTCTTGCGATTTTCATGCGTGAGGAGTTTCAATAATTGTTTTGCGTTTTTCAAAATTATGCAAAATCGTCTACAAAATTTTGTATTTATAGATGTCCATATTTAACAGAAAAATATAAATTTGTTTGGAGGCGTAGTAACAGATATAAGAAGAAATCGTGAAACATATGTGACGTCACTACAAGAAGTAGCGGTCGTTGGCTATGCAAACAAGTGCAATACGAAGAACATCGTAGCAATAATTAGTAATTGTGTAAAGTAAGTGACCCACAGTGACCACATCAGCTACCAATTTTTAACAATAGATTCCTTGAAAATCCATCAAAACAAAAATGAACGCTTCGTTGGTTTAGCCAAAAACAAAATACGATCGGTGTTCGTCTACGTAACGTCAGTATCATCCCTACGTAGTTAACACTTACTCTCAAGATAGAGGCGCGAGGCTCTCTACGGCGCGGCGGCGGCGTCGCCGGATTGAGCCGTCAGAGCCCTTGTGAGATTTACTGCGGCGATAGCGCGCGCCCTTCCGCCGCGCTGATAAATAGCCTATCTAATTATATTTACGCAGCGTGTTCTAGCTGTGATAAATCCACTGCCAGGAATGCTGAAACAACACCACCATTTACAGCCGATACCGGCGCGCCGTACCAGTTACTCTCCGGAGACGATCTGTCACCGATGTCGCCGACGCTTAGCTGTTGGATTAACTACGCGATTGCTGTTGAGCGATTAAATTTTATTACTTTTGACATTTCGACTGACTGACGCTAGGTTCGCTTAAATAATCCCATTGCTTATGTTGGACGAAGGCAGATGTCAACAAGCGTACCATGGGTCTGGTACAAGTTGTATTATTTTTAGCGCGATTAAGATAGTCAACGTGCGTGAAAGCAAGTTTCAGGCAATCTTTTGACAAGTAATGTCATCATCAACTGCTATATCTATATCTTGTTTGTGGTCGGAACCAGTATGTACTTTTCTTCAATTCATTCCTTCTACGTATCGCCTTTGGCATTCACTCTTTTCCTATTCGTGTATCATTCTACACGCAATGCAATGCATTTATCTCTTCTTCGTCCTTTTTTGTAGATTAATCCACTTCCATGTCATCTTTTTTGATCACATGGCTTTCATCGCTTTTTATTACTCGTCCGTATCATGGTACGGACAAATGATTCCTCCTCAACATTTCTAACACTTGCTTCTTTCAAGTTCCCCTAATAGACACAAATTCCCCGTGAGGTACCCGAAGTACTTTTCCCAGTGATGTCTGATATTAATATAAGAAATAAAATTATCAATGAAACATTTCATTTTACAAAAATCATTAGAAATGTAATAATTTTTTTTTTGCCTTTTCTTAGTGGTGTGTTAGTGCACAGAATATTACTGAGTATACCTAATAATGTTAACTGTTCCACTACTCGCTAGCAACACAAACCGGCAACGTCGCTTATTATTCGGCCACTATAAACCGACTGACCGATTGGTCTAGTGGTCTGAGACGCCGACTGCAGACAAAAAGGTTGTGAATTCGATTTCCGACTGGGAGAAATATTTGTTTGCATGACATGTCTATTTGTTTCGTGTCTGGGTGTTAAATATATATATATATATATATGTCTGATATATGTATGCATTATAGAATAAAATATATTCAAGTATTTATATCAGTCGTCTAGTATAAAAGGTCTGCCTTTGTGCCTCGATAGCCGCGTGTTAGATGTCCCAGATATTATTATTACTTTGACGAAAGTCACAATTAAAACATTTACTTTTCTTTCGTATCACAAAAAGGAAACCACAAACAGAAAACATTACAGAGAATCGAGTAAGTAAGAGGAGAGGCAGAGGCACGTGTCCCGAAAATAATAATTCACACAACGAATTTAAGTAAAAATATTAGGCATACGTAAATAGTTTTGTCTCAGATTTATATATCATTTTAGAAAGTTGTCAAGTAGTTCAACCCTGTCACATACTTATTCGGTATTATTTGATGTCGTATTTTCGAGTTTAGGTTATGAGATCTGTCTTAATAAGTATGCAATATACTGCATACTTGAAGGGGACAGCGTCTCCGCCTACATGGCAACTCTAACCTAAACAATTGCTCTGTGGAAAACATTTTTTGAGATTATTCGTTCCTATATGTGATGTGATAGGAAACTTCTCTTAAGAAGCTAGGAAATCCTTGAGGTACCTCACGAGTAACTCATATACTCAATCCGTATTAAAAACGGTGTACATCAGAATATCAAGTAAACAGGATTGCGAAATCAAAATTGCAAAAGCGGCACATTGCAGAAACAAAGAAAAATTACATTTATCAGTAGGCAAAGTGTATAATAAAGATAAGCCCGTATCATTGATATGCGAGTAGATACATTCCGTTTTATTGCATGGCTATAAATACTGCTTCGCTAATGACGATTACAGCAACATAAAATCCTTTAAAAATATTTCTTGGTTATCGCAACAGTTCTTTTCAAAAAGACATTTTCTTGACTCACCTATCTCAACAAACAACGACAACGGAAAAGTTCACAGCGATTTTTCGACGTGAAGTCTTACATCTTACGTTCGTAGAAAAGCGTTAAGAAATTTGCTCTCGGTTCCATTCCACTTATTAATTAAGGATGAGTACGTTAAATATAAACTTACGACAATATAAGTTACTATTTAGGCATTGTGTCTCAAATACAAAATTGTGGTTGTAACGTCATCATTGAGCCGCGATAGAAGCCGCATTATGAACCTGTGATTTCGAGTGATTCCATATCATTTATCATCTATAAAATTGCTTTTGAATCAAACAGTTCAACTGTTCGGAAAAATTTTGGTAGTACTAGAAATCTACTTTGTTCAACAAAATACTAAAAATGCTACTGGCCACTATTGCGCTGTATTCCTTGTTTATTCTTTTTTCCAATTCGGCGACGTTCATTTGTTTATCGGTCTTAGTAGACTAAAGGCGCGACTTTGTTTGACAAATGTCGGAGGAATATTTGAAAATGTTGAAAATTTAGATTCGTGCTGTGATTAAGTTCCTCACAAAGGAAAGGAATACGCCCTCCCAGATCAGAAAGCGCAAGTTAAATGTGTTTGATTATTCTTGCCCTTCCGATTTGTCATAAAATTTTGGTCAAAACAATTCAGACAAGGTCGTGAGAGCGTAGAAGACGACCCCCGCAGTGGAAGTTGATCGTTGGCACAGTTGATAGTGTGGACAAAGTGAAGCAACTGATCCTCGCAGACCGCCGAATTAAGCAATGGGAGATTGCTAGGGATGCTGGCATCAGCAAGGAGCGAGTACACAAAATTATTCACGAACATTTAGGCATGACTAAGGTGAGCGCTCGTTGGGTGCCGAGAATGTTGACGCCATTTTACCAGCAGTGTCGAGTCGAATGTTACTAAGTATTTTTAGACATGATCAGCGGTAAGGAAGAAGAAATTATGTAACGAATAGTGACCTGTGATGAGATTTGGATTCGGCAATGGCACCCGGAAAGCAAACAAGAATCCATGTAGTGGGAATTTAAGGGAGAAAAGCCACCAAGGAAGTTTAAGGGCCGACCGTCCGCAGGGAAATTGATGGTTACAGTTTTTTGAGATGCCAAGGGGATACTTATGATCGATTACCTACCTAAAAAAACTACAATAAATGCCGAAAGTTATGCCAATTTACTTTGCCAGTTACGTGAAAATATAAAATAAAAACGAAGAGGTAAACTTCGGAAAGGAATTCTGCTTTTGCACGACAATGCTTCAGTTCACACAGCTCATCTTACAAAGGCAACTATAAATGAGTGCGGCTTTAGAGAAGTTAATCAAAGCCAAAAAGGACGTTAATTACGAGTATATTGAAAAAATTAATAGAGCTCAACATGACATTGAAGGCTAATCCAACTACCATAATCCATGTTAGACATTTGGCATTTTCACGCAGCAGCGAAATGCTGACATGACGACTGTGTCAATATCACATGTCACAGTACATGGCGAGAAGACCAATCAATAACGATTTCAGCGCAAACTCGATCCGACCATAGACATTGTCACGTAAAAATACCCACGCAGGGTAGACGACACAGCCCACATAAATTTTTATGACTTAATTTCCAAGTAAGTAATGTTAGACCATCTGACTCACGTAATAGCCGATCGAAGCGCGATCGCGTTACTTCATTAGTAAACCTCATTACACTTTATTCCCTGTGCTTAATACTTTATTAATAATCATATATAGCCGTCATGGTCCGTTCTAAGTGAACCAAACGGCTCCGTGCTCGAATACCCGATATCTCGGCCATATCGAGACAGCGAAGGTCGGCAAGACTTTCGCTGCGCCCGCGCCGCCTCACATTATAAGAGCGACAAAACGAATAGGAAAATCTAGTCGCCCACGTTCCAACTCGAGTCGACATTACCATAGGAACAATCCGTTTGTTTAATTTGCAATGTGCTACTGCAAACACGGGAGGACTTGTTGACATTGGGATTATTATTAATCTCCAAAACGTATTTATTACGTTGCAGTCCGATGTAAAAATAACTTGTGGTGGAATCACGGAATGTTTGCAATGTCGTTCCTGCCGTGAGCCCACATATTGAGCCCTTGTGTGGTTTTAGTTGGACGATAAAGCCAAGTTGAGCTTATGCATCGGACATTGTTCCTGATATCGCAAAGCATACAAACGTAACCAATCTTCAAAGAAATTCGATAGAGGCCCAACATCCTTCCACACATCAGGAAGAGAGTCAATAGTAGATTTTTGACCGAAATATGGAACCTAGTACTCGACAGACGCGCGACTGGAGTCATTCCGGACAGTCCGCGGAGCATAACGGACGGTGGCAGTTATACGTGGCAGCGCTAACGAGACGGCAACGTCTGAGGTAGTATTTTTACATCGACTACCGGATATGCGATAGGCAAAACAGCGCCGAGTGAAACACACGTGGGAACGGAAAGCGTAAGCCGGGCGCGCCCATCAGTGAAACAACGCCGCGGCGTTAGACACAGCGTTAGGTATTCTATGGTTAGGTAACGAAGCCTCGTAAACGAAGTTTCGTTTTTTTTTAGTTTTACGTATGATGACCTATAGAGCGTCACGTGACTTTCTCACAAATGTGTAAAGCTAATTTTGCATAGAGGTAATATAACTAGAGTAGGCAAGCTCCATAAAGCCCTGTATGTAATGGTTGGCATCGGTTGGGTATGGGAGAAAAAAGGATGGAAAATAATTGTACCATAGCATAAATCAAAATACTCTTATTATGTCTCTTTCTGTTGAGACCTGCATTTCGTACTGGCTTGCCTACTCTATTCTATTATCTCTATGTAATTTTGTCATCTCATTATAATGACCCACTGCAATCTAGTCTAATGTAAACAGTCCCACGTCCTAATGACAACAAAACTATCGTTCCGACACTAGGGCCTTGTGATTACTCCAAGAAAGACGGTCGACGTCCTCGACGCTCGATACTATTACGTTTGGATCCAGTTTCTTTCCGCAAACACGAGACCGTGTGTATACACGTCGAGGTTAGCGTTTGTTTGCTGTGTAAAAATCGATCTTTCCTTCTAAACTCAAGCTTGTGATTTGAGAGTTCAGAGTTTTTGAGGGTTCACTATTTCTAATATTTTTAATTATAATTTTAATAATCTGGTTTTCCTACGATAATAAAAATGAAATAAAATAAATAAATAAATATTTCTATTCCAATATACCTAAACATTTTTTTCCGTTTCTCACATTTCCCTCACAACCTTCATAATACAGGTTTTTTGGTTCATCACTTTAGTCAGATCTACTAATTTCCTATAAGGTCAATAAGTGAAAATATCCGTAAAATGTCTAAAATAAATACTCGTATGCTGTTCGTTTTACCTATTAAAAACTAGCCATACGTGCATGTCATACTAGGGTGCTGTAATTGTTGTATCTACGTATTTTCTAATAACAACCAAAATGATATACACAATTGATAAAATTTTAAAATACCCAAGACGCCTATTTGTAGCGGTCAATTTTTTGACTTACCATTTTTTGTTATCGAGATACCAAACGGCTTCAAATTATAAACGACATGACAGTAGCAAGTTGAGATCTATACTCGCGCCTACGTCAAAGGGAAATATGCATGAGCGTAATGGATGCTTGAGCTATAACTATATGTTGTGACAAACGCACAAACGAACATTCTCGATATAATCGTTTCGTTTTCACCTTTTGCGATACGGACCTCGAATACGTAACACCACTTGTCCTTACGAGTGTCGCCTATTAGCTGGCAAATGGAACGCGATTGTTCACACCGCATAGCGTAACATTTACGTGACACTAAAATACACACGATGACGTTCGAGATTAGATCGAGTGGTGCGCGGAGCGAGTGGATGCAACAGCCTATAAACGGTGTTCTAATAATCGACACCGCATCTAAAATAGCGGCGTGACAAACGAAACCGAAAGTTTGTGTCGCAACGCATCGCGACCGAATTTAGCGAGTCGCATGGGATGCACCGGCCGGCTTGCCAAACAGCTGGCATTTCGCGCGCTAATGACACGAATAAGATATTAGCGCGGATAGGACGATGCACTGGCCCTGCATGCCGGCGCGGCGGCGCAGGTATTCGGAGCGCGTGTCGGATCAAAATTAGACAGCAGTATTATAGTCGGCGACTATTATTACTGTCGTCTATCTCTAGTCAACTTTTACACAGTTCGAAGGGCGACATTTGTAGAACTAACTACCTTTTTAGATCCAACCGTCTCCACCACCACAAGTGGTCGCCTATATACCGAATACTTACAAACGGTATGGTTTGTAGTCAATACTCTCGTGTTACTTTTAAGTGAGTGCCATTTAGATCAGATATGTTTAAAATTGTCGCAAATTAGAAATTCGTAAAAATATTAAAGAAAAGTATGACTATGGAGTATACCCCTCATCTCTGAAACTATGAGATAAAGTTGTGAAAAAAAAAACAATAAAGAATACACAGCATTTTTCGTAGATTACGGGAAAACCGAAACAAAAAAAGAAAAATTGTCTTTGAATTCTCAAAGAAAACGGAAAATATTCGTGAATTGAAAATGCATGTATTTTCATGTATTTATACTAAACTGAAGTCAACAGTTCATAGTGCTATCGCGCAAAGCCGGTGCGTGTTTATACCTAGGTCGATTCGCATGCATAATGAGTTACGTAGCGTGTAGTGGGGAGTCGCGGTGACACGCGAGCTCGGCCAGGTCGGAGGTCCGGCCGCATTCCTTGCCGGCATGAAAGTGAAACCGCTGACGCCGACACAGCGCGGCTCAGCTATAGAAAGTCCACGATTACATCTGATCTCGCCACCGCGGGCCGCGAGCAAAAACTGCTATCGCCGGCCCACGACTACGACGGACAAAACGCTCCCGGGAAACCGAACCGCCCGCGGCAACCGCGCCGGAGAAATTGCCAACGACGCCTTACCGGCCGTATACTAACTCCTTTCGTCCGCGCAAACTATAGGCCGGATCATAGTTCGGATTTCACTTATCGAATGCCGGCAGGCGACCGGCAACATAGAAAACAAATCGCTTTAACGAAATGCAAACACGATACGAATATTACAACTTGGTTACAGCACACAACCGGACATTACGCACAAAACCATTTTCTACATCTGAAATTATTTAATCCTATTTTTGTCAAACTAGTTGCGCGCTCTTGGTAGAGACATCATTTCGTTTGCTAGTGCACTCTGCTCATATATAATTTTTGCATGTAGGTATGACTTGTCGGCGAGATGACGGCAGCTGTCATGACATGAAAATCTACAGCCAAGTCATTACTGCAACGAGCCGTAATACTCGCGCGCTGCCTCACCCTCGCAAAATAGAATCGATCTAGTTCCATAGTCAACAGACACCGCAGTGTCTATTGTACCATAAACTACTGTCTATTACTGTATGCAATGTCGTAATATGTACAAAGATATATATTCCGAATTGATCGAGAATAAGGTATTGGTGCCGTAGGGCCAATAAACAAAAAGACGATCTCGGTACAGCCAGCCGGCTTTCACTTTCCATTGACACGACCCGAGTGCGTCACGACAACGCGGCGTCCGGTCACCGCACAGTTCTTCGGTATTAACATTTAGTATAGCTGTGGCTAAACCTGTAAGTACTCAACTAGTCTACCCCAATGGGCTTGGATTAAATTTTTTAACACAGTTCTTTTTTTTTCCTAAAATATAGACCAATTTATACCTTCCATTCTCCTTAAAATAAAGAAAAAAAATACCTCTTAATTTTCATAGTATTTTTTTTTTCCATAATATTTATTAATAAAATGTCCATGGGACTTCAATTGGACAGATGTTTAGTAATTGCATTAACGTAGACTAAATAAACTCATAATATTTTTATTGATTCATGGTTAGAATTTCAATTGACGTAGTATCTTTACCTCAATATTTTTTTACTGTCGAATGCAGAGCAATAAGCTCAACCGCCCAGATGACGTCAGAGACAATTTCAACGTCAAATGAATTTTCATAAATTTCTAGTGAAATCGTGAATCTTGAACCCTCTAGAACCTTGTTCCTTTTAGTTTTAATGACTATCAACCCAACTTTAAAATTTTGGTCCAACCCCATTAAAAACAATTTAATTCAAGATAATCAGGTGATTACACGTAATTACTGATAATTACAATAAAATGAATTTACCTCCGGTACCGTAATAGAGAGAAAATTGTTGGAGAGTGAACTGATAAGAAATTCCTTCAGTCTTCTAAATAATAATAATATATGGGACTTCCCACACAGCGCCATCTAGTCCCAAAGTAAGCAAGTATTATGCTTGTGTTATGGGTTATTAGACAAATAATACAAATACTTATAAATTCTTTATAAAATATAAATAAAGAAAATTTACAACCAGACACGGAACGAAATAAACATGTTCATGCACACAAATATCTGTCCCGGCCGGGAATCAAAGCCGCGACCTTCGGGTCCGCAGTTAGAGTCCTAACCACTCGGCCGTTCGGTCAGCGTTTTTATTTTTCATATATTACCTAATTAACCCTTTGCAACGATGTACACGAATTATTATCACTTAAATATGCATTAACATAACAATAGGCTTTTTCACGAACTGAACTTTTATTTAAGTAGTTAACTATTTATATAGTTAGGAATATATTTTGGAATCCCAGTAATAAAATCTTATACAGTTTCCGACTAAAGAATTATTAACCATTGTTATCCTCTAGTAGTTACATTATGAAGCTGGGTGCATGCTGCACCTAGAGTAAATTAATTTGACAGCAGCGTTTGGTTTTAATAGTCATAAATGTCAGTTCACAGCATCGGGGTGACGTTACGCAATTTTGGAGGGTTGAAACCGGCGCGCGTGGATTTCTTGGGGGTGAAGAGCGACCATCTTACACTAGCTAGCTATAGTATAAGTGGTTAGACGGTAAACGCAGAAGAGGCCTTCTAGTCGATTCGTACTTTTATGATGATGCATCAGTGAATTCTGATTTCAAACTAAATAAGTTCGTTAACCCAAAGCTCACTAATCGAATATTCGAAAAAGTCATGAATCCGGACGGTTGCCTAATTATCGAATCGACAAAAATCAATCTATAAACGTGTTCACAAAACTCGCCCAGGCAGCTCGTCAATGTTATGTTATTAGTCGAACGATAATAAACGGGGAAATGAAATCGATTGCTCGGAAGGCGCTCGGAACCGGTTCGAGGCTGCCGCCGCGACTTTAAAATAGCAGTTGATCAAACAAAAAGTGCAATTTACTGTAGCGACAAAAGTTTATCGTGCGATAAACGTACTACACGTCCCGAGGAGAGGGTACACGGCCTTGCTCGTTTGCGAGCACGCGCTGACTTACTCGAACGCTAATGTTTACACCAAAAGTATTATATCTATATATAATTATAACTAGCGACCGCCCGCGGCTTGGCTCGTATGAATTACACTTGCGTGTTAGAATTTATTAAGGGTTATTTAAGAATTGTACAAAAAACACTGCAACATTTCGTTTTTAATTTCCAACCAAAATGTTAAATTTCCAATTTCTTTAATTCTTTCCAAAATGCATGTTTTGTAATCAGTATTCAGCTATTTTGTTTTACTTTATTACATTGAATTATTTTTCGAAAACAACATGGCCGGTTAACTATTGAAAATCATGGCATGTAACAAAAAATATGTCTGGATATGTCATAGTATACGTAAAATGTTCCGGATACCTTATAAATTAATAAAAAAAATCTATGAATCCTCGACATAGGGCGATACTCCACTAACACTCGCTTTACCTAACAAGCGAGGGACCTGGCCTTAATTGAAAGGATATGTTATAATAGTAGGTACATTATGATGCAAGTACGGTAAGCTGCATGTTATAGTCGAGGTGTTTATAATAAACCGATGACTATAATAGCCAGCTTACTGAATACGAGCATCCATACGACGTCTTTCAATACATTTGCGATTAAAATTGGGTGGATACTTCAAATAAATACTGGCGGGAGGTAAGGGCGCGAGCGGGTTGCTTTTTGCGGTTTACGCATGCGTTACGAACAGAATGCTTGTTTGTGATTGGTGTAAAATAAAAAGGCCTAATACTGTAAAATACAATATTACGGTTCAAGTTTCGATATCATAAAGACCGTATTAATAGCAAATGTATTGAAAAAAAAAATGTATACTTAGGGCAATGACGCCTTGCGTTTTACTACATAACAATAAAAAACCGAAACTGAAAATGCGTACACAGACTTATAAATTTTGTAGAGGGGACTGTTGTCTTATCATAGACAATCTCTACGCACGTTGGAAAATTACCTGAAAACATTGTCTAGCCCCGTATTTCAGACGTTCTAAGATAGTAAATATAATAAGTACACAATAGGCACATACTTTGTCTAAGAACCTATGGCTGAACAAACTATTCGTTATCCGATTTCGCGCTTTCTATAAAAGAGGACATTGGAGGGCTGGGGAGGAGCGGGAGAAAGGGGACAAGGCGAACACTATCAAAAATTTAAAACTCTCTAAGAAATAAATGGTCGTTACTTAAACGTAATTTACAATATGGCGACTATATACTTAAGGCTACGATCTAAAAAGCTTGATTTTGTAAGTATTTTTTTTTTAAATCAGGGACTTATTAAAAAAAATGTAAAGCTGAAACCCTAGACAGGGATGTAAACTATCAATAACTTTAAAAAAATATGAAACTTAATTTTAATGAAAGTAAAATGTTGTTTTGATAATTTCGAAACGGAATAGTTACCTACAAAATAAACGCATATTTTTTTTTACCTTCAATCATTAGACAAAGGTTCATTGTCTAAAGCAAATATTTTAAAATTTTTGATTTGGACCTTATATTACCTAAATAAAATAAAGTAATGACATTTTACATTTGTTAATTCAATACGTGCCAAGGGAATTAAAGGATACTTTTAATCGTATAACGACGGTGTAAGTGTAAAGCTTCAGTCGGGCTTCAACATCTGACACGATCGCACGAGGACTCTGTGATACTCGTTCTGACGCTATTCGTTAATGAATGAATGTTTTTGGTTAATTTGCCGGCTAGGACTAAACCTACTCTATGACGAATATGCCCGTACGGATTTTATTTTTTTTTGAACTACAGTACCGTCTTATTGTTCCAAAAAATGTCTGAATTCATAAAAGTAAGAAAATTATAAACTACCTAGTTTAACGTCTTCAAAGCATGCTGTGGGTTCGCAAGTGATTTTCCTTTAACATAGATAATATTGAGTAGAAGTACAAGCAAAGTCGCGTGGTCGTAAGCTTTCTTTGTTGTAGTAAATTAAAAGTGATTATTTATTGCGTGTTGGCATTATTCAAGATAACTAGGGTATTATGACGTTGACGTCGAAATTATCAGTAAAAGATTAGTAGAGAAACGAGAAACTCTTATCGCAAGGTCGCCAACTACTTACGCACAAAGTTCGAAAAGTCCAACTTAAACTAATATTATAAACAGAAAAGATTTGATTTTTTGTTTGTTTGTTTGTTACGGATAAACTCAAAAACTACTTATTTCTAAAAAAATTTCGCCTCTAGATAGCTACATTATCAGCGAGTAAAATGGGCTAAATTTTATTTTCGAACTAGAACTAGCTTAGCTCCGCTCGCGTGGACTACACAGTTGTACCGGGAGTACTGTAATTTTTTGCATAGATATAGTTTATGAGCTAAAGAGTAGCATTGAATACTTTTTATCCCGGAAAAAGGGGTCCCGGTACAACTGTGTAGTCCACGCGAGCGGAACTGAGGACGGAAAGCTAAATTTTATAAATCACGAAATGGAGTATCACGTTTTCCTTTAAATCTATTATTAAAGAAACCACTTTATCAAAATCTATTTTTAGGCTAAAACATAATCTCACTGTATCAGTTGATTCGTGGGTACACAGACCAACATTTCTCCGCAGAATGATTTTTTACATATTCAAGATGATAAAGCAGTATAATAGTATAGAGTCTTAGAGCAAACTATAACTTTTATCTTGTATTTAAGAAAGGCGAGAAGGTGTTATTTTTCATATAATCGAAGATATTTATTTGCAATTGACTGAATCGATACAAACACCGACCTTTGAATTAGTTCAATAGAGGAGTAATGTTAGCCGTTCAGTTGGAGTATTAATGTGGTTCGAGAGCTAATGTCACATTTGAGCCATAGGATGAGGAATGGAGACGGGCAGAACGCGCGTATGCCTCCCGCGATTGATTACCTAAATGTTTGTGTTGTGTCTAGATTTTAGTGTATTACAAATTATTATAATTATAATTTAGATTAGATTGTAAATTTAAAAAAAAATCTAATCGTCTAATAGCTTTAATTAAAACAACAACTGTTTTCTTATGACACAAAAATGGACATACGATTACTCGACGAAAAATTACAAAAAATTGTGTTGCGGATAGCTTTTTTCAGTTTCGAAAGTAGTATGTAAGTCGGTCGGTCCAGGTCGGTCTGGCCACGTGTAATACGTGAGCTCGTATGTTCTAGGTACGTCAATGGGGGCACATATCTTAGTTGGGAATAGAAATGGATAATATTCCAGCAGGAAATGAAATACGACTACAGCACTCGCTTTTTTGGCTCCCGCCGTTGTAAATGAAGGAAATAGTGGAGTAATTTAAACTGTAGAGTTATATTATTCCTTAGGCTAGGACAAAATATTTTCCGTTCGTGTCGAATCATAGAGCTATTAAAATGTCAAGACAAGTAAATATATCCGGTTTCAATAAAGTGTTAAGAAAAGTTAAAAAATAATGGCCGAAAACAGACTCGTCACTGGTAAGCACTTGATATGCAATTTTGAATGTAGCAGACTAGAAGGTGCACGCTTGCCAAACACAACAAAGCCAACATATTTTGTAAACTTAATTAAATTTGTTTAAATCAGTATCCGCCTTTCCTTCAATAGTATGTAAGTAGTTCTGACGGGTAATACACAAAAAACCTAGACACAACACAAATATCTAGATAACCAATCGCGTGGGCCATACGCGCGGTTGGTTATCAGATGTTTCTCATTATTACTCCTCTATTGAACTTATTCAAAGCTCGGTGTTGTTATGCATTTAAACTAAGAAGTGAGCCGTAAAACAACTGACATACATTATTAAATATTTGTATAATACATTTTACACTTAGACACTGAACAAATAGAGTTTATGCACACAAATATTTGTCACGGGCGGGGATCGAACCCGCGAACCGTTGGTTTGGCAGAAACGTATGTTACGCACGCTAAAATTATCACATACAATTATTGTACAACCTTGTACTTTAGCAGAAGGGCACACTCTGACATACGTCTCCGGCCCCAATTGCTCTCATTTACAACTTTTATGATACCTCTCTTTACATTTCGATATATCTGCTGTTCGATACGACACGGCGAAACTACTAGGGAAAAGTTGTCAGATATGTTCGCGAGCGACCCAGATGCGAGACATTCGGCCGCACTCAGTCGACACAATGTCGACACACTTTCGCATACTTCGACCAAGTTTCGCGAATTACCTGATCGAATTAACCTCTGCTAAACTTCCGCATGTTTGTTACAGTTTCGTTGTCATACGGACCGTGTTAAATTTGCCTACATATCTTTAAGAGTATTAGTTACTGTATACCTAGGTAAACTTACAAAAAAAAAACTCGTACATATTAATCACAAAAACTTGAATAGGTATTTACAAATAAATAAAAGTATCTGTGTGTGATTTCGAAATATTTTTTTTAATGCTCATATGTTTATTCGTAACCAATGTGTGTGACCAAAACTCATAGACGTATTTTTAAAATGTTTGTCTGTCTGTGCGTCCGGGCTGATTTCCGACACGAACAAGTCGCGGGCCTTGCACTAGTACTTAGTATAATATAAAACTGTTATGTAGTGACGTCTCTACCTTGAAGATATTCTTATCAAAAATTACAAAAAGTGATACAAATCAGCATCAAAATACTAAGTAGTCATTTAATATGTATTTGTTCAACATTTTTTGCATGGTCATGTAGCCCTTTTAATTCTATGATTTTTGAGACTACACATTTTTGTAGTGTTAATGTTTTAGGTCACATCACCATTTCGGTTCCGTCGAAAAGGTATCTACTTAATAGGTATTGATACCTAACTAAAATTTTAACTTTTATGTGAGGTATAAGGGGAACAAACATGCCTTAAAACACGACAGTTAATAATATTATGTATATATTTAAAACTGAATTAGGTAAATAGAATAAAAAGAATAAAGAAAAAAGTTCATTTTCTGATTTGCCAATATGAGAAATATGACTTCCTGAACCTCTAGTACTAAAATTTTCATTTTAGTTATAGGATGCAGGTATAAGCTAGAAAGATGGTAATAAATAATAATGCATGGTCACTCATAAAGCTAATAAAAATACGAATTGAGATGTTGAAGTGTTTTGTCACTATAATGCATAGAAATTCAACCTAAAACTAAACAAATATGTGCACTTGCTAATAATATGTAATACATTAAGTAATAAAAAAACTGAGGTTACTTTCTATTCACTCTTTGTATATAAATACATTTACTATTATATATACCTTATAAAATTATCAAATAAAAATATATTTTTTTAATGTTAATATATAAACAATAATTTCGTCCTATTTATTATCAGTTCTACTTGACAATCATAATCTATTTTATCATAATATGTAGATAAGTTGAATGGCATACCTAGTAAGTTTAAACAATACCTGTCTCACTACCATATGCCTTGTATTAGATAAATAATATATAATCTAAAGGACACGACACAGTCAGGCCCAAAAGATTCTTTTGAATAAACATATTCCATTGCAGAATTGAGCCCACTAAAACATCTAATATGTTGCTCTATGTCAAAAATGAATACCAAAAATAAGTAAAGAATTATAGGTTCTAAAAATTGTAGTGTGAATTGGACAGCAAATAATGATTAAAGTTGACGTCACATTATTTTTCTTAGGATACAGTTTTAGATTAAACTGTAAGTTTCTCAAATACAATAGTTGATAAAAATATTGAACTATTACAGGCCTATTCTTGTTCATAAATGAAAATGTAGTTTATTCAGTTTTAATTCCACATAAACAATGATTTCAAAAGATGAGTAGGTAGGTATATTGGGTACCTACAGTTAGTAATAAGACTGTGCTAATACAGTAAAAATTTAAATTAGGAAAAAATATTGGTGAATGCCTTTTTAATGTGGTTTCTTAAGGTACATTATGAAAAGTAAATAATATGTGAAAAATTTATAAAGGGGCTAACGGGAATGTTTTTAATATAATATATATTTTAAATGTAATAATATAATTGTAATGTTTATTAAATTGTAATGCTTAATCAGTATTTATTAGCAGATGCAAAAAAAATTATAACTATCTAAATAGTGATCAAGCATTACAATTTAAATTTAAAAAATGGGTGGTTAAATATTATAATTGTTTCACCATAAATTAACAAACACTTCTGTAACCTACATTACGAAAAACTTGTGAACTTGCTGAACTGAAGCAGTTTCTTTTTTCGGAATTTTCAGCTGACATTAGTATTATAAAGACACCTGTTGAACTTAGTCAAAATCATCAACAGTAATTGAATTACATTTTTAATCAAACGTCGTCTTGTGTGTATTGCAGAAACATATTCTAAAATAAAAAAAAAAAAAAAAGGACGAATAGAAATATAATAATTCTGGAAATGTGAAGTTATCAGATAAGCATTAATGTCTTTACTGTATACAGACCTTGCAAAGGGGCGCTCCTCCACGTGGTAGACGTCAGTGATAAGTTCTGTGCGCATGACTGCACGCAGCTTCTCCTCTGACAGCTCCAGCAGGCCATCACTCGCGGTTATAAAGTCCGCCTTGGTCAAACCACTCAAGACACTCATTATAGAACGTGTTGAAGACTGACGGCAGGCGCGTTACGACGATACTCGATAATCTTCTCGGCGGTCCTTATACGTAACGAATACACTTATCGGTAAACGAAATGCATCAATCAGACCACGGGAAACATTTTAATGCCTCCGGTTTCTCAAAAGGCAACTGAGTGCTCTCCCTTGTCATTGCGAGAAGCGGTTACAGTATAACGTTGCACTTTTAACTGACACGTTTATAACAAACATGTGATCACTTCATCATTGATACGCAATGAAAAGCAATAATATTATTTACACACGCGCGTCGAAATTATTATAACATTTATATATTGTGGGTAACCGCGGTGTGACACCTGCGCGTTGCCAAATGGACCGCACTCAGCCGAGCACCTTTTCGTCTGACTGGAGTGACTGGCTCTTGGCCTGACACAGCGCTGTCACAACAGTGTTGTCAGGTCCAAAATCCAGTCAACGTTAAATTCGCTCAAAAAATACGGTACTTTCTAAAAATTACACTGGGAAACGACAAAAACTGTAAAAATGACGGGATATAATAAGTTCTTTTTTTTAATAAAACCCCTTTTGTGCTCAACTTACTTTTTACTATGAAAACTCGAGGATGCAATTCTTTAAGTATAAAAAAGAGAGGATTAACTAATATAAATCAGAAACTAACTGCAACGCATCCTTACGAACATAGAGATAATATAATAGAGTAGGCAAGACAGTCCGAAATGCGGATCTTGACAGAAAGAAACAGAGAATAAGAGTATCTCGTTTATATTACATCGATTTATACTATGGTACAGGTATTTTCCATCCTTTTTTCTCCCATGCCCACCGTTACATACAGGGCTTTATAGAGCTTGCCTACTCTGATTATATTATTTTTATGTTTACGAATAAATCGCTGTTTGTAAAGATGCCTTCATATTAAATTTACCTTTTAGTTTTGTTTTTCTTTACAATAAATTACTGATCACAAACAATGACAGCAATGTTATAATTGAAGCAAAATATGTTTCTTAAATACCAGCTATGTACCACTGGTCCCTTGAGGGACCAAAACGAGTACAGGTTGATCGCGGAAACGATCCCTCAAACTCCACACCTATTTTATCACCTATAAGTTTTTTCTTGTTAAATGGCGATTGATGTATTAAACAAAAGTCAACGAAAATTCCAACCCCTGCAAATTCCGGTATGTCACCCCTGTCATGCTGCGACGGTAGGTGATAAGTTTCTGCTATATACGGTGCATATACCGTAATTAAGGTGCACATGGCAACACTGCTGACAACCAATCGCCTGCTTCTGATTCCGTTCCGACTCAAACCAATTCAAACTTCATTTGACATGCTATATGCACGTTTGACGTTTTTCAATGTTGCCACCTCGGAATATTTCTGTTCCTTCATTTATTTCAAAAAGTGGTCAGATTTCGGTCAACTTTTCCTAATATATCGTTTTTGTGATTTCAATCGAAAATGTGGTTCAAAACACAAAACTGTGTTCTTGTTCTTTTAATTTGTAAAAAAACATGGAGTTTTTCTGGGGGCACGGCCGTGCCCCCACCAAGTCGAGCGAAAAAGCGTCACGGCCGTACCATCCTTTTCTCGAAGCAATTTAGACCATTTTCGACCCCCTGTAACTTCGTTGTGGATAAAACTAGAAGACTGAAATTTTCAGTAACCATGCAGGCATATTATATAAGCATATTTTCAAATTTCATTCAATTGGAACCAGTATTTTTAAGAAATTATAACGGGTCAAATTTCTTCATTTTGTCACTCACTCACTCACCGATCATCAAAATTCTAAGGCACTTCTAGCAGACCTAGAAGCTTCAAATTTGGAATATAAGTAGTGTTTGGTGTATGAATCAAGGAAAAACTAAAAAATCTAGAAAAGACCGCAAAAAAAAAATTAAGCCCATACAGCCAAGTCTTCAGTTAAATTTTTCAATATTGGCTTTATTCGTAACGATGTTTTATTACGGTACGTATTATTATATTGCGTGCGAAGCCGCGGGTTTAAGCTAGTCCCATATAAATATAGGCGCATGGTAGTGCCCCTGCCAAATCGAGCAAAAAATGGGTATTCCCGTCATGAAAACACGTGTATTAAATTATTTATTAATGCAAAAAACGTACCTACGTGCGTATTCGTACTTATTACAAGTGCGTAAGGTTGTATAATATATCTTAGAAAAACTATATACATATAGATATACATATATACAATAAGTAGAAGGTACCGAAAAGGAAAAAAATAGAACTGTCTACAAAATACAAAAAGAAAAATACTTGTCAAAAAAACCAAGTCTCGCAACTCAGTTGTTCTGCGGTAAAAAGTTGTGAGATCCATGTAATACCAAATCGGTTATTAATTTATTCGGTTATAAATATATTGAGACTTGGCCATCGCACTAAATAATTGAATTTACATGTGTTTTCAGGCGATTGAATTTACACGTGTTTTCAGGCGATGGCCAAGTCTCAATATATTTATAACCGAATAAATTAATAACCGACTTGGTATTACATGGATCTCACAACTTTTTACCGCAGAACAACTGAGTTGCGAGACTTGGTTTTTTGACAAGTATTGTTTTTGATGGGATTATTACTTTTTCAAAATGTTCATTTTAAAATGGGGTGTGTTACGCACAACTTCCGTAAATCGTGCTCTCAGCAATGGTACCTTTTTCACAAATCTTGACATTTATGTTTTGTGAATTTATTTCATTTTTGCAAAAATAACGTATTCAACACTGTCAATGACTATTAAAATTCATATTACATAAGCGGAAAGCATCACTTAAAAGGTAAAACAAATATTCTATAATAATATGAGTTACAAATACTGTCAATCGCATGAGTTTAATAGTCTGTCGTGCTGTCGTTTGATGCAATTTGAAATGGCTTACTCTCGCCTAATCATTACTTATTGGTGGTTTCAAAAAAGTGAGTACGAGTGAAGACAGTGAGAGAAAAGTGAGTGAGTCGAATTTCGACCACTGTACGACCACTAGTATTAGAATATTTGCCCTAAACCTATGATATTAAATGGTGATTTAAATATTCATCATCTCGATTTTTATTATTTATCTACTAGTTTCAAAGGTAGGTACCGAAATTTACTGTATTTGAAAGTAATATGACTTACCTACATATTATTAAAAATCGATCTCCAAAGTCCGTGATCTTGAACAACATAAGGCAGAAATAATCACAACTCTGTTATTGAATATGTTACATGTGCTAGTCCTATACAATAGTACTGCTATGTAATTGGAAAGTAAGTAGATAATGACCTTATAGATAGGTAGTTATCATCACCTGCCCTACTATAACTGATATTTATACCACTATTAAAATTGAAAAATATGAATTGGGAAAACCAGAGAACACAGTCATTAGAGCATTTTATATTCCACAATTAATTCATCATAATCATAATTAGCCCGTGTCTCTCCACTGCAGAATATAGGCCTCTCCCAATTCTCGCCACCACACACAGTCTCTACTTTTCACATCCAATTACTTTAGGCCATCAGTCCACGCAACCGGGGCGCGTCCAACGCTTCGCTAGAGTCGGTTCCACGGCAAATGTAACAGGCCCATTGCCACTTTAGCTATGTTGACAGCTTTGGTTCCTTAACGGATTTCAGTATTCCTCATTTACCACAATTAATTTAAAATGTCTAAATGTTATATGATTAATTCAACTTTCTTTTTTTCAGCAGAATGCTGTCATTAATCAAGCGTTTCTGTATAATGTAATTTTAATGTTCCTAATATAATTTTTTAATTTTTTTCCAAATTTATTTTATATAAAAGAGTTTTCTACGTATATCATAACAGTGAAAGAATTTAAAAAAATAAATGATTATTAACCAAGTTATGAATGTTTTAAACGTCCTGTAAGACAGAGAGGGCAATACCGCACGGTGTACTTATGTGACGTCAGGCCATTTAAAATGTTGAATATAATTTTGCAGGAAAATACATATAAATAAAATTTTAATAGCTTATAATTTCTGTATTTTTCAACCGAATATAATTTCGTTTACTTTTGTTATCGTGTAAAGTCTATTTCTATATTTTCTTGATAAATATAATATATTTAATAATAGTCAAGTACCGTATTGCAGCCATAATCATGTGTTATAAGCATATTATTTAAATTAAGGATCCAGTTAATAAAATGACTGTTAATGTCAAATACCTAACTTTCAAATGGGTACTTTCCCACTGTGATACAATTCGAAATAAAGAAGCTGACAGTGTTACTCAAGGCAGTCCAGATGATGACCACTCCACTTTGATGAAAGTGCCTTCCACCGATTCCCATACAATCATATCTAATTCCTTGCAATACCATGGAGAACATGTATACACATGCTTAATCCGACAATCAAAGTTAGAAATAATAATAACAATAGGTACCTGGGACAGGATTTTGCAGTCAGTCAGTAAGTATTTTAATTTTACAAAAAATTAGATGAACATGAATAAAACGGGCAATATAACGTATTATATTATTCCCATTAAATTCCCCTCAAAATGAAACTTCCTGCCAATGTGGAAATATTGGTCGCGAGGGCAGTGCAATGTAATGTTGCCCCATGTACCTACTTTATTGTTAGGTGCTAAATAAATTAAAAGGAGGCTAGATTTGGGCAATTATGTAGTGCAAAAAAAACCAGATTTAGAGCTAACTGATTGATTATTTTAATTGTCAATTTTAAAATAAAATTTCGTTTACAAGTAAATTAATTATAATGTAAAATGAAATGAGCACAAAAATCAATCTAACTGATTTCAAAAATCCACAGATCTTGCAGTCCCCGCAACCATCGGTTTCATTGAAAATGAACCTACCCAAACCCAATTTTCACAGATTATTTTATTTTATTGCCACGAAAACGTGGACTATTCTTTTGAACTCTTAAATTTGAACTCAGAAATAAATCAACGAAAAAATTCTCTGCTACCCGTGCGAAGCCGGGGTGGGTCGCTAGTTCAACATATTTGAAACATTTAGGTTTTAAATTGCAGCCTTTGATATCCTTAAACATTCTGAATTCGATAATTAAGCATTCGAACGAATACAGGCCGAAAGGCGATGACCGTAATGTTAACAAGTTCCCGAACGTCCATAAAATCTAACATGTGATGTCAAATTTCTTGTTCGATTTCCAACCGATTTCCAAAATTTTGGTCTCAAACTGTAGCTACCGACGCCTTCTAACTCTTGGTATAACACTTTGAAGCGATCTGAAAAATACCCTCTGAAATATAGTAACTTATATCCACAAACACAAGCGATCGAACAAAAAATTCTCATCTTTCGGAAATAATTTCTCTTACAATTACCAACCGATTTCCAAAAACTTGGTCTCAAATCGTAGCTGCGTTAATGGCCGAGATACTTTTTTTTTTATTTTCGATATCGGTTCCCGTTCTTGAAATATTTTGGATTTAGTAAAAAAAAATTCCGAAAAAATCCCAATTTTTTACATTTTCCAATTTTTTTCAAAAACTACATAACCGATTTCCAAAATTTTGATGTCAGACAGTGCAAAACTAAATTCTTAATCTTTTAAAACCTTAAAATCTTGGCTAGACCCCTTACCCTCGGGATTATGGCCAAAAATGCGTCTCCCGTGAAATGGATTTGATAGTCATTTTCAATGACAATTTTCAATGACAAAACTAGAAATCACTATCTTTCTCCATTTCTACTGATTGATAGCTACTGGAGCTTGTTTGGCTTGGCCCAAATTTTTGGTGTTCTTGTTTTCGTTTATATTATTATTATATCAAAACTAAATAAACAGATAATATTGGAAAAAGATCTTAATTCCCAATATTTTATTTTACACTTGTTTTTTTTAATAGGTATATCAAATCATCGTCTCTTACTTTGTGGAAATTCCAAACACATTTTTGTTGAAATAATGATTGTTCCTCCTATTAGTAAATATAATTGAACACTTGAACTGGAAAATATTTCCTATTGCTCTAAACCTATTTTATCATTCTCTCGTCATTCATAATAATTTGAAACTGTTTTTTTTTTTATTATTATATTTGTATGTGTATATAAATATGCTTTGTTTATTCATTAATCTTAATTTTATTTTAACACCCAACGAATGATTCGTTTTGTTATAGGCTTTTTGATCCGTTATATGTTTTTATATATTAAATTTGACGTGACGCTGGCGAAATGCACATCTTTGTGCGACTTCCAAATTCTTGAGAAACAAACAAACTAGATATTATTATTTGATTGAGAAATTATGTACAAAATGTACAATAAAAATAACAAGAATTCAGTACAAACCTTTAAAAGATAATTCATTTGTGGTATGAACTAAACGATTGACAAAAAGACCTACCCATAATTAAGAAGAAGAAGAAACTAAATGAGCTAGGTCCTAAAAACGTATTTGGGGGCTAGAGCACCCAAAAATGGCTTGTTCTAGCCCCGAATGTGCTAAAGTGGTCACACTGGCTCAAGGATTGTGCAGCGCTAGCTACGCTTGGAATAGTAGATGCTTTCGCCTTTTCTTACAGATGGCGCTATCTATGACATTTAATAAAATTACAATGGTGTCAATGGTCAAAACTATGTTAAATCAAAGCCACATACTTATATGCTTTTGGATTTTTAATATAATAAATACTATTAGATCTAGAGATGGACGCTTAAACGAAAAGCTTTTAATTACGCACGCTTATAAGAATAGGTAAGCATTTGTAACGTTTAGAATAATAAGCTTATAAGTCGCTATGTGTGTTATAACGAGATAGACGCTTAAACGAAAAGCTTTTAATAAAGAACACTTACAAAACAAAAGCCTTTTTAACGTTTACATTTAAGCATATTTCGTTATAAGCTTAGTTAATTCGCACGCCATCTGCAGGCTTTTGCACTAAACTCGTCGATAGTCAAAACTCTGAGGTTATACGCCACCAAAGGATACTGTTGCAAACATAGACATGTTGCAAACGTCTTCCTCTAAATATGCTGTCCTGATTTAGTTAGTTTTTCCCATAGATAAGGTTTTTCCCATCCGCCAAAGATACCCCACTATTGGCTACAGGCCTACTTATCTTTAAAAAGTATATTATAATAAATAAAAAGGTAACATTATAGTACATTATGATGCAAGTATGGTAAGTTGCATATTATAGTCGAGGCGTTTATAGGCACGAGGCGACGCCGAGTGCTTATAATAAATCGAGACTATAATAGCCAGCTTACTGAGTACGTGCATCATACGACGATTTTCAATACATTTGCGATTAAAATTAGGAAGATAGTTCAAATGTAATAATGGCGGGAACGGTTTCACAAACAGAATGCTCGTTTGTGATTGGTGTAAAGTAAAAAAAGCCTAGTACTGTAAAATACAACATTACAGTAACAAGTTTCGGTGTCATAAAGACCGTATTAATAGAAAACGTTTTGAAAAAAATAACAATCCACGTCAGAAAGTTTTTTTTTTAAATAAAATGGCGGTTCTTTAGAAAAGGTCTGATAGTTTATTATTTGTAAAAATTTAAGATAGGCATACTCAGTTAGCCAATGGACTGCAATAAAGTTTCGTTGTCACCGTGTCCACGTACGACGCGACGCGACGGTTAAATAAATAACCTAATTTTTTTGTTTTAGGGCGCTTATAAGGAAGAATACATTTATTTCTAGTTTTTTGTTGGAGTTAAACATTTGACTATTTCCATATTATGTTTTTTATGTCACAACCGTTTTAAAATGTTGAAAAAAAATCTAAGGTGTCCTTTATACATAAAAGCCGAAAGATAAATAGAATTACTTCTGCTCAAATGGGGTTTCGCTGAATAGCTATTTTAAAATCAAATGAGGTTACTTGGATAGTTTTTTTTTTTTAATTAGAGCCCGTTTACGAAACATTCTGCTATAAAGTAGCGGTGTGAGTTACATTCCTACTCTTGGACCACAGCGCAACAAAATATTAAAAATACGTAGTTCTTTGTATAGGTATAGAACAAAATTTTTAGGAAAATATCACCACGATCTTGGGTTATCTAGTTCAGGTGATATCATCAACATCGTCATAATCAGTCCGTGTCTCTCAACTGCAGGATATAGGCCTCTCCCAAGGCTCGCCACCACACACGGTCCTCCGCCTTTCGCATCCAACTACCCTCGGTATGGTACCGATACCGGGGGTACCGGTTTTAGGTGATATATATAACGCAAAAAACCGCGTAGAGATCTTCCACGCCGTTTTAGAGACACATATCTATTGCAGCGCCCCCTGGTGGCGCATAACTGCACAACTTATTTAATTATCTACTCGTAAGTGATACCTATGTAATGCAAGAAACCTTATCAAAATCAGTCCAGGCGTCTCGAAGATACACATCTACTGCAGCGTCCCCTGGTGTTTAATTACCATAAAACTTATTTAGAAATCTGTTTTGAGTTGAAACCTATCTAAGTACAAAATTTCATCAAAATCGTTACGAGTCCTTTCCGAGATAGCCGAAATACATATTCATATATAGATACAAGAATTGCTCATATTATAGTTTAAGATTATTTTTTAATAAAGCAACTATGGAGGAATGCTGAATTGTAGACCAACGTTGGGCTGCAGTTGGGCTGTTCGACACCAGACTTTATACCATAGAGAAAATAGAATAAAGTAGACTGGAGTAGCCCAGCCAGTTCAAAATGCCGACCTCAACAGAAAGAGAGAGAATAAGAGTATTTTGCATATTTTGATTGATTTACACCAGAATGTACAGCGTACAGTTATTTTCTATATTTTTTTCTCTCAAGCCCAACTAACATACAGGGCATACATGATTACAGGCCTTTATGGAGCATGCCTACTCTAGTTATATTATTTCTATGATTTATATATAAAAAATTTCTAGCGCAGGAGTCTAGTCCAGTCTAGTCTGTCCTTCAAGATTTGTTGTTGCTGCATAAACATGTTGTTGGTGTTTTTGAGCAAGTTGGTTGATTTTGAAGCACATTCAAAATAACCATATGTTACCATGTTTAAGATACATAATAAAATATTTAATTTGACATTGGCAGATTCGCTCTTAAACAGAAAACGCCATTAATAATGAAGGAGCATTTTACATCCATGAAAATCCGAGGGAAAACCACTGGGAAAACCCAAATAAAATGACAGTTTATAATCAACGTGAACATCACAGAGTACTTTGTAGTTATTAGTTGTGAACATAAAGTCTAGATGTCAGAGGGTATGCTCTTCTGGTTACGACGACGTGCATGCATACGTGAGCTAGCTATGTCGCCATTACAATCTCGTATTTGTCTCGTGTGATTTGCAGGGGGAAAAAACTTAAATTTTTTTGTACCTGAACCATCTTTTGAACCCTTGTATTCGCTGTAAAATAAAAGCAGAATAACTTAGCAAAATCAAATTTAATAATATATTCCATAAAATTAATAAATAATTAATAACACTTGTTTCCCAACTGTGTAATAAATTATTAAACTTTGCCAAGTTCAAAGATTCAGACAACGTAGCTCTTTTCTAACACGCACGTGAAAAGAGATCCACACTATATAAATCGTACATTTATAGATCCATAAAACAATAGATTGGCCTATATGATTCACAGTATATATTTTTTATTTACATACCACACCGTGCGTCGCTGTTTTTTGATAGTACCTATGTATGGCGAAACACCATTATTCTTTCTTTTAAGTTATTGGCACTAGCGACATCTAGTGTATGTAGTCATAGATCAAATCAATTTAAAAAAATCGAATGGTGAAAAGTTTGATTTAGTACGTAATGGTACACTCGTTGAAGAGATCCTTTATCTATATTAATAAAATTGAAGTGTCTGTCTGTTCCGGCTAATCTCCGAAACGGCTAAACCGATTTCAATGAAACTTTGCAGACGTGCAGAGGACATTACCGCGGGTAACATAGGCTACTTTTTGTTTGTCTGTCTGTCCATCTGTCAGTCTGTTTGAGCTGATCTCCGAAACAGCTCAACCGATTTCAATGAAACTTGGCAGACGTGCAGAGGTTATTGTCGGAAGTGACATTGGTTGCTTTTTGTCTGTCTGTCTGTCCATATGTCTGTCTGTTTGAGCTGATCTCAGAAACGGCTTAACCGATTTCAATGAAACTTCGCAGACGTGCAGAGGTTATTATCAGGGGGGACATAGGCTGCTTTTTGTTTGTCTGTCCATCTGTCTGTCTGTTGCGGCTAATCTCCGAAACGACTAAATCGATTTCAATGAAACTTTGTAGACGTAACTATGTCACCACGTGACCAAATTTTTAAATGCTTATATTGTCGAAACCATCAATCGCAGAACTATCGTGTTGGTACTCAAACTTGATGTTTTGACGAGATCTATGTGACCACGTGATCACATTTTTAAATGCTTATATTTTCGAAACCATCAATCGCAGACCTATCGTGTTGGTACTCAAACTTGATGTTTTGACGAGACCTATGTGACCACGTGACCACATTTTTAAATGCTTATATTTTCGAAACCATCAATTGCAGACCTATCGTGTTGGTACTCAAACTTGATGTTTTGACGAGATCTAGGGGACCACGTGACCACATTTTTAACTGACTATTTTTTCGAAACCATCAATCTCAGATCTATCGTGTTGGTACTCAAACTTGATATTTTGACGAGATCTATGTGACCACGTGACCAAATATTTAAATGCTTATATTTTCAAAACCATCAATCGCAGACCTATCGTGTTGGTACTCAAACTTGATGTTTTGACGAGATCTATGTGACCACGTGACCAAATATTTAAATGCTTATATTTTCGAAACCATCAATCACAGACCTATCGTGTTGGTACTTAAACTTGATGTTTTGACAAGATCTATGTGACCACGTGACCACATTTTTGAATGCTTACATTTTCGAAACCATCAATCGCAGACCTATCGTGTTGGTACTCAAACTTGATGTTTTGACGAGACCTATGTGACCACGTAACCACAATTTTAAATGCTTATATTTTCGAAACCATCAATCGCAGACCTATCGTGTTGGTACTCAAACTTGATGTTTTGACGAGACCTATGTGACCACGTGACCACATTTTTAAATGCTTATATTTTCGAAACCATCAATTGCAGACCTATCGTGTTGGTACTCAAACTTGATGTTTTGACGAGATCTAGGGGACCACGTGACCACATTTTTAAATGCTCATATTTTCGAAACCGTCAATCGCAGACCTATCGTGTTGGTACTCAAACTTGATGTTTTGACGAGATCTATGTGACCACGTGACCAAATTTTTAAAACCATCAATCGCAGACCTATCGTGTTGGTACTCAAACTTAATGTTTTGACGAGATCTATGTGACCACATGACCCAATTTTTTTAATAAAGCTGTCTGTTTGTCCGTCTATTCGAGTTAATCTCTGAAACGGCTGAACCGATTTCCTGTCATTCCTGATGTAACTTTCAAAGGTGTGATTAAAAGATTGTCAGGAGTGACATACAATACTTTTTGTTTGTCTGTCTGGCCGTCTCTCTGTGTGTTTGAGCTAAACTCTAAAACATTTAAACCAATTTTAATGAAATTTCGCAGACGTGAAAAGACAGAAATGAGGAGTGACATACGCTACTCTTTGTTTGTTTGTCTCTCTGTTTATATAGTTCAAGCTAAACTCTTGAAGATTTTAATGAAACTATGCAGACATCAAAAATAGGTTGTCAAGAGTGATATAGGTAACTGTTTGTCCGTGTGGTTGTCTGTCTGTCTTTTTGTTCCGGCTTATCTCCAAAACAACTAAACCATTTCTATGAATCTTCGCAGACATAAAAAAGAGGTTATCAGGAGTGACATAAGTTGGTTTTTGTCTGTGTGTTTGTTTGTCTGTTTGTTAGGATTAATCGTCGAAACGGCTGATCCGATTTTACTGAAATTTTGCAAATAAATCTACAGAGGGCGTTGTCAAGAGTGAAAAGCAATTTTTTTATATACATATAGAAAATCTTAGTGTCTGTTAGTCTGTCTGTCTGTTCCAGTTAATCTCCAAAGTGTCTGACAGATTTTGGGAACCGACTTGTGGGATAGCTATTCTTCATGCTAAAATGGCTAAATGGATTTTTATGAAATTAGGTATAGAGATTACTTAGGCAGTTAAAGTTTTAGAATGTTCTAGAAAGTATTACTATGTTCTGAAGCGTCGCGTTCTTTTAATTGTCTTAGTGCAACTGTGGTCAACGCGAGCGAAGCCCGCGGGCGGAAAGCTAGTTGTACAATATAAGACTTGCACTAATTTAAACTATTATCCCTGAATGTTTGACAAAGAGAAATAAATAAACCAGTAATTTTATTATAATTTGTGCTCAGAAGTCATAAACAATATTCTATACACAATAATACATTATGAATAGTGCACTTTATCGTACATATTTCTCATTAGCTCTTCATAAAGGTAGTGTTTATCACAATATATCACGAACTGGTAGAAATTCATTAACAATTTCAATAATTCGTTTCACTTCATATTCCGATAATCTTTCTTCACTTTCTTGCACAATCTGGATCAAAACAAAAATTGTTAAAGTGCCTGATAAAATTATTGGAAGTATATGGACATAGTTACAGGGACATTGTGTATGTCCAGGAGGGCAGAGCCCCAGGCAAAAGCTAGAATTATTTCAATAATCACTGAAATTGAAATAATAATGATCTCAATAATCACTGATTAAAGAACATTTATGACAAAAACACTTTTTGTATTGGGGTGTATTTGCTCCTTTAATTTTATATGCTCGATTTTTCAGATAACTTAAAAGTCTATTTCATATAATCTCTAAATCATATTCGTCAGCCTACTACAATGCAATTTTAATGCTTACGCGCGTTATCAGAGATTTCTAATTTTGTCATTAATAATATCTCCTTTAGTCAGCTACCTGGATACGACAAACACTGAACTATTGAGTTGTTGTGTATAGCCATATATTCACTAGAAAACGTTTGTTTAGCAACAATGTGTCAGAAACATGATCTATCTAAAACATTGGATGCAAGACGCGCGCAATATTTACGTGTTTTGACTTGTTGCAGGTCTTGTTTTAGTGCGCCCCAGAACAAAATCCATAGTAAAGATTTATTTTTATTATATTATAAAGACGACAGCTTAGCCTAGTGGGTAGCAACCCTGCCTGCGAAGCTGGAGGTCCCGGGTTCGAATCCCAGGTCGGGTCAATATTTATATGATGAATATTAATACTGGCACCGGGTCTTGGTTGTTATATGTATGTGGTGTCTTCGCTTGGTACCCAAAATACAAGCTAATGCTTAGTTTGGGACCTAGACGTTGTTGTGATTGTGTGTGTTATTATTATTATTATTTTATTTAGGAACTATAGATGTATTGAAATATATTAAATCTTAATCTAAATTATGTAACTAACCAATTGTATTTCTAACTCAGTTGTGGGAGGTGTGTTGACCATCATAAGTTTCTCCAATTTAGTTAATTTAAAAGCCTTCATAGCCTCTAAAAACTTCTCAATTGCTTCGGCATTTTGAGTTTTACATTCAGTATCTTGAAGATATCTTAATGTCTGCAAAGAAATAATATTTATACAATTTCAAAGAAGGAATACATTTCCTAAGTTTAGGGTAATGATGAAAATTGAGAAATAAGTTTCAAGAGTGACAATATTATATTTAAGCAGAAAAAAATATGGTTGAGACAAAAACTGAAGCTTTAACTATTAATTTTTAAATTGAAGGTTGAGCACTCCTGAAAAACTATTTAAATAGATCAGTACTTTACTAACCCTGGGCAAACGTTTGGGAAAACAACTAAACAGAGTGATGAACTATAATTAAATTCATTTGCATTTCAAATATATATCTTACTGATTCTATGGGAATTGCATACCATTCTGTCAAAGGTGTACAGAAAAATTAAGGTTGCTCACCAGCTAGAAGTTACCTATCGGAAATGCAAAGTTATCTTCCACTTTGCATTTCTGAACCAAGTGAATTCAAATTGAAACCAAAGAGTGATCAAAAATAGGAGTGTGTGACATAGTAGTTAAATATAATATCTTAAACTTTTCTCGACATGTAAGAAATTGAAAAACAGTGCATTATGTGTACAGGGTCCTCACGATACAGGCATGCTGCCTAGTGTGAGGACTGTAGGTTTTACTGCCAATTGTTATATTAGTTCTTTCTGCTGTTAGCGTACCTACTTATAGCTGAAGTATTTTATTTTTTATTAATTTTAGATCGCTAATCTGTTGTAAAAATAAACTTCATATATAAAAAAAGTTACACAAATGAATAATAATACATAAAGCAACAGCTTTTGTCTGTGGTTGTAACTACTTACTTAAGAAATTAAGAAACTGATTTATTAATTGTTCACAAATAAGACTCAGAGCATACATCTTTGAAAGTAATGTTGATTTGTTTTCTTAGATGATTATAATACATTTAATGCTATGAAAATTATGTGTATGGAATTATAATCTAACGCACATGATCCCTTATGATGACTGATAAAAAAAAATTAAAGCCTTAAGTTTTTTAATCTTGATTAACGCTGAATAATAGAAGTTTGTTTTAAACCATTTTGCATTGGTAACCAAATATTGAATAAATTTAATATGTACGGAAAATACTACTCACATTAAAAAACACGTACATTATGGCTATGTTCCATCCACTTTCAATAACAGCCACTTACACTACCCCTGTGAATGCTACAAAAATTTGTTTCTTACTAATCTGTTAGGAATGATTATTTCTCTAACAAAGCCACTAATACATAAATTGTTCCTGGAACGGTATTAAATGTCAAATAGCAAAAATATCTTAAGAAATGTCAAAACTCAAAATGAACACGAATTATGCACCTGCCGAGATGGATCTAACGTACCAGTTACAAAGATTACAAATGCCCAAAACAATGCGTCTGAACCAGAAACAAGGCAGACATGAACGACTTTTTGGCAATATTTTCTGTCTGGAATGCAAAAAACTGGCAAATGTTAATTTTATGGCTGATATTGATGCTAATGGAACTCACCTTATGTAGATAAAAAGAGAAAGAGCAACTGTTATTATTATAACTGTCATTTGATGTTTTTGCCAATTTCGATAATTTATTTCATGAACAAACCAATTGATTATTCATTATACAAATTGAATATTAAATTAATATAAAAAAAATAAAGATTAATTTAAAAAAAAAAAACTGAAATTGCATATTTTTCATTATTGTTTTGTGGATGATGACGGTATACTGAATCAACCGTTGAATCGTTTGAATCAGAAAAGATAAAGATAGAAACAAATGAGATAAATTATGATATATTAATATCAAATAGAAATAGGGCAGTAAAAATCAACTAAAAATGGTCACGCTGTAGTGCATAATGCAGCTCAATTACCAAACGTCCAATCTTAATTGCAATGTAACCAGGTAGTACTTATCCAAATTTTGATACATATCGGACACATATACATATATATATAAATCGGATTCTTTGATTTTTATTACTTATGTAAATCAGATTTCTTTGAATCCTGGTAAGCATACATAAATGATGACTTAACATACTTCATAAGTAACTGTAGCAAGGGATCCTTCACGCATATGTTTCTTTTGTGTGTTATCTTTTAACTGCTGAAGAAATCGCATTACTTCAAAATTACATAAAAATGCAGAATTTGCTTTGATTCTGAAATGAAAATACTATGAGTTATTACATTTATCTTTTACATATACAAACAAATTGGGGGTGCATGTCATAATACCGAAACAAATCATATTTTTACATACATTTTGTAATGTTATCGTTCCTAGATTACCAAGCAATTAAAGTGAATTGTCAAACATTAACTAGTAAATATATGACTTTATGATAAAACACCACTATAATCGAGAAGGATGCATTTTACAAAGCTTGATGAAAAGTAAAAAATATATATTCAGGCTTAAGGGGTATGGGCTAGAGAACCTCATGCAGTGTATATTTTTTAACGGCAATACAAAAATAATCAAGCTTTTTGGCGGTTCGTCGCACTGCTTCTCGCATTGCCATAGTCATTACCAGACCTATCATTTTTGAAATGGTAGACAAACCTATCTTGGCCAACTTTCAAATTGATTATTGATAGGTTAGGAAAGACGATTCAGTTTAATCACTTAGGTCCAAATGTGTTTGGTCTTTGAAATGAAATGAAATACTATTTATTTGCTTAAAACGTAGTACACAAAATAGTTTTTACAATAGCTTTTACACTCTTTATGGTCCCTAAAAGAAATTGATAGATTTTTCAATCCAAGAGAAAGGTTAGCCAAGGGTAATGAGCTAAGATATTGGTTTCTTGTAATCAGTGACTTGTTGTCTTTAAAAACAAATAATATTATATGGCTGATAGTCCAAAATTGCTTAAAATAGTGTAAAATTTACGTTTCCATTCTTGATTTTTTTACTGTCTCTTGAGATTCTTGAGCTTTATTCAATGTGTTTTTCATGAATTTCATGTGCTTGTACATAGAACGAATAGAACCATACTCAGTTTAGTTTCTTGTGAAAAAAAAGTAACACTTGCGAAAGATCCACTTGGTTCACTGCGACGTATATGAGGTTTATGGTGGAATTTTTATGCCTTGGAACTAATAAGTTCCATTACTTAAGCACAACACAGCACAAGCGTGAGCTCAATCTATGGAGCACACTGAGCACAGATTATACACTGAGCACAGAAATGTTTATCCACATTGATCTACATGTTTATCTATTGATGTTTATGGCCACAAATTAATTCAGGGCATTCGCAGCTGGCTGTTGGATTATAGGGTATTTATGATTATTGTATTATTGATCACTACACTCACTGCCATCTATAGTTTACAAGCCATGCTACTGAAATCTGGCAACGTTGCGTGTAATCCGAGCCTTAGTATCAATCAGGTCATTAATTCGCGTTTTCTTCCATTTAAACGTTATGTAAACAGAGATGTTGATTTAAAACAATAAATCAGTGTTAAAAATTATGTTTTGCATCGTGTTTATTCGTAATTAGTAAGGTAAGTTGACATTTTCACCATAATCGTTTTTCGTTTAACGTCACAATCTTGACACGTTTAGGCGGAAATTACAATCATTTTTCGAATAGGTTCGAGGATATGTAATCTGGAGGATCCCGAGGAACTATACTTATACCTTTCATGGTCACTTTAACCGCATGCTAGCCACCAGCAGGTCCGGCGAGATTGATTACGTAGAACCCAGAACGAGGAATAAACTGCAAGGGAACGGTACATTCCCGTAGAACATTATACAATAAAACTAGTTTTTAAGATATAGCCTGTGATAATCGCACAAAACCATAGTAACATTAACCGAAATGAGATATAATAACCATTCTTTTTATTCTATTGATGATTCTATTCTATTCATAAAATCCACTTATGACACGCAAACGGTTGGGTGCTAATATAATTTAATAGATACTCCTATTTCTATTTTCTGTTAAATGCTATCGATAATTTCATATTTAGTTATTAAAAATCCCATGTTTTCAATTATTAAATCATGACATCTTGTCAGCTGACGAAATAAATCAGACTACAAGTGACAGTTAATGCGACGTTGCCAAATCTAATAGCATGGCTTGTAACTTTAAAAGGCAGTGCTACACTTCATTACAGCCAGATGACGCAGATCTGACAGATCGCTATTGACATAGAGATAGCTATTGATTGATTACGGATGATGATCAGTGTGACCGTTTTAAAATTTAGTAATATACCAACAAATTGTGTCGTCAGTATTAAAAATAATACTAAAAAAGAGATTTAATAATACAAAAATTCTTCTTAGTTTTTTATCACGTATTTTAAGGAATATTGTAAATACAACACACTTTTGAATAATACAATTTACTAATAAATAAATTAAGTAACCATTATTACGTAATTTATTACATCTTAGTATATTCAGAGAAAAAATTAAATTTATGTATTTCATTAGGATCATATTTACTTGATAAAAAAAATTGTACATACTGAACATTAGAAATGAGTACACACATTAAAATATTTGATAAAATTACTGTGAACTTTTTAACTGAAAATTATATTAGGGGCTATTCATTAATTACGTAAGATGATTTGGGGAGGGAGGGGGACCTATTTTTTATTAAGGGAGGTCTTATTTTTTCTTACATGGGGGCGGGAGGGAGTCTATATAGTTCTTACGTAAGATCAAAAAAATAAGTTAAAATTATAATTTACGCTTACAACCAATTTTACAGCCTTATTTTTGCAGCTGTCTCTAAAGATTAACATTGACACTCCTTTCCAAAAGGTCCCTTATAGTTTTTTTGTCCATATGTCCAATTGCGCTCTACAGGAAAAAAATGTTCAGTATGCTCCAAATACTTTGCGTCGAAAAACGCTGTGCCATTATACAAAAAAGTTCATGAAATTGCTAACGAAATTTTAAAAAAAGCAGGCTTTAGCCGCATATTAGGTCCTAACCTATGAAGTTGCCGTTCTTCAGTACTAGCCATTTCAAACAAAAAAAAAATTGATTTGCTGTGAATTCGAAATTTAAATTAATTTTGTTTTAAAAACGTGACGTTCTTTTTACAAAATCAGTCTTTTGTTTATTGACAAGCGTTGTGTTTTCATTACATTTGAACATTTTTCGTCTATATGGACACTTTCAAAATTTGTGTCATTATGGAATATGAGTTCCGTCGTGGCGTTGATGCGGCACAAACGGTACGTAACATCAACAACGTTTACAAGAGAAAAAACGAACGCACAACCCGTTGTTGGTTTGCCTGCTTCCGTTCTGGAAATTATGACGTGAATAATGAACCTCGTGGTCGTCCGGACACTTTGGTCAACAATGATGAATTGAAGGCGATTGTAGAAGCTGATGGTACATAAAGTACAGCTGAACTAGCAGTAGCTTTTGATGTTAGCATCAAAACAATATTGGACCATTTGCAACAAATTGGCAAAGTAAAAAAGTTTGACAGATCGGTACCCCACGAACTTAACGATCGCCAGCGCAACGTACGCGTCGAGACCTGCCTCGCGTTGCTCAACAGGCACAAAAATGAAGGAATTTTGAACCGTATTATTACCTGTAATGAAAAATTGATTCTATTCGACAGTCAAAAGCGCTCAGCAAGTTGGTTAGATCCTGGCTCAGCACCAAAGCAATGTGTTAAACGAAAAATAACCCCTAAAAAGTTGATGGTCACTAGTGATCTAGTGACGGTGTGATTTATCACAGCTTTTTACAAAATGGCATGAGAATTACTGCAGATGTGAACTGTGAAGAACGGAAGACAATGATGGAGAAGCTCGCACGTCTGCGACCAGCTTTGGTCAATCAGTCGTCCCCACGCTCCTTCACGACAACGCGCGACCCCATACTGCACAACAAATAGTCTCCAAGCTATTAGAGTTGGGGTTGGAAGTTCTCCCTCATCCGCCATACTGACCAGACATTGTATCTACCGACTATTACTTTTTTCTAAATTTGGACAACTTTTTAACGGAAAAAAATTTCAATCCCCTGAAAATTCCTGAGAGACAGTACAAAATGCATTTGAAGAGCTTGTTGCTTCCCGTCCAATTGATTTTTAAAAGAAGGGCATCAATAAACTGCCACTGCGTTGGCAAAGATGCATCGATTGCACGGGTGATCACTTTGAATAACAGAAATAAAGATGTTTGAAAAAAAAAACTTTAACTTATTTCATTCAAAACGGCAATTTCATATGTTAAGACCTAACATTAAAGATGGGGCGGCTAATGAAGTTATGTGCCACATTTATGACGAGCACATTAAAGTTGACATCGTTAAATAGGTAGATGTAAATGACGTTAATGGCATAAATGAGGCCGATGATCTGATGCAGAACAGATACGTTCCAGTCGTCGATCCACTTGCCGATTGGTTGTGAGTCCCTGGACTGATTCACATAATGATTAGAAGTAAAACATTGAACAAATAAGTGTTCAATTTTAATATTATTAAAACACTAGCGACCGCCCGCAGCTTCGCTTGCGTAGACTACAAATTCCTGTTATAGGTACTATCAACGTTCGAGATGGTTTATACGTACTTTTTGCTGGAACCAATTTTTGTCACACCCATTCAAACTTTCAATCTTCATTCCCTTTCCACCCTTTAAAAAACCGATACAATTTTTCATCTCCCGTTTCCCACTCTTAAAACGTGAAAATCTAAAAACCCTGAAACACGTCATTATTTATGTCCCTCCATTCCCATCCTTAAGTTTGAAATTTCTAAAAAAGCGTTTCTTAACTTTATAATGCTCACGTTATAAAATAAACTTATGTTCCAAATTTAAGCTTCCTAGACTTAGTACTTTCGGCTGTACGTTGCTAGATCAGTGAGGACAAACGGCAGACAGATAGACAGACAGACAAACACAAAAAGTAGCTTATGACACTCTTGACAACCTTCTTTCACGTCTGCAAAGTTTCATTAAAATCTGTTCAGTCGTATTGGAAATTAGCTCGAATAGATAAAATTGAATTGAATAGACGTACAGACAAACAGACGGACAAAGAGTAGCTAATGTCAAATATCTTGACAACCTTCTTTCCCGTCTGCAAAGTTTCCTTAAAATCTGTTTAGCCGTTTTGGAGATTAGCTTAAATAGACAGATACACGTACAGACAGACAGACGGACAAAAAGGAGCATTTGTTAGTTTTAACGACCTTCTTTTCATATTCATTGATGTTTCATTTAAATAGGTTTAGACATATGGACTTACAGACAGACATACAAAAAGTTCTGTATGTCACATATGGAAAGGGTGTAGTCAAAATATTACATCCTGTTATATGTGTAAAGTTTCATCAAAATCGGTTAAGCCGTTTTGGCCGAAGCCGATTTGCTCGAATAGACCGACAGTTCGTTTTCATGTATATAGCCTATAACTCTCCGCTAGAATCAGGCTATCAAAGGCAAAAAGAATTTTTCAAATCCGACTGATAGTTTCAGAGATTAACAAATTCAAACAAACAAACAAACAAACGAACAAACCAACCAACCAACCAACCAACCAACCAACAAACAAACAAACAAACAAACAAAGAAACAACAATCAATCAATCAATCAATCAATCATTCATTCATTCAATCAATCGATCATCAAATCAACGACGAACGCGCGACGGAAGCTCTCAAAAGGAATAATTTTTCCCGTTTTGCAACATTTTTCATTGATGCTCCACTCCTATTGGTCGTATCGTGATGTAGTATAACCTATAGCCTTCCTCGATAAATGGACTATCCAACACAAAAATAATTTTTCAGTTTGAACCAGTAGTTCCTGAGATTTGCGCGTTTAAACAAACAAACGAACGAACCAACCAACCAACCAACCAACCAACTAACAAACAAACAAACAAACAAACAATCAATCAATCAATCAAACAATCAATCTATCAAACAAACAAACAAACTCTTCAGCTTTATAATAAGTATTTCTATTATATAGATTAATAGATTATAAGATAAAAAGAAAATAAGATATTACTAAAAACCGTATCAAAGTCTATTGGTTTGGAAGTAAAAAGTTAACGAACAGAGGCAGACAGCGAATTTATTTTCTCCCGCTATAGTTTTTAAATTTCAATAAAAACTGTTAAGATATTAATTTAAATTGTATGATGTAAAAGGTAATTATAATATGCATGAAATGCTTAAGAAAACTAACGTATTTAATTTGATAAAGATTAATATCACGTTTAAAAAACATCTTCGCAATTAGTACATTATGTTGAACAAATTTGATTGTCATAAAAAAGGTTATAGTAAGTTAACCTTAAAAGATACACATATGCTGTCGCGGACTTTTGGTTAGAACTTTTAAAGGGGTACAATTCCGTAATACATGATTTTTGCTTAACATCAACCGTTTACGCAGCGCGCGCGACGGAAGCTCTCAAAAGGAATAATTTTTCCCGTTTTTGCAACATTTTTCATTGATGCTCCACTCCTATTGGTCGTAGCGTGATGTAGTATAGCCTATAGCCTTCATCGATAAATGGACTATCCAACAAAAAAATAATTTTTCAATTCGAACCAGTAGTTCCTGAGATTTGCGCGTTCAAACAAACAAACAAACAAACAAACTCTTCAGCTTTATAATATTAGTATAGATTGCATTTCTGTAATACAAACCTACGAATTTTTTATTTTTTTCCTCCTATGTATTTCTATGTAATTTTGGTAGATAATGATCTTATGTAAGATTGGATAGGGGGGTGAGGGGGTTTAAACAAATCTTATTTTTTCTTACATAGGGCGAGGGGTGGGTCAAAAAGTAGTAAAAATCGTCTTACGTAATTAATGAACAGCCCCTTTGTACCTACTTAACTTGTTCCAAAACTGTTTACAACTAATAGTAGGTACTGATTATAAATTCACATTATGTATCTACTTCCTGATTGTACTTCTTCTTCTTCTTCTTAGTTAATGGCGTTCTCCGCATATAAAGCAATTTCGCCAGAGTCGAGTATTCTGTTCGTATTTTTAATAAAACATAACAAGAATAGGCAGCGTAGTACGGTTATTATGGAGCTTTTCCAAAATATCGCCAGAAACCACGACGTTCCACGTACGGTATTTTGAAAAAACTCCTGATTGTACTTCATTTGATGATGTTCTTTGTCAATTAATTGTTTTTGCCTATTATTGGTAAAATATTGGCAACAACGTTAAGTAAGTATTCTTTCACTTTAAGGCTATCCAGTCAAAACATGCGTCACAAAACTCAGAGATGAAAACACAATAAACGAAATCCACTATTAAGAATAATGAGCTGTATTCACAGTATTCTTAGCAGGGCGTAGGAATTCGGGAGAAAATATTTGGCAACTATTCATTCGCAGTTATTCATTCAGTCTCATGTAAAGAGAGAGAAAGATTGTCAGCGATTTTTTAAAAAAATCCTGAACTCTTGACTTATGCTGGCACTTCACACTCGGCGAGTGGCGCCGAGTCCGAGTATGTTAAGGTCCACTGATATCGGCACGTGCGTGTTCGCTACGCCTTGTCGCCCCTTACTTTCTTCGGTATTTTGGGCAAAAATCAAAGTACCGAGTATAGAGCGCAAGCAGCTTTTCCACACGCTCCTCAGTGTTCAAAGGAAATCGCCTCAGATTAGTAAATAATTAGTAATAAAAAGCGAGTAAGTACTACACTATACTATTTTCATGGTGTAATATGATGAGGTAATTGGAAAGCAATTTATACGGATACGGTATTAATCCTTATCAAATTAAACACGATATTTACCATCAGCATTATATGCACATTACGATTGCCCTTTATACTATACAATTCAAATCAATATCTTAGGAGCCATACCGGACGACGCGACACGCGTAGTTAGGCTGAAGTTATCAATGTTGTAAAAAAAAAATGTTGCAGTTTGTTTTTATGTATTTATAATTTACTTTTTCAAATATTTATAGAATTGAAAATAAAATACATTAAAAATAATATAAGTAGGACGAATTTGCGTTACATTTAAATCTAATTAAATCCAGTCCACATGTTCGACATAACAAGCTGATACAACACTACTACAGTAAAAACATTATGGCTCTGCTACACGTGCGAAACCGGGGCGGATCGCTAGTTGTTATCTAAAATAAAGCAACATTAAAAAGCTGACATAAAAGAAAACTAATTCTTAAATAAATAGAAATAATAATGATCAAGACTAATTAGTTCGGTAATAGCGCCAAGTATGTGTTGCCCGGTGCAGATGCACGTGTAGTAGTAAGCAAGCTGTCTAGTAAAACCTATTTTCGAGCTGTCACTTTCAATCACAAGATTGCGTCCTTAACCCATTAACTTGTTTATAACATAAAGGTATATATACTAGCGTAAGAGAGGAACACAGTGTGCGAATGACATCCAGCTCTTTGCGGAAATCCTACATGCGAGAAAGAAATGCAAAAAAATTTGTCATAAAACCTCTTTGAACACATTTAGTCTTCATTACTCACTTATCAAAATAAGGTCCAGCTTTGTTTTTTATTTTGTGTTATAATCGTTTTGAATTCTACAAAAATTAATTCTTGTGATAAAAATGGTGTCGTGTTCAGTTTTAAATTGCACTGTAACATATGTTAATAATCCAAATAAAGAGACATTTCACCGGTAAGTACTGCCAATAACATATTGTTATCTTAATGCTTATTTTTATAAAAAGCGATCCTAAATTTACTTGGTTATACATCAGTAGTATACGGTAAATACTTTATTTTGTAAATAATTTGTTATTTTAAACAATTATGTGTACGATACAAAAATATTGTGTATAATTACAATCAAACAATTAAGCATAGGGATTGCACAAAATCTATCGATATGTCGATATTTTCAAATATAAATATTTTGTAAATTTGATATTACCTAATTGCACCTGTTCCACTGGACTGATGTCGTTAACTGTTTTTAAACATATTGTGAGGTTTATTTAGCCTGGCAGCACATTGTAGGAGAAAGTATGACATCTATACATATATACTACACATAGGGTATATATGTAAATACAAGACTTTTTCAAATGAAAATATAAGAAATATACACAATTAATTTTAATCGTTATTTATTTATGATTTAAAATCTGATGCTCTATATAATTTTAATCGTTATTTATTTATGATTTAAAGTCTGACGTTCTATCTGTTCTCTGATTATGAACGTCGTAAATAATTTAACTTTGAATGACAAAACTACTGTATACAATAGTTTAACCTCATTTTCCTCCAAGAAACTGCGGTGTTAAAAAATGCTTTCTGATAATGATGACTATTTCATAATATCCAGGTTTCCTGTAAACACGGTTAGCATAGAACAATGGAAAAAATGTTAAATAGAACAGGTGGGACTCCTCGAAAACATTCTTTGGTTTGCAGTAGACATTTTACGGATAACTGTTTTGTCTAACTAAATCACCGACGACTTTTGAAGAAAGGATCTATACCTACAGAATTTGTGCCGTTAGGGGTTTCTTTTTTTTACTAATAATACTTAATATCTAAAGTCAGAGCATTTATGCCAACTGTAATTTTTGTACAGGTCAATCTGAAGACCAAGCGATCGGTGTCAGCGTACGTTTACCGGGATATATCACCAGGACCTTCAACTTTAGAGCCTAAACCTTTATTTCAGCACTAATATAAAATGGATTTGAAGAAAAAGTCTATCACAGTGAAAATATCAATTTTAGGCAAATTATCACTTTGTCTTTTACAAAAACTTGTTCCTTTATATTCAAATAAAACTTAATTACCTATTAAATAAAGAAACAAAAGATATTATAGACTAGTCCAAGGCATCCAAGGCATAATTTGTGGTGTAGTGAGACGACGCGACACTCAATCGAGTAGACAATGTGACGTCATGGGCAGTAAGAAGCCACCAGTCAAACCGCACGAAAATACATAATAATAATAATAACGTGCACATTACAACGTCGTGGCCCCAAACTAAGCATTAGCTTGTGTTTTGGGTACCAAGCGAAGACACCACATACATGTAACAACCAAGACCCGGTACCAGTATCGATATTCATCATATAAATACTGACCCGACCTAGGATTCGAACCCGGGACCTCCAGCTTCGTAGGCAGGGTCGCTACCCACTAGGCTAAGCGGTCGTCAAATTAATAAATATCAATAATTTATTTCTCAGTCATTTATTGACGAATTTAAAAAAAAAAACTTTCACTGTTTTATTAGTTTTGGTTTATCTTTCAATTCTATCGAGTTAAATTGTATATTTTGAACATCATGAACTTCTCCATTGTAAATGTTTTTGTTTTGTACATTCTCATTTTTTTGTTTACAAAGAGTTAAAATTTTGTTGTTATGCGTTGCAACGTGACGTATGGTCACTAAAAATAAAAATTGTTTATTTATATTGTTTTATTTATTACTTGGCTTGTATTCAACTAAGTATTAAAATTTCCATATTGATGTGAACGCTTTCTTTACTTCTGCAAATTTTTTATTATCAACTGTTAACAAAAAAAAAAAAATTATTGGAGTAAAGGAAATGGCATTTGAATTGACTGATTGATGATTTGTCATTTTAAAAAACTAAAAGTTAGGAAAAGTAACTCAAAACAAAAATTATGTAGTATAGCAGATTCAAAATAATAAATAGGATTGCCGATTTCGACTTATGATAACGCGGTAATTTCAACGACACATTATCATGAAAGTACTACGTGCTATCGATAATATAAAAAACACCTATGCACATCACTAAAACTGGCTCAACCACATGTGAATTTTGCACATATACTCATTTCCGTTTCGGTCATGCGATGTTTAGATGTCAGTTGGTCTCCTACGCTAGTATATATATGTCTATGGTTTATAAAGCAGAGTGTCATATACACTTGACATTGGCGAAATCTATAAGGAAACGCCATTAACCCAAAAAATTAATTAATTAACCCATTAACTTTTCATCAATTATTATCAATCAACTGTCTCTGTCAATTAAATGGCTAGTAATGTTCAATCTGACCCAATTGGGTTAATGTGTAGATAATGGGTTAATAGAAGAAAGAAAGAAAAAATATTTATTTGGCACACTTACAATAACACTAGTAATAATGTTTTAAAATGTAACAGGTAAAAATAGAAATATAAAAATAAACAAAGTAAATTAAGTAAAGTAAACAAAAAATTGGAAATTAATAAACAACTTACCGGCACTAGATACAGCATGGAGACGGACTCTTTGCAATACCTGTAATTTTTTTCGGCCAGTATTAGGAGTATGTAGGTGTGCAAGCGGCGTGGCGGTGGGATAGCGATTAGTAATCGCGTAGTAGGTATGCTTATTAATAAAGTAATATTGTACAATAAGTTCTGAAAAATAAAAATAACATTTCATGAGATATAAAATATGTAACTGATAATAATTACTTCCTTGCACGTGTTTCATGGTTGGTGTCGTACTATGAAGTAAATATACTCTATAAAAGTAAAGCTATTAATACGACCTTTAAAATTACATTTGTACCACAACATGATACAACCTGGGTACGGAGCCCATACAAAGTTGCCCATTCTCGTCTGAAAAAAAATTCTAACACAGAAACTTCAATGTAATAGAGTTATCTTCGAAAATCGACGATCTAAGCAGTTCCGACTCCGTGGCGGCGAAACTTTTGCCTCACTTGATCTCTCATACTGCAGTGTACTGACAGCATACTGAGAGTTTAAATTAAGAGCCCAAATAAACATTCCTTAATTGAAGCAGCGTCCTTGAAAATCGTAGCTTGTTTGTGTGTTTTCCGAAAAATACTGGCTGCGGACCTTATAGGCAGGAATAAGAAAAATAATAGTTATGAAGATGTTACAACGTCTTAACGTCATTATCGACATTCAAATTTTTGTGACTTATTAAAATTTGTTAAAAATAATAGGTAGTGAATTAAATTTATATGTAAAATCTATTTATTCACAAAATGAATCTGTTTAGAAAAATTGTACACAATTCCTTAAAATGTATTAGACTGCAGATCATGCCTAAGCGTACATTGCTCAAACATTCTATAAACCACATTATGAACAAGAAAGTCATGGACCGTTACATGCGTTTACCTATACCGTACAATAAAATCATGGCTACTTATATATGGATTGACGGTTCCGGTATAAATATGAGATCCAAAGACAAAATAATGCCGTGTATGCCAATGGCCGTTACGCAAGCACCTCCCTGGGGCTTTGATGGTAGTTCGACTGGTCAAGCGACTACTGCCAATTCTGATACTCACCTTATACCTGTTAGAGTTTACAAAGATCCTTTCAGGTTAGAACCACATGTATTAGTTCTCTGTGAGGTGTATCTTCCAGACGGAAAACCGGCGGCTACCAATAACCGCGCCTATTGTAATGCACTCGCAGAACATCACAGCGCAGAAGAACCAATGTTCGGCTTAGAACAAGAATATACCATGCTGGATGTGGACGGATGGGGTCTCGGCTGGCCGAAAGGTGGCGGTTTTCCGGCTGTCAAATACGATTTTTCATACTGTGGTTGCGGTGCTAAGTATGTTGTGGGAAGAGATATCAGTGAAGCACATGCACGTTGCTGTCTTTACTCAGACCTAGATTTTGAAGGTACGAATGCCGAAGTAATGTTTGGATCTTGGGAATGGCAAATAGGTACGTCTCCAGGCATAAAAGGTCCGGATGATTTATGGACGTCTCGTTATATAATGTCGAGAGTAGCAGAAGATTATGGAGTTCAGATTACGTATCACCCTAAACCGATGGGTATGCTCCATCCCGGTATCGGTATGCACCATAATTTTAGTACAAAAACAATGCGTAGTGAAGGTGGGTATAAGTTTATTCAAGAATGTATTAAAAAACTTGAAGCGAACCACATTCGGCACATGGCAAATTATGGCAACGATGAAAGTTCAAACAGAATGCGTCTTTCAGGCAAATTCGAAACTGCACACTTTGATTGCTTTTCCGCTGGAGTCGCAAACCGAGCTGCCTCCATTCGAATTCAAAGAGGAGTAGAACAACAAGGTAAAGGTTTTTTCGAAGATCGTAGGCCTGCAGGGGACTGTGATCCTTATCTTGTATGTGGTTTATTAATGGAGACGTGTCTGGGTCCAGCGCCATGTGGGCCAGCCGCTCCAATTAAAGAAAAACCTACTAAACCATGCTAATCAAAATAAAGTTCGTGAGTGTAATATAATTGCGTTTTTATGCTGAATTTCCTTTTTTCGAAAATAATGAGCTAGTGCACTGAATGGACATAAGTGCGCATTGTCTGTACCTAATATTAAATCAGTTCTTTTCGTTCAAATTTATGTGTCTTTTTAAATTTAGACATTTCTTGAATTATGTATACGTGCGTGTGTGAATACGTGCCTGTCTTTTTCTTGGTTCGTAAATAAATTACAAACCACTGTGTAGTTTCTAAATTAAATTCAATGGATAAATATAGTAATAAACCAATCCAGGATTGAATACGAGAAGCCTATTATAAAATGATTATTTTATTTTGGTATCACAACTGTAGTACTACCTAGTTCTTCCTGATTACATAGAATTTGACTGCGCTCTTTGCTTACGTTTAACATCTAACTCTGTATTCTTTTACTATAATCACCGTTCTTCATCTTCATTCTTGTAGATAACATTTCCTTAACAAATTAAAGTTACGTGTTATTTAAGTGGTACTATAACGTAACACTGTTTTTTTGAATAAGTTAATAAATAAAAAAATATACTAATTTGCGTTAGCTGGAGAGAAAAGTTGTGGCAAACTGAAACTAATCCATGGAAGCAGTAGGTATCATAATAATTTTTTAAAATGAGTTCAAGGAATAGTCAGATCAGTTTGAATCCCTGCCGCCGGTTTGATTTCGGTATGCATATTAAAACACGATAGTTCTCTGTTACAAGTGAGTTAGCGGCATCAACTCGTGCCACATGCGACTCTGCGTTGAGAACTTTTGGAAGGTTATATATCCACAGATAAAATAAATATATGCAGGTACAACGCGGACCTATTATAAAATATGTCCGCAAAACGAGGCTCATTTGTGTACATCCTTATGCGAATTTACGTATAGTTTGACCGTTTGACCGTGTAGCGTTCATGGGCGTGCGTATTCACAGGGCTATTGCAACGTTCCCGCGCTTTCTGATTACTTACGTGTTCGATTTTTTTTTTATATACCTAGTTACTTTGAGTAATTTGTAATTTACTACCGTCATAATGACAGATCGGATGAATAGCTGTTTAGGCATATGGATGTCTGAATACAAAGAAATCTAAATTATCCTTTTTTACGTTACCAACTAATTGTGAAAGGTAAGTTTTTAATGAAGTTCGTTTATTACGTAGTACACTCTACTTTTATTTATTATTTATTAATATTATACAGGAGGATGACATTTTAATATCCATCCAAAAAAAATTTAAATGTCATTATGCGTATAAAAATTTGGATGGTTGTTAAAATTTCACCTTGTATAATAATAATATTTATAATACGTGTTAGGGTTTTAAGGATTGGGAGAGAAAGACCTGCTGACTCTTTTGAAGACTTTATTCACTAGCACTAGGTCCAACACAAAGCACTAAGTCCAAACACTAAGCACTAACGATGTCCTAGGTCGTAGCCAAGTCGTAGATTTAACTTGTATCACTCTTAATCACTAGTTTTCACTTCGAAGTCGCCTCGAAGGTAGCCCAAAACTGAACTGCCTCGCTCGTCTTCCTGCGGTTATTTATATGGGCCGAGACTAGCCCCAAATTATTCCAGAACGCACCCGACTAGCGTGAACGCAATCGACCGGGTTGGATGATTCTGGAAAGTTTCGCGCATGTTCCCGGTTTTTCGAGACTATACTTTCACAGTAGTTTCTCTAACGCCATCAAATATTGAGTAGGGGGTTTCGTGTTGTCTTTGTTTTACTGGTTGACTCTAGATGGCGCTAGTTGCTTTGTGTGTTCGTAACAATAATATGAAAGTGCAGACAGCGTAAACTTGAATTAGATACCTACTTATAATAATACTATTTAACACTAAAATAAGACAAAAAAAACTGAACGGAATTTAATTTAGTTTTCACAGTATTATTAGTTAGGATTATGAATACTTACTTTTATTTTTCGTGTATTTAGGGGCAAACTTAAGAAGTATTTTTCATCAAAAAAAAAAAACACAAACATGTTTGCGCATTTTAAAGCTTTCAATGAGAGGTCGTCTTTTTATGGAGGCCTAAAAGTTTCACCTGAAATCTTTGTGGACGAAATATATTAAAAAAAAAAAATAACTTTATAGAAAATTTCGAAAATGTTATACTAAATAATTCAGCTAATTCTTTAACAAATTTATTTTAAAATATAAATTTTATTACTCCATGTTCATGCATCCCGGCAGAATATATTTTAAAATTATTTGTACGATTTAGAATTTTTGCTAATATTAAATTTAATAACAAATACTTTAGAAAAGGAAAAAAAATATGTTAGACATTACATTAAAGTAAAAACATTGTAAATTACACTTGGTTTGATAAACTTAATACATATGATACATAAAAACTATTTTTAGCTATATGTATTTTATTTTTATCATAATGATTGCCACTTATACATTTTTTTTTAAATAATTAAAATAATAGCGATTACTTACGGGAGCTCCTCTCTCTTATCATGATTTTAAATTGCTTATTACCAATGGAAGACAAGAGAAATAAGTAATAGAAGTAAAAAACAAATTATTATACAGGGTGAGGTTTTTATGACCAGCCAAACTTCAATATGATGACCTTTGATAAAAATCCGTTGGCCGTCTTGTTCCCTTTTAGTATCGTTCAATGGGAAAATATTCAGTTAAGCCTACGTAAACCTTTCCCAAAACTACCAATATTACTAGTCATATCACGAGGACGCCAGTGCACGTGCACGCGCCCCGCCCACATTCCCCAAGCTCCGCCCTTTCGCTCTGCACTCGCCAGTATAGCACCATAGATAATACTAGCACGTCGTATTTTTGAAAATTCATGATTATCGAATGATCTCATTTATGAAGGCTCCTACTCAGTCGTAAAAAACTCTCTTGAAAATTTTGGTTTGACAAGGCCTAGGGAACGATTGAAATTGATGACATCATCAATGAGTTTCAGAAATGCGGCTCCTTATGTTGCAAATTTTCCCTTCATCATACTTATCGGGCTTAGGACCGTCAAATTGCAAAAGGCTTGTTGTAGTTATTATTTGCGATTAAAATCGAATCGAAATAAATGAAATTGAAAAAATGAATAGGTACATACCTAATCTACTTTGATCAATGTACTCGTACATTCGATAATTGATTAACAATTGTCCTTTTTCCTTTCGCAATCAGGCGTATTTAAAAAATTTGAATCAACTTATGTACAATCATTAAAAAATGGAGTTAAAATCCACTAACCATATAAAAAAAATTACCTACTTTAACAAATGGTGCACCATCGTGTTGAAAATAAAACTCGCGATGTGCTATTATTGCGAGCGCGACGTCGTCGTCCATAAAATCAGATATTACTGTATGTAACATTTGAAGATACGTGATTCCGGTCAGTCTGCCCTCTATGAAATAGGGCCCTAATATTTTATCACCGATAACCCCGGCCCAAACATTTGCACTGATTCGCACTTCCAAATAGTTTGACAGTTCGGTACCGTGGCATTGTGTAAACCTTGATTGCGAAGCTGAGGCAGGCTTATTTCTTCATACAGTCTTTGGGCGCCGCGTAAAGTTTGTCCACTAAAATGTAACATTTCATCATTTCATAATATTCGCGATTTGTATACATTATTGAAGCGCGGACGACTTGCGCCGTCCGATACAGAATCGCGTGGCTGACTGAGCTGAGGTCATTGAGTGCGGAAGGGGGGCACGCTACGAAAAGGGTGGGAATCAGCTGGCGCGCGGCACGTGTGGATAGAGTGTAAGCAGAAGGTAGCCAAATTTTATTAAAAAATATTTAGGATATTTTTATTGATTATAAATATTTGACCTATATTTTTATTTACGTAATGAGGTGTATTGGTGATACCTAACATCTAGGAACATTTTGGCTGATAAGTAAAATCTCATCCTGTATAATATACGTATATTTTAATTATTTAAAAAAATGTATAAGTGGCTAGTATTGTGATGAATTTAATAATTTTTAAAATTTTGGTTCATAAATTACAAAAGAGTGTCGTGTAATGCTGTAGAAACTATATAATATATTTAAATCATTAGCCACACCCCTGGCGCACGAGCCTGTAGCGTTAGGATGACTAATAACAAGCACAGTAACTACACCAGGCCAACTTTAGAGTTAAGAGCATTTAAAGTTTTTCTTAAATACCGATAAAGTTACCTAATTTAATTTAATTTTTAAAATTATTACTGTTTTGTTACTTCAATTTCTCGACTTCCCAGCATGATAGAAAAATGTTAAATATAGGCGCGGATACAGACGTTGCCGTATTTAAGGTTATGATCTTACCTAATTTTTGCCAATGCACGTGCACGCTCCCCGCCCGCATGTCCCATGCCCCACTCTTTCGTATGTAAGAAGAAGGTAGCCAAATTTAGTTAAAAAATATTTTGGATGTAATTAATGATTTTGAAAATTTTACCTATATTTTTATTTACGTAATGAGATCTATTGGTGATATCTAACATCTAGAAAATTTTTGGCTGATTACTAAAATTTCACCTTTATATATCTAAATTAAATTCGCCTTTCATTCCTAAATGGGACCTAACGATGAGGAACCACCAAAGAAAGTTTATTTCATTATCAATTTTATTATTTAACGAGACTTTACTCTAAAACATAATATAAAAATTCTATTAATAGGAATGATAATGTATGGAAACACTATTAGAAAGAAATGCACTATTAATTTATAGCCTCTCACTCTACTCGTTTTAGTTAACCTTTTAACTAGTCACCAATCATGATCAATCAACTGTCTTAATTAAATGGGTCGTGACCTTCAATCTAACCAAATATAGTTAATTATTAGCGAATAAGTTAATTTACTGCGCAGTCCAGCTGTCAAATCCTCAGGATCAGTGTTCTAAGCTAAGCTCTTTGCTGTTGTCCTAAGCACTGTCTGTAGCTTAAAAAGTAAAATAAGGATACAACTAAGTAAGTCTGAGAGGTACAGTAATTTTCCATCCTTTTTTCTCTCATGCCCAACCGTTACCTACATAAATATAGGGTTTTATGGAGCTTGCCTTTTCTATCAGTCCTATTTTATACCCCATTGCAGGGGCTTAGGACTCCCTTCAAGATGACGGGCCTTGGAGCTTAAATCCACCACGCTGCTCCAATGCGGATTGGTGGATTGTAACGACGGCCATCTATTGACAGCAACCGGGATTGACTGCTTAACGTGCTCTCCGAGGCACGAAGTCAGTGATAGTTATTACTTAAGTCGGGAAAACTCATTGCCACACGCCCGGATTCGAACCACGACCAGATGGCCTTATAGATTTGAAACAGGTGCGGCTCGGGCTATCACGACACACGGAGCTTGCCTATTCTAGATAATAATAATAATAAATAATAATAACAGCTCAGTACACTAAGTAGTTTCAGTACTTAGTGCACTGAAAATCGATTAAGAAAGTCGAAGATCGGGCATTAAAAGATTGCTCTCTCAAAACATCGAATCGAGATCGGAATCCCTACCGCACACACAACATTGAGTTGCCGGATTCACGGAGCTGTTGCAAATACCTTATTGCACTTGCAATAAGGTAAAGTTTTCTGTTAATTGGATCATAGAGATAATATAACTAGAGTAGGCAAGCTCCATAACAGCCTGTACCTATGTAAGTAGATCGATTCAGACATCGCCGCAAAACATAAAGATCGAAGATCGACGTTTCAGTCGTCCTGACTATGTACCTAAGTTACAGTTCCAATCAAAGTTTATGGCGGATGTGAACATAGGCACAAGTCGCGTCGCAGTAACCAATTTTAGGTGTAGCGGTACGCAGTGGAGCGAGGGGTATATGACTGTAGCTGTGCAAGCACGGTTATAGTGTTGTATTTCGATCCGCCATTAAGTTTGAGGCGAACTATGTTACTTATTTATAAACATATCTTAATTTGAGTAGAATAGTCTACAGCCAACAAACAATTTCTACCTAATAGTATAGAATTAAATAATTGTGTTTCGTTTTAAGTTAAATAAATCGACCTCCTTCAAACTAGCCATATGTTTAGCCTTAGTTATGAAAATATACTGGGCAATAAACAAATTGTTGACGACATATTTTAGAGAATGAAAAAAAATTCGATTTTTGTCACATCGATCTTTTGTTTCCAAATATTTTCTTGGATCAATATCAAAGTCAACGATTCTTATCGAATAATGAGATCGATTTTTTGACTTAAGATCAGAATCCCCAATGTACGAAAAATAGTGTTGCCAGCTATATAATTGTTACCCGATTAACTGGAAAAATTACTTTATGGTATAGTCTAGTACCTAGTTTAGTACATGGAACTATTACTGAATATGAATGTAGCTTGGAAAATATTTAAGAACCGGCCAAGTGCGAGTCAGACTTGCGCACCGATTGCTTTCAAAATCCATATCTAAGGGTCCGCGTGAACTCTGATCAAATAATCTGTGGTCAAAATTGAAATAAGTGGCCGCCATTTTGAACTTTTTAGTTACTGGACCGAGCTTATATCACACGTAATGCGTACGTAATGTACTATCTATTTATCTTTCTATAAATAAATAAATCAGTTTATAATAAATATCACAAAACATACAATTTGGTACTTGAAATTATCTGTATATTATGATTTTAATGGATACGATCAAATTGCGGCCACTTTAGGATGTAGATATCAGTATGCTAGATATCCACTAGCATGATCCAAACATGCTATCATGTTTGGATAGCAGATTCATCAAGACGTAAATCAAATATGTTCATATTTGAGCATACTTCGAAACGATCGAAAACCCAAGCACTCACTCATTCCCACTCTGACGACTCACTCAAAGATTATAAGGACTATTATGTCATTAACAATTTTTTTTTTAATATTTTGTTAAATTATGTAAATATTAATTGCTATGAAATGTAAATTCAGAATATTTATTTTTGTTTTTTTTTTCAGTGCGAACCTTGTATGTGAGTTTCACTGAATTCCATTTTTAGGCAACAGATCAGTGCTTGTATATCAAAATTAGAGGAAAGTCCAAATTCTTTATTGAAGTTTAGGTTATTAGTGATGGACTCACAGCACCTAACTGATACAAGTACAGCAGGACACGAGTTTATCAAGGAACTAGAAACTCGTTTCAACATAATTAAAACTAGCTTTCCACTTCTCGGTTATGGAAATAAAAGTCGAGAAAGGACGAATAGTGTAAGTAGGTATACAAAAAGTTCTTAAAAATTTCGGTAGCTATGATGAACAGTAAATTGACACCGACTACCATAATCAAAGCTTTAACAATTCAGAACATAATGTAGAAAACAAGCCACAAGGTTCCTTCATGGATAGGTCTTTGGAACACTAATGTATTTAGGCAAAAAGCCAGATATAGCTTATGCTGTGAGGCAGAGCATCCAGAAAGTTAGAAACACCTGAAAACTCCAATATCAATGTTGATAAAACGGATTTTGCACTTTTCAAAGGAACTGCGGACAAACGTTGTACATGATGGAATAGCCAAAAAAACATTGTTTGATCCTGACTCTGGCCTAGTAGGAGAACAAATCACAGGTAGATTTACTTATGGGATGGTATGTTTACTTTTAACAGCCAGCGGAACTGCATAGTAACGACACGGTACCGTCATGATCCATTGGTCAGATTGCTATAGGAAAAGAATTTATTGTAGCTTTTGTTATACCCGCTGTACATTAACATTATTAAAAAAAAATTGTTACCTACCTAACTTGTACATTACCTACAAAAAAGTATTATTTTACCTTTATGTTTTAGAATTTGGTAGACGATTTGAACAATAACGGGCAACACTGGTTAACCCGCCATTTTGTTTCTGTGCTCTATTAATTCTCGTATGTCACGATCATTGTGCTCCGCCATTCTAAATACCCAATCAATAATAGACAAAATGTCGCCTTATTAAACTGTAAAATCAATCCTCCAACATCCGTGAGTAGAGAAGGTAAACAATCAAGAGGATCACAATGGAGAGTTCCTACGGTGTGGGGGTCGTGAACAGATACGCTCTTTTTTTGGACGATGAGTCCGATCCTCTTGATGCGTTAAAAGCGCGAGAGCAGGCCAAGGAGCTCAAAAAGAAAACCAAAGAAGCCGAAAAAGAAAATAAAGGTAAACCAGAAACAAAGCCTAAGACTGTGAATACTGCGGCTAGGAAGGGCATCAAGGAAACTCAGAATGTTAAGTCGCAGGACAACAAAAGCGGTGAACAACAAAAGCCCAAGGGACCTCCACGCACAGGAGAGCGCAACGCCGAGCGTCCGCCACCTCGACGTCGCGAGGAACGGCCTCAGAACGGCGCCGTCGACAACAAGGACGGGGCTCCGCGGCCACCGCGGCGCGACTTCAATGAGCGCCGGCCCAATTTCGAGCGACGTAACTTTGCCGACAATCCGGACAGTGCTGAACGGCGCGGGCCGCGAGTGCCGCGCGATCGCGAACTGCGTGATGGTCCTCGTCCTCCGAAGCCGTATGACAACCGCGGCAAGCGCGAATTCGACCGGCGTTCGGGCTCCGACAAAACAGGTGTGAAGCCAGTTGACAAACGTGAGGGTGGCGGTCCACACAACTGGGGCACGTTAAAGGATGACCTCGATGAGCTGAACAAGACCGGCTCCGAAGGCGACGGTACTGAGGAGAAGACGGCACCGGATGCGGCCGCAGCCGGGGACGCTCAGCCGCCTGAGGAGCGCGCCCCTCCCGCAGAAGAAGAACCACGCGAGCTTACACTCGATGAGTACAAGGCTCTGCGGTCGGCCGCGCGCGCTGCCCCACAGTATAATCTACGTAAAGCGGGCGAAGGCGAGGACCTCGCCCAGTGGAAGAACTTGGTGCCGCTGGAGCGCAAGAAAGAGGGCGGCGGCGATGACGACGATACTGATGAGGAATACGACATGGCTGATTACCCGCAGCGCGTTGGACGCCAGAAGCGCGTGCTGGGCATTGAATTCACGTTCAGCGACACGGCCCGCCGCGGCGGCACGGGCCGTGGTCGTGGTCGGGGCCGTGGGCGTGGGCGTGGACGCGAAGAGCCCCCGCCGCCGCAGGAAGAGCGCGCGCCGCTGCGCCACTCGGCCGCGCCACCCAAGGTCGACGACAGCAAGGACTTCCCGTCACTTGGCTAAAGTGCTGGTCCACACTTCCTCTTCTCCCCTTTTGCAACTTCGATAGAATACAAATTGAATATTGTATGTACGTTATTTTTGAAGTAAATATATACGGAGTATTTACATTGAAGTGTATTTGTATATTACATTGGGTGATATTGAAGCCACAAATGGCTCCACTCGGGGCCCTGCCTCGGCCCCTCACGTGCCACATCGAGGACCGGGCGCTAGTAGTTCTTTGAATATTGATGATTCTAAATAGGGGAGGAACGGATTTTTGAGTTTGAGTTTGAATACGCATATTTTAGCTACAGTAACATAACCGACTATGATAACAGTAGCTTCTACATATTGTACTCGCATTTGCTTATGCAACTTTTATTTTATGAGTTATTGAGTAAGATTTTAAACTTGACTGTGACATTAATGAAATAACTCCGTCACAACTTAGCCTAGAATTTGTGAAGAAACAATCCTTGTTGCATTTTATATCACAAATTTGTGTTGACCAATCATGCAGACACTCGAGAACTGTAAATAGTTATATGTTTAAAATATAAGGTCTTTAAAAGATAACAAGGTTGATTTTTGTTGTTACACAATCTTCTTGAAAAATAAACATTTTGTATGTGTGATTATGTTTTCTTCATTAGATGGTTATTTTGTATTTTAAACTTACTTTTTAACAAGCTAGTTTTATTTACTCATTTGCGATAATTAAGTGGGGAAATTCACTTTGAAATTTGTTTTTGAAGATATTCAAGAGAAAAGTTTGTTTAGTAATTATTTGTTAAATCATAGCTAATAGAAAGCTTTAATAAACACTGGTTCCAAAAATTATTTCTAGCTTGATAACTCTCCAAAATGGAATGGTGTTTCTCCTCTGTAAACGTCTGATCAGCTATTGACCCATTCCATTAGACAATAATCCTATATTTTTTTTGTCATTTTGCCTCAGTTGCAATATGACGACAATAGCAGTATTAAGAAATAATTTGTTGGTTACAAATAAAACTTGGAGATGCAACTGATTTTGTATAATTGTGTACAAAATAGCATAATATTGCACTCGGTATGCTCATAACACAATTTTAAGTTTATCCTATCCAGAATTAAACATTAAAATTTTTCCTATATCAATAACTTGTTCATAGTTCTTGAATCTTTGGATGAACATGCATATAAATATTTATTACTAATTCTCCATCTGTGGCTTCGTCCGTTTGGACTTCACGTTTGTATTGGAACTGCTGAAGTGAGGTTCTGGTTTAGCTGTGAAAGGGTAACAAGCAGGCACATTTTCTACGATGAAAATGAATCTAATGTCCTTTCTCAGAGTCCGAGCTACTCCTGTATCAAATTGGTCAGCTGTGAAAAAAAAAACAAATTCAAACACATTTTCATAGAGTAGGAAGTAGCTACTAGTAGAAAGTAGCCTATGTCTGTTTTTAAGATGCAAGCTATCTTTCTAGCAAAGGTGACTTGCAAGTGAGGTTCAATCCCATATGAATCAAATGATTAACAATTGGTCTAAAATAATTCCAAAGCATTTGTTCGACAGTAATTTGTATAATAAAAAATATTTTGTACTAAATGTTTATTATCAGTTAAGTAGGGCCAGCCTCACTTGCTTTACCCGCTAAGCTGTCAATGCTTTGTTTCAATTGCGGTTCAGCAGTATAGTTGATGTTTAGTCGTGAAAGGGTAACAAAAAGGCAGATCCATTTCTGCAGTAAAAAAATAGCCTATTAAGTCATTGAATTGACTGAGTGGTTAGAGACCCTAACTGCAGAACCAAAGGTCGCGGGTTCGATTTCCGCAAATACACAAATATTTGTGTGCATGACCGTATATATATTTGTTCCATGTCTGGGTGGAAAATATCTATATATATTAAGTATAAAAAATACTTAAGTATGTGTATTAGTTGTCCATTGTATTCATAACACAAGCATGCTTGCTTTGGGAGTAGATAGCGCTGTGTGGGATGTCCCATGTATTATTATTTATTCCTCGGGGTTCAAGCGATCACTATAATAAAATTTCTGCTTTTTAGCTGTGTAAAGGTAACAGAACAGACACTCGCATTTGAATAGTACGGATAAAAAATTTAAGTCTGGTAGAATTACTACAATTTGTTCAGTTCTATTATCTAGAGTGTATAGAATATCTATAACTGAGCAGTGACTGAGTGATACATATACTCGCATTCTTGCAACATGAATAAACTTATTGTTTGTTGAGTAACGACAGGGGTAGTTTACCTAAGGGTACAATATAATAAGGATATAAGGGTATATTAATAAAATAAAAATTTTATAAGTAATATTTATATTGACACATTTTACCTTTTCACACAGTAACAATTTAAACTTTATACAGATTAAAATAATAGAATAAATCATTAAATATTCTTTTAAAATAGTAGATAGATTATCATAGATGTTAATATAAGAAAAAATTCCAATAAACTTTACATGCATTTGGATTTGACCAATGATTAAAATAAATTATATTTACAATGTAATTAAAATAACTACAATTTTAAAGTGAACTCATTTAAAGTTTACATAACAAATCTGCAATTCAAAGGAACATTGATTTATCCATCTAACCCTAAAAATTAGTTTACATACACTCATGCTTTATTCTCAATCACACGAGTGATTTTTTTACACAAAAAGCGATAAATTATTATTGACTAGTGCTAACATTGTTTTCTTCAGTTGCGTTTTACAAGCTAATTTAATATGCTGTATTTTAAATTCTTATTTTATTAAATAAGTAATGCGTACATATATACACACAAATGGAACATACATGCTTCGATATTTCAGATTATTAGCAAGACTTCATCATAAATTTGAACTTAAATATGTTATTTTCAGCCAATATTTAAACATTTAATTTGTCAATTTCAAAATAGTCATTTGAAGAGTTTCTTTTTAACTAACCCGTCTGTTCAGAATTTAATTTGTCGATGTAATTTCAAATAGTTGTATGTTAAATTTGTTTGTTTTTTATCTTAGTTGCATGCATAGTACGAACCGTGGTCTTTCATATGTCACAATGTCATAGTAAGTTGTGTTAGACGATATTAGACTTTATATTAATGTGCAAAAGGTCTTATTATTATAAACAGTCATAGAAAAAAACCTGTTTATTGTGTTTTTTGAAAACAGTCTGTTTTATATACGACTTTTTGAAATGGCAGCGACGACTTATTGAATTATTCTTTCAAATACTTTAAAAACCTGACGAAATTAAGACGGTAAAATATATATCCTATTATTACATGTTATTTCAAACCTTAACTGGCTAATTTCAGAGTGAGTCGCAGTGCAGTCATAGAAACAAGGATTTTTTAACATTCTTTCGAGGTAATCATGACTGGCTATGATAGAAAGATGCTATGAACACTACTTTGAAATTCGAATTGAAAACTTTACAAGTTCCGGAACCATAAATACATTCATACTCTTCCTGTTACTGTCTTAACTGTTTTCTCTATATACGATATGGAGTTGGTGTATTTTTTTTTTACTAATATTACGTCGCCATTTTCAGTAATTACAATACAATACACAAAAAGGTGTTTGCAATCCATAGGTAGCCTAATAATGACAACAGAATATCTTTTCTGCTTCACAGCCGTGGTGCATTTGTTGGTTAATAAAAAGATATATCAATTAATAGCAAATTATTAATATTGTCCTTTCGGTTCAACTCTTAGTATTTAGGTAATCAAATATTCGTTTATAATTGTTTTCATTTAGCTCCTGCAAAGTATTTTAAATACAATATACCGAATTCGAAAGACTGCTTCCAATACAATTGGTTACAATATTAAATAAAATATATAATTTATATTCTATTGGAACACAACACTTATAATTTATTCACACCAACGAATCACTTTCCAGATGATACTCAATACAAAATTCGTAATTTGAACCTAGACAATAGTAAAAGGCGGGCTCACATACTACTAAGTTATTCCAAATTAAGCCAAGTTTGTACCTACACATTATTCAATTTAACTCTTCAAAACGCTATTTTTGGACCCAATTAGGCAAAAAACACTCCACCGACGGAAACAGTGATAAAGTTTAACCTAATGTATATATAGTGCCAAACTTTATGTCCACTTTGAACATAAGGCGGATGCGAGTTTGCGGTACAGCACTCCCGCTCACATTTAAGATTTGCTACTGCGCAGCTGCGTCGTTACACAACAAACACTACGTTCGGATCGGTCATAAAGTTTGACTTGAAGAAAGATGGAGGATGAAATGAAGGTCCACCAGCTTCTCGTAGCACGGGAAATGGGTCCAACAGTAGACTTTTGGCCAATATGTGGTCCCAGCGTCAAGCTTATATTTATATTTTGTTCAGTAACATTAAGAACAAGCAGAATTCTACATCTAGCAGAAGTTCATATCTGATAAACAATTTCACATTCATGTTCACTTCTAGGACTTATCATTATTAATTAGAAAACATTTGGCTGAACAAAGGAAAAAAAATCCTTCGACGTTTGTATCTCGCTCACTCAATACCGAACGTATTTGTTTCTTCGACGGCTAGTAATAATTTTTCGTGCAGAAGTTGAGGCGTGGGATAGGGCGGTAAGTCGAGGCGATTGAAGCAAGTGTGAGCTCTCGGCAAAGACTCGACGCGACCCCATCGTTCGATGCAGAACCTTCGCGGACCTGTCGACCCTCGTAGTGCAGCGAAACCTTCGTATGGTATGGACGAGGTGCCCGTCACGAACTGAACTAATCGTAGGCGCTGCTCGTTGGTAAACCTGTCGATAGCAAATATGTAAAAATATAAATTTTCTGACAGCTTCCGTGTTAAATATTCTGGAACTATGTCGTACTAAAGGTATAACTGCATACTATAGGCCTTCGTTGTGGTAGGGTGAGTCTACGCTGTCTATTGATGTCCAATAGATGTCGCATAATCACTCTTGTTGTACGGCACGACTATATACCGCAGCGGGAACCAACTTTTAAGCATTTAGTATTTTATATTGACTACATAAAAAATAATATGTTTAGGATGTAATTAGCTCCTTTTTACATACCTAATTTAAAGTACTGTAGGTACTTGCCAGTATACTATATGTGCGGCTCTAAAGATAGCCACAAAAATGTCGCAGTAACATAATGTCATAGAAGCGTCGAGGCGGGAAAATGGCTGTGCTGCGCAATAGGACATGCGCATCGCAATTTAGAGCCGCATAAATATATGGCGAGTACTGTATTTTGGATTTGGTATGTAAATAGGAGCTAATTATTACTTATGTGTTATAAAATTCGTTATTTGTCCAAACATTTTTTATCTGCCGTATGACATCCTATACATGCGGTCTCCTCAATATCAAAGTTTGCGGTAGGCAATATACTAGTACATTTTATCTATATTTTATCAATGGCATAATACATTTTGATAATAGTTCGAATAAGTATAACAGACCACTGAATCCCAGCGGCTTAGTTCATTAGGAATTTTTTTTTATTTTTCACATTGTAATAAATAATTTTTCGACTAAAAGTCTGTTCGGTATTACAACTTATTTAAATACTAGCTTTTCGCCCGCGGGCTTCGCTCGCGCTGAGCAGAGTTGCACTGGGACAGTTAAAGGAACGCGACGCTCTAGAACATTGTAACACTTTCTAGAACGTTCTGAAATTTAACTGCCTAAGAAATCTTATGAAATTTTTATGAAATTAGGTAATATGACATGGTCACATAGATTTCGTTAAAACATCAAGTTTGAATACCAACACGATAGGTTTGCGATTGATAGTCTCGAACATATAAGCTTTTAAAAATTTGGTCACGTGGTCACATAGATCTCGTCAAAACATCAAGTTTGAGTACCAACACCATAGGTCTGCGATTATTGTTCGAAAATGCAAGCTTTTAAAAATGTGGTCACGTGGTCACATAGATCTCGTCAAAACATCAAGTTTGAGTACCAACACGATATGTCTGCGATTGATGGTTTTGAAAATATAAGCATTTAAATATTTGGTCACGTGGTCACATAGATTTCGTCAAAACATCAAGTTTGAGTACCAACATGATAAGTCTGAGATTAATGGTTTCGAAAAAATAGTCATTTAAAAATGTGGTCACATGGACACATAGATCTCGTCAAAACATCAAGTTTGAGTACCAACACGATAAATCTGCGATTGATAGTTTCGAAAATATAAGCATTTAAAAATTTGGTCACGTGGTCACATAGATTTCGTCAAAACATCAAGTTTGAGTACCAACACGATAAATCTGCGATTGATAGTTTCGAAAATATAGGCATTTAAATATTTGGTGACGTGGTCACATAGATCTCGTCAAAACATCAAGTTTGAGTACCAACACAATAGGTCTGCGATTGATGGTTTTGAAAATATAAGCATTTAAATATTTGGTGACGTGGTCACATAGATCTCGTCAAAACATCAAGTTTGAGTACCAACACGATAGGTCTGCGATTGATGGTTTTGAAAATATAAGCATTTAAATATTTGGTCACGTGGTCACATAGATCTCGTCAAAACATCAAGTTTGAGTACCAACACGATAGGTCTGCGATTGATGGTTTTGAAAATATAAGCATTTAAATATTTGGTCACGTGGTCACATAGATCTCGTCAAAATATCAAGTTTGAGTACCAACACGATAGATCTGAGATTGATGGTTTCGAAAAAATAGTCAGTTAAAAATGTGGTCACGTGGTCACATAGATCTCGTCAAAACATCAAGTTTGAGTACCAACATGATAGGTCTGCGATTGATAGTCTCGAAAATATAAGCTTTTAAAAATTTGGTCACGTGGTCACATAGATCTCGTCAAAACATCAAGTTTGAGTACCAACACGATAGGTCTGCGATTGATGGTTTTGAAAATATAAGCATTTAAATATTTGGTGACGTGGTCACATAGATCTCGTCAAAACATCAAGTTTGAGTACCAACACAATAGGTCTGCGATTGATGGTTTTGAAAATATAAGCATTTAAATATTTGGTGACGTGGTCACATAGATCTCGTCAAAACATCAAGTTTGAGTACCAACACAATAGGTCTGCGATTGATGGTTTTGAAAATATAAGCATTTAAATATTTGGTAACGTGGTCACATAGATCTCGTCAAAACATCAAGTTTGAGTACCAACACGATAGGTCTGCGATTGATGGTTTTGAAAATATAAGCATTTAAATATTTGGTGACGTGGTCACATAGATCTCGTCAAAACATCAAGTTTGAGTACCAACACGATAGGTCTGCGATTGATGGTTTTGAAAATATAAGCATTTAAATATTTGGTCACGTGGTCACATAGATCTCGTCAAAGCATTAAGGTCGAGTACCAACACGATAGGTCTGCGATTGATAGATTCGAAAATATAAGTCTTTAAAAATTTGGTCACGTGGTCACATAGATCTCGCCAAAACATCAAGTTTGAGTACTAACATGATAGGTCTACGATTGACAAAAAATAGCCTTTGTCAACCCCGATAATGCCCTCTGCACGTCTGCAAAGTTTCATTGAAATCGGTAGGTACAGTCGTTTCGGAGATCAGCTCGAACAGACAGACAGACGGACAGACAGAAAAACAAAAAGCAGCCTATGTCACCCATGATAACACCGTCTGCACGTCTGCAAAGTTTCATTGAAATCGGTTCAGCCGTTTCGGAGATTAGCCGGAACAGACAGACAGACAGACAGACAGACAGACACTTCAATTTTATTAATATAGATAGGTACTAAATTTTTATTTTTTACTATACAATGCATACACATATTACTTGCAAGAATTAAGTTTAGATATCCATTCCCGCGCAAGCGACCGTGTACGACGGACGCGTGTCGGCTGCTATTATAACCGGTTCGAGTGTTTACGACGACGCATCAATGTTCGCGAGTTTTCCCTCCGATTATGGATAACGAAAAGAAAAGGGATAACATTAGTGATACTGAGCAATCAGAGAACATAATTTTAACAATTGCAGAACGTGCTGACAAACGAAGACGAAAAAGTGACGACAGTGAGAAATTATCTGAAAACGAGATGCGAGAAAAGAGGGTAGCCAGAAGTTATTCTATCGAAGAAATGCAGAACAACACAGAAGGGGAAATAATTGAAATTTCTTTATCATCAAATGAAATATTACCTAAACAAATGGGTATGGCTAAACTGCTACAAAGTGAAAACATTAGAAATGTAATAAAAATTAAATACCAAAACCCATATAAGATTTTAATACAATTTTCAAACAAAAGAAATGCAGAAAATTTTATGCAAAGTAATATAGTGAGAGATAAAGCATATAGATGTCATTACACATCAGAGGTTAACCTATCATACGGTATTATAAGAGACATAGATTTGGAACTGGAGGACGACGAGATTAAAAAAATTATATCAAGTGAGTGCGAATTAGTATCAGTACAAAGACTAAATCGAAGATCTTATACGGGTGACTGGGAAAAGAGCGAAACTATCGTGTTTGTTTTAAAGGATCCACTCTGCCTTCATACGTATATGCGTATGAAACGAGATTCAGAGTGGAAACATATACCTTTCCTGTAACCCAATGTTCTGGGTGCTGGAGATTCGGTCACTCGAAAAAATTCTGCCCTACAAAAAAAATACTTTGCCCCAAATGTGGCGAAAATCACCCCAACTGTGATACAACTAATTATAAATGCTTAAACTGTAAAGGTAAACATATGTCAATTATGAAGACCTGTCCGCTGTTTCTAAAAGAAAAAGAATTAAGAAAAATCATGGCAGAACAAAATTGTACGTACCGAAAAGCTTTATCTCTGCTCCACAACAAAGAAAAAACTACTTATGAGGAGGAAAATTACGAAAATAAAAACTATATGACAAATAGTGAGAAAGAAGATATGGATGACCATGAAGAATCACATCTAAAAACCTATGCAGAAATTGTAAAAACCACGGCCACGGTACATAGAGAAGAAAACGTTCAAAACAATTCAAAAAGAAATCTAGAATCAAAAATAAATAAAAATAAAAATACTAAGAAGCAGAAAAAGAACAATCGCTTGAATTCGGACACAGAATACTCAGAAGATAGTCTAGAAAGAATCAGTATTGATAAACCCAAGAAGAAAAAACGAACACCTACTTGTAAACCCCTCATCGTAAAACTTATTGACATAACCCAATCCAAAGATGACCTAGAAAACAAGTTTAAACAATTGATTCAAACAATTTTACAATGGATTCTTACATACATAGCTGAGAATGTATCAGATGGTTCGATCCTAAAAACTCTTTTTAACTTTAAAAACGGACCAGACATATCATAAAAAACGAATGTTAAACATAGTTCAGTGGAATGCACAAAGTTTAAGACCTAAATTTGTGGAATTTGATCAGTTTCTTTGTCAAGAAAAAGTCCATGTCGCCATTATTAGCGAAACATGGTTAGAACCAAACTCTGAATTTAAAATCAAGAACTACAACATTTATCGCCAGGATAGAAACGACTCTTACGGAGGTGTGGCTATATGCACGCACAAATCGATTAGAACTCAAATGGGTAAAATAGAGCATATACACCGAGGGATAGAAATTGTACACGTTAAGATCTTTGAAAACGAGAATATAGAAAACATATTAAGCGTGTACTGCCCTTCATCAATACGTACGTCTACTACTGACTGGGACAATATATTCTCTAAGTGGAATAACAAAACTATTATTGCTGGAGATTTTAATGGGCATCATACCATATGGTCGTATAAAACTGACACTAGAGGTACACAAATACTAGAATCTGCTCTTGATAACAACTATGTTTCACTCAATGACGGCAGTGCAACAAGAATAAAATACGTGAATGGAATTCTACAAGAAACATCACCAGACGTCACTTTTGCTAGTACAGATATGGCAGTAAAATTCTATTGGAAAACCACTGCAGAGAGTTTGGGAAGTGATCACGTTATTATTAAAATTGGTTCCGATATAACAAACCCCATCAAAGTTACTACAAGACGCAATTTTAAAATAGCCAACTGGGAAGGCTACAAAGAAAAACTTGAAAATGACTTCTCCAATATTGATTTGCCAAACAATCCACAAGAAGCATATAATATATTTATTGATCTAGTAAATAAAGCAGCTGACGAATTTATTCCCACCAAGAAAATTTACGAAGGCCCACAACAAACCTTTTTTCAAAAACCGTACTGGAATCCAGAATTGTCTAAAGCGGTAGCTGAACGTAGACTAGCGCTATCCAAATTTAGGCGAAATCCAATACCAGACAACTTATCAAAATTACAGGAAAAAATCGCTAATGCTAAGAAGCTTATTCGGAAAGCAAAATCAATAGGATGGCAGAACTTCTGTAATAAAATAGACGAAGTTACATCGCCCCGAGAGATGTGGCGTCGCATGAGATCGTTAAAAGGGTATAAAGCACCAAGAACTCATATAAATGACCAAAAATTAAGTGAACTATTACAAAACCTCTCACCTGATTCAGTACTACCGCCAAAACCAATATTTAATTCTTGTAATCCTAAATTAGAAGCAGAAATTTCCATTCAAGAGTTAGAAAATTGCATGAAATCTAAAGACTCAGCCCCTGGTGAGGACGATATATCATTTTCGATGATATTCAACTTACCTATAAATGGTAAATTAATCTTATTAACATTTTATAATATATGCTATAAGGATAGTTTTGTACCACAACAGTGGCGAAATATTAAAATTGTTCCGATTCCAAAACCTGGACGAGACCTCAGCCCAGTCTCATCTCTTAGACCTATTTCCATTATGTCATGTCTTTGTAAAATATTTCATGCTATTATTACTCGTAGGCTAGAATGGCATCTGGAAAAAAACCGTCTGATATCCCCAAATACGACCGGATTCCGGAAATCGCAATCGTGTTTAGATAACTTAACTCGTTTAGTTAATTGTATACAAATTGGTTTTTCTAAAAAGCTGCTGACATTAGGCTGTTTTGTAGTACAGTTTGCAGTTGTACAATAACGTTGATGTATGTCAAGTCCTAAAAATATTAGATAAACTTAATGTGGGAACAAAGATTTGCTCTTATCTATGGGAATTTTTAAAAGAAAGACATATACAATTACATTTGAATGATAATAAAAAACTGAGTCGATGCACTGATAAGGGTCTCGCCCAGGGTGATCCAATCTCACCATTGCTATTTAATGTACTTACTATTTACATCTGTCACGAACTCACATCTGTAATGATCTCTCAATATGCTGATGATTTCGTTTTATATATTAGTTTTAAAGATATACAGGGGGCTCTAGAGAGTTACAGAATGCTGTTAACATACTAAACAATGCATTAAGTAAACTAGGTTTAGACTTATCTCCGCTAAAAAGCAAAGTGTGTCTGTTTAGTAGAGGAAGAACACGCCAGCAAGCCCGAATTACAATTGGAGATAGTAATTTAGAAGTTGTTGAATATGTAAAATATCTGGGTCTGTTGTTAGATCGTTCACTAACTTGGGCAAAACATATCAATGAAATTACACAGAAAGCTCTTAAATTCCTAAATGTGTTCAAGGTACTTACAAGTGCTAGCTGGGGTGTCCAACCCAAATATTTAAGACGATTATATATATCTTTAGTCCGCAGCAGATTAGACTATGGCAGTTTCCTTTATGATTGTAGCGCGATTAGTCATCTTAACAAAGTAGACAGAGCACAAAATCAGGTGATGCGACTAATTGGAGGTTTTATAAAAAGTACACCGGTTCATGTTATGGAAAGCGAATTACATCTGCAACCCCTGAATATTCGGAGATACTACTTAGGAGGAAAATATTACTTAAAAAGTAAATCACAAAGGAATAATCCTACAGTAAATCTAGTGAATGAGCTGTCTGAACTTTGCAAGGGTAGTTATTGGAATAATAAAAGAAAACCCCTTTTAGTCATATTGCATGATCATTTTAAAAACACACCCTTGTATTCCTCACTCGTATTGGATATGTATTCATTGGAAACCTGGGTCAGTAACATAGATATTAGAAGCATTGTTAAACTATATATAGAGGAAATTGATAAACCCAAACGCCTGCTAAATGATAGATACCTAAAAGAAAAAAGTATACTAGAGTTAAAAAAATATGAAGGCTATTATCAAATATATACTGATGGATCAAAAAATGATAAAGATGAAGTGGGAGCCGCGTTCTACGATCCCAAAACAAATATCTCTGTTAAACTTAAAATTAGTACCAATATATCTATAATGACTGCAGAGCTTTATGGTATCTTAGAAGCATTATCGTATATAAAATCATTAGGATATCACAAGTACATAATATGTACTGACTCAAAAAGCGCCCTCCAGCATTTAATTCGTTGTTCTTCAGGTGTCCGAGGGGCACCAGTAGCTTACTCTATTTTAGGCATAATACATACATTAAAATGTAACGACCTAAAAATTATACTCCATTGGTTGCCATCACACGCTGGCATATCAGGAAACGAGGAGGCCGATAAATTGGCAAATGAGGCTATAGACGATGGTGAAAACACCTACTGCTTACCTGTCTACACCGATCTTCTATATATGGTGAAAATGCAGTGTGCAGAAAAATGGAAAGAACACTTTGATAGGAGATCGGTAGAGAAAGGTATTTGGTATAGAACAATCCAACACGAGCTACCTCGGTTCCCGTGGTGGAGTTCGGTAGGAAGAATTAGTGCCATCACAGGTATGAGACTGCGTTCCGGACACATTCCATTAAATGTGTTCGCATACCTAATGAAAAAAGTTGAGTCACCGAATTGCGCCACATGTGACAAAATACAGGATGTGTACCATGTTTTGATGGAGTGTGTTCGGAACGAGCCTCAGAGACAGGCCTTGGTGAAAGCCCTTCAAATTGAAAGGCTCGATGTAGGAGAGTGTAACAGCATTCTGGCCAAACCTGCATCAGGTGAGGCGAGAATGCTGTTCAAACTATTAGAACAGTATCAATAGTATTAATTTTGTTAAAAATATTTTTTGTTATCCCTATGAGCTGACATGGTCGCTTAAGCGCACCAAAGCTCGCCAATTATAGAAATTAAAAAAAAAAAAAAAAGTTTAGATATCAGAAAGAAAAAGATAACAGGTCGTGAGTACAAAAATATACACCCAAGTTGACTTTTTGATATTTTCTTCCCCCACTATGTCAATTCTCTCTTTGAAATAGACTAAGCACATGTCTTCTCGACGTCTTGAGAGGATTGTGTAGTGAATAATTTCAATACAAACGGCGTTAAGGGTTGCACCCCATTAAACCTTAATCAATTGGCATAAAAAATATATGGTATTCAGATCAACAAAATCTAGGTTTAAACATTTTAAATTTTTAAAATGTTTTGATACACGATAAGAAAAAAAATTAAAGGTATTTTTTTTTGCTTTTGACTACATGTGAAAAATTAAAGAATTTCGAAAAAAAATTTCGCGCATTAAAATTTTTGTTTTCTTATGATGTAACAAAATATTCAAAAAAATTAAAAAATATCATTTTTTTGCGCTAATCGGTTAAAATTTAATGCGGTGCAACCGTTAACGCCATTTGTATGGAAATTTGCCACTACATGGCCAGTACACAATCTCTTAAATAAGCGCATCTCTTTCAGAAAAAATATATATCACACGTTACAAGACAACGATTTGATTACATCGAGATATGATACATCGCTAGCCCAAGGCGCTGGAGATATCAACAGATAAAATTTTTACTCTCAGTAGTTTTCTGTATTTATACTAATATAAAAAGGAAGGATTTGATATTTGACAACGAAAATCTTTATCAGATCGTTTTCGTGGGAGAGAGTAATTCGGCGATATTTCCGAAATTTCTTATGGTAGACGAAAGGCAGTGGTGTCAAAAGATGCTGGGACTTGTGGGGCATCATATGATAAATTTTTTTTTAAATCAGTCCATAACTTTTTTCAAAAAAATCAATAAAATTGTTTGAAAAAAATGTGTTATAGGTTTTTATTTTTGATGTTAAATTTCAATGTCTTCCGATAGTTACGAGATGCGCGAAATTTGTAGATTTTTGTTTCATTGTTACGGATAAACTCAAAAACTAAACTCATTTTAAAAAAAATCCTTCACCTATAGAAAGTTACGTTATCAGCGAGTAACATGAGTTGTATTTTATTTTCAAACTAGCTTTCCGTCCGCGGCTCCGCTCACGTGGACTACACAGTTGTACCGGGACCGCTATAATTTTTTGCAGGTTTATAGTTTATAAGCTAAAGAGTGCCAGGCTATTTTTATCCCGGAAAAAAGGTAAGGCGCAACCGCGGGCGGAAAGCTAGTTCTTAATAAAGTTAATTTCTCCGATTAATATACGACTATTTCTAAAGTGGGGTATATAATATATATGTGTGTGTGACCTGTCAATCGCCTGCCAGTACCAAACGATCACGGGATGCGCGTCGTGGTACCCCCCGCGGTACTCGGTGTTGGCTCGCCAGTCCGCTACGTCCAGCTCCGGAGCGCCCGCTATCACCAGTTCCAGCTCTCGCGCGTCGAAAGCTGCCACCAATCGAGGATCGACTACCTGAATATTTTGAAAAATAAAAATATATTAATCTATATAAATATTAGCACACACTTCTTACGATAAACCGTCAGTTGGACATTGGAACTAGGTATTTTGTGAAATCCAGCTCTACTATGATTTTGTTCTCATTGCTCTGCTCCTAAACTAAAGCTGTGTGATAATACATACCTTATTAAGAGCCATCCAAACTAGACTTAGGTCATTTATTATATATATTCTACATTTTCGAGAACGATAATAAATACTTTTTCACATCATTATGCAAGTGGATGCTGCTTACAAGAGTCAAACGTAAACAATTTGGTAAGCGCCGCTGGTAGGCTTATTATATGATCGTATCGCCCTCACATTTGTCCAAAATGGTACTTGTAAAACTAGAGGACAAGGGGAACCTCTGCGCCAAGTTTAGGCAGCGAATGGACAAACTGTCAGACCAAAACTGTATAGTATCAACGGCAAGTGAAACGTAAGAATTTGGTAAGTATCGCTGGTTTTATTATCATTTAATAATAATAATATCTGGTACATCTTACGTAGCGCCATCTAGTCCTAAAGTAAGCAAGTATTATTCTTGTATTATGGGGTACTAGTACCCAGACACGGAACAAATCGACATATTAATCGGGCGGGAATCGAACCCAAGACCTTAAATCGACATATTAATCGGGCGGGAATCGAACCCAAGACCTTAAACCGACATATTAATCGGGCGGGAATCGAACCCAAGACCTTTGGCTCCGCAGTTAGGGTCTCTAACCACTCGGTCAATGGGTCAGTATTCAAATTCAAAATTTGGTTTGTATGTGTGTGTATGTGGGGAGGGGGACATTCTTTTTTCATATGGAATTTGAATTTTTTTTTGGAAAATCTATCATGTGGGCAATCAAATGAAAGGGTTTCATGAGTTGATTCCAAATATATACTACATAATTACATTGCAATAAAACCGTAATATATTTTCAAAACATACCAAGTTTGGGCTCCTGTAGGTAGAAAGCAACTGATTGATTTTTTATAAAACATATGCCAAATAACTCGTAATATACTTATATTTAACGCCACGGAAGCAATTCCGGAAATATTAATATTTACTTTTATTTAAATTTTCATTTATCTTACATAAAAAAATAATCAATTTATGGTTTATGTGTTACTAGCAACCCGTCCTCGTTTCGTTTTGGGTCCATAATTTTTAGTTGGTTTATACTTTCTTCGTAAATCAGGCTATCTATTAGTGAAAACCGTATCAAAATCCGTTGCGTAGTTTTAAAGATTAAGCATACATAGGGACGGACAGACAGTGGGAAGCGACTTTGTTTTATATTATGTAATGATAGTGATTAGAATGGTTGATAAAAATAGGCTGATTGATTTATATAGGAAGAAATTTGAATATAAATTGTCAAATGCTTATTATTAGACTTAGAGCTACTAATAAAACAAGTACTTTGTCTATTAAAAAAAAAAAAAACTTCACTCATTCAAAGAACAACCATTATTCGTAATCTTGTTCCTATAAATAAAAATTAAAAAAATTTGTAAAGTAAATATTTTCGGAATTGCTTCCGTGACATTAGATATGAGTATGTTACGAGTAATTTGGAATATGTTTTATAAAAAATCAATCAACCGCTTTCTACCTGCAGGAGCCCAAACTTGGTATGTTTTGAAAATATATTTCGGTTTTATTTAAAAAAATTAGCCGCAATGTAATTATGTAGTATATATTTGGAATCAGCTCATAAAGCCCCTTTCATTTGATACCCCACACGATAAATTGTACAAAAAAAAATTTCAAATTTCATACGAAAAAAAGATGTACTATGAACATACTCGAATGATCACGCGGCTTCACAAACATATCGACCGAATTCAGACATAACTAGAAATTCGAGATCGAAATAAATTATAAATGAAATTCTATTTTTGAAATGACTAAGTCAAAAGAATTGTCGCCGCATGGAAATTGTATTTTTGAGGCGGAATCGTGTACACTCAAAGACGCAGCATTGGCGCCGTGAATATTTGCCACGGTAAATTGTAGTTAAATTATAAAAATTGACTGTTTGATGACAGAAATTTTGAGATGCTGCGGGGTGGGTTCTTCGGCGCTTATATAAGTCCGGCGTTGCATCGTGAGCCAGTCAGTTTCTTGAAAAGTCAAGTGCGAACTGCGAGCTCGATAAAAGTGATTTGTGACAGTTTGTGATATTGTTTCGTAATAAAGTATAAGTACAACTTGAATCGGTGATTTAGTATATCCTACTTATCTGGACCTATAGTCCGTAACATTATTCTCAACTCATTTACGATAATAAATCTCCTATAGAAAATAACCTAACAATAGTCATCTAATTTATTAATTAAATACACCAAACTGACCTCGTGGAATCCTCTGACAAGCCATTCGGTCTGGTCAGCGACGCCACGTTCGACTCGCCAGCGCACGATTCTCTCCAAATATTCCTTGCGGTTTCGTTCGGTCACGGGAACCTCCCGGCCTCCGGGTTTGAGTTCTCTCTCCAATACCCTCCCGTCAGCCAGGCGCTCCGATACCGCGAACGTCAGCTCCAGTGAGGACACACAGCGAGCCGACTGCACATAATATGTGAATCCAATATTAAAATAAATTAAATCTGTTTTCATGAATACCCAAGTAAAAGTTGAAAATATATTGGTTAATTCAATTTTAACAAGTTAACATCAGTTTAGCTAGTGTAGTGTAATAACTGGGGAGTCTCGGTAGAGGGGAGGTATTCAATAATAGGCGTTATTACTTACTGAAGGTTTATTCAAGAGTGAACCAACACAATGTGAGTGTGCTTTAGCGCCTTCTAGCTACAAACAGTTTACTGTTTAGAGTAGGTACTGTTTCCTGTTGGGAAACTACCTAAGGTGTTTTTGTTAATTTTTTTAAATTTATTTATCAACAGTTACGTACACGTAGATGTATTTAAATTGAGTATAGCTCTTAAATTTATTGTGTATTCTAAATTGGTTTGAAATAACAATTTATCGAAGGGCTATATGCCCATTGCGCCATATTCAATTGACCCTAGTTAGCGTGTCTGTTTTGAATATCATTAGTAAAATATGACATTTTCAAGAAAACAGCGTGTTCGCAATAACCATAATAAAACATAGGCGTGTGGCGCGATCTTTATATGTCACCCAATTGCTTGATATTAAATATATAACATGTTAGAAATTTATAATTTTGTAAATTTTTTTTATAATTAAGGTTTATTTCAGACAGCTCTATTCATAGCGCCGTATGTTCTAATGATAATAACAGTGACTGTAGTGAAGTATAGTAACTAATTCTATTTCAGTTATTCTCCTAGAGTCCGCGCCACCAAATAAGTTCCGCGGCAAAAACTTCTACTATATTTAAAATGGTTGGTTGTCTGTGTTTGAGCGTACGAAAATTTCGTCGAATATGAATTTAACTGTTTAAACGTTTAAAAAGTGGTTTTAAATGCCTAAAGTCTTGCGAAGTGCGATCCGAAAAATAATCCTCAAGGTGAAAGAGTTTATACAATGTGCAGACAGCGCCGCCGCGGCTACGGGACTTTTTTGGTGGCGCGGACTCTATGCATACCGCAAACGATATCGGAAAAAATTGCGAACATAATTCTCAACAATTAATCCATTACTAATGTTCCGGTGGCCAGATGTTGAACTAAAAAAATCCCACGTCAAATTTAAGATCTGTCATTCCGTAAGGATCTCTGATTCTGCCCCCATTTTGCCCACTCTATGAAAGGCAAGTTGCAAATGCTACTATACTTGATATGTGAACCCACCTGCAACCATCGCAGCGACGCAGCAAACTGTGCGTCCAGTGCGTCAACATCTTCCAGCGCAGGCGCCATCCGCAACAACGCCCGGTAGAGGGCGCGAGTGAACCATGCTTCTAATAGATATCCGTGAACTAAGGCGAGGCCGAGTACGCGACCCGAAAACCGGAACCTGGGGACACCAAGGCATATTTTTAGGACTTCAACATGAATATTTTTAAACTATAAAAAAATAGTAATCAAATATTAAAGAGTACGTATATTTGTATCTGAATGCGGAGAAGTTTTTCGAGAGTAAACAGTAATAAAAATAAAATAAAAAAACTTTAAAAATACGACTGCGTAAAAAATAATTAACTGAATAGAGAAAAACAAGCTATATCTATAGCAAGTGAATAAAATACACTATCTTATAAAGACTTAAAAGTTATATAAGGTATTTGCAGGCGGGGGCAGTAAAAAAGTACAAAGCATTTTGGTTGTAAAAATTTAAACAGATTTTCATTTAAAGACCACTACCAAACACATGGAAGTTGGTAATTGGTTTGTTCCCGTTTGGATTACTTTATAACATTCAAGCCATATTCATATGATAGTGTATTGTATTCACATATAGATTGTAAAACTTGTTTTACTCTTTTCAGTTAATAATTTTTACGCAATCGAGTTTTTAAAGTTTTTTATATTACGGTTTTTTTTTATTATAAGCTTCTTAGCTTCACTTGTTTGTACGTACGTATGTATGTTTAGCAACGAACGAAGTACACACATATGTAGAAATGACAATGTAACAATTTAGTAACCAGATTCTGGTGATGCCGCCAGGATAATCTCCTCACGAGGGACCTCCTGAACGGTTATTCGCATCGAGTTTAAATACAGATATATGTGTTTCGGTAATGAATATTATTATTATAAAAAAAAAATGTTGCCATCTGTTCGAAGTTCGGGACGAGTATTCATTCCAATACCATCGGATACATTCAGCAAGCGTGACGAAAGTGTAGTATTACAAACAAAACAAAAGTACGATTCACACACAAAAAAGTACAACCGGAGGTGATACGCTCGCGTCGGCTTAGGTAGGTAGGTACTGTAATTTGATATTTTAGAGGTCCGTTTCGCTTTTGATGAAATTACGAATATGCTCGTATCTTTGTTCAAGAATTAAAAGTAATGGTACTACAAAATACCTAATGGCATTTATTTTAGGCATTTATTTTATTTTCTTGGCGCTTGTAGACTAGGGTGCCACCGCCTAAACCCTAACGCCATGATCTCCTAATACCAATCTATTTTTATGCACAAAAAGAATATCTTTAAAAAAGAGTTTGCAACTGTCAACCTGAAGGATTCCAAGTACGGACTAAACTTTTGGCTAGTTTGGCTAGAAAGCTAGTTTTTAACATTTAAAAGCTTACATCCATATATGACTTCTTGCAGCTAACAAGAAACATTTATATTTTTAAGTTTTTCATTAAATTACCACGGAACAAAATCGACTGTACCGATTTACTAATTAAGATTACATGTGCTTCGCGAAGCGTATTTTTCTGGCGTTGCTGTCTTCGTGGGCACAGCTATGACATGAACTCCCCACTGGTGAGAGCAATATAAATAAATAGTTAATTCTTTTGATTGGAGGAGTGCACCCGACTGTGACATAATTATGATTGTATGGTATTTGCGCGCCTGGTATTCAAATACTATAAGAGAATTCTAGAACGACGCATGAGAGTTGTCTTTTATTAAACAACCGATATTTTCGTAATATAGTTAAGTGTACGGTAATACTTTATTGTTACTCTATAAAAATGCAGCTAATTGTTGGGTGTAGTTACGTCTTTACTGTAAAGTACGTGAAGTAATGAGTGAATCAACTAATCGGCATTCGTGTCATATACTTAGCATTACATTTCTTTGTACACAAAAATACCGCTAGTTTGCACACATTCGGTTGTTTAATAACTATTGTTCATTGCCTATTAAGGATTATGATAAGTGCTCACTAAATTAAGAACAATAAACAAACGTCACACACAATCGACGGAAGGCATCAACGGGCGGTAGCCACTTGACCACACTGTAAAGCCGGGTCCACACGATCGAACATTTTGTTATATGTAACGAAGATTGCAACCATCAGTCAGATGACAGTCGTTCAAATCCACCAACCCGCACTAGAGCAGCGTGGTGGATTAAGCTCCAAGCACCCTCATACCGAGGAGAGGCCTAAGCCCCTGCAGTGGGGCATAATGGGCTGATATGGAACGAAATGTTTGTACGTACAGACCGTGGAACAATTTATATATTAAAAACACTGTAGATACGAGTACTGGACAATGAATACAAAAAAATTTAGTTCCGTAACATCGATGAAAACAAATTAATCACAAATACGTTTTATTCGTCACAAAACCGGCTACGGATGAACATTTTCTTACAAGTAGACAAAATATTCGATCGTGTGCACCCGGCTTAAAGTTTATATCACAATGCAACCCCGCATGAGTAAAATCACAAAATTTTCTAGATGATATTTACCATTAGTAGATACATAAGTGTCTGTAAAAAGGTATACGTAACACATAATTTAACAAGACCATCTATAATACTATTTAAATTTTTTTTTAAATTTTTAGTTTAAACTCTCATATATTCTCCTCTTTCTTTATTCCCTTCTTCCTTTGTTTCTATCACTATCCAATCGGCTCCTTTGTATTTTTAAGGCAAAAGTGAGAAACCCACATTAGCCCACAATACCCACAATAGCTATAATATTTGTGCACACCCGTGGCCCTTTCCAACCGCACCCTTAACTAATTTTTTTCGCCTCGCCACCTCTGAGACAATACATGCTCAAAATCACCTCTTGCGCTTTATTAATAAGGTAATAATGTCTAATGACAGCTGTACACGAAGACATTTTTGCTTAATAGAAACTATTATGTATTGTTGCCTTAAATACCTACTATTTAAGTGACGTCTCTGAGTGCGGCATAACAATCGTCATAATCATGGTTAAATATGACCTACTTATCAAGCCTTCAAATGTAATATTTACACATTTTAAAAAAAAACCATGAAGTCCAAATGCGAGTCGGACTCGCACACGAAGGGTTCCGTACTACAGTACAATAATAAAAAAAAGGTTTCTTGTATGGGAACTTTCTTTAATTTTTAATTTTTGTTGTTATAGCGGCCAAAGTAAAAATTTCAAGTATCTACATATTATCGCATTTGGGCATAGAACCCTAAAACAACTCTGACTTCTTTCCATAGCAAAGAGTTGAATTGTTTTGTGTATAAGTTAAGATTTACCAGCACCTTTACCATAAAATATTAATTTCTATTTGGAGAAATGTTATCGTTTTGTGATTCACTTTATTGTAGAATGAAATTGAGCAACACGGCTACTCATTTCATTCCATTCCATTTTAATAATCAATGTTTGTAGATCAGATTTCATGGTAATAGATGCATAGAGTTTGTGTCCATAGTCTATGACTCTATGAACTTAATAACTCGGAATAACGCAATTACGATCGTAATAGAATATAATAGCGTCAGGTCCCGCTACAACAAAGTATTCCATTTATGGTATAATTATACCTACTATGTAGTAACTACAATAATAGTAAATAAAATGCAGGATGTCGATGAAGAAACAACACCATTATTTACATCGGTTAATTGATAAATGGGTTTGAATACTTTTTGGCATAACCCCGCATAGGTCAATTTTTATTTTTGGTTGTAAATACTGTAAACTTTTTATATGTGGATATGGGACATACTATAAATGAACAAAAAATATTATTCTACTAACATTATAAATTGAATATAACCGTACAAAAAATATTATATTACTAATATTATAAATTGAAAGTTTGGATGTTTGGCAGACAATCACGCAGCAATGGAGCAATGGATCGACGTGATTTTTGCATATATATAGTTTACATGCGGAAAAAATACACGGGTCCTGTGGAATAGCCATTCTTCATGCTAAAATGGGTAAACTGATTTTGATTTTTGGTACAGAGATTTCTTGGGTAGTTAAGTTTCAGAATTTTCTAGAAAGTCTCACAATTTTCTGGAGCGTTGCGTTCTTTAGCGGTCTCGATGCAACTGTATAGTCCACGAGGGAAGGAAATTTTAGGACATCATGTCAAATAATATTTCTTATTTTTGTACATATTATTATGTTCCTATCTGTGTAATATAAAAGTTCATAGTGCGACGGTAACAGGGTCATGTCAGCCTCCGTACAAAAAAAGTTCAAACCCTTTTTAACAAATATAACAGTTACTATAGTGAATCATGCGTCTGCCTTTAGTATGGGATCCTGTTTTATGGCAAGCGAATCCGCCTAAACCGTAAAGGTATTAAAATGTAAAGAACGATAAAGTAGAGCTGTATATGAACCAGAGAGGGGTACCTTCTGGTCCAAGCCAAAATAATTTCGTGATAGAACTATGTCATTGTTAGGAAGTTTGTTATAAATCAAATTCTGATAAGTAGGTACTTATTCACTGAAGTGGAAATAGGCCAAACATAATACCCACTTCATAACGTCACAAACGACGATCGTGTCATTGTTAGAAATATTTATGATATGAACTAAAAGTATACCGTGAAATTCTTGTTTGCTTTATGAATGTTTGGTACCACTCGAGATTTTTATCGGGAGTATTTATGGCGCACAAAGGCGTTGCCACTCACTGGGTGGGTACGGAGAACTTTACGTGATTTGTTTATATCTTTATACAGGTACTTGGGATTTGCGTGTTCGCGGCATGAATCAGTATGTACTTAAATAATATGTAACTCTTAAAATTACTCAAGCGCGCGTTTATAAATTAAAAACTTTATGGCGGGGATTGAACTCAGTACCTATACAGCGAAAACAGGATGCTTCGTCACTCGGCTACCATAGGTGCATAGCACCAGCAGCGACGTGGTGGGTTTATGGCTCAAACTCCTCAGTATTGAGGAAGCGCTTTTCTCCGGTAGTGAAGGAAAGGCACACGACGATGATGATTTTCCATTTACAGACCACTCCGTTATAGTTTTATAATAGACATTTTTTAATATAATACACAGGCAATTATAATAGACAGACCAGTTTTTAGTCCAAACTCCTTATTTCGATGTGGAGATATAAAATCTATAGACCGTCGGCCGAGACCGTTTTTCTAATTGATAGATTTTATTAGATTCGATAAATTAGATTTTATCAGATTAGATCAAGGCAGATTTGTAAAGCCCTCCTATCATCGAAGAGCCCGTCTTGAGAAGATTTAAAAAGTAACGCTATATAAAAAATGTCGTGAGCAGTAAAAAAAATTAAAACGTAAAATACTATTATTTCTACGAATCGAAACGCCACCATTTTTTCCCCCCAAATTGAGACCTTCATATCGTCTGTACTGATAATGGCTTCCTCCGAACTGTCTTAAACGCACATATTATGTTTACTGGAAACCCGACACGTTTCATTTTTTTCTCCCGTTGTCGTATCACTTCTTGTTTGTTTCTTGAGTTCTACTCCCACTACTATTCCAACTGACATCGCGAAGCTTTGCACGTCTTTAATGTCGGATCTTTAATTGAATAATTCGGTGTGCTATGACAACCTATTATGAGGACAGACAGTAGCCTGTATAACTCTACGTCCATCCATCCGTCCTTCCATCTCGAAAGGACATAAATCCTTATTAGAAAACACCTTTATGGTATGGATGATAATAAATTAATAATGCTATAAGTATAGCTTAACAAAATACGTACCATTCATGGTGATTATCAACGAAAGCGCTCATAGGGGATACATGGACTGTATAGGTATCGTTCGCCGAATATTCGAACAACCCGTAGTAAGGGTTGAACAGCTCTCGGGATAACAGAAAGAAGAACTCTCGACTCGGTCCGCCATAATCTAAGCCCTCTTCTCCGTCCCATATCACGCAGAGTTTCCCTTTCTGTAATTCTTTTTTTCCACACGACATGATCCTCCTGAACGCGTCTTCTAGGAGATGCTCGCGACGAATATGGAGCCTGTATTATTAAAAAGATCATTTGATCAGTTGTAAAATGCAAGGCACCTTTGCTAACACAAAAAAAGGAAATATATTTTGGTGTTAGATACGTGTTAGAATATGTTCGTTTTGTTTCCAAATACACTAACAAGTCCATAAATCATTGCAAATGTAACACTGTGTTTACAAACTAAATTCATTCTCAGAAAAATTTTATGTGGCAGCATGTTGAATGTCTTTGGTCTGTGCTCTGGTTACGATATTATCTCATAACATATTTCATTTAAAAAGGATATGATTAAATCGGTGGACATAATATTTTGGGAAATACTAGAAACCTCACAACCTCTTAATATTTGTAATTTTCACTAAATGGCTAAGCACTCACTTAAGTTTCGCTGGCCCCTGTCCATAACCCTTGCTCTCGAGTTTCCGATAGAAAGCCCTGAGCTTCGCTTCAAAATCACGTCTTTGCGGTGCCGGTGCCCTGGTACTTCGGCCAGCTGCGGGGGATGCGGCGGGAGAACTGACCACCATAGCGCTCCCCGCGCTACTGCTAACGGTGGCGGTGCCAGCGCCCGCCGGCACGTAGCTCATGATCTCCTGCTCGAAGAGGCTGTAACGACAAAAGTATAACAAGGTTAATTTTCTACTACTGTGATTATCATCGAATCTGCACCGTAAGCAAATGTTCGTATTGACTGTATAAATCATCTGTGTCTATTACAGTATAAAAAACTTAAAACTATTCCTGAAGAAAAATAAGACAAAAAACACTTCACAATCATAATAATTTAAGCGTGAGTTAAAAAGGCAATTAAGTATGCATGATAGATAAATTCAAGTTATTATTATTGTTAGTCTTTTGTGTTAATATTATTATTTCTGCAGCTTTATTTACGTGGTGCACATTTACTTTAGTTTCATTGTTTTTAATTCTAAATTTAATTTTCCAGTGAGAAATTTATTAGGTTACAGTTGTAACATTTTTATTTCTCATGTTGTACTGTAGCATATTTTAAACCACACCTGTAACTGTTTTTTCTCCTAATAAATAAATCAATAAATAAACTAAGCTAAATAAATAAAGTCTTAACTAACTTAGTCTCTATGCGTGTATTATGCAAAAACTACTGACGGCATCGGATGCATTGGTTTTTTAAATTTCTTTGTGATAGTTCAGTGATCATTATAGGTTGTATTTTATGATCACGAAAAGTCACTCAAAAGTTTTGATACAACCTGTAAAGTATTTGACGAATTTAAAAAAGGTGTAGGGAGTAGGGACAGGCGGAACTGGGAAGAAGGACAAAGCGCTACCTTTACCTTTTAATCTTTATGTTCATCTTGATGACATAAGGCTAGGAAATAGCATTCTGAATACAGATACAGACAACTTTTTACCACGGCAATGTGTCTGTATGTTTGTCACCTTTTCACGACCAAACAATTTATCATGCCGAGGCCAAATAATTTTTAGTCAGGTTATATAGTACTAACTTTCCGCCCGCGGCTCCGCTCGCGTGGACTACACAGTTGTTCCGGGACCCTTTCTCCCGGAATAAAAGTAGCCTATGGCACTTTTCAGCTTATTAATTATATCTCTGCAACAAATTATAGCGAACCTGGAACAACTGTGAAGTCCAAGCGAGCGGGGCCGCGGGCGGAAACCTAGTATCTTTATAAATTATAGCCTATGTGTTATTCTTTTTTTTTTTTTTTAACTTTATTTAGAAACTGTATTATTATGTATATTTATTCTGATGTATAAGCTATATTATCGTAAAGTTTCATTAAAATACATTCAGTAGTTTTTGCGTGAAAGAGTAACAAACATCCATACATACACACTTTCGCGTTTATAACATTAAGAAGGATTAGGTATAAAATTAATGACTTAATACAATGTTTGGTTTGTCTATCTAAAGGGCTCGGAAGTAAACAATGATATCATATCAAGTACCAATGAGTAATCTTTTCTAGTTTACCAGCACTAATGATGCTATCGAACAATTGGTTATATAAAAGACATACATTGTTAAGCTGATAACGTCGGTTCTTCTATTGATATTGTTATCACTCTATAACAATAACCTCTTTGATACGATATGATGGCCACATACGAAAGTGGACTGAATACGCCGCCAAATTTATTAGAGCGTTGAAGAGTTCAGTTTTAATTATAACGTAAATAGCGTGAGGCCGGTTAACTGACGCCAGTTAGACTCTTCAGGGCAACATTGTACCCACTAACCAATCACATGACACCGTTCGCCTTTACGATTCCAGTTCAAGACAAGTGATTGGTTAATACCCTTACTTAAGTGGTCGCTGATTTAAGTAGTATTCCTGCAACTCGCCATTAGAGGGTGGTCAAGGTGAAGTTGTACCGAACTTTTATAGGGTTGGTTGTCAGACGAGGCGTTCGTCAAATTGCCCCCAGGGCGTTGAACCGTAAAAGATTATCCCAGAAAAGCGAGCGGGCCGACCGTACTAAGCCATTAGACAGAGACAAAACGTCGACTCAGGCTCTAGGCTAGAGTCGTAATCGATTTGGGTACGGGCCCGGAGATTTAGATGCTCGCTCCGCCCCCGCCGCCCGTTCGTCCCGCCCCGCGAGTCGCCCCAGTCGCGCGCCGGATCGTGATCGAGATTAGGTAATTAGTATAATTTCATTTAGGAGCGGTGAAATATACGCGCGCCCGAGACGCTGTACCCTGTGCGTCCGCATGCGCACACGCACCGATCTCCGGCGCCGATAACTCAACGCGTAGACAAAGAGATCTTGACGATAGATACGCCTTACGTCGCAGCTGATCGTTCTATTATCGTCGCATCTCCTTTAATATACACACGTGCCTAATATTAATAGAGATTAGTGTACCTTAAATTGGCGTCTCGTGTGAACAGCCTAGCGTTGCACAACAAAGATCAGAACACAAACGACGTAACACGTCAGTCATTAACGAGCAAAAGTCACGTCACGCAAACCGATTATTTATAAGCAAGACCCCTGGGATCGAAACACCTTGGACAAGTATCGCCTTTTATGTAATGCTGGTTTTCGTCCGCGAGTTTGTCCTAGTGGTGTGAATAATAGTTTTTGTCTCATACCCTCTGAGACGGTGAATTTTGAAAAATCCTCTTACATGATAAATCTCTGTAAAATAGACATAACGATTTCGTTTGGCTGTACGTTACTTTGCAAAGTTTATTCCCGTTAGAGAGAGAATTCCAATCAATATTTTCCCCAACAAATCTCTAGGTCACCGGTTTAGACTGCGTTGTCGGTTAATCAGTTTGTCATTGTGCTTTTATAGATACCTACCTATTTGCTCAGTTCCACTATAAGAGTATTTAATAACTGACTCGGCAGCATCCTACCCGGTGCCCCTGTCCCGTCGACGGGGCAGATAGGAAAAATAGTTTCATAGTCCCCGGTAGCTCTAGTGTCCGTGTTTAACAGGGAGAATGGCACATATCAAGTTTCATTTGCCCTGGGCATTAGAGGTAATATCACTAACCTAAAATGGAATGCCTAGAAATAAAAAGGTTTGTATATAATAATCAGTTTTTATTGCGTCAACAATATAATACTGAAATGTGCTGGTTGGTAGACATAATCCTCCCAGTACCAAGTCGTTATCTATTATTATGGTTTGACACACAATAATATAAGATTGTTATAACACGAAGGTAAGCACGCGTCCGTTTCCCGGGCGAGTAACAGCCTTCTCCTGATCCCGATGGGAATGACCTGAAATGACTGGCAACGAAACGAGCCGTTGTCGATTGAGAACTTTGTGAAGGGTAAATTGATCTTATTGCGACGCATTTTTTCCAAATCGTTTTTCTGGTACCATATCAATAATTCACTGGGATCGCATCACCAGGGCCTTATTCATTCCCAAAGGCGAGTTCTTGATGATAATTTATGGCGTGTCCCGAACGGCCGTATCCGGGCCGCGGGGCACGCGCTCAGCCGCGGCGGGCCGAGCGGGGGGTTATCATTTGGAGGTACCAAGGTACGTGACCGGCGCAGGCGACGGACAGGTGTGCCGGCGTGTGCCTAGCCCGCGGGCCAACTCTATCTCATGTAAAAATCGACGCTGCAACCCCGTCCGTCGCCGCTGAGAAACGAGTGGGCAGTCCAGATGATAAGCACCGATATAGAAATATACCTTATCTCGGATCATCGTACAAATATTATCTTGAATTTTTCATATGACTTCATTAAGTAATATCGATGGATTTTTTAAAATAGGTACTTACATGTTAACAATTTAAACGAGCCGAGCGTAGATAATCTAAGCGTTAATGTTATAACAATTAGGATTACAAACGACTGAGGGAAGATAACTCACTCGAACTTTCACCACAAGTCGATCATAACTCAAGTGTTTCGTTCACGATATGAGCTAGATATATCGGCCACGCCAACACCAAATCATGACGACCGCTTAGTCTAGTGGGTAGTGACCCTGCCTACGAAGCTGGAGGTCCCGGGTTCGAATCCCAGGTCGGGTCAGTATTTATATGATGAATATTGATACTGGTACCGGATCTTGGTTGTTATATGTATGTGGTGTCTTCGCTCGATACCCAAAGCACAAGCTAATGCTTATTTTGGGGCTTAGACGTTGTTGTCATGTATACGTTATTATTATTATATCGGTTATGGTATTACTACGTTTATAATTAAGTTTGAAGACTTAAACAAAGCATCGATATTTATTTAACTACTGAAAATCAAAACATCAAAACCTGCCACCGATTCGGATAGTCTGTTGTACTGAGAACAACCGGCTAGAAACGTAGTAGTTAGTCTTTTATGGCAAGCCATCCACGTTTGCGCTACTCACAAAAAAGTAGTTGTTAAAGTGTTTTTGGAATCGTTTACATAACACGATAGAGAAAACCCAATTTAACAAAAATATATGAAAGTTTGAAGTTTGAGTTGCCAGTGCACGCGGTGGGCCGAGCGACGGCTGCTAGGGCGGCCGCCTCGGTCCATCATCGAACGCTCGAGGTGAGAGCACGGAATGCCGACCGAGTTATATTCGCCCCTAGCCATACACTAAACGTAATACACAATAATTATGCCATTAAACGCCTGTTGATTTTACATTGAAAAATCTTCCCTTCAGGCTCGATACTTACGTGGTCGGTCGGTCGCTCGGACCGAAGTCATTAGGCGGATGGCAAGAGTTGTTACAAAATGTAACATTATAGCTGGAACTGTCATTAATCATGTACATTTTACGGTTCAACGTGAACAACTCATTAAGAACGTGTTCCGCCTCGAACGATTCGACGGACGATCTGATGTCGTCTCGACCAAATTAAATGTTTAATTAAAAATAGAATTTATTTGTTGTGATCTTCTATAGAAGTGTGCTCAAAACGACTGGAATCTAATCGAGTCTGATTAAACGAGGTTATATTTAGTAAACATTTAAATTTAATCGAAACTAATCCTAAATATTAGCCCCTAAACTCTAAAGTATAGCAGTTACGATTAGGTAAATATGTCATACCCACAGAGCATCACAGTCTGGTCAGACTGTTAGAATTGACAGAAGTCATAACCTAAATTTTAAAATCATATTTAATATGTAAGTGAAAGAGATGACCGACTTTACCGCTTTCTAAAATGATATAAATCTATAGACAGATTTAATTACGTAAGCGTCATTTTTTGCTTATATTCGTTGTGCGAGTAATTATTTTTGGGACACGTGTCTCTGAACAAATACCGTCACATGGCACTTTTAACCTACTAGATTCTCTGAATCTGACCCATATCATAGCGTTAGCCTATTAATGCCCCACTGCAGGGGATTAGGCCGCCCCTCGGGTGAGAGGGCTTGAAGCTTAATCCACCACGCTGCTCCAGTACAGGTTGGTGGATTTTAACGATTGCCATCTATTTATGGCAACCGGCAACGACCGATTAACGTGCTTTCCGAGACACAGAGTTAATGGTAGTTATATACATAAATTAGAAAAAACTCATTGGTACTTACATACCCTGAGATTCGAACTACGGCCTTCTAAACAAACAAACGCTACCACTCGGCTATCGTGGCACTTGGTAAATATACTGCCGCATAAATACACTGAACTGTTATCAAATGATTTATTCATCGCGTAGGTATATCAAAATGCATTGTATATTTCTAATACAGATTTTTTCTATAGCTTGAAAAAAGAACTGTCAGTACTCATTGGATATTCAATATCTTTCGTGAAAATATATGAATTGCGTGTTTTTCATTTTAGCACAGTTACAATCAAACTTTATGGCGGATCCGAACATAGGCACAAGTCGCGTCGCAGTAACCAGTTTTAGGTGTAGCGAGACGCAGCGGAGCGACGGATATAATTATGACTGTACCTACGCAAGCACGCATATAGCGTTGTATTTCGATTCGCCATAAAGTTTGACGCAAACCATATTTGCCAGTACTAAAATATTAATATATGATGCCCGCAAAGTCATCGAATCACCGTAGCGAAGCGCGGACGACCGGCTATTGCGTTGGTCTGCAGCCGCCGGCGGGATATCCCTATTTGTTACAGAAACGGTTGCACCTTTCTCATATGTAGTATTTATGTTTAATTCAGTGACCGATTATTCCTTCAGGATAAATTACGTATTTCAATGTGAAAATTTTATTTATTTATTTTAAGAAAACCAACAGCCAAAACATTTACAAATAACAGCAGAAAGATAAACAACATAAGACGGCCAATGACAGGTTCTCTCCATTTTCTTACTTTTTTTTTTTTTAAATAGAATCTATAGATGATACTTGATGTTTAAAAAAAATCGCCTTGTATATTAAAAACTTTTAATATTAACGGAATGCAAGAAGTTCATTTTTTGCGACAGGTACGAGATTGGTTAACTGTTCATTTAGCGTTCGAACAAACGAAATTAAAACGACGCACAACAGAACGGATCGAGAGAGGCGGCATTGGTCGGTGCGGCCTCACTTCAAATCGATTTTGTATACGTGTCCAATACTGGTAAACAAATTACTTCCTATGATGAATGTGAACCATTACCGCGGAGAAACAAAGAATTCGTTTTCTTAACACAACAATAACCGAATGGCCGCGCCGAGGACGGCCAACGTCGAGCGGCGCTAATGTCACTATGAAATAACACCGATAATATAACATTTTAACCATTTGATATTTTTTAAACTGCCAATTACCGTCCTGAATGAGCGCGTCTTGTAATTTTTACATTTTATAGAAATATGTTATATTCATTAAGGAAAACTACAGAGAGCAAATACAGCTATTAAATAATAACCTGTCATTTGCTACCTATATGCCATAATGTTCTAATAAGAAAAAGATTATATTCGCAACTCTTTTTTGATTTGTAGACGCCATATTTAATTAAATATGGTACACCCAATGTCACTCCCACAATTGAGTAGTATCTATACCTAATTCGTAAGTCCAAATTCAGCAATCCGTTTAGGTTACAGGGCTTGTCACAGAAACAGATATACAGACATAAATTCATACATGTACCCGAAAAACATTACCCTCTGTAAACACGTAAAAACAAACAATGAATATCTTTGACGGGAAAATTTCGCAGGAATAACAATTTTTCACTTTCAATCAAGCAGTAATTAATAATTCACACAAACGTGCAAAGTTGTAGACTACGATTTCACTTAAAAAACAGAATATCGATCTATCAGAAAATTGGCATTTTCATCCGACATCGTTAAGAGGTAGAAGCAACAATAAATGTGTCAGTCGAAAAGGTGTAATTAACGAAATTTTTAAGAAGCACGGTCAGCCCCGGGCTATACACATTTTTATACGTTTTTATTAATTGGAGCTTTGATTCGGTTTCGTTTTTAAGTTTTTAATCAATTTAAAAATAGCGTTAAATAAAAGATTTGTTTTTATGAATATAAACTATAATTCAAAGGTTTCTTTTGTCTAATCTTTGACGAATATTCAACGAATAAAACGATAGTGCTAATTAAAAGATATTAGATGTAAATTACAGTTGAAAATTAACAAAATATGGACACTAATCGTCACTTGTCTTAGTTTACCGAAGTTTGGTAGTTGGAAATGTGCCCTCTCAATAAATTCTAATAAAACCTCTGCCTGCGCCCCCTGGGAAACAGGCGTCAAATTATGTATGTCGCAGGGTTATGGTCAAATTCAAGTGTTCAGCAATTCCCCAAAAGTTTGATCGTAGCTCGTGGATTCGATCAAAACCCTTGTGTCGAACAGAACCTCTGCAACATGTTTATATCTCAACATTTTTTCTAGTCTGAAATGAAATCACAGATACCAAGGAGTGGTCTTCGTAACAGTGTACCCGTAAACCCTCTAATTTTTCAAGGCAAAATATACGCGTATATACAAATTAGACCGCGAAATGTTTCCTAATAACCATAGAGACGCGAGCTTGGCCGTGGACCACAGTATAAGCATAACAGGGACAAGTAAAATGACTGACGTGAAATAGGCGCCAAATGTTCACGCTAACATCCCTATACCTTGCACATGAAATACATATAAATCCATATAATTTCGAAAATACTGTCTTTAACATTCGCGAATATGAATATACCACATTCTTAACATCGATCATTGACACTTCACAATCACTAATCTTGTTCCAGAAACAATATTTAAAAACAAGCGACGAATTATTTAATAGCTATTTTTTGGAAGGCGCTATAATGTTTGAACCCTATAATGTACTATAAGATGAACTTGACGAGCGATGTGTTAGATTGGAATCAGGGCGGAGTGAATTAGTCAAGTGTACTGTGTAGGTTGAGTTCAGAGAAAATGAACGAATTGTCAAAGTCAGACTGACGTGTAAATTTTATTGGAATAGACGTCAACAGTGAATTTTGCTGTACAGGAGGAGCATTGCAAAATTAAATGAAATTATGAAAACGTTACATTTTTCTAGTAAATATCATTTTAAATAACAGTTCTTCCGATTTCCCAGCGATGTCAAACGAATGTGTCCATACTACAAATTACTTTTAATATTACACGAATTTAGTTAACAGTATCTACCACCGAAGTTCACCGAACTTTAAATGTAGCAGACAAGAAAACGCATGCTTGCTAAACTCAACGACTCAAAGCCGACAAATTTATTTACTTAAATTTTTTTATCGGAATCTGTCTTTCATTGTGACGGGTCGCGTGGGCCACACGCGCGTCCCGCCCGTCTCCCTCATCCGATGGCTCAAGTTTGATAGCTTAATTGGCTTTCCAACTAAATGGCCAGCATTACTCTTCTATTGAAATAATTCAAAACTTTGTGGTATCTACTTAACGCTGACTTTGTATGCATGAAACACAATTTCAAACTATGTTTGTGTTAACAGTACAGTGTGATGGTACTGTACTCTCTATAATACATGAGCCACGGTTCACTCGCCAAGTCGTTCAAACAATTAGGATATTACGAAGGACTTCCGCTAGACAGCGAAACAAAATACATGCATACACTTCGCTCAATGATGGTGGTTAACTCCCTATTAACAAATACTTGCCAACAATTGTTGTGAATTAATGGCTCCAGTTGTTGTTATAAAGTTGACAGGAAGTGGTAACGACAATGGCGCGCCGGATGCCTGATTGAACTCTGACTCCTCAATAACGGTTTTGCATGCTTAATTACACGCGATGTGTGTTACAGGAAATTTTTGATTACATGGGAACGTGTTGTCTAATTATTAACTACATTAATCGTCAACTGAGCCGCTTATTATACTTTTCTTTAAAATAAAAATATTATTTTTAACTTTTTTGTTTAGGTTTTTTTATGAGAAAAGTATCCTGTTGCGGGTACAATGAGCTAGGGCTGTTTGAGACCAGTAATGAGTGGTCATCCTTGGACGTCGGGGTCAGACGAACGCACAATGTCGTCGTGTCCTCGCTTCACCATTGTATTGTCGAGGAACTGTTGGACTTATGTCTAAGAGTTAATTTTAGACAATTTTAGCAGCGAGTGATTCGACATGCACGCGAATGTGCGAACATAAAATAAGCATAACTTTGAGTGGAAGGAAAATATGGCGTTTTTTTTTGTCGGCGTAGGTTCAAAGTTTCCGTAGTCCGACAGGAAAGCCAACCATGAGAGAAGTATTTTTAAATATTAAGTTGATTCACTATCGGTAGAGCAATGGATGATCAAGACATCATGTATTCCTCCTATTTTATAATGTCTCGATCGTCCATTACTACTGATATTGAATCAATATTATATATATTGAATTATTAAATATTGAATTAAAGAACACTTTTCTCAGTGTATATCACAGCTATCACCTCGTTGAATATTAGTGCTATAAAGGTGTTCGCATAAACGTACAAATATTTGAAATCGCTATATATATATAAATGTATATAATATTAATTGAATTTATTTTTTATCTAAATCTTAAAATAGAAAAATTCTATAATGCTTCTCACACAAGAAAACTGAGACACTTGTTCAATAAAAGTTCGAGAGCAGCGTTTAACAATACATTGAATTTTTATCCTTCATTCCATTTCCTGAGCACGGTTTCGTTTCGTTTCCAGTCCATAATATTATAACGTACACCCTCATACCATAGTGTGTCCACTGATCGCCATTACGCTGCGAAGTTGCACACACACATACATACGTGGGCGCCATTGCAGTGTTTCATTGGTTGTGTGACAGTCAGTCTAGAGTTTTTAATAACTCTGTGATCATCTCTGTGAAATCCTCAAGACTTTCTTCATTTTTCAAGTACTTATCTTCAGTTTACGCGGTTTAAAGGGACAGAAGAGAATATAATGAACAAAAATAATTAGGATTTCGAAAAATTCCATCTTATTGACTATTTTTTATATTTAACAAAAATTTCTAGGAACAAAAGCCGGACGCTACGAAATCTGTCGGTGTATTCAAAAAAGCTTCAGCATCGTCTTCGAATTACACACAAATGGATGAGAGAGACACAAAGCGCGTTACGGTCGAAAAATCATTCACACCTACAAAAATAGTTTAGTTCCCATACCGAAACGACCGATTACGAACATTAAATTTTACGACGTTTTGATTGGATTTAAAACGGATCAGGCTCTAACGATATGGGAGCAAGCGTGGAGCTAAAAAAGTTTTTGCGCGGCGTCTTACTGGAACCAGCATTATACTAAGTTCAAGGCGGTCAAACGAGCGTCAAAAACTCTCAATATGACGTTATAAGACGGCTATTTCGTTATGTCACGCGGCGTTGTCTCGTTTTGACGTACCCGAACACAAACGTACGTAGCCACCGAAGATTGGTAAGTGCTTTGAAACGAAATTCATCTTATGCTAGCTCCAGCGTAACGCGATGCGAAAGCATTGACAGCTCCATGGGAGCGAGAGTTACCCCTGGATTGTCTTGGCCTCTTTTACGATTTATAACAACTTTAGCCAACGATGGATAAAACGTTAGGACTCGCATTAAGTTACAATTTAATAGCTCACAATAAGATAATATAAACGTTAATTTATTAATGAAACTGTTTATTTTATAGTTTCCGTTATCGCGATGTTTTTAAACAATAAATTAAGAAATAACTTATATGCCTCTTAATTAATTATCAAAAAACATTTTGCTCTCTGACCGTTTTATCAGTGAAATTATATAATTAAAAAGAAACCGTTATATTATTTATGTTCTAGTGATTTCACTAATAAAGTTATAGTTCAAAATATAAAAAAAACACTATATTAGTTAAAACGAACCACGTTCATAATAAAAAGTTACCGAGGCAGTAAATACTATACAAAAAATATAATTGTTATCAAATTGCGATACCGATGCGATAGTACCTACTTAACCGATACGCGCTAGCAAAAGACTTCAACGACCCACATGACAGTAAGAACTTTTAAGTACACTTTAGATTCCAATATTACTTTAGCAAATGTTATTTAATTATAGATTTAATTATTTTAAAAAACCTTTAAATATGATAACGAATAGGAGAATTAAAATGTAACAAAAAATATACAGATAAAAATTTAATTTCACGACATAAGTACAACAAATAAATTTACAATAAATTACAAGCAAAATACGAAAAAAAAGTGTGGGATTTCTTTCTTTTTTTAAATTTTTTAAATATTTTTTTGGGTATCGATATCTTCTACACATACGATACTTTATATATCATTCTAGTTACCTAGGTGGGTCATAAATTCTGTCATACGCTTCATATTCCAAATTTGGCAAAATTTTAAATTAAGATTGCAAAAAAAACACTGGAGGTTCGTTTACAATCCCATCAAAGGATTCAAGGAAGATTCAAGTTGGAAGGCCGCAAGAGAATTCAAGCATCGCGACGATTTGGTTAGGACAGTCAAAGCAGTCAAAATGCAAAGCAATGCAGGCGCGAATTCAGCAAAATCTCAGAAATTTTACAAGTATACAAGTATATTTATGCACTGCGTAAATATACATGCATATATACATGCACCGCCTTTCTGGAATTGCTAAAAAAGAAAAACATGCCAAAAAAATTGGATGCATTACTTATGATTAATAAATGCATCCAAACTTTCAGCGAGCAAATTCTACTCACACTTAACAGATGTTTTTTTTTCTACCTATTTTAAATGTTATATTTTATATATTATGTAGTGATAGAAGGCCCTATGCACGCACAGATTTTAACTCGTTTAGAGACCCCGAACACGAAGTACAAATCAATTTGATATTCTCGCTTCGAACGTGCTATTTATTATTATGGGGCCAAGGGGGTATTTCAATCTTCACCGAGGTATTCGACGTCCGGCACGGTGTTATTTCACAGTGGAAGAAGTTTGAACTAAAGTCCTGTGATTTTACATTAATTTGCTATTATTAATAACTAGCGAACACCCGCGATTTCGTTCGCGCGATTTTCATAATTTCTACAGTTTTTAAAGTTTACGTAGAATCCTGAATATTTTCGGAATAAGACCTTTGCTCAAAAAAGTCCTCTACCTGCCAGTAAAGGTCCGGTTAAAACGGTTCAGCCGTTTCGGAGATCAGTGCGTAACAAACAGATAGGGAGAAAAAATATTATACGCGATTGGGGTGAATTTAATTGCTAGCAGGCCGTCGTTTTAATAACATGGACACACGACGACGGTGCGATTTATAAATAGAAAAATAATGTCTCCTGCGGGGACTTAAAGAAAAATAAGTATAAAAATACCTTCTCTGGACTCCGGACAGGTATGTTAGAACCTACCCCTATATCAAATTCATAATGTAGCGCAGCTTGGATCATATATAATGAACAAAAAAAATGCAATAATGTCTAACTTTAGGGTATTACATACACTAAAAGCTTTATAGTTTTGTCAAAACTTTGCAGGAACATTATTTCTTCAATTAACTGTACTTCCTCGTTTGTATTTAATATGTCTCATTATACGTGTATTTACGATATTTTTTTTTATTAAACCTAATAACCTTTATAGTTCATAAGATATAATTTGTTAACATAATGACCTTGCGTTTAAGCGCTTGAGAAAAAATTAAGCCTGAAAAAATAACCACATTATTAAAAAACATTTGAAATTATATATTTTACAATAAAAGTGTGTATAATTTTGTGTGCCTTCCCAATTGATGAGTTTAAAAACCAGAAAAAAATTAATAGAAGTAACATAAGTGAATACTTTCAATGAATCTAATATAATTTTGTAAAAATACACCGATATATGTACAAAGCCACGTTTACTCTGAAGCAGTTATTGAATCCTAATTTAAGGGATCTTAAAAATCTGATCAACTAGTCTGCCGTGCTTATCAAAAGTGCGATAACTAGGTCTAAGCTACTGTCGAGAAAAACGTGGTCAAAGTTTTTATTCAATAAATCAAAACCCTAAAAATATTGCGGTTATGTTTAGTGAAACAACTAAATAGGCGATAGCTAAGTACAGTCTAAAAGAAAATATAGAGCTCGCGTTTGGCTCATCACGATAATGTATATGATTCTGTTAGGCCCGAATACAGAGTTATTGCACTTTTGATTAGTACGGCAATAGTTAGTTAACAAGAATATTCTAGTGCTTGTTAAATTACTTCAGTCTTAAGTAAGGCCCCGTCAAGCTGTAAACTATCAAGGCCTATTAATGTGACGTCATCGTAATGATTGTTGCCCTCGCGCACTCAATCACACCGATCGCCGACGTTGCTGGTAATTCATTTACGATTGTACGATTTAAAGCTAGAGCCATTCTATATTGTTTGAAATTTAATATTAATTCTAAAGTATGGCCAAAGCCTTGCTCTAACTTTTCAAGGGTTAAAGTGGCGGAAGATAGTTGGATGGAGTTAATACACATTTAATTTGCTTGGATGTTAACTACTTTTGAAGGACTTTATTTAAAGTATTTTTTCCTCATACATGGGTGAATTCTAGCATATGATCAAATATCAAGCACAAGTATAATGTTATTTAGATTAATAAACTGCTGATTAGTTTATAGAGGGGCAAAAAAATATTTCAGCGATGAAAAGTTTTATTTTACATGTAGGTAACTCACGTGCGTAATTTTATTTTGAAAAGCGCTGTAATTAATTTATAACCTTATCAGGCGTTTGTCGGAGCTTTTCCAATAGTTTATGCATTCGTATTAGATACGCCGCAAATTAAAAACTGAAAAGCGCGGTACGTTTCAGATAATTCATATAAAGAATTTCCTGAATATAATTTACACGTTCAGGGTTATTTTTAACGTGTGTATATTAAATCGCAATCAGCTTCGGTGCTGCACCGTCAATAGAATGATAATGTGAAAGACCTTCGATGGGGTCAACTTCCGTCCTCACTGATAGTGCACGGGACGAGAATGACTCGACAAATAATTAGTTTAAACCCATTTCAATGAACAACAATCCATAAATTCAAAACTTTTTTATTCGCGTGGGTCTTTAGAAGCAGTTTCAAATCGTCAAAGCCGTTGACTGTTCAGAAAGTAGATTCTGTAGGGGGGAAAAAAACCAACATGAAATACCGTAGTTTTATACCATTTTTTTTTCAATACAATATTAACTAAAACAGCCCAAAAAATGAATAAGATGTATATACAAAACGCAATCATGAACAAAATTTTCGATCCTAGGTAATTACTCTCTGTGTTCCATTTTTTTTAAAAACTCTTTCTACGTAATATTGAAAATGTAAAATAACACATTCTGGCTTATAAAAACTATCAACGATGATAAATGCGCCCTAGATGATGAATGACATAATTTTTGCATAACGCGTTAGAGCATAGACACAGGAGTAACAGTGGAATGGCGTGAGAGTAAAAACGCAGACAATGCAGAGCGGGCCACCATAATGGACTCACACTGACGTTCATTAAGTTGAGTGTGAACTCGTAAACGAAAGTGCTCGCATCTTTATTAGTGCGGGCGGCGGCGTGCGAATACTCCGCCGTTGCACAACTAGAGACGTCGTCGTCGTCAAAAGCAAAGGCGCCTGTGACATTGCCACAATGGCCTCTTGTTACACATCTAGCGTTTGAACGTCGTTAAGGTTACATGATAAAATCTGATTAATGTCTGTCGAGTCATATTTATAAAGGCAATGGCAGAAGTGAAGATAATAGGTAATATACATCGCACCTTCCGTTCAAAAGAGTCACAATTATATTTCTTTTCTTTAGAAATTACTCGAATAATCAACAGAATTTAGACAAATATAATTACATTTATGAGATAAATTTATTACAATTTATAATACAAAATTCTAACTTGAAGCTAATTTGTTTTTAGATATATGCATAAAATTTATGTATTTAAAATTATGAAACTCCTGAATTAACGGCGCGACATAACTTTTTGTAACATCAAAGTACATTTAACAATAATTGGAGTTAAAAATTTTCTTGAACCTTTAAGTTCAGGATCAGGAAACTACTGGTCTATAACTTACAGACTGAAAACGATGCCGAACGTTTTGGAAATCGCCCCCATGGTTTTCTTCCAGCCTTTGACGAACTGTCGGCGGCGCGCACCGCTGGGCGGGCGGTTTGGCGCGCGCCATCCTAACTCCACGTACGAACTAATGGTGTCGGCTGTCACACTACAAACGAACTGAGCTTCGAATCACACTAATCGAAGTACGGTTGAGTATCACTGTGCGCGAACTCCATAGCGGTCCCCGCACGGCGACGGGGAGACTGATTACCTACAGTCCAACACCGACTGCCGACGACCCTAGCTCCTGACGCCCTCACCTCATTACAATACAATCGGACACACCCCGACGACTTATTCAACGGTCCAATTTGAATATCAAATTGGTTGCACTCAAGGCACGGTCTACATCGCCGGGTGTCTCGTAAAATGCGATCGCGGCTATACGCGTCGCGTTGTGTATGCGTGCGCTCGGCGGCGAGGCGCGTGTTGCACTGCACTGGCACTAGTGGCACTCGAGTGGCACTATAAGCGGTCGCTTTCAGTTGACGGACGTAGGGCGCGATGTCGTAGCACGCCAGGCTACGGGGTTGTCGCATAAGCTCGACAACCTGATTGTACACTGACTCATCACGATTATTTGAATTCACACAGAACACAATGGGCAATGGCAAAAGTTCTGATCAAATATTAAAACTTTAGGCGGCCAACATCTCTAGTAACATCCGTTAATATTTGATCAGAACTTTTGCCATTGCCTTGGCACTCATCATTACGCGCAATCATAGACTAGTAGCGTCCACAATTAGGATATATCCGTCCGTTATAACCGCAAGCTGCAGCCCATTATGTTAGTTGCGTGCATCGACACCCTGTGCTCGTTCAGTCAACCTTAAGTCGAAGAGGAGAGTGTTGCTTTTATTTCGTATTAACAAAAAAATTCAAAACAACTACAGCAAATTACGAGCGGTTTTTCATTTCGATTCTATAATTTTTATTACTATAACATATAATTATTTTTTTAAAGTTTTTTTTCTATAAATTTTGCCCTGATTTTAGTTTAAATACGTCTAAAATCTCTTCAAATACTAGAACATGCGATAGCGCAAACTTGTTGAAAAATATTCTTATTGTTCCATGTGAATTTATGGTATTCAATAAAATTCACTATATATTTTTTTATTAACACGATTATTTAACAAAAAAAAAAAATCATTTTATAATTCGTTCTCTTAAGTTTTTAAATGAGTAAGTAGTATCGAAATACATAAATTACTTAGCTAGGTATAACTGGTGTGATGTCACTGTGAGCTCATTTTGACTCACTCACTTCACAAGGAATTTAATTGTCTACGATTCTTTTGCTAATATATAAACAAGCAATAAAGTAGATGAATCACATAAAATATTAAACACGATCATAATACTCGTATCAGAATTTAAATTATTATTTGCTTTGGAAAAAAATGCATAAATATATTAGTCCCGGTTGTCTGTGCGACAACTCGACACCACAGGTTTAATAAGCTCAAACACGCAAACGGGCAAATTATAGAAACGCGTGGTGCAGTTACAAGTCTATTTACTGCCACTTATTTAAATCGTCGAGAACGAGGTTATAATAATAACGCCTTTAATGTCATACTGAGTCTTAATGCGGAGCTTTTTTTTAAATAAATTGTTTAATTCATAATGGCTCGTAACAGTTAACGGTTTTATGATTGTTTTTATCGGGCCGATTATTCATCAAAGCTTTTAAGTCATCGGCTAACATGATGTGAAAAGAATTTAAGTTTAAATGTATCATATAATAAATATGCAAATTGGATTGGTATTAAAATGACTTTATTTCAACAATCATTGGGGATTCGTTCCAATAACGATACCATAAGACATATCCATATACAAGGCTATAATCTGAACTAATATTATAAAGAAAAAAATTAGATTTTTGTATGTTTGTTTGTAATGGATAAACTCAAAAATTTGCTTAACATATTTTTAATTCTTTCACCTATAGAAAACTACATTGTCAGCAAGTAACATGGGCTATATTTTATTTTCAAAACGTTAGAGATACCTATGAAAATTAGAATAATGTAACTTACGGTCTCAAAAATTACTATAAAAGTCATTATTTGGCGTGCGCTACGAAAATTATTGATAATCCATAAAATAATGTACTACTTGATTACAGCACTGATCATTACCCATAAAAAAATTTGCGAGTTATTTGTCTAACTAATATAGTTAACTGACAATAACCGTTCTTTTGTTCAAATTAGTCAATCAAAACACGGGTAAAATCGAAAGATGATTAACCCATTCACTACACATTAGCCATATTTGGTCAGATTGAATGTCACGACCCATTTAATTAACAGAGACAATTGATTGATAATGATTGATGACTAGTTGAAAGATTAATTCTTATCCAGGTTCATTATGTACATGCAAATACCTCGTTAAATTATTCGAATCGGACCTTTCGTTTAGAAGTTACGACGGGTATGAAAATACTAAAAGGAAGAAAAAATGACTTGGTGTATGCGAACAGCCCTACGCTTAGTCATTATAATAGTTACCTACACATTTTATTTTTTGTAAACTAGAAACAATTGAATACTAGTTTGTAATTTTAATTATATTTTTTACTAGCTTTCTGGCCGCGTTTCGCTCGCTTGGACTACATACTTGTACTCTTGGTACTTTTTTCCGGGACAAAAAATAACTCAGGTCACCTTTCATCTTATAATCTATATGTATGCAAAAAATTATAGCGGTCCCGGTACAACTGTGTAGTACACGCGAGCGGAGCTGCGGGCGGAAAGCTAGTCGACAATATAGTAGTAGGTGATAAAATTTATTTTGGTAAAAAACAAGTTCATTTCTTAACACTTTAAATGCATACGATTAATTAACTTATAACGTATTTTGTTTATTTTATTGACTCGATTTCTATATTTTTTAGCTTGACGTGGCCGATACATCTTTTGTTTGATACTTTTATTTACATGCTACGAAAAGTGTTAACCAGTATATCACAACACGTGTTGATGTTTAGATGCAATAAGGAGGTAATAATTATAAAACGGGAGGGGCCGGTATCTGCGACCTATATCTTGCATTCAGCCCGCGCTTCCTGCGAGCGCGCCGCGCCATACAAATGTTGCGCACTCGACACGCTTCGAGGGCTAGGCATTTAACAGCTGCCTCGTAATATAAATCGATGAAATATATATCTACACACAAACAACAAATACTAAACACAAATAAATATATTTACACTATTAGCTTTATCATTAGCATTATTATTATTATGCATATTCTATATATAGGTACTCGGAAAATATTGGAAATGTACTGTATTAAATTCTTTCAATATCGATAAAGGGATCACTCAAGTTCTTTCACTCAACTCAAATTTTTGTTTCACGTGGTTAACACCCAGAACCATTTGCATGTCGTTTTTTCCATTAAGTTTTGCACAGCAGACAGTTTTCCACGTAAAAAATTATCCGTCACGTTGCCCACAAAGTATTTTTTACAGTGACGGAAGTTACAGATGACAAAGATTACTGAATTACGTAAAGAGAAGGGTCGCCGTTTCCTGAGGGAGGAGTGGGCTTCTTCTGTTAATTTTTTAGCACCCATACTAAACTTGGTGGACGAAATTCACCTTGTTGGTCGAGATGATTACTTTTTTGGCTCGCAAGGCGCATCTGAAGCTTAACACCTCACTTGTGACGTTGAATCACCAAGTGGGATCACTGCAATGAGTTCATTGATCAACATCTAAGTTTGTATAAGCTTATAGTATATTTCTCTTGAGTGTTGTTGCATTGAGTCTCATAGTACGAAGTGTTTCCACTGCGATTACATCTGCAATAAATTGCGCTCAATTTGATGTCTCAGAGGAAATTTCGCTAGTATGAAAACCAGTTTTGCTTGAGTAATTAATCTAATTTCACTTCCGATATCAAATTTTAGGTAAAACAATCGTCAACAATACCAAAATTTGCTCTCAGAGATTAAATTAAAAACTTAAAACTTGGCCTTCAAGTCTAAACTTGTGCAATTAACCCACGCCTTAGGTGTTATAATTCTCTCAGTACATTCTTTTAAATCTGTTGGTAGATTGTAAAAAATTAAGAACCATCGATGAGGTACCAAACGCAAAGCGTAGTATAGATGGCGCCAGTAGCGACCCGACTGCTGTCATGTCAAACAACTGACTGCAATGATTTCGTTAGTGTTTTTTCTTGAAGTTTTTTTAGTCTTCAGTGTTAAATCCTGCAAATTCACGGACTATACAATAAATTCAACGTGGAGTTTAAATAATTTGTAAGGTGAATAAGTGGTGCAATTCAGTCTGGAAGGACAGCGGACCTTGTTGACAGGTATGGAATGTTGAATACGAATTTTAATGATATTCTTTGAAAACAGTAGAGCAGGTGAATTAATATTTAAATAATTTACAACATAGGTCAGAAATTGTATGCATGTGACATACATCAATGGTCATGTCAACGATTCGCCCTCTGTAGGGTGAAATTGGCAGCTGGGATAAGATATAAATAATTTCAAAATCAGCCTTCAACATTGTAACATTACACTATCTTCGTCTCTACAGAAACAAACTAATAAATTATACGGCGATAAATGTTAATTTCTTAATAACCATCACACAACTAACATCTAAGAACAATATACACATAATTATCGGTGATTTGTTACGCATCATAATTTAGCCGCTCGAGTTGGGTAGTAACAGCTTGGAATGATAACGCAAAATGTTCAATTTTTTCGAAATCATTTCGGAACTACTCGGATACACAAAAAAGTGTGAGATGGCGCGTCTCATACTCTATCAATACTCATATCAATCAAAAACCAAAACGTCAAGCGACGCCTGGATCACCTTGGGTGTACTAATTTTTTTTAAAGTATATTTACAGATGTGAACGACAAATCTTTGCCATTGGCAATACCCGGCTATCTCCGGAAAACAAAATATTTTCCGGAATTTGTTAATTGTATACTTTATTATATTATTACATAAGACACGATAATTGAAACCTCCGCAAAAGGTGCGATTTTAAAAGATACGCTATAACTCGATGGCCATGACTTCCGTGAAACATATTCACGACGGGGTATTTTGTGCTTTCTGATATCTATAATATAAAGTTTATGAGTAGCAATAACTATATTAATTAATTAATTACGGCTAGTTAGTAGTTAGTTACATATTCGAACGTGACCCAGTTATCGATGACCAAACGTGAAGTAGCTGCGATCAATTTTCTTTGTCCGCCGCGGTCCCCGAGCCTTTTATGATAACGCGGAACGGTCGTTTTGGATACGCCAATATGGTCCGTATTATCGTTTTAAACTAACAACCAGATAAGGACACATTTTAGTTAATTGACGCCATTCGCTAGATTGTGTTCTGTTCTAATGTATCGATATGCAAGAGATACCGCGTGACAAAAATGAAAACAAAAAAATACGTCTTAGACCAAACATACGCCACTTGATATTTTTAAATATTCACTGCGAATGCGATTTTACTGTGATCCCACATATAAAATTTGTAATATACTACAGTCTGTCTAATAACTGAGTTTATCGTTTTTTTTTTCACGTTTTCGATGTTTCGAAATATACCACATATCAGCCTATTATGCCCCACTGGAGGGGCTTAGGCCTCCCTTCGGGATGACGGTGCCTAAAGTTTAATCCACCACGCTGCTCCAGTGCGGGTTGGTAGATTTTAACTACTGCTATTTAATATCTATACTAATATTATAAAGTTGAAGAGTTTGTTTGTTTGTTTGTTTGTTTGTTTGAACGCGCAAATCTCAGGAACTACTTACTGGTTCGAATTGAAAAATTCTTTTTGTGTTGGATAGTTTATTTATTGAGGAAAGCTATAGGCTATATGTATAAAATAACTAGCGACCGCCCGCAGCTTCGCTTGCGTAGACTACGAATTCCTGTTATAGGTGCTATTAACATTCGAGATGGTTTATACGTACTTTTTGCTGGAACCAATTTTGGTTACATCCATTCAAACTTTCAATCTTCATTCCCCTTCCACCCTTTAAAAAAACCGATACAATTTTTCATCTCCCGTTTCCCACCCTTAAAATGTGGAAATCTAAAAACCCTGAAACACGTCATTATTTGAGTCCCTCCATTCCCATCCTTAAGTTTGAAATTTCTAAAAAAGCCTTTCTTAACTTAATGCTCACGTTATAAAATAAACCTATGTTCCAAATTTAAGCTTCCTAGACTTAGTAGTTTTGGCTGTAGTAGTTGATAGATCAGTGTGGACAAACGCCCGACAGATAGACAGACAAACAAACATAAAAAGTTGCTTATGACACTCTTGACAATCTTCTTTCACGTCTGCAAAGTTTCATTAAAATCTGTTCAGCCGTAGTGGAAATTAGCTCGAATAGATAAAATTGAATTGAATAGACACATAGAAGTACAGACAAACAGACGGACAAAAAGTAGCTAATGTCAAATCTCTTGACAACCTTCTTTCCCGTCTGCAAAGTTTCCTTAAAATCTGTTTAGCCGTTTTGGAGATTAGCTCAAATAGACAGATACACGTACAGACAGACAGATGGACAAAAAGTAACATTTGTTAGTTTTGACGACCTTACATGTACAGACAGACAAACGGACAAAAAGTAACATTTGTTAGTTCTGACGACCTTCTTTTCATACTTGTGATGTTTCATTAAAATTGGTTTAGACAGATGGACGTACAGACAGACATACAAAAAGTTCTGTATATCACTTTTGACTACATCCTTTCCATATGTGTAAAGTTGCATCCAAATCGGTTAAGCTGTTTTGGCCGAAACCTATTTGCTCGAATAGACAGACAGTTCGTTTTCATATATATAGCCTATAACCCTCCGCTAGATTCAGGCTATCAAAGGCAAAAAAAAAAAAAAATTAAATCCGACTGGTAGTTTCAGAGATTAGCGCATTCAAACAAACAACCAAACAAACAAACTCTTCAGCTTTATAATAAGTATTTCTATTTTATAGATTAATAGATTATAAGATAATAAGAAAATAAGATAATACTGAAAACCGTATCAAAGTCTATTGCGTGGTTTGGAAGTAAAAAGTTAACGAACAGAGGCAGACAGCGAATTTATTTTCTCCCGCTATAGTTTTCATATTTCGATAAAAACTGCTAAGATATTAACTTAAATTGTGTGGTCTAAAGGGCAATTATAATATGCATGAAATGCTTAAGACAACTAACGTATTTAATTTGATAAGGATTAATATTGCGTTTAAAAAACATCTTCGCAAATAGTACATAATGTTAGAACAAATTTGATTGTCATAAAAAAGGTTATAGTAAGTTAACCTTAAAAGATACACGTATGCTGTCGCGGACTTTTGGTTAGAACTTTTAAAGGGGAACAATTCCGTAATACATGATTTTTGGTTAACATCAACCGTTTACGCAGTGCGCGCGACGGAAGCTCTCAAAAGGAATAATTTTTCCCGTTTTTGCAACATTTTTCATTGATGCTCCACTCCTATTGGTCGTAGCGTGATGTAGTATAACCTATAGCCTTCCTCGATAAATGGACTATCCAACACAATTATAATTTATCGATTTGAACCAGTAGTTCCTGAGATTTGAGCGTTCAAACAAACAAACAAACAAACAAACAAACAAACAAACAAACAAACTCTTCAGCTTTATAATATTATTATAGATTATAGATACTATCTGTCTGTCTGTCTATTCGGGCAAATCTCCAAAACGGCTATACTGATTTTGATGAAACGTCACAAATATGGAAGGAAAGTGGTCAAAAGTGACATACACTACTTTTTGTATGTCTGTATGTACGTCCATCTGTCTATTCGAGCTAATTTCCAAAACGGTTAAACGAATTTAAATAAAATTTCACGGGTATGAAAAGGAGGTGTTTAAAAGTGGCATACACTACTTTTTGTTCGTCTGTCTGTCTGTACGTCTATGCGTCTATTCGAACTAATCTCCAAAACGGCTGATCAGATTTTAATGAAACTTTGCGGACGTGAAAGAAGGTTGTCAAGAGTGACATCAGTTACTTTTTGTGGCTGTCTGTCGTTTGTCCTCACTGATCTATCGGCGTAGATAAAGCCGAAACTACTAAGTCTAGGAAGCCAAAATTTGAAACAGTGGTTTATTTTATTAAGTGAGTATTAATTTTTAAGAAAGGGATATTTGGAAATTTCAAATTTAAGGAGGGAGGGATGGAGAGGCTTTGTAAGAGAGTCTTTGTTCCTTAAAGTTAGAAACATAAAAAATTTAATATAAATAAATACCTAATGACGTGTTTCAGGGTTTTTGGATTTCCGTATTTCAAGTGTGGGAAACGGGAGGTGAGAAGTATGGGAGTATCGGTTTTCTTAAAGGAGTGGGGAGATGAAGATTGAAAGTTTGAATGGGTGTACCCAATATTCGTTTCAGCAAAAAGTACGTATAAACTATTTCGAATGTTAATACTACCTAAAACAGGAATGTGAAGTCTACGCAAGCGAAGCTGCGGGCGGTGGCTAGTGTTATAATACAAATGTAGAGAGGCTTCAACTTGATCACTGAGCTATCCAAGATTTATCATGGTAATTTCTGAATAATTTTTTGGCTGTTTATTTGAGAGCTCAATTAACTCTAACCATGCATTAAACCGATTCTGATAAGCTTTTTACGTTTAAAAACACATCCATGATTTAAAGAGAGATGATATCATCGCTCTACGTATGGTATCTTCATCAAGTTGTTGCCTTGAATATTTTGTTCAGTTAAAAACAAAACAATGCGGATCGCAAAAACAATGCCTGCAATCGCAGACTACAAATATAGTGTACAAATTAGTCGGACTAAAAACGATAAATAATTGATTGAAAAAAAAAACGTTCAAAACGTCAAATCATAGTACACTTGCGAGAGTTCCGACAAGTTTATTTTATTTTTTTCTACTGGATGGATTTAGAACTCGCGTGCCGCTGTCACTCCCGCGCAGCAAATGGGTCATCGCGCGGAAGGAATGGGCCGGGAGCGGTAACCCATCGATCCGCTCTCAACTTTGAGAGAGCGTGATTTGTACTGCAATGATGTTTATTTATAAACGTGTAAGCTAAAGGCACAAACTAAGGGCTATTTCACAAGACCGCATTAGTTTTTGATCACAACAGATCTTATCTTTACATACTTTACTTGGATAAAGTAGACAAACAATCCAGGTACAAAACGACTGAATCCCTGAAATGTGAAATCCACATTTTTTGGTATTAAATGCCGATTGTAAACCCTTGTGTTATAGTAAGTTAGATACGAGACCATTTGTGATTTAATAACTCAATTGAAATTTTTTTAATACATTTTCTTATAACTTTCCTAACTTTATAATCAATCTTTGGTGAAAATAATAAACTACTTTTTTTTCTTTTAGTATCATTTACTACTAAAATATGGCGAAGTATGAGATATGGCGTCACAAAGTTATGATATTACTGTGGGGTTGTGCTGACGACTATCACTGCGTCGGTTGGCGGTCACCAGCGGGATATCTCTCCGTGCTACAGCTGCGGTCGCCCCTTCCTTTTGAGTAGTATTTATATTTGACATAGTCACCACACTGTACCTATCGATAATTCTGGCGGGAAAAACATTTTAGGAGTACTTAATTTAAATAACAGACAAATACGAACACTGTCAGGTCACAGCAAATTTAAAAAAAAAGATGATGACGCTATAATATATATATGCCTACACTTGAAAAACAAATGTATTTATATTAACTAATATGTCTAATCAAGGTATTCTTTAATGAAAGAAGGAAGTGGGCAGTACTAATTTTTTTTTTTTGGGAGTTATTGGTTGTAAGGTCTATGCGTTTTTTACATTTTTTTTTCCAAAAATGGTTTCTTTAGATAATACCTAACGCCTAGAAAAAATTTGGAAAGTGATGAAAAAAATATCCCCATATAAAACCATAAAAAACGGAACACTTCCTTGTACTAATTAAAATATATATCAGTATGAAAAGGACACTACTAAAAAATTTAAAAAAAAAAGTATCTTTAGAACCTTCAAACAAAAAGTTATTGGCCGTAACATAAACAATGACCGACAAAAGTTTGGATATTTCCAACTTTCACTTTCACAACAAAGTGTCCTCAAGGACGAGCATCTCCTTAATGTGCCATGTAACGTTATTTATATTGTTCCTTATCTAATTGCTCAGCTATATTACGCAGCTATTGAGCGCTTTATGACAGCGCTTTTGTCGCTTTAGTGGCGCTTTGCTCGTAAGCTATATTGTTTAGAAGCCACGTGGCCACGGCTTTTTTCCTTTTTTCGAAATGAAGTTTTGTTTGGTATATTGTTCCCATTTGTAGACCATGTGAATAAAGGTTTCTCGTGTGATATAAATTATGCTTTACCCGCGTAGACATTTTATGTTTAACACAAATCATATTAGCGCCTTAAGATGTCATAATAATCAATAAAGAAGTGTCTCAAACTATCCAAAAAGGGGGCAAAATGTCAGACTTTGTGATTACATAAACCATACGTCCTTATCTTTGTTTTAAACAAACATTTTTATATGAAATGTAATTTCAGACTCTTTCTTTTCCAGTACGAATTTTACATGGATCCCACAAAATAGCGAATATTTTACTACGTGGTATATTTTTTTGCTCATATTTTTGTTGTCACAACAACGTGGTATCTCTATGAACATTCATGATTAGCGCATAATTATTACGTTCAAACTAGATAATTTTTTTAACCTATTCGCTACTCATTAACCATATTTGGTCAGATTGAAGGTTACGACCCATTTAATTAATACAGACAATTGATTGATAATGATTGATGACTAGTTAAAAGGTTAATAATTAAAACTTATGAATCCTTCACTAAATTCCCATCTTTTATCAATTTCTCCCCTCACCCCGCCTACACCATTTAAAAACAAAAATATTTGCATATTATTGACGAATTTTTGTTTTATTTTAAAATTGAAACATGATTCGCCTCAAACATTTAAAGTTGATGAAAATTTTAATGGCCTTTTACATTTTACTGGACGTGAATATTTCATATCGTCACTGTCGATCGATTGAACACCGGCCGGGCCATTCGAACAAGTTCCACTCAAGTGAAAACTAGATGTAAATCGCCGCAATGACTATTAAAAGTTTTGTATTTAGCAATTTCGTTCACACCCATGACTTGAGCTTTTAGCAACGGTACCCTAAACATAAATATACCACCTAAATTTATTTTTCTGCTTCAATATACAAGCTGTACATTAATTGAAGGACCGCGATGATTGATACTGATAGAGTATCGAATAATTTTTCTTTTGTTTAATAAAAAAATTATAATCGCCATGATTTTTTTGAAATAACAATTATTTTATGCTTGATGCCCATTCTTTGTATGGCGGGTGGTTGTTGGCGCCGTGGTAACTAGCACAATGATTTAGGTCAACGGCCGTCTCGCTAACCTCGTTTGACCTGGCTTAATATGACGGCTACAGATGCACCGGCGTCCACTGACGTACAGGAACAGTATTAATCATAAATAGTTGTAATTGAGGAATAAATAATGTCGACATTTTTTTAATTAAATTTCTTTTATTCCTTTGTATTAATTATCATCGATATCGATATGATCTCTCAATAAAGTACAGCGTGTATAAGATTCTTAAGTGAACTTCAACTTGTGTACATTGAAATCAGTCAAAACTCGAAAACTAAAACGGACATTTGGTATCCCGAGCGTGTCTACCTGCGGCGGGCTACTACTATCTCGTACCGTTACTTTTATAAGAGGAAAAAAAAACAACTTAAACGTTCTTCCGTAGGAAAAGGGTGCGTCGATTAGTGGGCGGCAGCCTGCTGCCTCTATAAATCGAATGCGACAAAAAAATATTAATACTAAAAATCGCGCCAGTTGTATAATACGCGGAACGTGTAATATTGTTTCATTTCATGATTGTAATAATTACATCCTATGATATTAATGCAAGATTTTTAACATTGAAAATGTTTATGTAGAGACAACGACGCCAAAAAACGAGGAAACTGACGTCGTGCAAAGAATAAAAGCTTTGAGTTTCAAAATAAGGAATACCAATAAAGTCGATAAAATATAGGTAATTAATTACTAAATATAATTAAAATTCATTTACTTTCATAGTTAAGTATATGATTAATGAATTGAAATAACAGTTATGTCATTCCATAGACACGGATTATAAATTAAATAGGTACCTACTATTGTATTTTTTTATCTATCATAAAAATTTTAATAAACTAGGTACATTATCGATGTTTTCTGAGAATACTAGAATTTGCAAATAATTACTTTTATCACAATGTGTAATTTCGATACATTGTTTATCTGTTTTTCCATCGTAAATAATATTACCCGTTTCGAGTATTTATTTTCCAAAAACACCGTTACTTGAATACAATTCGACATACAGCACAAAAGTCTATCGACAATACAAAATGGTCGGATAATTGCGGTGCCTGAGTTTCGGAGATGTACGCCCGCCTCTTTGTCGTTACGCACCTGCATCCCCCTTATACAAAATCACGCGATTTTTAGTCCGTTTCGTGTTTAGATCGTGAGAAACGTCCAAAATGTGAATGGTATAGTATGATATATAAAAAAACCTTTTGAGGTCGCATAGAATGTGCAGCTCGACACATGTCATTTGAGTACCGTAATGTTGTTCGATATTTTTGGTTGTAACCGAAGAGTTAAATTTAAAAGAAATTAGTTATGATGTTATACAAAATCGATTTATCTATCGATTTAATATAATACAGAATGTAAATAAATATTTGCTCAATTCAAGAATTTACTTAAAAAAAAGTCGGTCACTTCAAATTTCCCATATTATCATCAAATTAAATTAGTTGTCATTTGTTTTACAGCGGATCATCTGGCATAAAACTAATGGCGAAGAAATACCGATAATCGATATCGAATATGTGTAGATAGTAATATAACAGATTTATGTTCATGCCGTGGATTTCGTCATAAGTTATATTTTGTATACCTCACATTAACTCATTGTCCGTTGTATTTCTAATTAGGTTGAGCTCATACAAAACACGAGTGACACATCGCACGACTTTAATAGTCGGCCAATGAATTTAAATTTATTGTCTTCTTCTGTTACGCTTGAAAATATATTATCAGAAAAATTTAATTTATTCTGGACTCTAAAACGCTGTATTTGGTATTGTAGATAATTTAGTGAATCTAACAAAAAGTGCATCGTTTCAAGAATAAATATAATATAATCAGTCAAAAGTGTCGTGATAACCGAGTGGTAGCGGTAGAGAGCCCGCGTCTTGTTTAGAAAGCCGTGGTTCGAATCCCAGAACATGTACCAATGTGTTTTTTCTAACTTATGTACATAAATATCATTGACCCTGTGCGTCGGAGAGCACGTTAATTCGTCGGTCCCGATTGACATCAATAGAATAGCAGCCGTTAAAATCCGCAGTGGAGCAGCGTGGTGGATTAAGCTCCAAGCTCCCTTATTCCGAGGGGAGGGCTAATCCCCTACAGTGGGGTATTAAATTAATGGGCTGATGGTATGGTATAATCAGTGTGTAATATTTCAAGTGTATATAATTTGTATATACAGTTAGTATTTAATACTTCATTTGACATTCATCATCAGCCCATTTTTATCCCACTGCAGGGGCTTAGGCCTCCCCCAGGGTGAGGAGGGAGCTTTTGACATTTGACATTAATTCAATATGATACGCGTATGATCGTGTACTAGTTGTATTGTTTTCACTTTTATCGTGTTAATACACATTATGTAGCAGTTACAAACATGCCAGTAAAATGTCTGTGACACACACACAAACGGACGTAGAGAAACTAGAAGGGTTCCTTGTGCGATCACGGAACCCTAAAAAGTTAGTAGAAAAAAAAAAAACATGATATTGGTACTAATACGTGTATATATTTTCGTATGGTTTAAAATACCCACAGTTGGACGAAAAAACATAAACGTAACTAAAACGAAAAATTAATCATCAAAGCGGGCAGTCAGTCGAGTTTATTTCTATACTTCCTTCGAACAAACTAACCGAGTGTCATCGCGAGGTGAGACGTTCGGGTCGTTTTCCAACGTCTCAAATTTTACCAATCGTACCAAAATGTCTTCTAAAATTTTTTATCTTTTTAATATGTGGTTGATGTTTATGTTTAAATTGTTTCCAAAATATATTTTATTTACATTCAGTTTACAGTGTAGGTACCTGCTATATGCAAAGTGAGTTTATAAATAAATAATAATAACGTATACACCACAACAACGTCTAGGCTCCAAACTAAGCATTAGCTTGTGTTTTGGGTACCAAGCGAAGACACCACATACATATAACAACCAAGACTCGGTGCCAGTATCAATATTCATCATATAAATACTGACCCGACCTGGAATTCGAACCCGGGGCTCCAAACTTCGTAGGCAGGGTCGCTACCCACTAGGCCAAGCGGTCGTCACTATTGTCAATTTGTAAAGTCACATAACAACAAGGATAGAACGAATAGCACGAAAACGTTCAAGAAATAACAGTTTCGGATTTGTGTCTATATTAAAAAAGTTCGCGTTGGCAATTAGTCAAATTCTATTCCGAGCAAAATCGTTATGGGCATATAAAAACCGCATGCGGTCTGAACCTTTTTATTAATTTTCATTTCATTATCTAGCCCGATGATTCCCAATCTAGCCCAATAGCGAGCAGCACCAATAGAGATTAAAATTTAAATGTAGGTACTTATAGAATAGTCTTTGATTATTATAATGTCTGGATGGACCCTCGCAATACAATGTCAATAAAAAATGAAAGGTCAATTTTTACATACTTGTGTGTGTGACTCAAATTCCACATACTTGTGTGTGTGACTCAAAATACCACATACTTGTGTGTGTGACTCAAAATACCACATACTTGTACTCTACCATACTGCGCCATACTAATCATGTAGGTACAAACCATCTCTGTGTGCGTGAATTATAACCGAACGGTTAAGTGATATTTTTATCTATGTTTTTTGACGGCGACTCTCTATCCAGATATTATAGTATAATCAATGACAATAGTATGCATACATCAAAATTTGGAAAATCCAAAATGTTCCTTTGCGGTGCGCAGTCAGTAGATTTCCATAGCTATGCCAAAAAAAACTTAACAAAACAATGAGTCATCAAAAGTTTAGGAAGTTTTTTTTGGACATCGCACACAGCAACATCTAGCCCCAAAATAAGCAAGTATTATGCTTGTATTATGGGACACTTAAAAAATCTTATTTTTATAATGTAAACATGTATAGATACTTTTATACCCAGACACGGAACAAATAGACATGATAATGCATACAAATATTTGTCCCGGGCATGAATCGAACCCGCGACCCTCGGCTCTGCAGTTAGGGTCTCTAACCACTCGGTCGGCCAGTCAGTTAAAGTTTGTGTACTATATGTGCTAGTATTATTGATTTAATAGTTCACGAAGGAGAGACTTACTTTGGAAAAATCACCAAAAAAAAGTCTCATTTGATTTTAAAACACATAGCTATTCAACGGGACCCCACCTGAGGATGCATGTAATAATTTTTATAATCATATTGAATTTTCCCTTCAAGATATGTATCGGTTACATATGTAGCAGTTACAAATATATAACCACATCAAACAGGTTTGTGGTATTTCTTCTTAGTTAATGGCGTTTTCTGCCTATAGCAATTTCGCCGTTTGTACAGTAAAAATCAAACTTTATGGCGAATCCGAAAGTAAGCCCAAGTCGCGTCGCAGTAACCAGTTGAAGGTGCAGCAGGACGCAGCGGAGCGAGGGGTCGGCGAGCGAGGTTATTTTATAAACAACAGTGGATTATAAAACCCGAAACTCTCCAATAACCAAGTAGTGCATCAATACCATCTTGCGTCGTCATTTTGTACTTCTTTTCGTTTTAAAGGAAATCTCCCATTGAACACGTCAATGAAAATCACGTGTTTAGTTAAATTTGAATGAAGTTTCCAGCAAAGGCAAACATGACCTCGTACAACTGATTAAAGGCTTTTCAAATCAAACTTCAGCGAACGCGTTTGTCACATTAATCCAATATTTCCAGATATATATAGAACTTTAACATTGATAGGAAAGGGTTGATTTGGAGTGTTTGCAAATTGAATGCAAAATACGACCTTAATCCCTTCCAAAGTATTTGTCTTGTCACTTAACACATAGCATGGGAGATGCACAAAATTTTTTTACACCCCAGTTTCGAATAATGCTTAAGACTCAAAATTACTTTTTAGATTTATGATTAAATTTAACGCAAAATTAAATATAATACCTATTATCGAACACCGAATAAACTTTTTTTTACTTTGTGATTTAAGTTACACATTTCAATATGGCATAACTACATTATTTGAATTATAACAAATCATGAAATAGATGGTTGTGTGTATACTTTTGTGTATAAATATTAAATTATATTTTAGCCAATTTATACAATTTAAGCAAAACACATTCAGTGCGTGCAGACCACGTGTTTGTTTATTTAGACAGAGAGTGGGGATCGTCAGACCGACTGAAATAGTCGATGCAGGCGAAACACTAAAATAAAACCCAACGGAGAGGGCACTTCCAATCTTATGTTTGCACATGTTTACTTCAATTTATTTTCGCAATCATTAAAATAATTCGCAACAAATCTAGAGCTATGGTTTTGCTAACGCTCTGTAGCAAGACTAGCAAGTCCGATATAGAATCAGATATTCGAGTTCTGGCTGGTGTAATATATTTCCAAAAGGGAAATCACTAAAATATTTCCTATGCTCTGGACTTCTTCTTTTTTTTCAATGTCAACCCACAACCCCGAGGGTTTTTTGGCTTCTTACTCTATTTTGTTTATTTCATTATTACTTTTTTATATTTTTTCTCCACCCCTGAGTTCTTCTCATCTTGTTCAAGTCTCTCTTGACGCAATTTCTCAATCTCTTTTTAGGCGTTATTTTTTTTGCAGGGGAACCGCCCGTGTAATTGTTTTTGTGACTCTATAGTCGTCCATACTTTCAACAAGATACGCCCACCGCAATTGTTGGCCTGCCATTCATTTTTCTCCCTTGATATTTTTCAGAGGAATTTCCTTTCAAGAAGGATATTAATCTTTTTGTGTTAAGGTCCATGTCTTACAATCAATAAAATTATAAAATAAAATATATAAATTATTAACTTCGATGCTCTACTCTAGATATATACAATAATGGACTCTATTCTACAGTTTTTCCAATCTCGAAAAAAAAAAAAATTAGAAAGTCGTTGTAACGAATAGTTTATTTTTATAATTTTATGCAACGCAATGGTTACAACATGGCAGTTGTTACAATTGGAATAAATAGTATATAATAGAGATCGCAAACAATGGTAATTTAAGGCAATTAAGTTTGTCAAGTAATAAAACGCAACCGAGAACAATGAGGGATCTTGCTTCGATCAATTTGTTGACTTGCATGGAAGGGCCTCGCGTGACTAAACCGGAGGTGTTGGCGAAATGTTTTATATTCGCAAGGATATAGGTAGGGGCCGTTTTGTACGGTCGCTGAAACTCGGACGCGCTTGTACTGCGATTGTCATTATTACTCATGGAAATAATATAGATTTCTGTAATAATTGCTCAAATAACAACAGTGACTGACCTAGATTGTGAAGTCCCAACACACAACAATAAACCACAATAAATTAAGTAAACCACAACGAGTAGGTTGGTTTATAAGTAAGAAAATAGTAAAGATTATTGAAAAATTTAAACAGCATTGTAAATTGTATGTTTTGTGAACTGGTTGTTATATTTGTTTTAATTTAATTTTTCTTAACATTGCAATATCTCGTCTTCTGATAAAGTTGCCTAATACCATAGATAAATATTATCCCATAATACTTTATAGTTTTGAAACAATTTAATTCTTTTAACGATTAGCGATTTTTGTGAAAATTATTGTTTCAGTAATGTAATTAATGTATATAATTTAAAATCACCTTCGTCTGGACAATAAAATATGTCTGAATAACAATTGCTTTGTTCTTATAAAAAAATATGACGTTGAAACATTACATATTTCGTGACCACGTATGTGATAAATGAGTAGTTTTTTTTTTTTTCATAAGTAATTAAAATGCTTCGATATGTTAAAACTATTGTACTCAATTATCGATTCTGTCTTGTTGAGTTATTCGAGTTTGTTGTCGATATCACTTCCTGATTGCGGCATTCTAAAAAAAAGCGTCACAAGCGCGCTTGTACGGGCGCAAGTACGGTAACCTGCATATTATAGTCGAGGTGTTATAAACCGAGTCTATAATAGCCAGCTTACTGAGTACGAGCATCATACGACGTTTTTCAATACATTTGCGATTAAAATTAGGTAGATACTTCAAATGTAATAATGGCAGGAAAAAAGGGCGCGAGCGGGTTGCTTTTTGCGGTTTACGCATGCAATACAAACACAATGCTCGTTTGTGATTAGTGTAAAGTAAAAAGGACTAGTACTGTAAAATACAACATTACGGTACAAGTTTCAATGTCATAAAGACCGTATTAATAGCAAATGTATTGAAAAATCTCTAAAATAATGATGCTGGACAAGATTTAGTAAGCAAACACTCTGGTAGAAAATTTGATTCCCGTGTCCATACACATATTCTATAACATGTATTATAATTGAAACATTTCAGTTGGTTCCGTATTTTACAATTTTTTTTTAATTGATCATGCCAATACAGTGATCCTAATTTGAACAAACGTGAAAAATTTGTGCTGTAACAAAATACTTCGTGCTTAAAAAAAGTCTGCTAAAGATATTTTTAGTTTTAACGACTTTAGGAGACGATGCTCCATACTATTCAACGGTTCAATTCCGGAGTTCTGAATTTAAACGCGGAAGAACAAGCTGTAAAGATTAAGATCGTTCTGGAAGGCCTATCACGGTAGTTATCGAACGAAACCTAAAAAAAAATTGTTACTTTCCTATGACTTTCCTAGTAACATTAATAAAATATAAATTACGCGAAAAAATTAAAATAAACCGCAGAAAGTTAAGTACTGGTGGGCTAACTGATCAGGACAATGCGTTCGCACACAAGTCTAAGGCGGACCGCAGGCCAAAGATGCAGCCCCACAGCAGATATGAACCAAAATGGAACCAACCTATATACAACATGCTCCGGAGGTAATCAGAGGATTTTTCCCAGTGACTCCAGAGATTAAGATAAGAAAAAAATGCAAACAACTTTTTATTCAATCTCGCATTTAAAAAATAATTTTATTAAATTTTTTTTTAATCGAATCGTAGTTAATTGTTTAATTAATTAATATATTTATGACTTGTCTTATCGTTAATTCGCTATATAAATATAAAAGGCAACATAGACTTTTCAACTGACGTGTCGTACCGTACGATACCGTGTAAACGTTTCGTTACTCGTAGTTCGTTATTCGGCTCCGCTGCACGACGAAAAGCAAAAATCCCAATATTTAAATTTTCTTTCATATCTCAAACAATGTGCAACAGACAGAAAAAAAAAAAAATATTTGTTCCTAGCATTGATTGGAAGGTTCTGTTAAAATCCCTCGGATAGGTACCTCCGAAGCACGTTGTATAATTCAATGGGGTCCCTGGAAACCGAAAGCCACAGCACGCTGTTTGCATTGTTTACGTGCATTATCGCTGCCTGCAGATCAAAATATGAATGAACAATCGCCAGACTAAAATGTCGAACTTAATCAAATGACTATATCAACTTAGCGTTAACGACGTGAAAATATAACTGTGCTGTTGCATAGCGTCCACGCGTTTGCATTGGTCAGCGGTCCACATAAAATGCTGCGTTCGCTGCTATAAAAAATGCAGGGTTTCTATTAATGTAATACCCACCATATTCTTCATACTTCGATCCCCGGTGGTTTCTATCTGTTCCCCATATTAAAAGAACACATCAGAAGAACTGGATACGATAACAACAGAGTTTTACGAGATTAATGATCAAGATATTGTTTATGTGGAAATAAAAAAAAAACTCGAAATGCAGTATAATAAAATAGACGATTATGTTGAAAAATAAAATATTACATGTTGTTATTTTTGTGTTTTTATAATTTTATTCAGAAAATTACTTAAGCAACTGCACATCAATTACATTTAGAAAAGGAGTAGTTTGCGTCAGAATGTGAATCAATCGATGCGAGGGTGCCTTTGTATGTAAAAACCTACGAGTTTCAACGCCCGCATGATGCCGCGACCCATCTATGTACCCACTCAATTAAAACATTGCGAAACCCTAACAAAGTCAATGGACTCTCGGAAACGTCGCTTATTGGATCAAGGATTTATTTTCGTATCGATGTATGTACATACTACAGACGTGTCGACATACGAGCCGTGAACCTTTCAACGCCACCGAAGCACTGGAGCCATCAAAATATAAGATGCACGTCAAATGCGTACATTCATTTCACTGGGGATTCATCAAATGGACGTTGTTTTTATGATGTAGGTCGGCTTCCTTTATATACGTCGAGTTTATTTTAACTGTGGCATTTTATTTCACTTCGCCACTTTGATCCGAATAGGATTTCAAGTGTATATCAATCAAATGGCTGTGATCCCAAATAAACAAAGCCGTCCGAGTAAATGCGAGCGGTTTACGGTAAACAAGTTACGTTATGGAATTTACTCGGCGGAGCAGATGATTTCGTTGGAACTTTATACAAAAACGTGAATCACGCGGTTTTTTCGTATTACATATAGTCTAATTAAAAGGCATCTGACTGAAGATACTCTCTGGATGTAACTAAGAGTGTTTGCAGTCGGACTACTGTTACAGAAAGCGACAGGTGTCGTGCGCTAGCGCCTACTTGCACGTGCGCAGTGATTTATCTCAAGGTCTATTCGAAGTTTATAAGTGAGGTCATGACGACCTAATACAGTAATCGGAAAAGCTTCTCCTCCGTCGCATCTCATTTCCTACCGCCAAACAAACCACAAACAAACCACTGCACAAGTGAAAGTCAGCGCTTACAGCTCGTGGCGTTATTTACAAGTGATCAAGAAATGTTTACCGCCGTCTTGTTTCGTTCCCATAAGAGAGAGTACTAGAGTCGCTCGCTCCAGAACACAACCTTTTAGGGTTCTGTAGCCAAATGGTAAAAACCCCTTATAATTTAGCCCTGCTCGTCTGTCTGTCCGTTCGTCACTGTTGTGTGTGTTTCATTTTATTTGGAGACTATTGGCACTATATAGGTGAAATTGTAGGTGGCCATACATGTAACTCAGAGACAAAAAAAAATCTAGTCTACATTAAGGTGTGGGGTATGTGAGGTAGGCCTTTAAAAATAATATAGAGTTTAAAAAATTACATTTTATTTTATGCGTACGAAATCTTAAAAAGTGTGTCTTATCCCCGTTTAACCTTTTAATTATTGAGTGAAAATTCTAAAGAAAAATAAGTTAATATCTACAATTTAAAAATTAAACCAAAATTGGTTTGAATAAGACAAAGAGTGTGTAAACATCTTATATTGAATAAAATCTTTTTGATTCGATATGTTGAGTAGTTCTTGAGATATTTTTCTAAAAATTTATTATTTTAATTTTAACCATGAACGTTCATCCCGACTACGGAATCCTTCACTGTGCGTGACTTCACACGCACTTAGCTGGTTTTTCGTTCAATGTTCAGCATCGAGCGGGTTTGATGTGGTCAGCGGTTTTAGTCGCAAGACCATACTCATTAGTTACTACATAGATGCTTTGTCTCGTTTATGTTCAGGTTTACTTTAATCTATAATTATCATTATTTTTAGCACGTCAATGCGGTTTGCGAAACGGCTGCTCATATTCTCAGACACCGCATCTACAAAGATACTATCCGTTGGTCCATCTTAAAATTCAGATACTACATCACGCGATCAGCGGATGTTGCATTTAGCACACACAGCAGTTATTACGCGTGCAGCAATCACTATTGTTTCAATGTAACTTAACTCTCTTGATCACACGAATTTTGCATTACCATCGAATCTAAGTTTGGCCTCAGACACGATGACCTTCACAAAATATGTCGCAACGTACCTACTTAATATGGGGTTCAAGCATAGAGTAAATAAATTTGAAAGTAGCGTTTGGTTTTAATAGTCTTAAATGGCACTTCACAGTATCGAAAATGTCAAACGTAATTTTGCGAGGGTGAAGACCGGCGTGCGAGGACCTCGCGGATGGAAATCAACATCTTGCACCAGCTAGCTGGAGCATGAGTGGTTAGACTGTAAACGCAGAAGAAGGCTTCTAGTCAAATCGCACTTTTATGGGTTCATGCTTACCGCACTCAAAATGGCTTACTCTGGAGACGTTAATTATAAATAAAGCCCTCGCTAAATAATCCTAATTTTAGTAGCTTTACAAATTATGATTAATGAAGAAGAAAATGTTCTATATAGAATGATCTGCATAACTTCCGTACAAAGCGAAGATTTTGTGGATAAAATTAAGCCTTAGATATATGTTTTTGAGCAATATGAGTACGCAACATTTATAAGCCATGCACCGAGGTTACTGTGAGTCAAAATTGGTAAAAATTAGTATATATTTAATTTTAAATTATTGCGCCGGCGGGGCCGCTGCCTCTTTTAGTACCTATAGCTAGGGTTAATTTAAGTGAAGGAAAAGAAAGCGAAGTACAAACATTATTACAGTACCCACTATAGCCGTACTGTAAATTACACTCAAATATTAATTAAATACGTTAGAAGTTACCTTCTTAGACGCGATTAAATAACTAATTTTTAACATTTATACGAAATATTTACACGATAAAAACGGTAAATAAAATATGACCGATTAAATTCAATTGAATTAATTTAAATTCTATATCACATTATTAGACACATTATATTATTATTTTATACGGACACAATAATCAACAAAATGACGTTAACCATCTTCATAGCTGCGATTACAATATCACATTTTGACTGTATAAATTAACCTAATAAAACGTATTTCGGCTAAGGTGAATTATTGGACGAGTATGCATGGTCGAACCATCACAGAGCAATCATTATATCCTAGATAATGCTCCTACTTAGAAATTACTGCAGCGTGTCCAGTACGTCTATTACAGTCATTAACTTTAGCTTCTCGTAAAAATAACCGTGTCAGCGCAACGATATGTTATTTCAGAGAATTTCGGTCCTCGATACCCTTTCGACGGTAATTGGAAATATACTTTAGATGACGAGTAACCGATGCCTCGAACGATACATAAATAGATCATTATTTATTAGTTTTTCGGCGGTTTAGTTCAACAATAAAAAATACGAGATATCCGGCAAATTTACGACAACCTGACTTTATTATCTGGGGCTCGGTTTTTATGGCGATACCGAAATCGTCACCACACAACCATAAAAATGGATATAAAAAAGTTTAATATACTTGATATCTGATTGAATTATCTAAATAAAATTAACAAGGTCTATTTACTAACCTCGCAAACTTTCCGATGTATTCAAACTTTTCCATTTGCACATAATAACCGACAGACCGATTGGCCGAGTGGTTCGACCCTAACTGCAGCACCAAAGGTAGGGGGTTCGATTCCCGCCCCGGACAAATATTTGTTTTCACGAATATGTCTATTTATTCTGTGTCAAATATTTATATATTATCACTAAATATTATAAAATAAAGTCCCCCGCCACGTCTGTTTTTCTATCTGTCTGAACGCGATAAACTCAAAAACTACCGAACGGATTGGCATACTGTTGACACCAATGGACAGAGTGATTTAAGAGGAAGGTTTACGTGTATAATTTATTAATGTTTTGTGGAAATTTGTTGAAATATCACGATTAAGTATTGTTGAAGAAGTCGGAAAAAAGTCAAACCGGCTGGGAGCTTTCATCAAAAACGCTGCCTAATTGCCTGCCTGCTGGCCATCTGGACGACGCGACACGCGTGGTTAGGCTGAAGTTACCAATATTGTATACAAAGAAATATTGTACTTTGTTTTTATGTATTTATTCCTTATTTTTTCAAATATTTATAGAATTGAAAATAAAATACATTAAAAAAATCCAAGTAGGATGAACTTACATTACATTTAAATCTAATCTAATTAAATCCAGTCATGTTCGACGCAACAAGCTGATATGACACTACGACAGAAAAAAAACAATACGGCTTATATGCTCTGCTACCCATGCGAAGCCGGGGTGGGTCGCTAGTATATTATAAAGCATATTTAAGTATATATCAGTTGTTTAGCAACCCATACATAATACTTGCGTACTTTGGAACTAGATGGCGCTGTGTGGAATGTCCCATGTATTATTATTATTATAATCATGTGGACATTAAGTTCCCTAGGTACATTTCCTCACATATAAGGCATTCGAGCTTTTCATTGCAACTCAAAACTACTTGGGTGAGCAAGATAATTGACTTATTTGTATATGACTCAATTTAGCTATGTAAGTATAACTATATTTGTATACATAGTATAAAGTACGAGAGAATTCCGATGATTATGCATTTAGCTTGTAATAGCCTGCCCTACGATTTAAATTATATTGTACGTATAAGTTAAATTTGAGGTGGGCCATTTATTGAAGAGACATGCCCGGGATATATTTGTGATTAACAGTACATCAATTTTAAGCGAACTGTCATTGACAATTTTCTTATCTTTCTTTAAAAAAAAAACTAACACAAAAAATATAAACACAAATAGTTCAATGCACTTTGTCAGATACACACAGTAAACTAGTTCACAATGTCACAATAACTAGAGCAAAATTAATAATTAATTATTTATTAGAAAGCTACTTCACATTGGTCAATTTCTAAAAGGAAAAAATGCATATCTCGATAACAGGATAGTTTATATGATAAGAGTTTTATAAATATATAATAAAAGTGTAATAATTTAAAAAAATTAATAAACAATAACAAAGTTATGAATGTTTAAAATGTCCTGTTAGACAGACAGAGAGAGAGAGAGAGAGAGAGTTTAAAATAATGTTAAAATTCTTATTTCAAGAAAGAGACAGAGTTAAACTTTTAATAGTCTATAAATTCTAAATTCTTCAACGGAATATTATTTTGTTTATAAATTTTGATATCGCATAAAGTCTATTTCAAATTCTCTTGTTAAACATTTTTAAATATTAGTCAAATGCTCTATTCAGTATAACCGAATAATATGGGATTTTTCACCGTTTCCTTGTATCAACCATTTCGAATATGCTCGATTTCGAACTAAATGCGTACACTAAATTCAAGAACAAGGATTTTGGATTATGGCCATTGTGAAAATTAAAAACTAGTCTGACAGCATTGAAGGCAGCTAAGAATGTATATAATGCCGAGTATTCGTACGCAAAACAAAAAATTATAAATAACGACTGCTAAAGTAAATTAACAAATAATAATCAATCAGTTCATTAGAATTTGTTCGGAACTGAAAATTGCGAATATGTCAAAAACCTGTAAACAAGATATGTTTGTCAATATACTCCCTCGATTTTTTCTAATTTAATCATAGGGTTGATAAATGAGAAAGGGACACATTTTTATCGACTTTAGGAAGTCACATTTCAGGAAATATTCACCTAAATAAAAACGATACTAAAGAACCTGCATTGAATTTTCAAGGATCTGTCCAACGATACCCCGTACACAAAAGCCGCCTTGTCCGAATGTTTTAGATTTCATTAGCACTCTTATAAGTCAGTAAACTTATAAGATTTTCATTTAAAAAAACTGATGATACGATATGCGTTCGTTTGCCATGCATTTTCAAAAATCTGTCCAACATTAATTACCCCACACGACAGGATAGGTGAAAAAAAAAATCATTTTTTATAGTTCTGTATGGAGAGCCATCCTAATTAATTAAATTTTTAATTAATTCGAATAATTAATCGATTAATTGTATGGTGGTTCCTATAACACATCTAAAATTTCATAAGAATAAATTGAAGGACGTCGAAGATAATACATCTAAAATTTCATAAGAATTAATTGAGGGACGTCGAAGATAATATTCTGTGACGTACCGAGGGAAATGAACATATGAAACATGAAGACATTCGTCCTTAGCAATGGTCCGTTCGTACATTATTAATCATTTAGTCCACATGGACATTCTACGATCAGTGCCGGTCGATTGCAACCATTTTGTGATACGTGCTTAAAGTAAAATAAACATACCGGTAACAGTTTTTAAGCAAATATTTTTATAATAAATATAGATATAATATTACATATGGATACTACTCATATATAAACTAGCTTATCTATATAGGACAAATAAAAAAACGTAACTATACGTGATTTACTGTAGGTATCTTGACCGACAAAAGACCGCGGGAACGGATTAGATGAGGAGTTTCCAAGAAGATATTACAAAGTCGTTTAAAAATCAAAGACAATAATTAAATACACGTGACATTGATTAGGAAACGCTTCTCGGAAACCTCAAAGCTAACTAGATACAGACAGATAAAAGCGCAAATATAAAAGCAAAACTTGAAATAGGTAGTACATTAATTTAAACTTCTCAAGAGAACCAGAATTCCATTTAAGTTTATAATAAATTTAATTAATTTTAAAACCTCTGTCAGACGTCGAGACATACCCAAAATTGTTCCGCGAATGTTTGTAGTAAGAAAATTAATAAATATACGTTCCAGAGTATTCGATAGATGGATGTGTTGGGTCGAATTATGTTCATTGTTTTTATTATCGATAGAACTATATCACATTGAAACCTATTTTCTTTGCCCTTTTTTAAATTTTTACACTTCAAAGGGGAAAAACTGAACCCTTATAGGATCAATTTGTTGTCCGTTAGTTGGTCTGTCCGTCTGCTAAGGCCCTTTTTCTCAGGAGTGGGTAGAGGTATGAAGATGGTCCTTTGGAGGTGGTAAAAAATTTAAGATTTTTAGCCATCACGATCAAAAGGTACGGCCATTTATGTCATGTATTATAAATGTGTAAGTTTGCATGTTTGGATGTTTGTTAGTCAATCACGCAGCAACGGAGCAACGGATCGACGTGATTTTGTGCATAAACAAAGTTTGTAGGCTGACGAGTGACATATTTTTATCCCGGAAAAGGGCACGGTTCCCGATAACTATTTTTCATGTGAAAACGACTAAAAGGTTTTTGATAAAATTTAGTACGAACGTGTCTCAAGGCTTGGAATAACACACAGGATAAATTTCACTCCGGAAATATACATGTTTCTTATGGCCATTCTTCATGCTAAAATGGCTAAACGGATTATGATGAAATTTGGTATAGAGATTTCTTAGGTAGTTAAGTTTCAGAATTTTCTATAAAAAATCACAATTTCCTGCAGTGTTGCGTTCCTTTAGCGATTTCGGTACAAATGTGTAATCCACGTGGGCGAAGGGGCGGGCGGAAAGCTACAACGTTATAACCAATAATGCACCCCCAGGGTGCGAATGTGACTCGCACTTGACAAGTTTCATGTAGAACGAAATATTTTTAAACGAGAAAATAATGATAATGATATTTTTAGTCTCTCCCTACTCATGTAATATCGAGTATTGTGAATCACATCAACCATATGTCTGTAACTTCATCTCAACGGATTTTAAAGTGGTGCCCCAATTAATTCTGTTTTTCGTTGTGTTTTGATGAAGATTTGTGTACAACTGAGATAAATTAACGCCATACGAAAATTATATTTACATAGTACAACTCTAGTTTTCTAGGAAGCTAAAAGAAAATCTTGATTTAAGTATGTTTTAATTATAAAATAAACAAATTAAGAAAAACATTTTGAACGAGTTAAACACAGAAAGTAAATTTCGTACATATTTACAATTTAGGATGAAAATTAAAAAAAAAAAACCTAATTGATATTTTTAAGTGTCCAAAAGATTAGTATGGGTTTTATGAATTTACTTTGTCATTATCCGTATATAGATATGCGTCAAGAACTCCAAACTATAAGTCTAGGCCGAAGATGTAATGGAACATGTTTATTTTAAAATGTTAGAATATGTTTATAGGTTGCAAAACATGGCACCACGGGGCACCACCATAAATTGTAGAAGTATGAGGCTGTGAAAAGTGGATATGACGTATTTCTTATTATTACGTATTAATTAGTAATTTCTAGATACAAAAAAATACTAAAAATACCCATCATTCATACGACATAAAGTAATTTCACAAAGAAATTAGGTTTATCGTGCGATCTAATGGGTTTGTAAGTATTATAGTAAATATTTAATAACACATATGCTGTTGATTCTTTTTTAATGATATTGACTTTCTAACCATTAAGTGGTACTATGTTATTCGATGATTAATCAATGAAATAACACCAAGGACACAGACAGACGTGTCATTTATTATTAATGATTTCAACAAAAGCCTACGTGAGTCGAATATTACCAATAAACTTAAATATCTCATAAATATGGAACCCATGTCTAGTTCTAAGAACATTATACGGTTTTGTTCATTGTTTAAAAGAGGTACTTTTCGCAGTTTCTTTTATTGAAGCTTTTAATTCACAGTTTATAAGGTTCAGTAGCCAAAAGGAAAAAAACGGAACCGTTATAATTTCGGCCTGTCCTTCTATTTGTCTGTACGTCTGTCACAGCCATTTTTGTCGGAGTCTATTGGCACTAGATAGATGATATTTGGAAGGTAGGGGTAATCTATGAAACGCCGTACAAGTGTATAGCGAAGAAGTTTTAAATTGACTTAAATATGCGCTCCTGAAGTCAACTATATTATACCAATATTCTGAAAAAAATTTAAGTTGGTACAACTTTCAAGGGAAACTGGTTTCAATACGACATATCGAGTCGTTTTTCATCATCATCATCATCATCAGCCCGTATCTCTCCACTGCAGGATATAGGCCTTTCCCAAGGCTCGCCACAACACACGGTCTTCTGCCTTTCGCATCCAACTACCCTCGTAGTCGTTTTTTAAATATTTGTTTTTACCATATTTGAATTTAAACCGTGAACGTTCATTTCCACTACGGATCCCTTCACTGTGCGTGGTTCTACACGCACTTAGCCGGTTTTTTATAGTCCGCACAATAGAACACCCATGTTTGTATGAAACAATCGACACAATTTTTATTAAGAAAAGCACTTCCCAATGAAATGAAACTTTTCCATTCATACATCCATCATCGGCCAATTATATACGAGTTTTACACTCAACTACGGCGTTATTAGATGCTTTTTTATTTTCTACTGACGTCTTAGGCCGATATTAATAAATCACACGAGTTCAAACATGATAACGATTAGATGACGTGATTTAACGCGCATACAGAATCGCTTTCAATTGTCTACTCAAGATGCCTTTATCAATTATTACTGCCTTGAGATGATCTTGAAATTTGATTTCAAACTTGAGTACGATTTATTAATGCCGGTCTTACTACCGGAACAGTCGTAACGAGTTAGGGGATTGCTTCAACTTCGTACATGCATATATACAAATATAATTTATTTTATTGTGTTTGAGAAGCTTACAGCCTAATTTACAAAATGCTACTATTATCTAGGTTAAGACATGCCAATTATAAGCTACCACCGCCACTTGAATCAACTATCGATTGGCCGAGTGGTTAGACAACCTAACTGCGGAGTTAAGGGCTGCCGGTTCGATTCCCACCCCGGGAAAAAATTTTGTGCATGAACACGTCTCTCTGTTCCGTGTCTGAGTGTAAAATGTATATATACGTATATATCATAAAGAATATCTAATAAGTATGTATTTCAGTTGTCTAGTACCCCATAACACGAGCCTAATACTTGCTTACTTTGGGACTAGATGGCATCGTGTGGGATGTCCCAAGTATTATTATTATTATCTATTTCATATTATATTTATCTATATATTATACGTACCTACTAATCAGTGCTTTGCAATAACAAAGACATACTGATACCGCGAAGGCCACGTCAGGAAAGTAAATAGATGTTTTTAAGTAGCACGTTTGAGTGCATTTAAGAGCTCGTTATGCGACCGTAAACAATCTCACGGGTGTGATAATGTGAATACCAAATATTATCATGGCTTATCTTCAAAGAGACCACACGATATTTACTATGACACGTAGCGTTGCGTTATACATATGTACAAGCAAAGTAATAAAGCGTAACTGACCTCGCGTAAGACGATTTCAATTTCAAACTGTTCAAACCGATACAAGGATGCTAAACATGAATAAGTAGCACTAATCGAAGAGCTAACTGTATAACAAAATGTGTTTTATTGTACTTTATTTTCAGTGTGTATTTCGGGCAGAACAAACAGTTCATGCTATTGACTCGATAAATATAATTGTACAATCTCAATGGCGACACACCACACGAGGTTAATTATTTTACGCGACCAGGCGAGACCAGACGCCCCGCGTCTAAAATGAACAGTTACTTGAACTATGTGTTTATCTATATATGTATAATTCTATCCAGATTCGTAAGTCACAAACATTGAAACTGAATAAGTCCATCCAAAAATAATAATAAACGGCAAAGGGCGAATTGGACTCGCACACGAAGGGTTCCGTCCCACCGTACAATAAAAAACACGTTTTTTATTAATTATACCTTTAATTTTGAATTTTATTTTATTATTATTATTTTTTGTTATAGCGGCTATAGTAGTAGGTACACACTCCATGAAAAGAATGAGAGCCACCTTCCAACTACGTTTGCCTTGTCAAAATGGTGCAATGGTTTGTGAAGGCGATGTACCAACTGTTGCGTATGAAAGACTTGGTCCTTAAATAGAAATAATATAATTATAATAACAATATATAATGTGAATTTTTATAGATATTTGTAAAAACAATTTAAAATATAATTTTTTCTGCCTACATGAAAAAAAACGGTACGTCAAATAATACTGATTGATACTATATTGCATTGATTGAATCTGTGATTGATTGCACATATGTCTGTATCAGCTGTATCATTCATTGTTGACATCAATCAACCATGAATGTGATGACATGACAACTTTTTTTCCCCCATGGTTCCAGAAGCAAAGGCATATAATTAACTTAATACACTTAAATGTTTACAAAAATATCAAAGAAACCTCATTGTACAAATCAAAACTGTATTATTTAATGATACAATGTATATAACTAATTTACCAAAAACTAAGCATCGCCATGATAACCCTTTTTTACTTGATTTTACTAGGCAGATTTGGTGCTTATTCTTTGAAGTGTCAACAATGATCTCACAACTATCAATCATCAAAAACAACGAAAAAAAAACACGTTTTTGTATATGGAATGGACCCCTTTAAAAGTCTAACTTTAATTTATTTTTATTATTTGTTGTCATAGCATTTATAATAGTATTAATATTCTGTGAAAATTTCAAGTGTCTACCTATTACAGTTCAGACGATACAGCACTGTGACTGACGAACGGACGGATGGACAGCGGAGGCCTAGGTACCCACGGAACCCTAGGAAGTACTTGGTCAGTATAATCTTCAATGCTGGTACTCACTGAGTTGTCTAGCACATTGACGACCGATAGTGATAAGTCAATAGGTAAAAACCATTAACTAGTGATAATCTCCTTTAGTTCGCTTCCGTCATTTGAATAACAATGTACAGTGAACTTTGACCGGGGTATAAATAGTTTGCTTAACTATTGTCATGCCAACAATGTTGTGAAATAAATAGTTCTACGAAAAAAAAATACACGTGATTTAATTTAAAATTTTACACTTTTCGCTCCCATTCACGTTTCCAATCATATTTTTAGAATCCGTCCTGATTCTCTACTCTTTGTTGCGTCGATATTCTTACATTTTGCATGAGAACTTGTTAGGATAGTTAGATTTTTGTTCGAGAACTTTCTGATTTCCATACAAAATTTATTTGACCAGAAGTAATAAATTCAACGTTATTATATTAATTTTATCATCTTAGTAAGTAAAATTGTCGTTGATTATATAAAAATATATTCCTTCGAACAGAAAACAGTTCTAATGTTAAAGTTTTAAGTTCATTTAATTTTCTATTTAGTAACGTAGTTATGTGCGCGCGAATTTTTTCGAAAACCAAAATTAGAACTGTTTGATGTTAGATAGAACATATTTTATATATTTAACGCCAAGTTTATGATATATTTAATTTATTAAGATGGTAAAATGGACACAACAAAGTGTAGTTTTTTTTTACTTTTGTATTGAAATCGAACGTAACGTTCAACCTTAATTTGGAAAAATTATAGCCTTGAAGTTTAGGTTGTAAGGAGTCCATAATCCAATAATTTAGTGGAATCCATTTAGCTTCTGAAATATGCAAAAGGATTAGCTGGCTGTGGAGCGACATGTTATAGGCGTAGATATAAACTTCTCAAGCGACAAGAACTCTAAAGGTATTATAATATAAAAAAAAACCCACTTAAGGTAATGACTTCTTCACCAATACAACTCATAGAAACAAGCTTTATCTATGGAGAATGCCACATTAGAAACGAATGGATGAACAACTCGACAACCAATTACTACCGTTTGACATTTAAAAAATTAACGGTTTATGTTCGTACTCAATAAAGAAGAACAAAGAAAAAATTAACCAAGTGACGATAAAGCAAGCGCTAAGTGCTATTACTGTATTTTGACATCTATCTTCGTTTCAACTATACAAATGAAATTTACACATTTTTATTCATTCAATTATAGTACTAAAAACGACACATTATATTTACAAAACCGTTACACGAAGGACGAAGACACAAGGATGTGTTATTGAGGTGATGATATCTGATCGCACTGTGTCACAGCTGTGTACTGGATGACAACCTAACGGTTACGAACTGGACTGATGATGACGAGGAAAGAGATGCGAACGTGTCGTAAATACTGGGAGACCGCTAGTAATACACTGCGAATGCATAATAATATTGTACTTGGGTGCATGCGATTTGCATAGCCTGTTTATGCATACCTATAGTATTTTAGTCTTGGATATTGTGTGGAATTTATATACATATAAAATAAGATACCGTTAATCAAAAATAATTTAATAAGTATATAATAATAATAATTTCAAGTTATAAATACGTCAATGTAACCAAGAAAAAAACCGGCCAAGTGCGAATCGAACTCGCACACGAAGGGTTGCGTACCACCGTACAATACAAAAAAACGAGCGCGACGTTAATCGAACTTAGCCATTAATCGTTATTGACGTGACGTCTTATAATTCGGCTGCACGCACGAAAAAACATAACTCATGCGGCGTTACCTCGCTCTGAGGCGTTCCATTTAAGGCTTGAAGTGCAAGCGAGAGACAAAGAGGCACAATCGGCCTCCGCGTTCGGCAGCGTTCAACATCTCTCTCTCTCCTACTTGGGTGAGCGATGCGTCCGCGTGGACAGCTGCTATATACATTTACATTTACACATTTACATTTACACATTTGCATTTACATACATTTACATGTTTACGTCAAGTATGAAGTGCAGTGAAAAGTGAATGTGGTGTCAATTGTCTATAGCAACGAACGTTAAATATCACACATGTTTAAAAGTTGTAAATAAAAGTTGTAAAACAATTGCTCAACGCACATTCATACTTGTAAAAACTATGTACCTACATTGTAAAAAAAAAATGACATAATTGTATTTATGCGTACAAATAAATGTAACTTGATCAATTCAATTGTGATTTCCATTTACCTCCTTCTCCATATCCATACAAAATATCTATCAAACAAATAAAATTAAAATTTTCTTTTGAAAAATGCAACCCTCAGAATAAACAGAAGGCGCCTGTAAGCGTGAAACTGAAGAAACAAAAACCACTCTTAAATAGTGGTTTCACTTTGTTGCGATTAGTCACTCCGTTGCACTTACCGCGTTATAATGTACAGCACAAGTGTCAATTTTAATTTTAAAACGTTGTCTTGTGTCGTTCCTACATGCAAAAATGCTGCTGGGCTTACGAAGAAATCGGATGGGATCACATTTCACTTGTAAGTAACGTATTCAAAAGTGGATTTATTTAATTATTGAATTTGTTTTACATACTGTGATTGACTTAAAAAATGGCGCGTTCATTTTGTGAGTGTTGCCAGTTCCATCGAAAATTTTATCTACTTTTTATTTAATACCTGTTTAGAATACTCTATTGTTTGAGTAATAAAGCACCTGTGTGAACAACAAAGAACAAAGAAAATTGAATTGGATGAAAGTCATACAAAGAACACGGCTAGATAAGTTTTTGAGACCATCAGAGCGGATCGTAATTTGTTCAATTCACTTTGACGAGCAATATTTTTGTGACACGAAATGTGGTTTAAAAAAAACTAAAGAAATCAGCTATTCCGATTAAGGTAGAATTAGTCAAGATATATTAGTTAAATATTATTCATATTGCACCTTTCCTGTTCATTATGTAGGTCATAATTATATTATGAAATAATCCAATTTTATTCCATTCCATCATCCCATTAATACCCCACTACAGGGGCTTAGGCCTCCCCTCGGGATGAGGATGCTTGGAGCTTAATCCACCACGCTGCTCCAATGCGGGTTGATGGCGGGTATGTGGTTGGTGGTTAATCCAATACCTTACTGATAAATGCGGAATTCATTCACAACTAGTGACTGGAAATTCGGTGGCTATTATACCAAAAATTTCATTTTTTCCTAGAAAATACAATGGATATATCTTAATGAATACTGTGTATACGTGTTAATGAATCTTCTATGCATTCCGATTACAATGAAATTTTGGTGAATGAAATAATATATGAGTTATCTAATAATGGCACGCTAATTCGGTATTTGGTCTTGACATCACAATTGTCTGAGTCACATATAGAAACATCTGGACCTTCGACTTCGGAAAAAGTGCGTACATACCTACCTATAATTTTTATGTTTAATTGATTACATTTGATTTTCAGTTTTTGATTAAGCAATTTGCTTTTTCATTTTATGATAGACTTAAAGTTTTTCATTTCAGGATACACAGCCACAATCGCCTACACGATCAAACTCAGAAATTAGTGATGTCTATATTTCTGATTTGGATTTTCTATGTGATACAACGAAAAAGCTACTCAATAACGATCTATAATAGTGAAAATGGTGGTAGCATTGCAAAATTATTGTCTTAAAATCGCCTCAGCTTCATGATTTGTCAAAATATATCGTAGGTTATTATCGGGAACTGTTGCTTATTACTTGTCGAAATCAATAAAATATTCCTTTTGTGTAGAAGCAATTGACCTCAGATGTGCTATGGATTCACAAGCTTATTGGTTTGAAAAATAATGGAGTTTATTTCTCTTCCCAAAATTTTAATTACATAAATACCGTATTTGTGAAGCACATGTCCGAAAAATTTCAAATGAACATTTTGTTATAAGTTCAAATATCTAACGATTAGCAATCGTTCTTTCAATTTTCAAGAAATTCATTGAAAAAAATAATATATTCCTTGTAAATGATGACCACTTAAATGGTGAAAGTCATAGAAACGGCGGTTATTGAAAAAGATTTAGATATAAGATTAGGTACCTACATTATTTATCTAAACGTAAAATTCTGCCAATCAGTTCAAATTCTAAAAGAAAATATTATAAAAAGCTTACTCAACAAAAGGGTACCTAATAAAAATTTTACTTGCCTTACCTTACCTTTAAAAAGGTACTTTATTGAAGCCGGGTTTTATTTATTGTAATAGGTATAAAAAAAGAAATGTTTATTTCCTTTAGGTATTTAACTAAAATGGTATGTATGCATTTCAAGTTGTAGTGAGTAACTTGCTATTAAATGAAGAACACTTATGTCAGAAGGTCATGCTACTTCCTTTCTATAATTATACTCGTAGTGTACCAAAAAACTCATTGAACTCAAGTAAACACCTGGCGCCTGAAGGAAATTTGAATGTTGTGAGTTTTGACCTAGTACCTGGTATAGTTAAAACTTACTATGAATGAACAAGTACGCAGCGACCGTGCGGCTGCCCCGCACGAAATAATTTGTGTTATATAAACGCGGCCTAAATATACCTATCTGTTAATATTTTTATTAAACACCTTTTTTCTGATTTTATATGATTATCCCAAAAACAGTAGGAAACCTCTCCCGATCTAGCAACATTACGCGGTCGGGAAGTGAGGCAGGCGCGGGACGTACGTAATGTTTTTGGACACAGTGCGGTATGTGTAATCATAATTGAGCGCTCCACCTGTGATGCAACCATTCCATCAGTATTTTCTTATGACGTTGTCACGTCCAACTATCGTCAGTAAACCGACTTTACAGACAACCGATTTTTATTACGTAATTTCAGAATTATTGTACAAATATATTTCATTTTTATTTCGTTAGTTATTTAGAAGACGCTCGATCCTCTCTGGCTAATCCTAAAAGTAATAACATGAGTGCACTGATAGCTAGAGACAATTTCTATTACTTATTTTATTTCAGTGAACCTTTGACTTTTAGTATCGATTGTGAAGAGAATAAGCTCTGCAAAGGAAAGCATAAATTTATAGTACTTAGTAATACAATGTACATTTTTAATCATAAAATGTTTTTTTTTAAATTATCTTTTACAATGACATCACAAAGATAAAATGCATTTAGTTTTCGCTTATTGGCTAAACGCTATCTGTCATTTTCTATAGAATTTTTACAAAATTTTTACTTATAAAAGTACATTTTATAAGTTAATCTATTACTAGTTAAATAATACAGTCTAGTTAGCTGTGATAATTTTCCTTTTAACTACGTTATATATACTCCTGTCATAAATTTTTTCCCTATATCCAAAAACAACGGTTTGGCTGGTAGAGAAGGGGGGAGATCATTTTTTAAGACCTGTCTTTTGGTACCTCTCGTGTTAATATACGATGAAATTTTTTTTTTCATAAGTACTTCAGTTACATGTAAGGCGATCTGTACCGAAAAAATTTTTTTCTTAATTTCACTAAGTCGTTGTGTAGCGGCTCATAGATTATACCTACCTTCCAAATTTCATCTATACATTACCAATAGTTTCTAAGAAAAACCACAGACAGACAGACGGACGGACGGACATGGCGAAACTATAAGGGTTTCTTTTTTGCCATTTGGCTACAGAACTCTAAAAAAGGGCAGACAAATGCGTTTTTCAAAAATTACCCTTAAAAGCCGAGGTCTTCAAATTATTGAGCGCCTACTGCGTCCTAGTAAATACGTCCTATCAACACTGACATATTTAATATGGTGAACAAGAAAAATAGTATAAAATGTCTTAAAACGTCCATATCTTTCAATTATTAAGCGTGTAATGTAACAGCATCCTAGTATGTTCTAGTAACACTGATATGTTCAATATTAACAAAAAGAAAAATAAGACAAAAAAAAATTATTCCACAAAAACGACTCTTAAAAGATCGTTAACTTTAAATTATTGAGCGCATAATAGCGTCCTGACGATATCGTTTATCAAGAAAAGCTATATTCCGAGTCGTAATGAGTCGTAATTGCGATACAAACGAGTAAGCAGCAGTAGTCATCGTCAGCTCGGATGCCGTCGCGTATCGCCTCGACCGCAACTAGTAAGTTATAGATACGTATCATTTCAATTGATTTTCAAAAGAAACAGTAAGGAAAAATACATTATTTGAAATAATACGAGAGCTACCACAAAATAGACCGCAGTTGTTACGCAGCAATTCCAATTTAGACGCAACGAAAGTGGACTCATTAAACGAATGCTTGGAATCGTTTTTTTTTTATTTTTCATATAAATAATTTAAACTGTTTCAATGTTACAAAACTTATTTTACATAGATGTATAATGTAACGACAAATTATATATTGTCAATACCATGTCGGTGTCACTACATAAAGTCGGTGAAAACAACCAAATGACAAATTTTACCATGTCCTAAAACCAACTCGGACGAAGTCATATTGTTCTACAAGTTTGATCATTCAGCCAAGCAAATGAGTTTTTGCGTTTTCAGATAATTAATAAAGATTAAAAAATCTTTCCTGAGATACACGCACAAACACATCCACACAAAATTGTCACATAAATGATATACCTCGGATTCTTTTCCAAATTACGGTATCAAAATTGAATAAACAACATTGTATGTGGATCAGAACATGTGAAATGTAACTGTAACTAGAGTGAATGGAGCGACGATATGTAATTTGTGGGTTTCGTTGTAAAATTACATATTTTGAGTAGAACGTGACAGAATTAACGATGAGGTTCGGAATAAAATTATAGACGCCAAATATTCAATTCGCATTTAAGGACGTTCTTATAAATTAAAATCTAACGTTATTCGCGAATATATTTTCCAGTGCACAGATGGACAAAGTTTTGACGTATGTCTTTCGTAATATATCTCATAGGAAGCCCCACATCAAAAAGCATTTATCAATATACATATATATATATATATATATTTTTTGTGAATTTAAATTGTTTGTTCCTACGTCATGTATAGTTCGCTTCAAACTTTATGGCGGATCGGAATACAACGCTATAAGCGTGCTTACGCAGGTACAGTCATATACCCCTCGCTCCACTGCGTCTCGCTACACCTAAAACTGATTACTGCGACGCTATTTGTGCCTATGTTCACATCCGCCATACAGTTTGATTGGAACTGTAACTGTATCTAAAATGTACATGTGTTGCTACGATGACCATCGTAAATAATTGTTTATGTTAAATTAAAACTGATTAAGCTACATTTGGTCCCGCATAAATAAAAAAATGGTTTTTTGAGTTAAGTGGGTCATTCAATAAAGAACCGAAAAACAATACAAATTTAAAAAAAAATACAGTTTCGAGTTACGCGGTGTTACAATTAAGTAACATTTTTTATAAGGCGATATGATTAATAGATATCCTATGAATAAAAAAATTAAAAAAAAGTGTGTGTGTGTGTGTGTGCGTGTGTAGGGGTTGGTTTGTGGGTATCATTTATCTATCTATCTATCTATCTATCACATATCATGAAATAAACATGAGAACCTGCGTGATCCAGGTGGCTGAATATAGGTACCGACTTAAAAGACAAAAATAATTACTATTACGGTTTCTAAAGATGTAAATCAAACTACACAACTAACTAATAACCAAATAATATTATTTAGTATAATTTGAAAGACATTAACACTAAAGTGTCGTGATAGCCCAAAGCGCAACGAACCTGTCTCAAATTTATAAGGTCTCATAGGGCCATGGTTCGAATCCGGGTGTGTACCAATGACTTTTTCTGACTTAAGTACATAACTATCACTGACTCCGTGCCTCGGAGAGCATGTTAAGCAGTCGGTCCCGGACGCTGTCAATAGATGGCGGTCGTTACAATTCCCAACCCGCACTGGAGCAGCGTGGTGGATTTAAGCTCCAAACCCTCCTCCTCACCCTGGAGGTGGCCTAAATCTCTGCAGTGGGGTAAAAATGGGCTGATGAAGTGAAGTGACATGAACACTAAAGAAAAATATTATTCACCACTCACACAGTTTCTTCTTCACTTGGGATAGATATGCTCTTTGCAACTAAGAGATACCTCATCGATGCATAAATTAGGGATGACGCACAGTCCCTCATAGAAAAACGTCCATAGAAAATAAATCCTAAATGTTACTCAATAGCATTTATTTTGTGCAGTGTTGTTTATCTAAGCGATACATTTATTGCATATTTAAAATTTAAAATTGAGTTTTGTGTCTAAAACAATAGTTGAAATAACTAGGCTACAAATAGAACATATAATTTCCTACTTTTGTAGCAGTGTAATTAAATAGAGAAAGAATTGTATGTATTGGCAACATGATACTTGAGCAGGAAAGAGAAAAGAGGATAAATTGGTGAGGAATTCTAATAGTGACTTAAATTCTAAGCTACTTTCTTTTATTCAATCAATATGAAATTTTGATATATGATGTAGTATCGTTTGTGGCGAATTCGTGTATGAATGTGAAAAGTGAATAAAAGAATAAATTGGATTGAGTAGATGAATGATTACTATTTGGTATGATTCATTAAGACGAAAAATTGTCAAATATTTATAATGAAGTATAAACATCTTGACATAAAAAAACCCCGATACACACAAAATGAAATAATTCATTATTTTAAAATGATTTTAGATCCTCAAAGGCGTAGGGGACCGCTAAGTAAACTTAGACCTAAGTACGTATATATATATTTTTTGTGACATAACAGCAGGAACTTAAGTAATATTATTTCTTAATATAGAGTTTTTTTTTCAAAACCCGTCAAAAATATCCAATAGAACTTGTGAATACGGTAAACAATCCACCATACTGACATAACAGTCACTCTGAGAGCTATCACAACCTCAAATGCAAACTGCATCGTAATGTCCTATAACATAATATAGGTTATCATTAGTGTCTCACCGCTGAATACACTTAGGTATTATAATTCAGGGCAATGAAAAACTGAATACCGCATGAATTAAAACGTGTTCAATCATATACCGTGAAAGATCTAGTAAAATATTGACTAAAAAGATTCCTTACATTGTCACGGGTTCTATTAGAATAGAGTATCAAACACAGGCTCATTGGCTCACACATTAATGTTACAAATTTCAATTTACAATAAACTACAATAAGTCACCAACCTTAGCAAACACGTGAGCTGAACATCGTTCTGATGTCGACTGAGGGCCGCAGAGCCTTCAACACGTACTGCGTTGACTTTATCCCGCAGAGACGCGCCGCAGCCTCCGCATCGCTCTCGTAATATCGACATTATGTTGGGCTGACGAAGAAACGCTACCACCTGCGTACAATGCGTACAGTAATGAGATAAAGCTCCAAGCAGTGTTAAGCATACCATTCACGTTGCAATGGTCTCGCGAACTGTCTCAAGGTTAGAGGATATTTTCCACGGACGATATTACGTTTGTCACACGAACTGCTATCATATCTTTAAGGTCAAACCTATAAGACGGTCCGTATGACAGTCGCAACGTGAATGGCCTGTTTTGGAGTCAAAATGTCTACTACGAAGTTAGTCACCAAAACGTCACAATAGCTTAATATAGAAGCGTTGATGCGAATCTGCACAATACGTCTTACCCACACAGATAGGTGGCAAGTAAAGTCGCAACGTGAAAAGCTAGCTTTTGTTTTGTGTACAATATTTGCTACTGATCTGTGCGGCTCTAAAGTTAATCACGAACACGTCGTAGTAATTTAATTTCATAGAAGCGTTGCGACGGAAAGTATGGCGAATCTATACAATAAGGCATGCGCATCGCTCTTCAGAACCGCACAGATCGGTGGCAAGTACTGTAACATCGATACAACTCGATGAAAATATCTGCAGACCTATGTTAGAAACCCCCAACTGCGTTACCTTACTAGAGCTAGGGACATTTTTTACAATAGAACTTTTTTAATTGAACATTTTTTATTCTGTGGTATTCGTGTATTTTTAATTTTATCTTTCTGTACAATAAAAAGGGAGTAATTAATAAATTCTAACGACAGAGCCGCACTATCGGTATTCGGCGAAATAGTTAACAGCACTAGATTCATATAGTCAACGAAATATATAATTCCACCAAGGTAATTAACAAAAGGGTGACATTAGGTACCGTTCAGGGAATTTATCGACATCTGGATCGTTGTTAGTTACACGGGCAACGATGGTCATACTATTGTAATGTAAATTATTCATCAAATCCTGATGGTGCGCCCCAGCGTCCAGTGTAGACAGTATCGCGTTACTACAAGTTTACATTTAAAAACTGATAAGTGGTTGATTGAATGAATAACTTCATCCACGTGATGTTTTATTTGCTACGCGTAAACAAATCAAATAGGTATATACACGAGCAACGTCATCTATCGCTTGTTTTGGTTAACGAAATTGGGTTTTTAAATTACCTTTCAATGGAAACTGATCCTATTTTTCCTGAGTTATAAATAAGCTACAGATCGCATAGTTTTTTGCTAAAAAGAGGAATAATAGAAGTTACCTTATCGTTATAAGCTACGGGAATATCGTGTGTGGTCTGAGCGTTCGCATCGATCGCAGTACACGGTGGCCTCGGTGGAGGAGTCGGGGCCTGCAAACGATGCTAAATTACAACAAAATTACAACAGAGACAATTTTAGCCAACACAAAAATTTGATACACTGTTATTCCAAACCAATTTATAATCTACAATAAGGTACAAATAAAGCAATACTCAATTTAAAAAACATGCAAGTGTTGATACGTAAGGGATGATAAATAAATTAAAAAATTAAACTAAAACACCTTAGCTAGTGTCCCAACACTACAATTTGTACCCAGAAGGCGCTAAAGCCTGCACATGTTTTTGTAGACGATTCGCTTAGTACTAGCTTAGGTAGCGTTCAAGTATTACGTAACGCAATTTGGAGGGAGGAGGGGTCTTGTAAAACGTTACGGTGCGTTACAAGGACAGGAGGGGGGTATTTAAACAACGCGTTACGTAACATTTTTTTTTTAATTTTAATAAAATAACTAAGGAATCAGAATCATCCAAATTGGTCACCCTTTTCGATTATTTTTTACGGGAAATCCCTGTATTGTTTGATGCAAGTGGTTTAACAATACCGGAACCTTCTTCATCCGCTCTCCGATTACCCGTAATGAAAGAGACTGAGTGGCTGGCAAACCTGTAGACAGAAGAGCAGTAATTGCAACTGAATTGCGTTTTTGCGTAGATACATTATTTGATTTAAGCCTGAATAAAAACATAAAATTCTCTCCTTTTGTTTATTACTACTGCAAACGCAATTACTACAATAACAAAGGTATTATACTTTGTGACTTTAAACTTTAATGGTCACTTAAATGTTACGTAACGTTTAAGGAGGGGGAGGGGGGTACAGAAAATCGTTACGGTGCGTTACATGGGGGGGAGGGAGGGTCTAAAATCTTCAAAAATTGTGTTACGTAATACTTGAACGCTCCCTTAACTAGTGTTAACTAGTGTTAAAATAAAATTTAATTATAAAATGATAATAAAAAAAACTGAGTTAAGTATTGTTCCACGCTGTTGATTATTTGTTTAAAAATAAAAAGACTGCGCCTTAAGAAAATAAATATTAAAAATAAACGCTGAAAAAAAGTAGTGAAATTGCGATGGACTAGATCAAAAAAAAAAAGATCAACCATCCAAACGACAGTCGAATTCAGCTGAAATCGAATTAATTGCCTAAAATGACTACAGTTGACGTTACAACGAAGAACTAGTAATATTTTTAACGACAGATGGCGCTATGACTACAACCGTTTTTAATAAACCTTACTCATTCAATTATCAACAAAAATTAAAGTTTATAAACATGTGACATGTATTATTTCAAAAAAATACTCATCGTTTAAAACAAAAACATTCGTGACAAAAAACATTTTTATATATATATCTCAGAAACACCGCTTTCTTCAAAGTATAATATTTTACTAATAAGTTTTCAAAAAAGACGAAATTTTCAGATACTTATGTTTCAACTCGATGCAATTTATAGTCCTGTATTAATAACTTGGGTCAATTGCATATGGTGCAATGGGCATTTCCCTGTATATAAGAAGTGTGTAAAACATTACTACAACATCTTGCATTGGTAATACAAAAAAAAACCAGGAATCAGAATCAGTTTATCATTTAAAAAGCGTAGTTTTTATACAAACGCTTTTTCAGCGATATACCACTTGCCATACAAAATTTCGTTGATATCTCAATGTCACAACTGCAATTTATAACCAATTTTAGTTCGAAACTAAAGCATGTGCCCGTTTTAAATCTAGACTTGTGCAAAGTTACGACTAGATAAGATTACCGTCTTGGAGTTTCAGGCGTAATACAGACGAAAGAATCGATATTGAAGTCACTTTTTAACATTGCATTGTTTAATGGGACCGTATTCCCAAGGAAATGTAACAGCAATAAGTCATATGATGCACCCGAAATTAGAAAATTGTTTTAAATTTAAAATAAAGAAAAAACATCAGTAAATTGGAGGATAGAAATAAAACTATGGTAACGTTGAAATTATGGTCACATTGACCTTGGTAATAATGTGAAAACGACACATAAATGAAAATTTAGAGTAGATTTCCGATATTTTCCCTAGTGTTGTAGTGGCCATAGACAGTGCAAATCGTGTACATTTTTAAATATACGTAAATAAAAAAAAATCATACAAAATGTACTCAGACAGCTTTATTTGAAAACATGCAAGACACAAAAGTGATTGCTCCAAAAAAAATAATTGTGAAACTAAAAAGAAACTAGCAATAGGAACACCACTACATGGCCTATTAAATGTAATTGAAAGCGTGCTTTCAAAAAATTAGTAAATCTGGACCTGTTCAATATGTATGGGCCTTCGTCTTTGAGGTAGTAAAGGGGAAAATGGCCCAGCGGTTGGCGCGCGCGGCAGCCGAGGATCGATGAAAGTGGTTCTTCGCATCACGTGATCCACGAAGAACTTCTGTATATTATATATAATACAACGCTGGATAGTGTCTATACTTAATTAAACTTAACTTTGTACCGTAAAGTTTGGTTAAGTAGCATTGGTAGATGAAATATTAAAACAAAACTCAGAAAAAAAGTCAAATTTTTGTCAGAGTTATTGCTTACTCATATTATTAAATAAAAGTTATGAGTTGCAAACCAGGTTTTCGGTTATAAATCTAAAAAGTATGTGATTCTACCAATGGCAAAGTCAATCGAAATATTTAATATTTAATGAAATTGTGGCACGCGCGAACTTCACTCTATTCCATATGTTTAGAGGCAGCTGTGGCCATATTTTCCACGTCGGGTTTTGACGAATGCCTCAAACCAGGCATATTGTAAAATTCTCAGTACTATTAGCGATTCCGTTGGATAGTACACAATTTTGTATTTCTATGCCGTGTGTACAAAATCCAACAATAGTAAGAGTGAAAACCAACTTGTTCTATTAAGTATTTATTTTGTTTAGGTTTTGAATAAGAACGCTTTAATATTATCTGTACAGATGTGCTTGTAAAGTATTTTATAACTGTCATTTGAGATATCCTAATTAAGAAAATGATGCACGACAAGGTCATTCCGCCATCATCCCATGACTGACTGAGTGCCGACTGGTTAGAGACCCTAACTGCGGAGCCGAGGGTCGAGGGATCGATTCCCGCCGGGGACAAACGTTTGCGTGCTTGAAAATGTCTATTTGTTCCGTGTCTGCGTGTAAAAGTATCTATATGTGTATATTATAAATATTTAAATATATATATTAGTTATCTAGTACCCTATAACACAAGCATAATACTTTCTTAGTTTAGAACAAGATGGCGCCATGTGTGATGTCTCAGACATTATTATTATTACTACATTATCACATTTTTACAACAGATTTTAATACAAGTTTTAAATTAAGTTAATTAAGTTAATATTAATAGACTGACTAACAATTTTAATCAAACCAACCTTTCCATTGCGATCAAGTTTAGTGTCCCAGCCTAGTGGCAAATCTCTTTCGATTTCACTGAACATATTAACCAAAGCAACTAGATCCCGATTGTGTTGGTATCTTTCGAAGGAAGAAATGTCGCGTCGAATCTTCGAGATCATGTGTTTGAGGGTTGAATTAGAGTTGTACAATGCCGACGCTTCCTGCAATTAAAATTTATTTATTTTATTACATTTTTTAATTATGTGACATTCCTATATGTAACAACGATATGTAATACAAGATTGACTATCGCGAACTAAAAAATTGTCTTGGTTCAAAGTTGGTTCAAGCTTGGTTCAATTGCTGTACATACAGTCCCAACGTTATACAGGAGCAAAACAGATAATAAATTTCGGTTAAGTGTAATCACTCGACTGGAGTTGACTATTTTTCGATTTAGTGTCACGCATCTATACATTAAATACCATTGGTATAAGAATATTTATGAGAATTAACGCTAAAATTTTACAAAAACTACGCTGTCAGTTTTCCGAAACGTTATGAAAACCGTCATGCTTGATGAAAAACAGACGAGACTATTTTTGATGCTTGAATTATGGAAAAAAATGCGTGAAAGTTTGTTTAAATCTTTAACGTACTTAATTTGATAAGTAATAATATCGTTTTCATGTAAATAGCGTTCCAATTAGCCCATTATATACGTGACCATTTTTTAAACATAAAAATAGGTATAGTAAGGTATCATTAAATGACAGACGTATGCCATTCCGGACTTTTCTTTTAGAGCTATAAAAGAGGAACACTTCCTTCATACCATGTTTTGTTATATCTCAAAAGGATCAAGCAGCGATTTCAATGAAAGCTCCCAATCGGATTGATTTTTTGACAATCATCGCATATTTCAACCAATTTACACAAAACAATAATGAATCATACACATAAACCTTCCTTTTAAATCACTCTGTCCATTGACGATAACCGTATAGAAATCCATGTGGTAGTTTTTGAGTTGATCGCGGCAGACAGACAGACAGCCGCGACGCGGCGGGGGTGTAGTTTTATAGTACAAAGTGATAGATATTTAAACAATATGGCCGAAGCCAACGTGTTAAGTTGCTGAAAACGGAAAACCGTCAATGCCTGTCATTATTTTATTTTGGCTCCGTTTAAAAAAAATAGCTGCTTTGTGGCGGATCCGAACATAGGCACAAGTCGCGTCGCAGTAACCAGTTTTAGGTGCAGGGGGACGCAGTGGAGCGAGGTGTACATGAATGTACCTGCGCAAGTACGCTTAAAGCGTTGTATTCCGATCCGCCATAAAGTTTGAGACGAACTATAACAGATATATATATTGTATCCAACCCTACTTACATTTCATTTAAATCGGTTTAGCGAATATCAAATGAATACATTAAAAATTGTATGAAAAGCCGTTCCAATAACACGGCTTCCATCAAACTGGCGAAGTCTAACTCTCATTAGGTGCCTCGAAAATCGGCCGACGAAAAACAATAAATAAAACAGCTTTTAGTTGTAGCGTAATCACGAAAAATACTTTCTAAATATTTGTGCCCAACTTTTGGATTAACGGCTACAAACGAGCATGTGATTGATTACCTTTTAACATTAATACGGGGAAATATACGGCTTGCGTACTCTTAAAAATAATTGTTATAGTGGAGGGGAGCGTCATGATCATCATGAGAGCTCTACTTGAAAAAGTTTGCACCTGGTTCATATGCAGCAACGAATATAGATCAGGTCGAGCTAGGAATTCGGCGGCAGGGTGTGGAGCCGACGGTTGTTCGCTAGGGGCCGGAACTGTTGACGTCACTGGAGGCGGGGCTCGTGACGTAGACGCACTTGGAGGTGGGGAGGCACAGCTCACTGGGCCACTCGCGTCATCGTCGGCTAGCTGCGTACGGGTCATAGTGCGTCGGATCGATTGATACCTGTAAAATGTATATGGTTCTGTTACTACGTTTCTAGATAGCGTTAAACTTTATTCGATTGAGACGACTATTATATTTGAAACTGCAGCAAATCGAAAAAGCATAAATCTTTGATTATTTTGCAAAAAAGACAGACTTGTTTAAAAGAAAAATGAAAAATAAAAACTCAGACCGGACGGACGCCGGACGGGTGGAAGATGGCCATCAATCTGTCCGAAAGACGGATGAATAAGCAGACGGCGTAGGCTAAGTAACAGGGTCCCATTGCCATCTTTTGGGTACGGAACTCTAAAAAATTATTGAATATCTAAAATGAAAGATAACAATTAAAATGAATACATACCTTCTATCTAATTGCCTTCGCTGCACGTCAGGCGCTGGAGAACGTGCGACAGCACCGTTGTCGCCAGGACGCTGCCACGTGGTGGTGCGGTTGATATGATCGATGTAGAACACACGCCCATGGCTGTCCATTCGCGCTTCCCATCCTACAATGTAACCATAAGTTACAATCTTCGACAGACGATGACTAACAAAAAGTTTTAACCACAGATATCTTACCCGCAGGTAGAGGTTCTTCGCACTCTATGATTCCACCGATCATATTAGCCGGAAAATCTCCTGTAAGCGCCATCTGCCGCGACGCTCTCTCCGGGATGGACGGCAGTCGGATGCCAGCCATGTGTCGCAGCGGAGTCGGTGAGGTGACGGTGTTGTCGTTGTCGTCGCTGTCTTCAGTCGCTCTCGGCCTTCTCAAAACCACATCATCCGGTGGTCCTGCGTGCACTATTGTGAAATGATTGCTGTTTATAAATTCTAAGTTCGGCGATCTGATCTCCGATGTCCTTAGTTCGCCGGTATATTCGCCTAATTCGAAATCTTCTTGCATTCTATTTGAATTTTGAACCGGAGGTGGATGAAGTTCTGGTGGCGGCAGTGGTCTGGGCCTTCTCGCGTGGTGCGTGGGCGTAGGCGGACATTGCGGTGTCGCCGTGCCGGCCAGCGCAGCTACTCGAGACAGAACACGTGGGTGAGGCCTCATTGGGCTTTCGGGGGCCCCTCTCGCTTTACTGGCGTTTTTTTGTGGAGAATGCCTCGGTGTACCGTCACAACCAAGATTCTTCAATAGATGCCGAGGAAGACTAGAATGTGTTGGTGTAGAATTTTCAAGCGAGTGTTTTCTGTTCATTATCATAGTGCCAACACTCGGAAAAGTTTTAATAGATTCTTCGACAGGGGACGCAGACTGCGAGGAGTTACATGAGCTCGTTGCACTTACGCTGTTTTTCGACGGACTGTTGTGTTCTGACTCGCGCATGGATGCATTGAGAAATGCTGTCATCATGGTCGGCGCACTGCCCATGTTACAGTTCATTCCTCGACCTGAACTTTGTCGGGTAAGCGGTTTATGACTTTTTAAAGTTGCTAATTCCTTTTCCTCTATTTGGTTCCTATTATCGTCTTCGAATTCAGATTGGTTGCTAATTTCATTTAAAAAAGTGTGATTTGCTTTTTCTTCAGATCTAGCACGATTTGGGGTTAGCGTACCATTTTCTTCAACAGATGTAATAAGAGCACTAGGTTTATCTTTTCTGGCAAAGGTTGTGCTAATATAATTGTCAGGGCCTATATCTTTAATAAACATTAATTTATTTCTACTTATGCTCGGGGAGCAATCAGGTACATCTTTCATTCTCTTATCATCTAATATTTTACTTAATTTCCAAGAACATACAGTAGATTCACCCAAGCTGCCGTCTGTTTCCGGTGTAGCCAACGGAGCTACGGTCTGTGCACCTTTTAAAAAGTTTATCGTAGAAGGCATTGCTGATTGCTTTCCAGAAAAAAACTCTCCCGGTTTGAAGTCATTCATTTGCCCTTGTAATAGAGCTGAATTTGTGATGTTATTGTCAGTGAAAAATTGTTCATCTGTATCTATTAGCTCGAACGTAAAGGCGTCTTCAGGTTTCGTAAGTTTTTTTGGCTTTCTATGTCTAGGTACATGTGGTGGAGATAATGCATGCATTCTTTCTAAAGGTTTGTGCGATTGTCTCGGTGGTAATGGAGGTACAGGAGATTTTTCAGCATCACTGGGGACATTTGCACCTTCTACGTCATACACAAATTTCATTATTTTACAAGGATTCTTTGGAGACCATATTTTATAATATTCGGTACCAGGAGATATTGGAGAAACAGGTCCATTGTTAGGTTTTACCTTCTTTTTTACGCCATTTAAGGTGTGTCCACCGCCGGTATCTACTGGGGGTGGATATTTCTTTTTCACTCCTTTTGCCGACGAAGAAGGTTTAGAGCTAACGGAAGTACCTACACGTTGAGATTCGCCATTTAGACATGAATGAGATTCGGCTGTTGTACCACTAACTAAAAAACTACTAGCATCACATTTCATTTGTTCAACGTTCGTATTGTTACGATTAGTTTCTAAATCACTAATTGAGCACTTGTTGACGTTTTCACTGAGATGTTTAATTACTTGTGTGTTTTCAGAGACAAATTCAACCCTGGAAGGAGGATTTTCTGAGTTCATCTCGAAGCTTTCGTTGGCATAGGAGAATGGGGAGACCTCGTCACCACTACGTTTCCTGGAGGCGCCTTCTTTGAGCCGTAAGGGTAATTTCTTGAGGTCAACTTTAAAACGCGGCGGAAGCGCCGGTGACTCCGCGACACATTCTTCATTTTCCCCATTGTAATATCGAAAGCATAAAAGCTGCTCACAATCTGAAACGAGAAAGAAACATATTTTAAAAAATCTATACATCAGAGACATGAAATTGCTATGGCGTTCTACTAAAATTAATAAATACGTTTTTTTAGTGGTGAATTGTTACACTTTTACAAATCTGGTCATGTTTATACTGATAAAAGCATAAAGATTTGTTCAATTCAAACGAATTTAAAAAATTAAAAATTAATATTACCCTCATAGGGTTGATGAGGTTCATCTAGTAGCCACATGATGTCGCCACGAGCACATCCGGTGGTCGGCTTGCGTTTCTCCACTCCCGAATTCTTCGTCGCTTCTGGAATTTAATGAAAAATGTTTAATTTTTGACATTTATGATCAATAAATACTGTTTCTAACCGACTTCAAAAAAAGTAAAGGTTCTACATTGAACGTGTATACGTCTTTTATGTTCACCAATTTCTCGAAAACGACTTAACCGAGTTGGATGGTTAAAACTGTACTTTATTAAGGTGGATCTCTTGGTGGCCACATATATTTTTCTATGACGTGAAACATACCGATTTTCACAAAATCGAAAAAAAAAACGTTTTTTTGAAGTAGATATGTTCAACAATTTCTTGGTAACGGCTTACCCGATTTGAATTACGAAAGTGTGTTCTATTAAGGTGGATGTCGAGGTGGTCCTATATATTTTTCAATGACGTGAAATACATCGATTTTCGTAAAAAAGGAAAAAACCATGTTTATAAAATTATCATCGATGTATGGTTGTCACGGATTTTGCGTTATTTCTCAAACACACGTGAACTACTAAAATGCGAAAATAAATTTTTTTAACAAAAATTAAAACCATTTTCAATAAAAAAATATAACAATCTACTACAAAATAATAAATAATAATTTTGTAAATGCAAGGAGCTTCATGAAGTCGGTGCCAAGTACACACATTAAATGACACTTAGCAGGTAATAATAATTCAAACGGTAATAATATTTACAAATATAACAAATCATTAATTACACAAATATAGAACACAACAAGTGTAAAGTGAATGATTTTACAGTGGCTTTATAAACTGCAAACTCCTTGGCCTGCTTGTATGTACCTATACAATATAAATTTTGTACTTTATAATGGTGACATTTTTTTGAAGGAGATTTTATTTTCGGCAAAAGTTTTTTGATTTTGATATAGGTTTGAAGGGTGACTATTGATTTATTAAAATGATCTAATGTTATGGATTAGTTAATATGTTGTAAGCAAAATATTTAAAAAAAAATATATATTATCGCCTATTTTTTAACAAACGATTATGAGATATTCTTTCTGTACACATAAAATAAAAGAACAAAAAAAATCTTCGTCGTATTCGATTTAGCGGTGCAGTTTTCGGCGATAAAAAAAGAAGATGGAGCAGGTGCAAAGGCTTCGTTTGAAAAACAAAAGATCGAACAACAGGAGCGTTGTCGTCGCGGCAATGCAGAAATTGTCCAGGATGAACCCTTTCCTTTTTTATCTAACAAAAATCAAGCGGGCGTGGGTTGGTCAGGTTCGGCGGTCGATGCATCGCAAATCATGCAGCCTGTTATCACAGTACAGACGGGAGACCAAGTAACACGACGGTCAATAGAAAATTAAATAGGCTAGGTCCTCAAGTATTAGTACCTATTTAGCTATTCCTAGATAGATGATGACCACAAAAGTTGAATCATTTGTAATCACTAACTTGTTAATTGCTCATTCATGCTGACAGTAATAAATTCAATGTAATAAACGTGGTGCACATAACTAGATACTTTATTCCACAGAAGCGAAAGGACAATTTTTGAATCCAGAATCTATTTATTGTAAAAAACAAAGTTATGATAGTTGCACTTATCTCATTCTATGCAGTGGGCGTCAAGTAGTAAAAAGAGGAGACAGAATGACTCCAAAAGACGGTTTTTGTAGCAATCATCGACGACTTACGACGTAACGAATCAGCGGTGGAGTTCGTAGTTCTTTTAGAGTATTTATTTGAATACTTATTATTTTTGAGGTATACCTACGAAAGTATAGTACTGGATCATTATAAACATTGTGATGCAGACGCTGTCGCGCCTTTGCTTTTGCATCGTAATCACCGGATGCGGGACTCGTCCGCACATTTTACGTGAAATAATCGGAGCCACCGAATTGGCAGTTAATTAGGGGAACGCAGCTATAAATTATACGCCCCCGAATTGATTCAATGTGCAGCTCCTGCTTTAAAGTTGATTTAAGAAAACACCAGACATGTCTACATAGCGTCACTTTATTTTTAAAAAAATTAACAATATGTTTTTTGAGGATAGAGGGCGGTGAAATATTGGGTCGGGGAAAAAGTTTCTTCGCATTTCGTATGAAAGTAAAAGACATTTTTTTCAAAGTTTAGTTACATTTAGTTACAATATATATGTACCCTTTTGTAGGTAGTTACATGATCCCGTTGCTGTAGAAATTTTGGGACTTCAGATCAAATAAAACGCGGCAAGTAGTTTTGGCAGTCCTCTCTTGATGTTAACCTGATACTGTCTAAAAAATTCTGAAGAGACCGAAACAGGTGGAAATCTGAAAGTGCGTGATCAAGGCTATATGGCGGATGCATTAACACCTTCCAGCCAAACTCTCTTAATTTTTTCTGAGTGAATAAAGATGTGTGAGGTCTAGCGTTATCGTGATGAAAGACCACACCCTTTCTATTGATTAACCCCGCCCGCTTTCTCTCAATTTCTTGCTTTAATCTCATCAGTCGTTCGCAGTAGAGATCCGAATCGATGGTTCTGCCCGGCGGTAAAAGCTCATAATGAACAATACTCTTCCAATCCTACCATACATACAGGATCACCTTATTGCGAGTTAGCCCGGGTTTTGCCACAGTCTGTGAAGCCTGGCCGACTTTTGAACACGACCTTTCACACGTTTTTATCGTACTTGATCCACTTTTCATCACCAGTTATCTCTCCAAAAACGGTTCGGTTTCATTACGTCTTAATAAAGGACCGCAAATGAGTATACGGTTCATTAGGTTTTTTTTCAGTGAGCTCATGTGGAACCCAAATATCGAACTTTTTTGTATACCCAGCTTTTTCAAATGGGTTAAAATTGTTTTGTGGTTAATATCCAGATTTTCAGCTATGTCGTAACTACTGATATGCCCATCTTGCTCCACTTTTTAAAAAATGGCGTCCATTTTAGCCGTGACAGGGCGACCATAGCGAGGTGCATCTTTGACATCAAAATTCCCGGATTTAAAACGTTTATACCAACTTTGTGCTACTTTTACTGACACCACATTAGGGCCATAAGCGTTACAAATTTTCGCAGTTTACGTTGCATTTTTCCTTTTTTATAATAAAATTTTAAAATGTATCGAATTTCTTTATTAGATTCACTCATTCTGACAGAAAGAAAAACAAATAAAAACCGGCGGGAAACAATATTTTACTAAATTGTTTCTTTTTTTGAAATGTAACCTTTTTAATGGTATCAAAACCAGCCAGATACGACTAGTACAGCCAAAAAGATTTTCTTAAAAGCATGTACAAACTATATGCGAAAAGACTTTTTCCCCGACCTAATATGTAAAGACGTATTCGTATAACGACTGATCAACAGTCAACTTAAACACCTTTTTCAGACGCTCTTGCACACAGTATAATAAAGTTTTGGATAGCATAGATATTTTTTCTGTTACTTTAACTGCTTACAAGAAAAAATTGAGTGAACTGTTATTGCATTAGTTTTAGTTGATACCCATTGATGTTCGTGCCTGAGTGAATGGCTTGATTGCATTACTTGCTTTCAAGGAAATTAGTTGTTATATTGGTTTACAGTTAGGTACTAGTAAATATTACTTTGATCTTGATATGTTGCTTGCAATTTTGCGGCTATATTTATAGAAGCTTGTTAAAATTAATGGCAACTTAGTTCGTTTTAAGTGTAATTATTAAGTATAACTGTATGTCACTGTCTTTACCGGAATAAATAAATAAAATAAAAATGAAAACAATGAGGATTGTGTAGTTGCTGGATTTAAGCTCAGTATATATTTCTATACTTATTTGGACCGCGTGCAGAGCGAAAGGAAGAGTTGCAGGTTTCAAACTAAACTTTAATTTTAATTAATAACTCTTATGAAATTTATTTTGGTTTCTATCGATTTAGTATGCCGTAATCTAGGTTATACCTTCAGTTTTTATAAAATTGCATTTAGTTTCAAAATGAGCACGTTGAACATGATAAAAACCATTTCTTCTTCTTTTGTTTCGATGAACGAGAACAAATTAAAAAAACCGGTGATACCCAGTTTTTGCTGTAGTATGAATATCATTGAAAAAAATTGGCATAAAACGGTTAATGTTTAATGGGGTACAACCGACAACGCCGTTTGTATGGTGTATTAGTACAAAATGCTCTTAACACTAAGCATTAACACGGTAGAATAATCAGACTATCAACGCCCAGTTTGTATACCGCGCGTTTCATATCTAGTGTCTTCTCATATCGATGGTGTTTTCTTTTACACATTAACATACCTTAAGTGGTTTTAACATGGGCGTCAAATCGCCTTGTTCTTTGTTTTCGTTAATTGACCATTGAGCAAGAATATGAGACAGAGTGACCATAAAAATCTAAGACGTTCAAGCTTGATGAATGTAAAAACAAAAGGTAAGTAAAGGCGCTTTGTTTCATACATAATTAAATTGAAATAACGATATTTTAACGTCCATTTTCATCAGATAAACCTTAGAGTAAGTTTGCTTCCTCAAGTGTTTCTTTGAACAACTCTAACCCAGGCTAATACGGAGATTGAAGATATCGCGATCTATGACTCTATATTTATACTTTACTTTATAGACGAAAATACCTCACCCTTATCACTGTAGTTAGGGAGCTGGTGGCACGAACATATGAACGGACTGACGAATACATAACAAATGGCGACAAATTCTAATAACTAAACAATTTAGTATGGGCTGTGACCGCCGGTACTGTCAATATCGTTACTCTAACACCCTACTATTCAATTAATTCAAATCACATGTTACACTTCTGCGCGTGAGAAATTTCCGCACCATCGCTCATAGTAAGCATTTAAATTTTTATTTTTATTATAGTCGTGTATAATGGAATTTCCTCACCAAATAAATTATTTTCCTGTGCGAAACGACTTCGATTTGATTTCAGCTTTTCACCACTTTTCGTGAGTATTGACGGCCAAATAACTTTCTCAGAAACTGTTCATATTGTATGTGAAATGTCTATGTTTATGCACTTTTAATTAACTAAAACATTGTATTCACTCAAATATTTCACAACCACATCAAACAACCACGTTACATTTTTAAGTATTTCAAAATACAAACACTTGAGTGGTACCTACTCCAAACGCGTGCGCATAGGCCAGCCGCTCGAAAGAGACTCCCCCGTTCTGATACGCTGATTAGTCTAGATCTAAATTTTAATTTAATCGGCAGTTAACTAACCGCCGATTAAATTAAAATTTAGATCAAAGTACCGAAGTTAATCGTACAAAAATTAACTAATAGGTGAGTAGTCAGTTTGACGATGCATTAATAGTTCATTCATTCGCTATCGCATTCAGGTGTATTGCCAGAGACAACACTATACAGGGCTGTCTCTTTCCAGCCAATTGACGCCTTTCAAATCAGAAAACTTGACTTTAGATTGACAGGTGATTAGTCAACTAATCAGAGAAGGACTTAATCGATGATAGTACACCAGAAACGTCGATTAACCTCTATTTAACAGACAAGCTTGACAAGCGTTTCAGCACTCGGGTGTTAGTAAACAATGCGATATATCGAATGAAAATATGTCCATTGGTAATTTTGTCTAAGGTTTTGTAAATATGAATGTCCAGGGACCGATTAATATAACCTAAAACAAATAATTACATAAAAGTAATAAAAAATATTTTCGAGTGAAATGAGCCGTTCAAACCGAGTAACAAAACAACAGGCGAGCGGATACACGTAGCGAAGGATAAATCGCAGAATTATCTCGAAACGATTTCCGCTTCGAAATAATTACCGGCAAAGACACGGGCACCGTGAGATCGATCGAGCCCATTACTTTTTTGTCTTTGCCGATTTGTTGTCTGGACCCAAAATGGATAACTGCGCACGATATACTACGTTTAGCAGCCGTTAATTTTATTTTTTTATGACCAAACATTTATTTTGGGTAACATCACTGCATAGGCTTTAATTAGCTCTTGTTTGTGTAGATTATAATAATATTAACAATACCTAGGACATCCCATACAGCGCCGTCTACGTCTAGTTCTGAAATAAGCCGAGCTTGTATTATAAGTACTAGACATACAATATACAAACTTCAATATTTTTTATAATAGAGAGTGTTTGGTACAGCGACGCCCGATTTTTTTCCTAGATAGTACAACTTATTTACAATCAGATTAAGTCAACTTACCTCTATGAAAAGTCTTACAGTTTTTTTTTAAATCTTATTTTTGTGTATTTTCATTAATACCCTGACTTATCGCACATTACTTGAATTATCTTATGAATTGAACATACTTTACTTCTGTAGTTATTTTTATTCATTTCTCTAATTACTAATCTAATATTTAAATACACAGTTGGTTCTGTATCTATCTCCGTGGCAACACTGACAACGGTCAAAGTTATGTAATGTCGAATCAATAAAATAATACAAAACATTTTATAACTTTACTTAAACTAAATAAAGTTCTTTTATTTGTTCAAACTATGTCAAAAACTTCTTTGGTTATCCTATTTTTCAGAAATGTATCACATGTGCATGTTGGAGATCTGTCTTTAATAACAAAACTTGACATACCAAACATATAAACATGAACATACCATATTCGAGGTATGTTATTAGTTCGTTCCAGAAAGTTCGATCAAACACAAATGTAATATGACGGAAGTTTTCGTGAAGCGTAAAAATCGCAGACTAGATGTTAGAACTCTCTGGTATACGTTCGACAAGCGTAATATCAGTTTTGAATTAGGCAATTAGAGATTTGAGATAGCCGAATGTTCACAACGATAGAAGTGATAAGTGTACAAAAGAAATAAATAACTTTTCAGTCGAGTGACGTGTCGATTTCGTCAAGTTTAGTAGATTTGTTTCTAAGTAAACTGTTCGACACACAGAACCCGGTGTCTTGATTTTTTACTTCGTATAATAAATCGCAATGTACTGTACAATATTTTTTTCTTTCTATGGTTGTTACGATGTTAAATTACGTATAACATAACAAAATCGCAACCGCGCCATATTAATTTTTTTGATGATAAATGTATATAATATGTTAGAATCAAACTAGCGTCTTCGTATCGGTATATTAAGAATTCGTCACATTTACATAAGCAACTGACGCGTGTTTTAAAGCTGTGAGCTGACACAGAGGGAAGCTATTTCCGCGCAATGACGCAACATCCGCGCTTCCGTCCGCAGGATATGCGATACGCGGATTGCCATGCGTCTGTGAAGATCATCTGCTTCCGACTAATATATGGTTGTAATTAAAATTAATCTGTGATTGAGTTCAAAAACGGCCAATGTTAGTTTAATACTTTGCAGTTATAGGCGAATCAGAAAACCACAATGTCACACTTTTCCTCGATTTCGAATACAGATTTCAAATGGCAAGCCTAGTAGCGTTGTGATGAATTATTGATCCTTATAGAATTTTAATGAATTTACTTTCTATTGGGTCGGGGAAAAAGTTTCTTCGCATTTTATATAAAGAGTCTCAAGACATTTTTTTTTTAATTTTAATTAAATTTAATTGTATCATTTTGTTCGATGTCTATCTGCCATTTTGTAGGTAATTACGTGATCCTGTTGCTGTAGAAATTTTGGGACTTCTGATCAAAAAAACGTTACAAGTAGTTTTGGCAGTCCTCTCTTGATGTTAACCTGATACTGTCTAAAGAAATCTGAAAAGACCAAAACCGGTGGAAATCTGAAGATGCTAGGTCAGGGCTATAAGGCGGATGCATTAACACCTTCCAGCCAAACTCTGTTATTTTTTTCTGAGTGACTAAAGATGTGTGAGGTCTAGCGTTATCGTGTTGAACAACCACACCCTTTCTATTGATTCCGGCCGCTTTCTCTCGATCTCTTGCTTTAATCTCATCAGTTGTTCGCAGTAGAGACTCGAATCGATGGTTCTGCTCAGCGGTAAAAGCTCATAATGAACAAAACCCTTCCAATCCCACCATACACACAGCATCACCTTATACACACACCACGACCTTTTTCGCACGTTCTTATCGTATTTGATTCACTATTCATCACCAGTTATCCATCTTTTCAAAAACGGTTCGGTTTCATTACGTCTTAATAAATAATCGCAAATGAGTACACGGTTCATTAAGTTTTTTTCAGTGAGCTCATATGGCACCCAAATATCGAGCTTTTTTGTATACCCAGCCAGATACAACTAGTACAGCCAAAGGATTTTCTTAAAAGTATCATATATACAAACTATGTGCGAAAAGACTTTTTCCCCGACCTAATATAAACTAATATATAATTAATACGTAATTAATGGCATAATTTAAATGTCATACAATATCGTGATTTTGTTCTATTAAAATATGTCGCCGGCTTTTACATTTTTGTGGTTGTACATCTGAGATGAAAAAAAGAACCCCAAGGTCAGTCTGGTATCTGATTAACTGTCCGTCTATCGTACACTATTTTCTCCGAATCTACTGGACTGAATTCGATACATATACAGGGTTAGGTGATCTAATCATGGACGTAGGTACAGCACAAATAGACGAATTTTCATTTTGGAGGGCAAATTGGAAATATTAAAACGAAAGTCAAAAAGCGAGCCTATGTTACGTTACATACAAAGAACAAGCATAGGACAGCTCATGCAATCTAACCAGTAGTTATACTTTAAGCCAGTTAAACGCGAGCTCGTCGCTAATCTCCACTAATCACGTGCCGGAAGCAGGAGTTAAACTAACGCTGGTCATCGCCGACCCTCGTGACTGCATTTTAGTTGACGCCCACGCCCCCAGCCCGATGCCAGTCGTCTACTGCTTTCAAGTTTTTTGTTTAACCATATGTAATGGATTTTTAAGGATACCCTACACTATAATACGAGACAGGTTGTGATCCTGTCCCGTTTTTGTTATTGATATCCTAATCAAGACACAAGAGCATGTATGTGCCTTTCGGTTTTTTTGTTTATTGGATCAAGTTATTGATTGTTGAAGTTGGATGTTTTAATGTAAATCTTTATACAAACGTGAATTAATTTGAGTGTTAAATAATATTTCTTTAGAAATTTAAAGTATGTTTTCACTATGACGGTAGGGCAATTGCTACCTGCAGAAAAGGATCAAAATACGTTTTGCTCTCTGCTCCGCAGGTCAACAATATTGAAGAGTATAGGAATGTATAAGCATTTAAAAGTTTATCTATGTCTCTTTCTTTAAAAAAGAAGTTTGACGTCACACCGTGCGGTATTGCCCTCTCTGTGTAACAGGACATTTTAAACATTCATAACTTTGTTATTAATTATTTATTTTTTCTAATTATTTCCACGTTATATATTTAGAAAACTCTTTCATATAAACTAGTGAATACTAAAAATATAGTCAACTACTCTATTGCACGAGTGTTTATTTAACTCGGGAGCAAAATTATTTTCATCTCGGGTCGCATATTTAATCCCTTGCCATGCACACTCAGGATTTTACTTGAATCCTAGACTACGCTATTTCAATCTTGTTGTAATACATTTTAAGCCCTAAACAAATTTATTTTTCATTGACAAATCGCACACATTATAGTTATAGCATATGTTTTGCTTGACCTATTTGAATAGAACTTAAAATGAAAAAAATATATATTAAAAATAGATTGGGGAGAAATATTAAGCGTGCAAGATAAGACCACTTTTAGGTGTTTAAGTCTTTACAGGAAATGGGAATTTAAGGAGGGTGACGTTGAGAGCGCAGACGGCCATTAGTGCGGTGATGGGTTGACAGGCCCCGGGTAGGAAGTGTCGACGTGGCCGCGTCATCGCCGCGAGAAGCTCGGCTTACCTCTGCTAAACATTCACACGGTGCTTTTCAACAAATCGGCTATCGGTTAATCTTAGCTGCCAGTTGTGCACTGACAGAGAACATAAGTGTCGAGACAAGGAAGCGATCGTTGTTACTGATGCGACAGTGTTCCACTCAAAATACGATATGAATCAGTGACGATATTTCTCACATACATAATCCGTATACACATTAAATAAGGACATGCTTGTTTTCTAGAAGGGCAGGCAGACACTATGCTGGATGATTTTATCATCACTTTCCAAATTTTTATATCACGAATTTGGTGAAAATCGTAAAATACGTGGTTTTTACAAAATCATTAAGATATGGCGCCACTGGGTCATCGTATTACCGTAGGAATGCGCGAGCTACTGACAATCGCCGCGGTCGGCAACCACTTTTTGTGCGCATTAATGTTTGAATTGTATCAACACTATCCATGATTCTTTTGGAATAAATACTACTACGGGGAAAGACCTACATTTACTTTTATTTTTAAATGGACTCTAGATAATATCTAACGCTCAGAACAAAAAAATTTGGAAAATGATGAAAAAAATTACCTATATAGATTTTCATATGACACTGTTTCTACATGTATTACCTTTTTCGCTTCCTCGATAAAAACAGATCAATCTTGTCATACACCTGTATGAGAAAATTGAGATTGATTGGTTTCAAATGCATAAAGTTTGACCAATCTTATGATGTCACCAATGATGAAGTAAATATGTTCATAATTTAATCAAGTACATATACATAAAACAAACAAAGACAACCGATCAAACAAATAGAAACAGACGGAATCTCAATTATCTTCCACCATAGAGTCCTAGCTTTAAACTAAATTAATTCACTTTTTAATGTACCAGTATAACTTAAAAGTTTAAGCTGTGAAATGGAGGTTATTGGAACAAAATTATACTATACTAGCGTCCACCCGCGCCTTCACTCGCATGGATTAGGTACATTTACATATTAGCATTTAAGGGTTATATTAAAATTTTTCAAAAACATTTCAGATTAATTTTCCCCCTTTGAGGTTAAATTTTTATAAATGCTACGAGTACCTAAGTAATACAAGCGTTTCGTAATTTCTAACCATAAAGCGAAATGATAGTTCTCATAGTTTTACCTATAAGAATGATGAAAATGACATACGAAGTTTTATCCCTTATTTGACCCCATTAAGGGTTAACTTTCCAAAAATCTTGAAACACGACATATTTAATTTCAGAAGCTTATTAAATATGCCAATTTTGATACACTTGACTTACAAGACAACGGATTTTCATACAAACTTATACTACCTCTCCCATTTCAACCCCATAGGCGTAGAATTTCGAAGAATCTTTTCTTAGTGAATGTTTCGTGAACAAACGTAATGTTAACATTTCGTGCGATAGGCTTGAGCAGTTTCGGATCTGCAGCGATGATTATGAGTCAGTGAGTTGCATTTCGATTATACATAGATAGATACTGATAATATAAATTTCATATTAACATAGATTGTTATTAAAGCAACGTGTATAATTTACATGACCGCCGAGGAAATCGCTGTCTTGCTTGTCCAATACAACTTTGAATTAATGACATCATCGTAATAACACAGTTCATTCATAACTCGTCTATATCGTAAACTAACTTATACTTAGGGAAGTATATCCGCGATCGTGACTCATTAGCTCTTAATTGTCATTCGATACGAGTCGACGCACGAGCCGTTAATAGTTCTCAACTGTTAATGACAACAATCTTAGATCACAGATCATGATTCACGTTGCTCTTTTAAAGAATTTAATTTCCAAGAACGTTCGAGATTGATTTAAGTGAACCAAATCTTGAGATTTCTATAAGGATAACAGAGGAAAAATATTTTCATTTCTCATACTCGGAAAGTAGTGTTGTTTTGATCTGATTATTGGGTAGAAAATGCTGCTTCCTTCCCTAGAGTGGGAAAAACTCATATAAATTACTTTCCACCTAAGGGCCGGAATGAACTTTAAAAATAGAACTGCTGTCAGCTGTGAAGAGTTTCATGTAAAAAAAAACTAATTAAAAAAAATGCTGCGGCCATCTGAGTTTCTAAACAGCCAGTGTGAACTTCTTTGAGCGGAATAAGAAGCAAAAATTTACGCGATGCGTTCCATATTTAAAATTTAAAAAGTCGACATAAATTGGCGGGATATTAATCTGTTGTGTATCTGTGACGGAATTCAAAAAAATAGGTAATAATCTTTTAACTAAATTAACATTTAATTTATATAGATTTGACGTAAATATTTACCATCATCAATGATAAAAAATACTGGCTGTGTAGAATGCCACAAAAAAAAACATAGATATTTCTATAAAATGAGTTCAGCAGATTCATATATGGATTTAACGCTTTTTTTACTTTCCTCATATTCGTAATGAAAAGCAGAGTGCTTACCTCGGGTGAAAGACTTATTTAGGCACTCGAACTATTAGCGCCCTCGCTACGCTTGTGCGCCAAACCATCTCGTGCCTAAATAGATCACTTTCACCCCTTGTGTAACAATCTACTATTTTGGCGTATATCCTGAGATTTTTCTAAAACAGTTCGTTGAGTCGTATTGAAGCTAGCTCCGAAATGATACCGAACGAAGTTAGAACAAATAGCTAGTACTGAGATAACAAAATTAAACAGAACGTAATACCCTAGGAGGCGATGTGGTCGTAACTGTTATGGTCACTACCTTTTTAACGTCACTATATATGGTTGAAAAGATTCATGAGAGCTAAAAACCGCTCCCCGTACACTCATTTCAATTGCCTAACATAGTACAGGTAACCAAGCAATGGCTGCTTACGCCATTTAAAGATTTTTCTATTAACTCCTAGGATCGAGTTTATTATGGTTGCGTATCATAATTTTATTTGTGTCAAACGTATATCTCTATTTTTATTGCCAACTGAATTGGAATTTATTGTCATATGTATCCAAACATAGGCCTCTCCAAAACGTATTCTTTATTTCTTCAGGAAATCTTTTGAGGAATAGTTGTGTAAATATTATGACAGTTCAATTTAATATTGTTTTGCTGCTAGGTGTACTGTGTCTTGTTTAACTGAAAATCCTTAGAAAAGTGAAAATGTGTTTGTGTGTTTGTCTTTCTTTACGGCGCAGCGTAACGGTGCAACGAAAGGATATGATTTTGTTGCACTGAGGTAATTGAAAGAACACAAAGTAGATACTTTTTGTTCTAAACTTTTGTTCTGAGGCTGGAAGCGAAGACGATTCTTGTCTTTTTTCGATATCGATATTGACAAGATGTCGATTGGCATAAAAACATACCATAAACTAGAAATTGACGATTTTCTGATTTTTGCATTTACTTGTGTTGGGACACCTTTCTTCTTGCCGAACAAGATTCTAGATCAACGCGAAGTACCCTATATGTGATGAATGAGGTTGCAGTCAAAATATGTGACATAAATGGCCATACCTTTTGACTGCATTGACTTAGAAGCTTGAATTTTTCACACCCATAAGGGACCATAGATTTTCGTATTTCATATTAATTTCTATTTTATGCCTCTACCTATTCCTGTGATATAGAGTTTTAGCAGAATGACAGATAGGCGGACAGACAACAAAGTGATTCTGTAAGGGTTCTGTTTTTCTCCTTCTAAAGTACGGGATCCTAAAAAGGAGTGGCTGCGAAACGTAAAAACATGGTATAAACAAACAGGTGTATGTAGGTCTAAGCGTGTCAAGCCGCGGGTAAAATGTAGTAAAGCTATAATTATATTGATAGGATAGCCGAGATGAGTACGGCTGAGCAAGCACGTGGGCGACATGCGGCGAATGGGACGCTCGCGGCCTGGCCTCTCCATCAGCGCTATCATAACCATCGTCGGCCACTCAATTATACCTCGCTCACTTTAATAGGGCATTTAGCTGTCAATTACCAGTGGCTCAAACCGTTCCGTCGAACAGCCAATCATGAGTAATCGATACCATTGTTACAGATTTTAAGATCTATCTATCAACGATTGTGTAATGTAATTCACTCAAGGCCCGGTTCATTACCGAGACATAAGTGCCGAACAGATACATTATATTAAGCTAATTATTTTTAAATTTAAAACCTTAAAAAGACGAGTTTGGCAAATATCGACTGACTCATTGTCTCTAACTTGTAAAGGATCACGCCCATCCTGGGCTAGAAAAAGCACTTGACATAACCACAAATGTCGATATTGTTTGTGAAGCAGCGATTTTAGCTATTTCATAATTTTTCTAAAAGTACCTGCGAGAGAAATGACAAAATGACTTCAAAGTATTGTTCACGTTGTGTTTCGAACGCATCTGTATTTTGCATGTATTTTGCATGGAACTATTATGTACTACGTACAACTGGAAGGAGCTCTCTCTAACATTAGCGTGGTCATACGTAAACTGGTGATTAAAAAAAAAAGTGCGAAAGGGAAGTAACCGGGTGCCTAACTATCTCTTTCGATACCACTTCTGTGTGGCTAGCATAAAATATTGTACTACTACACTGGGAAAAGTACTATGGTGAATTTAGATTTTATTATGAGGGAACCGAGGAATAAAAAAATATGCGTCATGATAATTACGATACAGGACCTATAATTTCCGCTGACGCATTATTTTTTCCTTTTCATATTTCTCGTTTTTTATTATGGGGTTCATCCATTTCTCGACTGTTGAACATTTTTCTTAGGGTAGGTAATTAGTAGCCTACAAATGTTAGGTAATGGCATTGCTTCGCAATGCATGATCTCACGTCGCGTTCTAATATCACTTCTTCTGAAAGTTCTGAATCCATTTTGATGATTTTTGTGTTTGGTCACTATTTTTCAACATAGGGTAGATACAGTGGAAGAATTATCGAAATCAGCTGGTCTAATACGCCACTATGGCCGTTCCATATCCGAGCTGCTATTTCACGTCGCTGGTTGTACACAGTCGCCGAGCGGAGGTGAAGTCAGAGACGCATATTTTTTCCTCTTCACATTTCTCGTTTTTTTATTATGGGGGTCATCCATTGCTCGACTATTGATGAACACTTTTTTTTAGGGTAGGTAATTAGTAGCCTATAAAGGTTACATAATAGCATTGCGAAGCAATGCCATGATTGCTCACATCGCGTTCTAATATCACTTTTTAAAATATTTGGACTTAATTCAATAGGACTTTATACACGTTTGGCCGTTAATATTTCTGAAAGTTCTGAATCGATTTTGATAATTTTTGTGTTTAGTCACTATTTTATAACTTAGGGTAGATACTGTGAAAGAATTATCGAAATCAGTTCACTTAATTTAAAGCTGTAACAAATCAAAAAAGTCGATTTTTTGTTTTTGCGGAGTTTTTACTAAACAACTTTATTTCTGTTTTCTTTTGCAGTTTTATTTCTATCTATTTTCTTTTCTTTTTAAACATTATTTAGGTACCGTAATTTGGCTTTATTTGGGTATCCGTTAACGCAAAGTTATAGTAGCCCTTGACTAAGCAAGAATTAATAATAAATGAAAAAGAAACGTACCTAAAAAGCATCAACGCAGGATGACAAGCTATTAGCAAAATATTAATATAACACAGGTCTACAAAATTATTTTTTTCGAATTTTGATTTGTTAATATCATCTACTGTTAATGTTTTTAGTGTGTTGAAACCGAAAATGAGGTAAATTTTTCTCCATAACGTAGGTACAGATTTTGTTTAATCTCGAGTAAGTACAGTATTTATTACAATAAAAGATAACAAAATCGGCTGGTTACTTTGATTTATTTTCATCTTGTTCACAATATCAAATACATAAATACATATTACATACATATTATATATTACATAAATACATAGTACATATTTCCGCTTGTCAGAATAAACGATGACTCATACTTAATCATTATTTTTATAAAAACTTTTTGTAACAATGAATATGTTTATTAGATCGTTTTCGTGTAGGAGTGTAATAAATTTGCCTATATTTCCAATATTTATGATGATAGACAAAAGACAGTGATGGCAAAAAAATCAAGAGCTTTCGGAGCATTGTAAGATACTAAATTTTCTAAAATCGGTTCGTAACTTTATCGGAAAATCGAAAACGGTGAAAAAGTCGAAATTTCCCTATTTTTCGGACAAAAAGTTGATTGTTTCAAAAACGGAAGAGTTAATATCGAAAAAATAAAAAACCTTCCGAGACTGGTAGATTGTCTACAAGTTTGAAAAATAAAATTTTAAAAACGGTCGAAAACCCTGACTTGAGCATGTGCCCTTTTCATTTAATGATTATCAGATTAGCTACCCTAGAAAGTAAGATTCGGCCTTATTTCAAGAAGTTATAAAGGTAGACGAAAACACCAGCGTCAAAAAATGCAAGAGCTTGCGTGGCTAATAGACCAGTGTCGATACCGTCCAAAATGATAAAAAACAAAAAAAATTAAAGTAGGATGAAACCTATTGGAAAAGGAAGGGAATACCACTAAAATTAAAGAAAAAATTAATTACGGGCGATCTGAGGTTGGGAAGGGGTAGGGGGTGGGTTTTTAAGGGTAAAAATCGGTAAATCTCAATTTCCGGCAAAACTACAAGTCCTATCGAAAAAAGTTAAATGGCAAAGTTGTAGATAATAAAAAGATCTACAACTTTTGTATTTACACTTTTTCTCCATAATCTCAAAATTCATGTGAAAAATCCAAAAAACCACTTTTTTGATTTTTTATTTTTATCTTTTACAAAAAAATTTTTTTTTTTATGATATTTAGTGAAAAGTTACCTCGTTATGTCCCGGACACACTGGAATTTTGGAGATTTAAATATTAATTTTTTCACCCTATTTTGACTCGGATATCGAAAAAGCACCCTAATTTTCAATCGAAAATTCTCACGTCAAAATATCTGATTTTTCAAAAAAGTCGGTGGGCTTTTTGTTCGTTGAAATCTCTATTTTCTGATGGTGTAAAAAAAAATATACATTACTATGGAAATTTTTTTCAGAAAATGCAAAAAAACGAAAAATACTAAAATTAGAAATTTCTTTTTAATCTTTATGTACAATTTTGAGGTATTCATTAAAATTTTTACTTTAATTACTCGAAAAACGTTAGGTTCCATGTTAGATTAATAAACAAAAAATTGCAAGTTGAAATGTACTACTATAATTAACAACTAAATAAGTTAATAAGGTTAATATTTAATATGACATCTACAAAATTTTGAGAAATTTGTCGAATTTTCTTTAAATTATATGCGTAGATGCCTATTTATTGCTATTTTAAAATTATACCTATATACCTGAGTGACCTTCGGAAAATTGTAGCCCATCAAAAGGTATTTCATAGAGAAGTGGGTAAGGGGCTTGGAGGGTCTGGGCCTTACTACCTGTTATTTCGTAGCAGCTGTAAAAACCGTTAGCCAGTATTCAAGAAACAGTACAGTGAATAACATCGTTCATATAAATACACGTGCAGGCTAAGTTACTTTACAAGAATTGTGATAATTTACTTTAAAAAAAAAGTTCTGGAATCTACATAGCAAGGTAAATACTACCTGAATTTTAATCAGAATCATCATTCATATTGGCAAATCTCCCACCCACAGAAGGTGCAGCAGAATATTGTTACAGGGCATATTATCAGCTTCAAACGTGGCTGGGTAATGAATTGACAGCAACAGATTGGGGCTGGAAGCAACATCAACATGGAATTATGCCCAAATTTACAGAAATGGAATTAATTCCGGAAAATTTGCTGAAAACGATTTGCTGCAGCTGTGAAACTGGATGTAATAGTTTTAAATGTGGCTGCCGAAAACATGGTTTAAAATGCACAAATTTATGCTCAAATTGTCATGGTTCTGAACAATGCGCCAATGTGGAGAAAATCTACGAGGAAGTTAATGATTCAGATGAAATTGGGGATGAAGAACCAATGCAGACCGAAAATAATGTTGGAGACGAAGACGGTAATGGTCTTGAAGATGTCGAAGATCTACTAGAATCAGAAAGGCCTGTCGAATCTAACGATCAAGAAATACCATCAAAAAGACAGAAACTGATGAACAAGTGATTCGAATGGAATACAATGTTTTGATAAATACAAAGATTAATGCTTTTAAAAATAATATAATATATAATGTAATCATTAAAAAAAAAATATCTACTCAATACTACGATTTGCGTGTATATTTCTATCTAATGAGATTTTCTAATACATAAATGTAATGAAAATTTAATAAATCAACTTTTATTACTGAAAAAAATAGCAGTAGTCACATTTTTAAAAAAAATCCCCTTTAAATCGTATTTTTAACATTTACAATAACTATGTTTTTTTGCGATATTTATGTTTAATTGGTTTGTAATTTTTTTGTTTATTAATCTGACATGGAACCTAACGTTTTTCGAGTAATTAAAGTAAAAATTTTAATGAATACCTCAAAATTGTAGATTTTTTTTCTAGGAAACTTATTTTTTTTAGACCTAAATTATAAATATATATTTATAGAAATAGATGGTAATACACTATTTTACACTCTATTTTTTGTGACTTCTGGTTTTTAATATATCTTGGTATGCGGATGATAATAGTATTTTTAAAGCTTGTTATGGTATATTTCATATTTGTTAAAATTTTTATTTATATTTAAAACGAAAGTCTTAATTTATGGTTTTATGCTGGCAACTGAAACGAGAATTTGGGGAATTTTGACATTTGTCAAAGTTGAAGTTTTTGACGTCATAATACTAAGGTGTCCATAATGTTTAGATTAGTTAATAATAATACTTTGGTAGTTGCCTTTTGCCTTCTTTTGCCTATGATGTGGCCGAAATAATAGGTTGCCAGATATTTCAATCAGTATGAAAGATGGAAACCTATGTATTGTTTTAAAGAGAAACGTTTTTCGTTAAAGTACGAAAATAATTTAGTTATAATATCTGACGTCATTCTAGTTACAGATCTGACCCCATACGGGTAATGAATTTGACGTCATATATGCATTTGTGAGACTTGTGTGTGTGATATCGATGGGGTATTGAATCTGTCCGTATCTCTGGTGCCAATCGAAAGGAAGGAGGCCATCAAATTAATATTTGAGATCCTTAGGCCTCGTATCAGCGTTGAATTTTGAGTCATTTCGGCCCTAGAAATAATGTTTCGGTACCTAGAGTCTTTTAAATCCATTTTATCCGCCGAATGATTGGGAATTTTTGAGATTGTTGGGTTTTTTCGGGAAAGAAAAGAGCTTGGTTGCCTGTACGAACTTATGTTTTCAAGTTCCCACGTGCGCTCAAGGCGGTGAAGTGCGACAATATATATGAGAAATATATTTCAAACATATATATATCTATAGAATCCTTGACCTTTTTAATAACGTGTTTAGGCTCATTGGGATCGTTTCAACGGATATTTTCTGAGTGATAGTTCTGAGGGCTTCGGCGTGCAAAAGTACCTACGCAACTTGTCGCGCTTGGATCTTTACTTCTGTGGGATTTAACTATTTTGTAAATAAAGGCGGTCAGCCATCCAATTATGAATCACATTCTAGGTAGCTTTATTTCTGTAATCAATAGGAGATTTGTTTTCAAAAGGGTATTATACATGAAGGGAGCATGCAGCTAATTTACTAAGGTGATTGAGATATCGATATTTACACATTATATATACACATTTTTTTATACACATGTCCAAAACAGTCGATATTGATATATTTGATGGCAGGGTGGGTTGGACGCGGCGCGAATTATCACGGAGCTTCTTCGAATAAGTTTTTTTTTTTTTCTTCTTCTTAGTTATGTATACATGTGTAATTTTTTTATCAGTTAAACTATAATTTTATAAACTAAGTGACCACGTACGTGTTTAAAATTTGTTCACTCCATCGATCTATTAATTTAATTCTATTTGTGAGGATCTGTAATTGGCTTTTTGTTTTTATTTGTAAGTCTAGTATATAATAGTTTGCTGTTGATCTTCCTACAAAAAAATAAATAAATAAATTTGAAGCTTTGATTTTTAAAGTTACTAACTGATTCACAATTTATTTTGGAGGTGAGAAGCCTCCGTCGATTGATCATATTTTCTGCGGGTTGCCCGCTTTTAGTGACTAGCTCTCTTGAACTTCTGTTTGCTTGCTTCTACTTTTCTATCGAGGTGGATAGGAGTCGGGCTACTGCCGTTTATTTTATTTTATTTTTTGTAAATTTGATGATTTAACAGTATTTCGTACAAATCCAACCAGTATTTTTGATGCTATCGCAAGTTGTACTACGCGGTGGCCACGCGAGACCTCATTTTCAGTGCTTACGTTCGTGTTTTATGATCCCTTATAAATATTAAAATTACTTGTTAATAATGAATGTAAATTGATTCCCATCATTCATGTATGTTTTTTTACTCCATAATTATACTGATGTATGTTTGTAGCATTTTAATTTGAAATCTGCTAAACCAATTTTGACAAATGTTCGAATTAAAGGTTCTAATTTACTAAATTACGAATAGGTTATTGACACGGACATACAGAAATCTTTATACTCATGTAAAAAAAGTTTACTTCAGTGTCACGGGTTAAGATAGGCTTAGAGAGTTTTGTTCGATGTTAGTCGAAAATTAAAAAGTTCCTGTTATGGTCTTATTTATCCTACGTAACTTTGTCACCCTAATCAGAATGAGACAATATGGCACCCACTAACGTCCTTGTTACTTTTATCTTTTTAATTCGTTTTCAAGGTCAAATTTCTAGGACCTCGAAATTTCTTCGTAGAGCTCATTCCAGTTGTACGTAGTACATATTAGTTCCATGGTATTTTGTAATTGTATTTTTCTTTTTCTTTTATCTTTGGCAACTATCTTGGATTAGATAGTTTTGCCAGTGTCAACTTTAACTATTTTACATGAACAACATTAACATTATGAAATACAGTAAGAACCTTTACGCAAACATTTAGGCGTCATACAGATTTTCACATAATAATTAAATATCTTTCTGGCTAAAGCCTATTTTTATTTAAACCGCTAAAAATAGATATTCTATTTATCTATAATTTCTGACTAAGAAAAATCAGACGGTAAAATTTGACAAAAGGGAGTCTAGAAAATTCACGCTTTCTTTTTGACAACTACTACCTGATTTTCTTAACTATTTGTGTTAATTTTTATTCATAGTATTATTTTTTTAACTGACCAAATATTTAAATTATTAATGCAGAACAGAACAAAACTCGTAGGTAGCCGGCATATCTGGAGCTATGAATACTGGGTATGTTAGATAATTTAAAAAAACAATTGCAATAAGTTAAATAATTTTTGTGCGTAAACAACACAGAGTAACTAAATTTGACGGCAGCTACACAAATACTATTAAGAATTCGGGTAGTGAAGATTTCATTCATATTGAGTACGTTGGGGACCTCGCCGCACCCACGTCCAACGTCATCATATTCATGACTAGCATAACCCTGCGACCTCGTTCACGTGGTTTTCATTACTTCTATTGTTTTTTCAAGTTTACGCACCAGGGACCCTAAATATTTCTGGAATGGAAAGTAGCCTATAATATTCTATAAAATTCTTTGGTCGCACGGAGTGTATTTTGAGGCCCTTCTTCAACCCCCTCCCCCGCTCGATGACGTACGTGTACGATGTCGTAAGTACACTAACAGGTATAAGACACTGTCCATTTTCAAAATATGTACACCATTTGGCGGTACCAACCTTGAGTCACGAGATATATTAACGTTTATGGCAACAACAAAAACGTTTCAACGCTAATTCTGACAGGACTTTAGTATGGATGCCTTTTCAAAAACGTTATCACGTTAAAAAGTCTCTACCTATTAGTGAAAGACCCATCAAAATTGGTTAGGCCGTTTCGGGGATTATCCCTGATAAACAAACAGACGAACAAAAACATCAAAAACTTGTGTTTGGGTCTTGTTTACGTGCAAATACATATATATGTGAGCATAAGAGAAACTGTTTATTTCGAAATCACAGGCAGACACTTCAATTTTATTTATTACGCACATAATAAATTACCTACTAATCTACTGCAAGTATATATTTTGAACGAAAATAGTAATAGGTAAATATCCGAATCTATCAATAATAGTTTTATTGGAAATACATATCACAACTTATTTAGTTTTCATTGGCCGCTTTTCCTAAAATATTTAAATTCATACCGAAATTCATTATTTAAACTCATTTTCTCGACCCAAGCAAACAAGCAGAGTGAGATATAGCACTAGTTTATAATTTATGTAGGTATTATTGACTATTTACAATTTTAATAGAATATTAAATTTAAAACAATATATGGATTCAAGAAATAGACCTGAGTGAGTAGGTATGTATAGTATAAATAGATGACCCCTTGCATTCACAGGAAGTTTCAGCACACGAAACCAATGACTTATGCGACAAGGGAAAATTCTATTATTATGTCATGTTACGACACCTATAAGAGCCCATTAAAAAGGCTTCGCTAAAAACAGCCTCAAGTGGCCATGTAGTCATTCAACAAACAAGTTCATTAGGTAAGCACTAAGCGAGGCATTCCGGACTGAATTGGGTAAGTGCTAATATTTGCGGACGCCTACGCCACCGCGAGCCACTGCTCTTGGCGTACAACTGCTAGTCGGACAAACTGAAAGTCAACCCGTCAATAAACTCCCACATGGAGAGCACTCTTTGACAACCACTATGTTTTCGGCAAGTTGACATATCTTATTAAAGAGGCGATAAAACGTCTATTTATGTAGTCCGGCCACGCCAACGCGTTACATATTGGACTGCGCTAACGAGGGCGCACCGATAAGATAGTTTTGGTGTTTATGAATTTGTTATTTTCTTTGAAATTGGATTCCATTATCAATTTTAACTGTATCATAAATAAGCAGCCGTCAATCATTACACGCCAGTTAACAACCGGAAATAATTTCCATAAAATCTGAATCGAGCATAAAGTTGCATGGCCGTAAAGTTGCCTGTCTGTCTGCAGCATCTACTGATGGAACAATAAACAAGACCTCGTACAGCTTTCAGTAGCTGGTTTCAGATTATATTATGGGTTTTATGATTGTGGTTCTCCTATTAATCTGAATTTCGCGCCTACGCCTGGAACCTGATACGTTATAGTCTAAGAGTCGGCTGAATCTCTCCCTGACGAAACACTGATTATTATCAGAAAGAAGCGACAGGGGCATGTACAATTTTCGGCGCAATAATTGTCCGTTAAAAAAATCGCTATAGAAATCTATGTACAACAAAATATTTATAGTATTAAAAAAAATATAAGCTGCAACTTATTATTAACAACTTAACTTATAAGTTAAATCAGTGTATACTTAAATCGAGGCCTAATTAAATATTTTTTGTATTGAATAAAATACCATAAAAATTAACATTTCCATTACTATTAACAACCTAACATAGTTTAACTTATTCTAACTAACAAACGCCATCAATTTAAATAGATTTTTAGTCTTCTTAAATCTGTTTTTCTTTAAATATTTCGTTAACTTGAAAAAAAAAACAATGCAACTATCGCTGACATTGAAAATAAATATTGTTGCCATCAGGAAGTCGCGTGCTTCTCGCTTATTGTATGAAAATGTTTTATCAGGGAGGGTTTAGCGCGGTCAGCTCTTGGACTACTAAATCGCGGCCAGCGAGACGCCTGGCATGCGTGTCACGTAGGCGCGTGCGTTCGACATGCGAGCTGCGCCCACTACTACGCCGCCGCCATTGTAAATCTTGAGCACTTCCAGAGAATTTATGACATTGACGCCGCGACATCCTCACTCATTGACGGCCACCGATAATAATGAATCGGTTAATTGTTAAGCAGATATCACGAATCGCTTCCTGTTAACTTCGTAAAATACGATAATATTAGGTCTGCTCTGAAAATGATTGAATCACGTAAACAACTGTTTTCCATATAGAGAAAAAATGCTCGTAGTTAGAAGTAACTACAGAAAATCACATTTCGAGAAATACACAATATTAAAATTTAAAATCTCAGAATAAATCTTAAAAAATATTGTTTTTCCTAATCACAGGATTAGCAAATTAAAAACAATTATATTTATAAATAATGTATTTTACTTTCACTTCCTCCAAAAATTTAATTAATATTTCTTAGGAAGGGAACTGAATATGTATAGTCAGACTTTTAATTTGATACACAAAATGACAGCTCAAATGTCATTGCCTGTTAAAACAATTGTTCCTAATTTGTCCTACAGCATCACATTTAAAATGTCAATTTACTGCATTTAATATCTAACATCTTATGAAAAGTTCAACTATATCACTGGATGGTTTTAGATAACAACACTATAATTAATAAACGTAATATTTAAAAATAGAACAACCTAGCTTTACTTAAAGCTGTAGTAGTGTTAAGTCATTGAATGTGACTTAGTGAATTTTGAATTCTCACAACGCGTAAAACTATAATTGTGATGTCAAGAACCGGGACGAATGACCTCGGGAGGTGCTTCCTGAATATAAATGGATCAACTGTGATACGGGCCATTCGTGAATTGCGAGCTCTTGTCCGCGTAAACTATTAAAATGAAATGGACACAAAGGCGAATGGACCTAGACTAGATTAGATAGCATAGTAATCAGAATGAAGCGTCTTATACTTTGAAACGATCGAAAACCTAAGCAAAATATAGATTCAGCGATTAAACAGACCATACGTCATTATCATTGCTTTAAACAAACGTTTTAGTTAAATTACACATAAAATGTTACTTGAAAATCTTTGTTTTCCATTTCGAAATTTAAATGTAGGTAACACAAACTTCTACTCCAAAGCGAATATTTCAAGACGTACTGATGTATTTTTGTATATTTTTGTGGTCACATTTTTGTGGACACAACGCGGTATATCTATGGACATCCATGACTGTTATAATGTACACGTCATTTTAGCACAAAATGATAAAATATTTTTAACATTTTATTACTAAAAATGGCACAGCGATTTATTTATAAATGCGAAAAACTGATAACAATATTTAAAAAAAAACACCAACTTTATGTAAGTAGAGTACGAATTAGCAGTTTCAATTTGTTTCGGGAAACAGTGAAAATTCAGGAATATTGACAAGCTGTAGTTAATCTAAATTTTGAATCTCAATCCAAATTTTTCATTCCACTCATTCAATCCCTGAACAGTGAAGCAGTGACAAACATACAAACGAATAATTAAACAAACAGCGTTTCATCCTAATATGGTTTACTTTCAAATATATTTTTTAAGACAGTGAATAACCGTAAAATATGTTGTTTTAATTTGATAAGGATGTCACTGTAGTCAGCTAAATTCGTTAATTAACGTTTTTACCGGCGCTGTTGGGTAGCATAACATACCAACTAGAGCATGCACCCAATTCTACCCGGTTACAAGAAAACCGGGCATACCCGGTTCTTGCCTAATTTGAAAGAACCGGTTCCAAAATTGCGATACCCGGTTCTTCGGGTATTTTATTTTATTCAACTGAATTCGCATTACAATAAAATAAACGCGTGCAAAAGTAAAACACAGAATTAAAAAAAAAAAAACGGTACGAGAGCTAGCTAAGTCAAGAGACAAGCAGCGAGCGGCGAGCAGGCGCGCAGGCACACTATTCCACAAATTCCTTCATCTTGTATCTTGATAAAAGCTTAGTTGTACTATATCTTTGCGCTAATGTTACCAGTCTATTAAATCTCAATAAGTCTTTTAATCTATGTCCAAAGGCTACACGCTAGTTGACGATTTTTTTAAATTGTTTTATATGAAAGAGTTTTCTATATATATCATATTAGTGAAAGAATTTTATAACATAAATCATTATTAACAAAGTTATGAATGTTTAAAATGTCCTGTTAGACAGTGAGGACAATACCGCCGGCGTACCTATGTGTGACGTCAGGTCATTTAAAATAATGTTAAATATCGTTTTGCAAGAAAGGGACAGACAAAAATTTTTAAAAACTTATAATTTCCATATTCTTCAACCAAATATAATTAAGTATGTTTAAAAATTTTGTTATCTTATAAAGTCTATTTTTATATTTTCTTGATAAATATATTTTTAATAGTAGTCAAGTAACCTATTATTATAAATTGAACAGAAAAAAAATTCAGTTATGATAAAAAGACTTAAATACTGGGTGTTCGGTTCAATATAGTTTAAACTTATAGAACATGTAGGTAGAGCTTACCGAACTAAATAAAAAGTGTCATTCGAGCAGATGGCGCAAATGACCGGTTACCAAGAAAAACTCGGTTTAACATTGAACTACGTTCAGACGAACACCCCGTATATAATATACCACGTGTTCGGCTGAACGTAGTCCAAACTTATAGAGCGTGTAGAGCTTACCGAACTAAACAAAAAGTTTCAAGTGAGTAGAAGGCGCAAGCGGTTACTGAGAAAAACATTTTTTTTACATTTTGTTTAGTTCGGCAAGCTCTACACGCTCAATAAGTTAAGACTACGTACATCCGAACATCCGGTATAGTTACGCGATACAAGTAAAAATATTTTTAATTCATAATTCCTGATTCGACCTGAAGAACCAAAAAACCCCGGTTCTTGAATAAGGGCCGGTTCAGCATTCTCTAATACCAACACATTCAATGTATCAAAACAGCGATAAACGGTAGACATGAATGATTTAGAAAAAAACAGCAACACAACGATGCCGCTGATCGCGCCCTTAGTGCCGCTTTGGGCAGCGCTATCATCATCAGCCCATTTTTACCCCACTGCAAGGGCTTAGGCCTCCCCCAGGGTGAGGAGGGGGCTTGGAGCTTAAATCCACCACGCTGCTCCACTGCGGGTTGGGGACTGTAACGACCGCCATCTATTGACAGCGCCATCTAATGCAGCGCTATAGCACCATTTTATTCTGTGGTTTCGCTCAGCGACGCAGTGTAACGGATCTGTCTAATTCAGAAACGTTTATTTAGATCTAGGTTAGATGAAATATGTATTGTTCTCAACATTCTTGTAATTTGTAACACTTAGATTTGAAAGAAATAGACAAAACATATTTTAACTAAACCAGGTCTAAATAAACGTTTCTGGATTGGACAGTTAATTATGAATTTGTGTTTCCTCGCGCCCGGTCGGTTTTCAGAGTTCCGTACCCGAAGGTTTATCAACGGGGACTCCGCTGTCCGCCCGTCCGTTCGTCTGTCACAGGGCTGTGTCGTCTGAAGCATAATAGGTAGACTGTAGAGATTTTCATATATTGTGTATTACTTATATATTATAAAGAATATTTAAGTATGTACATCAGTTGTCTAGTAACCCATAACACAAGCATATTTGCTTACTTTGGGACTAGATGAAGCTGTGTGGGAAGTCCCATGTATTATTATTATTATTACTATGGCCGCTATAAAAACAAATTATAAAAATAAAAGAAAGTTAAACATTAAAGAGGGTCTCATACATGAAACGTGTTTTTTTATATTGTACAGTGGTACGGACCACTTCGTGTGCGAGACTGACTCGCACTTGGCCGGTTTTTAAATTTCGTATCGCAATAACGTACCTATACCGTTGGCGTTGCAGCAACGGCACGATTTCTCCGAGACGAAAGCGCCTTCACGAATTGTTTGCGTCGCGCGGTGTCGCCTTTCGTCGAATACCGGCACGCGCTTCCTGCATGAATAGCAAATGAAGAGGTGGCAAATAAAAAACGACCTCCGGCGACCTGTTGCGTCCACGAAAACGGTAGCGCGTCCTTACGTGCAAAAAGCTCCTTAAAACTAACAAATAAATTGATACCCAACGAGAGCACAAACACCTGCCAGCGGAGTGATTCTGAACGAGCGCTGTATAGTATAACACGAATATATTTAAAACAATATCTTAGGTAAAAAGCTAATTTTCCTAACAACAAGTCTTGTTTTGAACATCTGAAGGTAGTAACATAACACTCACTTCCGGCGAAAATAAACGTTTTTAAATAAGAATTTTCGGAACATCAAAATATACTTTGCGCCTAATCGCTGGCGATAAGTGATTTAACACTTCTTTGGAATCAGCCTGCTAGTCGTCGTCGCAAAAAGTGAGATTATCTATCGTACTTACATTCACCAATAGCCAATAATAATCTTGGATGTTACCATAACAAGCCGACTGACGTCAGTATTACCTTCAAAATAGATCGAAGTTCGATGCCGAATCGAATGAGTATTGAGCAGTCAGATCAATCGATTATTAGATGTGCTAAAAATTAAACGGTCGATCGTAATCGATTAGTCTCATTTTAATCGATCAATTTTGATTGTGTGAGTATGGCAGCACCGTAAAGTTACAGCAGGTTTAAGAAAACTCAGATTATTCCCTGCTCGAGACGGATATCGACCGATAAACAAGTATCGTCTAATTGGCGATCGACGACAAGTAGGCGCTCGTCATTGACCGTGGCCCGACTCACCTCGACTCAAATGTCATACGTCAGCGTCGAGGAGTTCCGCATCATTTGTATTTATTATCGGAATTCGTTTTCTTTCGAACTGTTACGCAACAGATTTAAATTATTTCTTAACAACTCTATAGTTTACATGGCGTACATTATGTAATTACGGTCAGCTAAATATGGCGTCTAAACTTTAGAAATTACCTAACACTGTGATTAAAGAATTGCTAATATAGTAGACTTGCTTCGAGACGAAACAACCCACTCGAATGCACTAACAAAACCTAACAAGAGTTAAAACGATTGCCGAGCATCACGAAATCGCTCGGTTTGCACAATAACGTGGGAGCCATTGTTGCATGCAGTTTAAATAACAATGATTACGCAAAAACTTGCACTCACAGGCTGGTAATAAAAATCTTTAATCACTTATTATGGCGTGCGAAATTTCGTTCGGAGCTTTTAATTAACGAATGGTATCCAACAACTGTTACTTTTTTACCCGACTGCGGGTAATGTTTTTTTAGTGTATGCATGTATATTTGAATTTCTATTTCTTTGGCAGGCTCTGTATAGCCTAAACGGCTTGAAGGATTTGAACATATGTGTTGTATTTAGATTTGTCTTATTTGTGAAAGTGTTATATAATAGATAAAAGAAATATAATATTTAAACACGATGTCTGGGAATCAAAAAAAAAGGAGGAAAAAAATGTTAATAGAGCAATATACTCATATTGCTCTATTAACAATTTTTTCCCTCAATCAATCAATTTTTTTTTCATCTAATGAAAGCTAGTAAATAATCAATTCCAAATATATATATAATAACATTTCTAGCTAACTACCATTTTCACATAAACTACAAAACAAAGCACCACATTGGAACGTTCCGCTGCGGATATTAGCTTACATATCTATGAAAGAATCAGGCTTCTGTAGCGCTAAGCCAAGTAAAACACTAGAAAACTTTTTAAAATGAGCTTGTTTTTCTCTTTCCAGTTAATTATTTTTACGCAGTCGGGTTTTTTAATTCTTTTATATTTTTATTTTGTCTTTCTTTGTACAAATGGACAGAAATAAAGGTATGTTCTCACTATGAGTATAAACAAAGAGAATAGAAGGTAATCCCAGATTAATAAAGGGAAACAGGTGGTGTATACGCCCGCGGGACGAACGCGGCCGCGCGAGCCGCGCCGCCCACCAGCCGAGCCGCATTCCGAGATAAATCTGTGTCTAATCACACGCCAGGTAACTATCGACTGATTGCATCTGATACATGAGGTGTATCATTATATTGCAACATCCTTTTGTTATGAAATATGCGAAAATATCCCGAACGTGTCCATTGAATTGATAGATATAGTTACATACAAAAACGTTTCAAAAATTCATAATTGAGTAGACGCTTGTTGGCTAACATATGACATTTGTTTTCAAGCCTAAATAAAATACAAATCTAAACATAGACCTCTTCTTCTATGATACGCCACACTATGCAGTCTTCCGCCACCTGATCTCGCTATTTATCTTACAGAAAAAGAAGTTATGTTAAAAAGTTGATTTTTTACATACTTCTAGAAACTAAAACACAGAGAACTGAACGATCTGTGAGCCGAATAACGGAACAAATTGCAATTGCAACTGGAGCGTTGCATTCCCACGCAAAAATACCGCTTTGCGTCCGCTGGCTGTCGCGCTGAACGAGCGCTGATGCCGGAATCTTTACCCAAAGAAACAGAATCCATGAAATAGGAAAAAACTATACTAAAAACATACTCATATCGAGTACTAAATGCAGATAAGGCGTAACTACAAAAATTATACTGGAGAGTAAAACAAAATGTTTTCAAGGTAATTCTGAAATAATTTTCAGGTAATCCTACAACATTTGTTTATGCTGTCCTGTAAAATTTTATTTTCATAGTTACATCCGGATAAAGCTCTTGATGTACTGCTTAAACGACTACAAGTTTTGTTCGAAAAAAGTAATGACGATTCGGTCATCAATAACGCAAAGCATAATTACGTTTTAAATTGAATTCATAATTATACATGATACTGTCTATTGGTTGGTTTGTTACATCATTACGTTTTAAAGACAGCAACTTCAAATATCGCATGTAATTGTCGAAACTGTCTAATTGATACAGCAAAAAATTGTAACGACTAGATACGGTATGAAGACCGGTTGTCCGGAACGAGGGTACGGCAGCAGAACACAAAATGAGAGAAGATGGCAGACGAGACAGTAAGAAGTATCAAATATACTCATTTTATCAAGTAGGTGAAGTGTGGTAGCTTGACGCTGTCTGCACGACGACAACGTAGGTAAACGAAATCGTCAACCAGTGACTGAGACAAATCTTTCGTACTTAGAAGAAGTCGTTACAATAGTAATAACTACCATACAGTTAAAGAAGTGTCCATAAAATACAGACTTAGAAAGATATTTAAGTACCTATCTAACTAAAGGTTTCTTAAAACAAGATGTCGTACCAGACTAGCGTTAGAATATGTGGCGTTAGTTACGTAAAAATTGTATTCAACTGCAATATTCAGATTAGTTTTTGCGTCGCGAAATGTTATACTAAACTGTCGTATGCAAGTAACGCAAAAAAGGTGCTGGCATTTTTCAGAAAACGTAAGAAATGTCGTATTCTGCATTAGCCCCTATCACGCAGCGATTTGTGTCGCAACATGTGGCGTGATTCCGTTTCATGAGACTAATCTCAACAGGTAAACGGTGGTTTCAATAGGATATTTTATAGTTTTAAAGTAACTGACAGAGTGGCATCAATTTCACATAACTGCATGGCTTGAGATCGCGACACGGCATCATTGACACTGAAATCTGTTTCACCGTGTGTCACGGGCGGCGGTTTTTGTAGCTCAATACAATTTGATTGTGTATTATCTATGACTCCGAATGACTATATTTTGTATCGAGACCTAAATCGACGTGTGTATAGACGTAAAAACTGAAACAAATCTCTTAGACAAATTTCAGATACCGCGTCTGATACATATCAACAGTTCGAGGAGGGCAAACTGAAAAACCGTGATAAAGAGTCGTGATAGCGGAGTGGTAGTAAGTCCGTTTCTTGTTTAGGAGGCCGTGGTTCGAATCCCAGGGCATGTACCAATAAGTTTTTTCTAACTTATGTACATAACTATCACTGATTCTGTGTCGCGAAGAGCGCGTTAAGCCGGTAAAATCCATCAACCTGCACTGGAGCAGCGTGGTGGATTAAGCTCTAAGCCCCCTCATCCCCAGGGGAGGCGTAAGCCCCTGTAGTGGCGCTCTAATGGGCTGATGGTATGGTGAAATGAAAATTCGCGTCGGCAGCAGCTTACTGGTACTGTCATAATGCTGGACTTGCCCTCATTACCCATATTTATTTTTATTAATTAATAATTATCATTATCTCTCCGTGAAGGGACGTTTTAGTTTTTAACGATGGACAAACAAAGAAATGCATCACAAGTCTACCATTCGACCTCGCCCTACACGCTAGTTGCAGCAGATAGACTGTCTCCCCACCTTACTTTGGGAACCCGCATGCGCGATTTAGGGCTTTTTACAGGATTTCAGCTGCTATTTGAAAGTGATCAAAATACAAAGTGTTCAGATTTGAGCGCAGGCGTGTACCTCATTGACCTTTGCAAACATTTACACATCTACATTTGAATCGGATAATTAAAAAAAAAAAAATGTTAACGTGATTTTCACTTCAGATTCTGAATGATTTATTTTTGAAAATTTGCATATTCAGACAACGGACATAAAAAAATTACGAAACATATTTTCAAAATTTATAAGCGGACTTCCCACTCATGACCCAAATCGCTGTACAAGAAAAGGGCGTGGTTTTACTTTCGTGCTTGTCACTTTGTTCACACCTCAAATGCTTTGGCAAGGTGAATCGATGAATGCCCCGATATAAATTATTAGAGACATTCGTCAAAATATTTGTTAGGTTTTCTAGAGCATAACCCTCGCAACATGGAATGTTCTATGACAAATGAATTAAATACTAAATGAATTCGACTGACCGATTGGTTGAGTGGTTAGAAACCCTAACTGCAGAGACGAAGGCCGCGGGTTCGATTCCCGCCCGGGACAAATATTTGTGTGCATGAACATGTCTATTTGTTCCGTGTCTGGGTGTCAAAATATCTTTGTTTCTATTAAAATGAATATATAAATATGTATATCAGTTGTGCATTACCCCATAACACAAGCAATAATACTTGCTTACTTTGAGACTAAATGGCGATATGTGGGATGTCCGAAATATTATAATTAAGGTTGAGTGGGTCAAATAATGTAACTAGAGAATTTTATTTAGGATAGGGTTGAAACATCATATTGGCACATTTTTATGAAAAAGGATGTCAACCGTTTCCTTTGGATAAATATGTAAATATTTCCAAATTGGTTTACTGGTTTTGCAAGTAACCATTGCTCAATAAGATTTTCTGTCACTCTGCCATTATGATTAATTCATTACAACGATACAACAGTCTGACTTGAAGGGGATATGATGGAAATCATGCATGGGCACTTACAAGCACTGTGCAATGGACACATCTAATCGCATTTGAGAACACACACGCGACTTCTAGATGACATTTCTGTTGCCGTTATCAGTTCTGCTTTTATATGACAGAATTGTGTGCAAGATGCACAGGTGACATGTCGCTCGATCTGGTGAGGTTAGAACCCGTAGTAAGATTTACCGCATTAATCTATCTTATAGATGGTTCTTTTATCAGTCAAAAGACATTGATAAATTATCTTACTCCTAGCATACTGTTTTTACGAACTTTGAACTTTTCATGACCGCAGGCTGTAGCCAAATTTAGTCGGGGGAAGCAGTCTTTTCATTTAAAGTCCATAATTTATTGTTTTACTTCTAATATTATACATGAGAAAGTAGTTCTGACTGTTACACTTTCACGCCTAAACCGTTGAACAGATTTTGATGGAATTTGGTACAGTGATAGATTATACCTTGGAGAAGGATATAGGCTACTTTTATCGCGAAAAAAGGGTTGAAGGGGTTGAAACTTTAAATGGGAGTCCGTCATTATTGAAGATAAAAAACCATGGAACTTTGTATTTAGGCACTTAATAAGAAATCTACAAAGATTCATTCAAGCGTTTTAGAAATTTCAACTTTTTAGAAAGTTTGTATGGAAGTCCAAACGAATCTATCTGTCAAATTCATAAAATGTCCTTAAAACTCATTTTAAATAAAACACATTTTAGCGCTAAAATAGATTTTAAGAAATGTGTAATTCATGCACCAATAAAATACCCATTTTAACTAATATACTCATTAGATGGAGTTGTTTGTTCTGATTTTAAATTTGATTCATTCATTCAATTCTACTTGTGAATAGGCCCCTGAGTATCTACAATATGACTAAATGATATATCAGATCGTTATAATGTAATACCACGCAAATGCGTGTAGGTACTTTTAATTTATCAGGTTTATATATTGTTTTTATTTACGTTACAAGTATTCTGTGATTGATTACGTTTAGTCTGTGATTACGTTTGCTTGCTTGTAGATGTTCATTGTAATGTAATCATAACTATTGTTAAATATATAATAGCATAATTATAACAATTATACCTAATTAATCTTCTGTAGATTTGTACACGAACATTTTGGTAATGGATTGCATAGAAAATATTATAGACATTGCAACGATTCATGAAATTTGCGAAATTGCCGACCATAGGTCAAAACCAAGGACTCGTTTATTTAAGGAACGAAGAGACCCGTTCGCCCTAGATGAAGAGGAATTTAAACTGAAATATAGGTTGATAGGTAAGTGTGTCGTGATAACCCAGAGCGCAACGAACGTGTGTCCATAGGGCCATGGATCGAATCCGGGCGTGTACCAATGAGTTTTTCTGACTTAAGTACACAATATCACTGACACCGTGCTTCGGAGGGCACGTTAAGCAGTCGGTCCCGGACGCTGTCAATAGATGGCGGTCGTTACAGTTCCCAACCCGCAGTGGAGCAGCGTGGTGGACTTAAGCTCCAAGCCCCCCTCCTCACCCTGGGGGAGGCCTAAGCCCCTGCAGTGGGGTGAAAATGGGCTGATGATGATGATGATGATGATAGGTTGATGAAAGAGACAGTGCGTCATCTGATTACCATGATTCGTTGTGATCTAATTTTAGGCTCGAGTGGAAGGCCAACATCACCAGAACTTCAAGTACTGGTGACTTTAAGATGTTATGCTAGAAACGAGGTTTAAGATGATGCAGGAGAGCTCCACGGCTAAGCCAAGCAACAGTCCACTGTATTTGTTGTAGAGTGGGCAACCATGAAAATGGTTGCCCACCATCTTCATGGTTTCACCATCTCAATGGGTAACTATGAATATGGAGTTTTTAACTGGATAATGGTACTCTCCGGTCCTTTGCTCATCATATTAAAACTGAAAATAAGTTTATAGATGATGGAACTGTTAATCAATTTCTAATTTATAAGATAATGAGGTAGGTATTATTACCTTTCAGACAGTGCTTTCCAAGCTTGTAATTTCTTTTTATGTTTTCTATAACATTTAAATGTTTTCGGACGATTTCTTGCAATAGAAACTGTAATTTTAAATTAAATAATTATGATAATTCCATACAAAAAAAATTACCTACTCGCCATGGATTAATTACTTTATCTTCTTCAGACCAATTTTCGGTTCTCATTCTTTTATTTTTAATCACTTTTATCGTTTCAGATCCACAAAATAATTTAATTTGATCTAATAAATAACGCTAAAATTGCCTCTGAGGTACTTTAAATTTGACGTTTCTTAAAACATATACTAACGGTAAAATAACGTTTATGAATCAGTACTCATTTTAGCTTGAATGAATGACATATTGTATGATTAAATTAAAATGGTTTGTACATTCGTCATGTTATAATTGGTAGGTTTTCAGTACTTCTTATTTTAGTAGTATTATAAAAAATAAGCTATGTACTGACAGGTACGAATAACTTTAAAATCAGTGTTTTATCTCTAGTATAAAATACTATTTATGAATTACGTTTCATATTATGCATGAAAATATACGTATTTTAGCGCTAAAATTTGTATTTTAGAGTTTTATGAATTCGACAGTATGTATCTATCTATGCTTACGTCGTGGTTGTGGCCATTTGGGCATTGCCCTTATTTGTTGTGTTTTAGTTATTGTATTTATAATTTGTATGTTAGCATGTCAAATAAAATCTTTCTTTCTTACGATATTAATCAAAATGTTGCGCTGCAACGATTTCGCTTTGAAGATTTTTTACTTTCGCTAATGATCTTCAGTAAAGTACAGCGGTTAGTTTGCTTATTTTTAATCTTTCAACGTATTATGAACGGAGTCTTGTCAGTAATGACATAAGTACGCTTTTATTAAACGACCTCAAAAAAGGAGGAGGTTTTTTCTATATTAAAAAAATCGTACTGTCTATCTGTCTGTTCCGGCTAATTGATGAAACTCCGCAGACGTAAAAAGAAAATTGCGAGGAGTGACATCGGCTATTTTTTATCCCGGCAAAAGGCACGGTTCCTGTGGTATAACCACATGCTGAATGACTATTACCTATTTGAAGAAATTGAAAATTTTGATGAAATTTGGTAGAGATTTCTTAGGTAGTTAAGTTTCAGAAGGTTTTAGAAGTCTGACAATGTCCTAAAGCGTCGCGTTCCTTTAGCGGTCCTGGACCGGACATTTGTGTAGTCCACGCAGACGAAGCCACGGGGGGAAGGCTAGTAAACTATAAAGTGGAAATAGTTCACAAAAAATATTGGCTGTCTATTAAGCTTGCAATTTTCATTTAAGATATTACATTATATTTTGTTTAATGAGGGTGTGTGTTCATTTTTTTATAAAATTGTTATTTAGTATTGCGAGGCCGCCACACCTACACTGTAATTTTCGAACGGTAGCTCATTTAAATCTCTTCAATTCGTATAATTTCAATTCTCAATTCAATTTCAGTTTAATTCGTAAACTTTCAAATTTATTCAGTTAGTACCTCGTTTCAAATTGATGATAAAAAAACAGGTCTACGACACTACAGTGTTTTTAATTTTATTTTTCACAAACGGGCACACACGACCTTAAGCATCACGAGGGTCAGAATAATACGTTACGGCTCCAAAGTCACGTTTACGATACCTGTTCCCCAGAAGACTTCAAGGACGGTCGCACACGCATTCGGCCACCATCTAAGGCGGTCGAATTTACATAGCGTTTGTACCGCGCCGGATGTCGGACACCGGTCGTCGCGTCACACACCGTGTACCCTGAGTACCCACTTCACAATGTACGAAGTGCGAATTTTCAATATCATATTGCCGTATTATAAATATACTAGTTTTCGGTTGTGATTGCATGAAAATGGCATCTGAAATGCCTGACGCACGAAGTTTGAAATGGGGATAAAGAAGGGTCGTAAGTTGTCTAATTCTGTACCATAATGTACTCAAGAAATATCGTATTTGAATGAGGAATGAGTGCAGAGCGACGAAAGACATATACAGAGCGGACGTGTGTTATGGAAGGGTCGGTATAGATCGCCCTAGAAAAACATCTGTCGATTGGCGACATCTTGAAGAATGGCCAAACTGTATAAGAACTGTACGAAATGGTCATTGATATAAATCTCTGGTAACGTCTCTTGGAAAATGGCGTGAGCTTATATACGCATGCATGTAGGTATGACAGATCGATTGGTCTAGTGATCGGAGACGTCAACTGCAGATCCAAGGGTTGCGGATCCAATTTTCGCCCGGGACAAATATTTGGTGGAGGAACATGTATATTTGTTCCATGTCTGGATGTAAAATATCAAAATAATGTATTATAAAAAGGTATTTATTGTAAGTATGTATATGAGTTGTCTAATACACATAGTAGGTATAAGCTCTGCCTAATTTGGGACTATATAGATGACCGTGTGTGAGATGGTCCACATATTATTATTATATGATGTTCTGAGAAACAGAATAAAGAAATAGCCGGAGCAACCTTTCGAACAGCAATGACAAAATTCAGAACGATGAAGATAAATCAATCAGGTCATTTCTTGTGTTTGCACATACATTTTGGATTCTAGTAGTAACTCAGTCCCATTTCTGTAATAAACATGGAGTAGAAATACTATTACAGGTCATTCGGTTTGGCCTAAGCAATACGTCGTCACATCCGGCATTGGGAACTAGCTATTGCGCAACACGGCACATGTTACCGCGGCCGGCATGAGCATTGTATGCAAAGCGTCTGAACGCATGCCAACCTTCGCCAACTAAGAGCATTCAATGTGTAAGCTATCGAGGTCCGCTGAAAGTTTATCTGTGGCGTGAAGTTACCCTAACGTACGCAATGCGGTTTTTAGCCAAGCCTGTCAACATATTTACTTACCATAGATAGCATAATGCATGGATAGCATGGATGGGGACCGTTTTCATACTTCGAAACGATCGATAACCCGAGCGAAATTACAGACTTAGAAATTAGACAGATCGTATGTAATTACCATTGTTTTATACAAACATTTTGTTAAAGTACGCATAAAATCATACTTAATTTCAGAATCTTTATTTTCTTTTTTAATAATATTCTTAGAATTTTGGAATATTCATATTTTCACGAAAGAATGTATATCTAACATGCTTGATCTGGGGTATACTTAGGGTAAGTTGTAAACATGTATATACAAAGAGATACTGCGTCGTAACCACAAAAATGTAAGCAAAAAAATATACGCCGCAGACGAAATATACGTCACTTGATGTTTCTACATATTCACTGTGAAATAGAATTTAATGAGACGAATATGTAAAATTACCGGAAAACTGGAAAAGCAAATTAATATTCAGAAATTACTTTCGAAGTGTAATTTATTAAAGTATTTAAAAAAAAAACGATGATATTGACGTATGGTCTGTTTAATCTCTACGTCTGTCATTTTGAAAAAATAAATGCGTCTGTACATTACATAAATGGTTGATTTTTTAATACGATTTTATTACCTTCACATGTAACTGTACTTGTAAAAAAATTTCGCTTAGTAAAATAGTAAATTTTCAACTACTTTTTAACATTCGTATCGATTTGACACTTTACTAAGCAATACTAAAAAGTGAAAAATTAGATTTCTAAATATAGCACTCTCCAGTGATACATACCTATTTTGTGCAAAACTTTACAGTAATTACCACACAAAAATTTTATTCCTATTGGTCATAGACAAGTCTAAAAAGTCTACTAACGCTGGAAAACACTCGCTAAAACGTATGTATTGTAATAAAAAAAAAATTGAACATAAATCAAAGTCCAGTTTAATCTGATATCACGTCGTTTGGCACGTTTCATCGTAAATCGCTACAACTTCATTGTGATCAAAATGTGACATCTGACACTCAAATTACACAATATCACGACCAACAAGTTTAAAATGCACAAAAGATTATTTTCAAAACGTGATTCCGCCACGCAACGCGACACCGGCTTCCGGATTCATATAATAAGATTAAATCGGACACGAGCACACACACGAAACATGTTGGTATACGTGAAATGCAACACACAATGGCAATCTTTGTTACACAACACGGCATAAAGCACACTTATTTATACAGACTCTTTGAGGTGTGCTTCGGCCGCTGCTATCAAAGCACAGGAAGGATTTTTACTAGTCCTGTAAAGATCGAATCCCAGCTTCCTACGGATTGTAATATTTTTTCTTTTAAGTAAACATCGTTTGATACGAAACGAGATAAGTAAACAGATATTGTGAACGGACGTCGAATTGGAGCCGTGGTGGTGCGTGAAAAAAAAATTATAAGCAAAATTAATATATGTCAAGATTTCTGTCAGAACGTTTCGAGTTAAGAGTGATCGATGGGAATTTTTTTATCACACGTGTTTTTACGTCGTGATATGTCGTGATAGCCGAGTGGTAGCGAGCCCGCTTCTTGTTTAGAAGGCCGTGGTTCGAACCCCAGGGCATGTACCAACGAGTTTTTTCTAACTTATGTACGTAACTATCACTGATTCTGTGCCTCAAAGAGCACGTTAAGTCGTCGATTTCAGTAGCCATTAATGGATGGCAGTGGTTAAAATCCACCAACCCGCACTGGAGCAGCGTGATGGATTGCGGTCTAAGCATCCTCATCCCGAGGGGAGGCTTAAGCCCCTGCAGTGGGGCATTAATGGGCTGATTATATGTAACTATGTATGTTGTATGTGTTTTATACGTTAGGTGAGAATGCACGCCCGCACGACGACGCGACGGTCGTTTCGAACACGGTTCGAAATAGTTCTTGACCGGCACCGGACGTCCGTCCTTGCCGATGTAATCGTTTTACATCGTAAAGATTATGTTTTAAAACGAATGTGAGTCTTCATCCTTGTGTTCGTACGGGTACGGAGTCAGAAACATGACACGTATGTGGTGTGGTTAGTCTCGTGACAATTAATAAGTCATGTAAGTGTGGCCCCAGCATAAACGAATGTGGCGAATGGCAAGACGTGTTAGTAATCACGGATGAATAGAAACTAATTTGAAAAAAGCTGAACATGTAAATGCACTTTTCCCGTGCTTGTTTTTTTTTTTCAATTTCAATGTAATAAAATTAAAAATTATTTGTACTGTCCACGGGCTTGTTAAAGTATATCGATAAAAAATAATCCAAGTTTTTCATTTCAATTTCATTTAGCCTAATTAAGGTACCCTCTTTCGGACATTTGATTATAATCGTAATATTGATACAAAAAAACGGTAGGTAAGTAATATTTTACGACTATTTTGTAAAAGTATTTATACATTCTAAATTTGAATAAACCATTTTTTGAAGTTACGTAACGAGAACTTGATACTTTATAAAAATAAGCGTGTTTCATTGTTATCTCGGCACGTCAAAGAGTGTTGTAATTTTTAACCAATTTTAAAAATAAAGCAGAACTATGCGGCGTATGTAACAGACTGAAGGGCAGGCGGCGACGTCCCCAAAAATAAAGTCAATAGGTTGAATTGTCACCTATTCAATGCAGGGAAGCTACAAAGCGTAAACAACGCTAATTGTGATAATTAAACAATAAGCCAAAAATGAGCAGGATGTTGATTATGAAACTCGGAAAACAATAATAAAAACCGTAAATGTTAACAGGATCGTGATGTAATTTTACCTTGAACCGACAAATAGTTGTTACCGCCGACGACGGGCGATTCTTACCTGTAATAAACAATTAGTTTTTTTTTAAAACAAGTTGTTTACGTCTTCGATGTCTGTCAAATAATTATTTAAAAAAAAACACTTTTAGTTTCAAATAAGTTTAACAAATAATGTTAGAGTTAGACTAAGTACAGTTTCGACTGATATCTTATGACTTGTAATATGAAAAAGGAAATGCTAGAAAAAGTGGTTCACTAAGAAACAGCTTGCGTGCTGACAATTAACCAGCGAAATGCGCAAACGAGTGGTCATTCACCTTTAGCATGTCTGCTTGGACATGATTGGTTACCTACTAGTTACTCGCGGATTTTCCGTAATATGTGATGTCTTTTATCACGTACGAAATTAAACAAAACACGCAAGAAGTTACCATTTAATTTTTTAGTGAATAGATTCTTTTGTAGTAAACGTTTCATATTATCGATAAGTCATCGACCACAGATTAGTTTTACAAACTGTTTTGTTTTTGTAATGTTGTAATGACAGTACCGGTATAATTAATCCTATAACAACTAAAGAAATTAAAAAAATAATTTAAGCCCATATGTAATGTGTGTACAAGAGAGTGGTCAACGAGCGATGCGAGGCGAGGCGCCCACGTCACGCCCGTTTCCGGCCGAGGATACACAGGAGAGACAACTCTTCCCGTGAAATACGACGCACTATCACCAATTCCATCTCTATATCTATATATGAATACGAATGGCGTTTTACAATGGATAATATTGATAACTAGAGACCGCCGGCGGATTCGCATACGTGGATTACATTTTTGTGTGCATTTATGAAGAGTTATTTTACAATATTACAAAAACCCTGAAATATTTCGTTTTTAATTGCCAATCAAAAAGTTATATACCGATGTAAACTATTTTCCCCCATTCAGGGTTAAAGTTCAATAGATGCTGAAACACGTGTTTAATATTTAACATGAAGCTAAATATTAAATTTCATAGTTTTATATAACTTTAAGAGTGACGGCAGTCCATACATAGTTCCTTAAAACGCGACATATTTAGTTTTTGACCCAAAACGGCAAATACCAATTTTCATGTAATTAACTTCAAAAATGACGGACTTTCATACAAAATTACATTTCTTATTTATCCCTCGTAGGGATAAAATTTCGAAAATTCCTTTTATAGTACTGCTAATGTCAGAAAAGAAACCTAACATCCGAATCTCCTGTGATTCCCTCAGCGATCCTTAAAAGTAACGGATTTCCCGTTTAACCTTTCATCTCCCATTTTACCCCTTAAATTAAATCTTCAATAATCTTAAATCGCAACATATTTAGTTTCCCACCCAAAGGTCAAATATCAATTTTTATGCATTTAACTACAAAATTTACGAAATTTCCACACAAACGTTTATTTTGCTCCCTTAAAGGTTAAATTTTCAAAAATCTTGAAATACGAGATATTTAGTTTCTGTCCCAAAATCCAAATACCAATTTTCATGAATTTAGCTTTTAAAATGACATATTTTCATACAAACTCATTATTATTGTATAATTTCGAAAAATACTTTCTTAGTGGATGCTTGCGTCAAAAATAAACCTAACTTCCAAAGTTTGTGTGATTAGGTTTAGCTATTTTGGCTCGGTATTGATTATGAGTGAGTGGTATCTAATCCTCTAGGCTGCCTGTATTATAGGCACATTTATAGGTACATACTAGGTAACTGGTACACATGGATATATTTTAACAATACATACATATATTTATATTTCACACTCAGACACGGAACAAACAGACTTGTTCATGCACACAAATATTTGTCCCGGGCGGGAATCTAACCCGCGATTTTTTTTGGTTCTACAGCTAGTCTCCAACCATTTGGCCAATCGGCCAGTCAAAGTTATTCGCGCACATAATTTTCACAGCGCAGGTGGACAAATCTGTCATAGATTTGTGTGAAGGTTGGTACATTTATACTTTTAATTTTAGTTACTTGTAAATGTTTATGAAACAATAATATCTTGTTTTCGTAATGCATCTAAAGAAACCACGTTAAAAAGCATTCACCAATATTTTTTGCTTTGTAACTGCGACCATCGGAAATCATTTTTCCATTCCATTCCATCAACCCTTTTTCATACCCCACTGCAGGGGCTTAGGCCTCCCCTCAAAATGAGAGGGCTGGGAGCTTAAATCCACCACGCTGCTCCAATGCGGATTGGCGGATTGTAACGACCGCCATGTATTGACAGCAACCGGGACCAACTGCTTAACGTGCTCTCCGAGACACGGAGACAGTGAAAGTTAATGTACTTAAGACAGAAAACTCATTGGTATACGCCCAGATTCAAACCACGACCACATGGCCTTACAGATTTGAAACAGGTGCGGCTCGGGCTTCACGACATGACATGTATAGGATCGATACCGGAAATCATTATTTATGTCTAATTAAACTGAATACTACATTCATGTCCTTGAATCCTGGTACGTTGGAATAGGCTATCATTAACCGAAATAAAAATGAGGAGGTTCTATATTAGACGTGCGGCGGTATGTTTTTATATGTATGTTCACCGATTCCTCGGACACGGCTCATACGATTTGGATAGTTTAAACTGTATTCTATTAAGGTGGTCCCATATATTTTTCCATGACATCGAACACTTAGTTTTTTCAGAAAATCGGATTTTTTTGTTATTTTACGTCATTTCACCGATTTCTAGGAAAGAGCATAACCCATTTGTATAATTTAAACTATATTCGATCATGTAATGACTCGGATTCTGTGTGACTCAGTAAAACTCATTGCTCACGGCCAGTTTTTCGAAATTCATTTCGCTAAAAACATTTTATAAAGAATTCCACAACAAGAACAATATCCAGTTCTACATGAAAACGCTATCTCTGATAATCATTCACTCATTTGACACACACTTATTGACAAAATTAAATTATTTCTGTTCAAAACTTCACTTTCTTAATTATCACTCTATTGTCACTTCTAATATATTGTAATCCTTGCTTCCAATCACAAATCTAACACACTGTCAAGCACGTCTCATGTGTATGAAATTCTAACGTGCTCGCGGCTTCCAGAAAACTTCCATCAAATGAATTTGGCGATCAGGGAATATCACCAATTCCTAATATCAGCAAAGGTATCTTGTACTACCAATATTATACATTAAACGCCACAGCGCTTAACCAATAGTAGGTACTCTTGTCGACCTTCAGCTCGACCGTCCGCTGACATCGTCGCATGCATGGCCGTGATCGTAAAACAAAAACATCCCTCGAGTCAGTTACGAAGACGTATACGGCCATAACGTATGGCGATACGTCCAAATCGGAACGATTGACGACCGATGGGCTCCTTCCACAGAACATCTTTGTATCCGGTGTCGGTCGACCAAGGTGACTCCTCTGATCTTGTCGGATACGTCAATTGCCAAATATACGACTTTATGCAAGCTATAAATATCGGAATTTATTGCCGGTTTAATGCGTCGGAAAGTGCAGTGAGGTTCGGCATGAATGATAAGTGCTTCACACACAGAGGCATCGCAACGTGGAGTCCCTCTAAACTGTTAGAGCCAAATGGTTAAAAATTATGCGCATAAGCCCGTCAAATATATCTGTATATTTAAACGGTAAAAATGTTGAATTATGGCGCAAAAACAAGTAAAAATAGATCACATATAAAACAAACAGCATAGATTAGTAGTTTTCACAATGGGTTTTTACCGTCAATAATAAAATCAAGAAAAACTGTGCAGTGGCAACGCGGTGAAGAACCCAAGCAAGCCTTCCTGTGCCGCTCTCTGACAAAGTACAAAAAAAAAGGAATTTTTCTCTTCTAGAATCGTCCGGTCTAACACCGTTAATGAAATTATTACACGAGTAATATATAGTCGACAGCTTATTATTGGTCGGGTTTCGTGCGCAGTGGATTGATGTTAAATTGAATTAGAACGCGCCACCGGAGGCGGCTACAGTGGCGTGGGCTAGCGGTTCGTCGACCGCCTCGCCCACCACACTTGCCATTCATTGATCGGATGGAGAGATTGATCCTTGGTGATCGATTGCCATCGACTCGTTATTATATCTAGACAATCAAACTCATTTCACTCAACTTCTTTGTTCATATTCTCTTATATTACGTAGTAAGACCGAGCTCATAGTACCAATACATAAAAATAAAATTGGTTTGTCTGTGATTTCGAAATAATGACTTTTTCTAATGCTCATTTGTTTGTATGCAAGTAACCAAAATTCAAACACGAGTATTTTTTTTTTAATTTATGTATATCTGTTGTCTGAGCAAATCTCTGAAACACCTGAACCGATTTTAATAGGAATTTCATTGACGCAGACAGAGGGCTTTTCGGAGAGCAACCCAGGGTACTTTTATCCGGATATATTTATCTATTCTACACATATAAATAAAAGAACAGTGTCTATGTGATTTCAAAATAAGATCTATTTCTAAATGTGAGTTTATTATCGCGGGATTCTCACTTCAATTTTGAAACGACAAGTGACGAGCGGAGAAATGATAAAAATAAGAGAGGACGAAAGGAAATGGACCTCCCTTTACCATATTAAGAAGCGATTAAGTTTAATAACGATATATACCAACATGCAGTATACGCCGGGGAACCGTGCGCGGTCGCTAGCCAGCTAGTTTCGCAAGTTAGCTAACACAATAAAACAACATGCATTCATTTCCGCTAGCCCACGAAATATAAAAGTATCTTTCGTCGGACACTAGATTTTCCTTCTACGCTGTCTCTAGTTAGTAGTGCAGTTACAAAAGCTCGGTACGTGATAGTGACAATTATCACACACTAGAAAGCTTGCGTAGGGGCGCTTTATGAAACTGGCGCGACGTGGGCCCCGGCGGGGGCGGAGTGGTCTCCTTAACTAACTCATATTGCAGACGTACGATACTTCTTTATAAGTAGGTATCACACCCACTGCATGGCCTATTGTACACTTACTGGGGAAAAAATATTTCAAAAATGGAAAGCAGGAATCGTCAAAGCTGTGAAATATGGGATTTTACAAGGCATGCGATAATCAATGTCACGCATCGGTGAGACGGAAATGGATCGTTTTATTCTCTCCTTTACGGGTCGGCGGCAATACACTCTTGAGCAAGCGATAAGCCGTATATATAGGCGGAAGCTCTAACGCCGACGCGACGCGCGGCTTTGGTTTCGGAACCGGTGTCGACGGCGGCGATGTACTCCGATATCAATGACTGGTATTTTAATTAAAAACTGTCATCATATTTTAAAAGTAATTAAGTATCAAAATTGTAAAGTATACGAGAAAATTCCTTACCAACTTTAACTCGCGGCTCCGCCTAATATGTGTCACTGGTGCCAGTCAGTACTGGTGCCAATCGGCACAGTCAGTAATTACATCTAGCTCAAAGAAATTGAGGGTCCGGAGCCTTTTGTATTCGATCATGAAGTTATTTTTTGTAAGCGCGGTTACAGTTGATTGTTTTCAAGTGATATCTATCGCCTTCAAGTATTTTAATTAAATAATGGAATTTTGGAATTTTAAATAGCTTCTATCGATGACCGATAAAAGGGGGTGGTGGAGGAGAGGGGAGGAGGGTGGTTCTTATCACATACTATACTTTTCCTCTTCCAGGAACCCTTATATTTCAAAATCTGTTCTTGATCTTCACCAAATGCAATACCTTGCTCGCGTGCTCCCAATTCCCTTACCACTTTCACCAAGTTCCACAAACTTATACATAATGTTGCCATTAATTACTTGTTTTCCTTACATTTATTATTTAAGTACGTAAATAACCTAAGTGACCTTGCATACTTAACAAATCAAAAAAAGGAAACAAATCGATATGGATCAATAAGCATCTGAGTGGCTCATCACTCTACTCCGCTACGCTTCGCTCCTCGCATTGACATAAAGCAACCTAGTCTAACCTAATGACTTATAAAAAATAGACCACTAACCTAAGCAAAACTAATTCAAAATTGATGAATAGGCTTCTAAGTGGCTCGTCGCTCCGCTCCGCTTCGCTCCTCGCATTGACATTAACAACTCTAAACAAATGATATCGAAAAATAGACCATTAACCTAAATTAATCTAATTAAAAATTGATCAACAGACATCTAAATAACTCTACAAATCCCTATTTATGTGCAAAATGTCAAAACATAGCAGCATTACCATCAGATAACTTCGTTTTAATAATCACCGTGATTGCCAGTGATTTATAAATGACATGTGTAACACAATAGGGAGTGAAAAATTACCTACAAAAAGTAAATATTTCATTATTACAAAAAAAGTGAGTTCATAAAAAAAATATTATAGTGTTTTCATCAGTCCACTACCAACGATCGATAAACACCATTAACTAACCGGTAATCAATAGAAGCTATATAAAATTCCACCCTTAAATATAATAATACCTCGGACATACTCTACATATGAGCCCCTTTTCGGGTCCAGTTTAGTTTGGTGTCTCTCTTCATTTTCAATCAAAAAAAAATTTGCTTAATTTAATATCATTTATGTTAAATCAAGAATTTATCTGGAGTGTGCTATTTTCTGTATAATTAAAAAGTACAATTTCACTCATAAAAATAAAACTTACATAAATATAACCTCTACTATTGATACACAATTCTCACAATAAAAAAAATATATACATTTCAATATAAATAAAGTTTTACGAATACACAACTACACAACGATCTCCAAAATAATAATAATAAACTCTCATTCGAAAATAACTTCATGGTGTGTTACATCATCGACGCGCGCAACTTTTCTTACTTGCAAAAAATTAACTCTGATTCTTTTCCCCTAACGCGTCAAAAGAAGTACCAAACCTGAAAATTCAAGGGTTTGTTACTAAGTGAAGAAACAGCATTTCTTTTCGGTTGCTACGTTACGAAATGAAGAGAGAACAAACAAACACACTTTTGCATTTATAATGTTAGTATGGATGTCAAAACAACCACCTACTCCTAAAAGAATAAAAAATAAAACCGGTCTTAGGAAACAACATAACTCTTAGATCACCCCAATCCAAAGCTAGATAAAAAAACACTTATGAGGGCCAGCCGTCCAAAATCATTACCAAGTCGGGCCAGAGGGGCTGTTTGCGGCTCTGAGGGATATAATCCCACCAATTGATGTAAAAACACGTATCAACTAACCCATGTATGGCACCCTCCTCGAATAGCAGATTATTCACCCCCACCAGTGAGATTAAATATTAATATTTAAATGTTATAGAGCAAATCCATCATACTGCGTCATCATCCATCAACTAAAGCCGTGCGGTATGCGACTCGGTTTCACTGCTGAAAGTGTGTTTATAACATCCGCCTTCCTTCCTGGCTCGGACCGACGAAAACACCGTTACGCCCGCGCAACCGCCGTATCGATTTAAGGCTTAATTTATAGATCAATATAAAAATTTAAACGACCATTGTCTTTTGCAATTCATTAGTCCTCAAAATCCAGAAGAATGACATGGAGATTAAGGTGAGAACACATTGCCATTTGCAATGCAACACATCTGCTGAATTGCTTAATAGCCGCGAGGAACAAAATTTCTGAATAAAACTCCTTCAAGTACTAAAATAATTTAAAAAAAAAACTAAATGTTAAATTACTTACATACTGTACTTGCAATGGTACTTGTGTATTTCCTTAAAGAAAATGAATTTTGATTGAAATACCCCTTATATTAAAATAATACAATAATAGAAATTATAGCAAACAGAACTCCAGTAAAGCATCTAATTACTGCGTAAATTGCACCATATACATACGGGTTTCTTATTTTAATAATATCGCAATGACTTGATTGTATGCAGCGTATATTTGCCAACTTGTTGAACTTGTTACAATGGCTGTATTTAGCAACAATACTTGTATTTATATTTTATTTTCTTTCGTAAATTTAAATAATCGAAGAAAAAAAATGTATTGTCAATTTAATATTTTTAATACATTCACTTGCGCGAATAGTGACAAATTATTCCCAACGCATGCTCGAAATACAATTCGACTTTAACAATCTACGAGGTGATTTACTCCCAAACTCGCCCACGCACAGACCATATGCGAATGAATGAAGATATTTCTTTGACGCTTATAAATTTATGGTATTTTTCACATTTTACATACGAAGGTTCATAAATAATCTCATCAATATTTTATGTCATAAACAATACCAAAAAAATAATATTCCACACAATAGTTTTTGAAAAGTTGACTAGTAGTCTTCGATTTTATATATTGGATACACAACGAAAAATTCAAAAATTTTCAAGCGTTTGCTTTCGATATTACAATTATGAAAAATATGTTGTGTTAAGTATAGACTGTGGAGTAGCGATGAATAAACACTAAAGATTTAAAAAAAAAATTAAATATCGATAAAAATTGGATAAGGAAATGCTTTTGTTATTTTTTTTCTGTGATCTGAGTGTAATCTAAATCTAAAAATTTTTATGCAATATAAGATGTTTACATTTATTGAAACTTATTGAAAGTCAAAATTAATTGATTAGGTGATTAGGTACCGGTTCCAAAACTAGAAGGAGAAGAACCGGCTAGAAACTCCTCCCTGTGTATTTTATTTAAATATATGTTTTTCTAAGTTGTTTTTTTTTTAATATGCTTACAACTATTACAATACTTATCATTCAGCGTACTTATCATTTAAATACTCGTTAATACAATAGTAAGCTTTTTTCACGAGTTGGATTTTAACAACATTTGTAAATTGATTTGAATTTAAGTTCAACATTTCTTTAGGAATTTTATTATAAAAACGAATACAATTTCCCATGAAAGAATTATTAACCTTTGAGAGTCTGAACCTGGGAATCGATAACATATGCTTATGTCTGGTATTTAAGTTGTGGCTATCACTCACCCTAGAGAAAGCATTTAAGTTTTTATGTACATAAATTATCTATATCTCTATTATAAATTAGAGTATCTCTACATACATAGTTCATTTGGTATGAAAATAAATATAACCATAATATACGCAACAGAATTATCTTAGCAACCAATAGTTTTATTTATTGTGTTAATTTCAAATTAAACTTATTCAAAATTTACTAAAATACTATTGCATAGCCTCGGCGTCGGTTATTGAGATTTCCGCATCACTTACTTTGGTTCCAGAAAGTACAGTGAAAAACAACCGACTTATAATTTAATTTGATAATATTATACTGAAAAGCACGAGAAAGTAAGTACCTACAAATATATAATACGCCTTTGATTAGATATAGTATCAGATTCGAAGTGACAATGGAGTGAAAGATAACAACGAAGTGAAATGTCAAACAAGAAGAAAAAAAATAAACGAGTAGTCAGTAAGAGTCAAAGTGACGTAAATTTCATAAAGAACCAAAAACTTTACTATAGTCTCACATAAAACTCGGGGGTCGTAACAATATTTCTAACTTGAGTATAGGCATAGAACAAATGTTTGACACAAGCATGTCATATTTTATGATAATTAGTTAATGCCAGGTACATTAGAGCGATGCTTGTGAACAGTTAGTTTTGAGTATAGGAGACAATCATGTGAATTCAGCGTCTCGTCGTCGTGTCGCGACGTATCCGCATTCTACACAACACAAAGTCAAGCTATTCACTAGAAACTACTCACTCTCCAGCTTATTAAAGTCTATTCATGCTAGCGATGAGGACTGAATAGTAAATAGAGTTGATATTATTTTAGAAATAGACTTTGTGTAGCAAAAAAATTATCATTATTATTATTATTATTATATTCATTATTATTATATACATATGTATTAGTATATTCGTTTCATTGCGTGTCGCATCCTAGCCAGACCAACAACAAAAACTTATAAACCAAAACCTTGAAATTGATCAGTGTTGAACTATGTATTAACTTAATCAATTACAACTCGTGAACTAGCTGACTTGACCCTAGATTATAGATTTTTAGATTTAGCAAACATGATTCAGATTGGTACAAGCTATAGTACGAACACTGGGGAAATGTTGTTGAACCATACCCTGTTGACTCGGATCAAGCCCTTGGTGATTAACAAGAATATCTTTAACATTGTACGTGCTTGCGGATACGATATTCCACTAATAGAGACCAACACACATTGCGACCGTTATTTCTCAAATATCTGCGAATGAGCCCCTTAACATCGTATCAACACGATGGAAACACAATTGTCACGAAGTTTCGTGATTATTTGTAAATATGGGAATTTTGAACATTTATTAATAGCAACATTGCAAATTTGGTTGAAAATCATGATTTGGTTAGCAACACTTTTTTCTCCGGATGACAGCGGGGCCGATACCCACGAGGTTAGTCTGCTGCCTAGAATTTTATGGCCTATTAATAATTAATTACCTTTATTTGGTAGTCATAAGCACGATTGATTATCGAGCACCTAATTGTGAGTATATGATTAGTTTTTAGTGGTAACGAAACTATAAGATACGATATCCTGCTGAGCACGTGGTGCCAGCTGACGTTTACTATGATATTTGCCGGTAATATATTGACGATATCCACAATATTAATGCGTAATACAGATTTGAATAATGTTATAGATTTAGCGAGATTTGTGTGTATGATGACGTCGGCATAGAAGCTGACTCGCATCATAACCTAAGAGATTGAAAGACACCTCGAGCACTTGTCAATGGGTTGAGAAGGTATGAGCTCTTCATAGTGGTTAAAGAGTCCACACTCTGACGTTGGCATAGAAGCTGACTCGTGTCATAACCTAAGAGAGTGAGAGATATTACAAGAGCACTTCTCAATGAATGGTTGAGAAGGTATGAGCTCTTCATAGTGGTTAAAGAGTCCACACTCTGACGTCGGCATAGAAGCTGACTCGTGTCATAACCTAAGAGAGTGAGAGATATTACAAGAGCACTTCTCAATGAATGATTGAGAAGGTATGAGCTCTTCATAGTGGTTAAAGGATCCATAGATAGAGAGATATGTATACGTGTATGTGTGTGTAGATAGACACTAGAGTTTATCCTAAATAGAGGTACACAGAGATACTGATAAGCGAAGCAGATGTGAGAGAGTTTTATATACCTAGTATGATACTATCTATAGTCTATTATAATCTATTGATGTGCTTTTACGCTGTGTACTATGTTGTTTGTGATCACATTGTAACTAACTATAAATTATCAATGCGGGGTCGGTGCTGGACCTTTGGGCCCGGGCACAGACCAGTCAACCTTATAGACCACGCTTTGACAGGGAGTAGCATTCGCCAAGGCTATGGTAGTGACACTACCATAACTACATAACTACGTCTCTTGTGAGCGGTCAGTTGGAAGCACGTCGGAAGCCTATTTGTCAGCGATATTGTCAATTTTGAACGAGCCAATGAAAACTAGCCGACCTCTCCCCGCACCCCGCCACTTTTTGGCGATTTCGTTTTCATATTAATGTTTATTTAAGCGTGGTCTATAGGTTGACTGGTCTGTGGGCCCGGGCCACCATTGCGTTAGGCAATGGTGTGCCCGGGCTTTATTAAATTTTTAGGTGTTCCTGAGACGGGAGAGATGAGAGCGAACTAATCAAAGCTGCCTACACTGACAACGGAGATGATGCTTATGGTGTACATATGTGTTCATGCTGGATGTCGGATGTCGATTAAAGGAGCTCCTCGGAAGACAATTCAAGTGGTCGATGCTACTGTATATGGTGTAGATTCTTAATGACCAATATGCGATAACTTGATTAAATAAATCAATTATCAATTTGTATTATTTCAAGTATCGTTGACCCTTGATCAGTTCAAATATAATCATATCGCGATCTTAGAAGTTACACCTCACAATACATGATGATATAACAAATATAGACTTCGCGACATGGTGGAGATGCTTCGAGATATGAAATCAGGAGCCAATCCCTCAGCACATCCTATTCGTTTTCCGATGAGCTCAAAGCGATATCAGCATCATCTGTTGGCGGCTAGCTAAATGACACTTTTAGACTAAAGAAACACTGACTAAAAGAAACTTTTAGTTTCATAATTTAGTCAATTTATGAAAACGCATACAGCATCATTACAATTCATAATAATATATTACTAATTTATTTCCTTGTTGTAAAGGCGAAATCGTTTCTGACGTGTTTTCGTGTTAACGGTGACCTGCGGTGACCTTTGTTAAATAAGTTGAAAAAGTGTTGGGTCGATTGAGTGAGTCAGAGAAAGGTGATCTGTTGATATGACTCCAGATGTGATTCATATCTATACTATGAAACGATCACGAAGTTCAAGTGAAGAAAGTGAGACGTACAAAAATAATTTTTTTTGACCTTAACTATTACAATATCGGTGCGCGTAGTATAGTGAAGACTGAAGAGTGGAGATTTTGAAGGTTTCAATCAACTACACGAAGTGTGATGTGTTATCGTGTTCTATTTATTGAATACTGTTAGGATGGCTCTGGGTAGGCCCTTTTTAAAAAAAGAATTTTATTTACCTGAAACTTTTAATATTAAAGTTTACAAAAGTTTGCACGAGTGCTTCGAACAGTTGTCACAGATTGACTGGCGGCTCGCATACGAGCGTCGCCTTATATAAAATATGAGATTACATATGTCAGCATTTACTGCTTAATAAAATGGGATATAACATCTCCCCCGTTAAGACGAAAGTTATCTTTTGAGATAACGAAGTACTAACATCTAAATGAAATAACATAAGATTAATCAATCATATAAGTATTAAAACAAACACAAGTTAAACATGATATAAAATAAAAATCTTAATTGCTAAAGAAAATATTAATTAAATACATTTAAACAATTTGAATATGACGATAAGATACAGAATTAATAATTACTGACATTTCTATTTGATGAATTTCGGAACAACACTTTATTTTTATTCATTTCTACTTCTGGTAGACTCTTAACAGATTTCTTATCGCATTCAAGTTCGTCAGATTCGTCAGTTATTTCGATCGATGTATTCAATCTCGTATTATGAGTATTTAATTTTCGATTATGACATTGATTGTATATTTGGATGCAGCAAGCTGTCTGACAGTTGGAAAATAGTTTTTTATATAATTTATAAATGATGGTACAAATTATAATTACGATTATGATGTAGGTTAGAGCTGAATAATAATGTCCGTATTTCACAATATGGGACTGATTTTCGGCTATAAATATTTGATCTTTCAAGTTATCCAATTTGTGCGAAGCTAACTTTAAAGAATCTAAGTCGACATCTGTTAGGGTTATAGGTGAAATTAAATTATGTTCACTAGAATTGACGATTTGGTAGTTACAACAATCATCTTCCAAAATATTAAAATCAATTGACAATTGATTAGGTAAAGTTGTTTTAAAATTACGGGAAGTGCGAAATTGCATGGTTTGAAAATAAGCTATACAACTATAATTTAAGGATAAAATTCCAGTACCTTGTAAAGTATAATCCTTAATATCGTCGATATTTTCACATTTAATTGTTAATTTGTTAGGATTTGATTGTACAAATATAAACTTATCATCATGAAGCTTATGCCATAAATTAATATTACCATAGATTACTTTAAAGTCACAAGTTTCGGGAAGAGATAATGTTACTTCCGTTAATAATTTGATTTCGCAAGTAGGATTATTGACGGTAGACAATATATAGGGTAAAGGACATATTTTATAATCATACTTTATATTATTACATTCACTTAGACTATCTAATAATGCATAGTTCAATCTATCATCCGTTACAGCTATGTAGGACTTCGAAGGGCGGATAAGGACATAGGCCTTAAAATTAAGTTCTTCTCGTGGTGTTGGTAGCGGTAACACCTTGTAGATATTAAACTTGGTAGGGTTAATTAATGGTATTTGAATAATGAATATTATTTTATTGTTGTAATAGTAAGAGGTTAATTTTGATACATCTATGATGCTATGCATGTTCTCTAATGACAGAGATATGGGGAAATCTAAATTATTACGAGGTAATCTATTACTAGATAATTCGTTGTATAATTTGGTAGGTGTTAGGACATAAGGGTGTAAAATATTAGTTTTGGCAAATAAGATTGAATTTAGAGTTGTATCTAGAATAACAGAGACTGATAATAGAGATCCTTCGATTATAGAGAAAATCGAATTTATCTTCGAAATGTTAATAAGATTTATGTTTAGTTTAGAATTTTGCGTAATAGCATAGTTTAATTTTTCGATTTGATTATTTAATTTTATCTCGTTGTTATTTAGTTGCCTAATAGAAGTATTGAAGTTACTGATTGTGGATTGGACTACGTGAATGTTGTCCTTCATAAGAGAAAATATTTTATTTTCGTTTTGTTGGCATGACGTAATCGCTTCGTCGTAATTTCGAGCGTCGTCGGCGTCTAATGTGCCAAAGAAAAATTTGAGGATCTGACCTCCGAATTCGAGAGATCGTTTCTCTCGGTTATGAGGTTTTTCGGAAATGAGGTGGGATAAAGAATTATATTTTAGGAGTTAGTGTTAATTAAAATTTCCAGCGGATTTAAATTATCTTTACAATGTATATCGATTTCAAAATTCTGTGCCTTTTCGCAGAAGTCGGTTAGTTTTGAAATTGATTGGTGGATTTTATCGAGATAAGGTTTGATCGGTACAATTTCTAAGTGAGTGATTACTCTCCAGTAATCGTTGTAAAAGTACGCTATAGTAGTTGGATCAAAATATAGTCCAGGACTATGTGAAATTTGTTCAATCGGTTCCGATTGGTTCGGTCGAAGAGTAGATCTGAAACAATAATATTTTTACGCTGGTTTTATTTCGTTAACGTGGTGTTTTACGTGTTTTCTATTAATACATATAGTGACATTGTTTTTGTTATTGACCTTGATGATTTTGAAAGGGCCTTTCCAAATTGGAGACAGGGCCTTGCGTGATTTATGATGTTGTTTTACATACACAAGATCTCCGGACTTATACTTCGGTTTTCGAGCGGAAATATCGTAGTATCGTTTTGAAGCTTCTTTACTAGAAGTTATATTTTGCAAAGCTTTTTCGCGAGAACATTTCATTCTGTATTGTAAAGCACGGATATATTCTGGATAAGTTGTGTCGTTAATAAAATCATAAACACTACTTGGAATAGTCGGTTTAAAGCCGTATAGTAGTTCAAACGGAGTAAAGTTTGTCGTGGTGTGCGGAGTTGTGTTATAAGATAATATGGCAGGTGCTAGGTAGCAGTGCCAGTCGTCTTGATTTTCGTTAACGAAAGATTTTAAATATTCTTTAAGGGTTGCGTGACTCCGTTCAAGGGCTCCATTTGTTTGAGGGTGATATGGTGAAGAAAATAGGTTTTTTATTTTTAATATATCGGTTAGTTGCTTAAACAGTTCGGATGTAAAGTAAGTTCCCAAATCGGTAAGAATCATTTTTGGGATTCCGAAGAGTGAAAAGAAATGGATTAAGCTTCGCGCGATTTCTTCCGTCGTGGAAATGAGCATAGGATAAGCATTTGAGAATTTAGTTAAGTCGTCTTGGAGTGTTAATATGAATTTAAATTTTTGAAAACCGGCCTCGGGTAGAGGGCCGATGACGTCCAGTGCTAGCCTTTCAAATGGTTTGGTACTCGAGGACGTTATAACCATTGGAGCTTTGTTTGAAAGTCTTAGAGGTTTGTTTATTTTACATAAATTACAGTCGTTTACGAAACGTTCTATGTCGGAACGCATACCTTTCCAATAGTAAGATTCTTTGATCCTTTTATACATACGTGAAATGCCTGGATGACCAGCCATTGTACTGCCATGATTTTCTTTTAAAATGTTAGGGATTTCGGCAGGGGTAGGATACTGTATTTGATCTTTATAGATATGGACTTTAATATTCGTACCGTGAAAAACATAAGATATCATATTATAGATTTTAGTATATACTAGTCTGGTAAACGGTTCTGAAAAGTTTGAAATGGCTATTTCTTTCTCATAGTCGGTTTTTGAAATAATTTGATCCCTCAATTTAAGTAATATGTTGTATATAGATTTATAAGAGGTTTCGTCATAATGGTGAATCTTTGTAAATAAGAAATAAATTGTTTTATTATTCGCGTCAATTGCTCGTACGGTGTCTGGTTCGCGTTCGGCAGATAACAGTTCACCGGAATTGTTTATATAAGATAAGAGTTCTTCACAATGAGGCATAGAGTAATCAAAGTCTAGAGAAACTGGGCAAGCGATTATTTTTTCTTTCGCGGAAGTTAAATTTTGGTTATGTTCTTCAATTTGGGTATCGTTAGAAGTTTGTGCCGTAAATTGTTTTTTGAAGTATTGTTCGTATGTACTTTTATTTATTTGGGAATGAGTGACGGCGTTTACAGGGTTGCGAGATAATGCATCTGCGTTAGAATTTATACGACCGGGTTTATAAACGATCTCATAATCGTATTCCTCGAGTTTTAATCGCCATCTTAATAATCGTCCGCCAGGATCTTTGGCGTTAAAAAGCCATGTAAGGGGTCGATGGTCTGTAACGATTTGAAATTTATAGCCATATAAGTAAGGACGGAAGGTATTTACACCGAAAAGTATGGCAAGTAGTTCTTTCTCCGTTGTAGAGTAGTTACCTTCGCTTTTGTTCAAAGTACGGGACGCATAGGCGATTGGTTTATCTTTACCAATTTCGCCTTGAGATAAAACCGCGCCGACGGCGTAATTAGATGCGTCTGTGGTAACAACGAAAGGTTGAGAGAAATCTGGGTATTGTAATAACGGAGCCGTAGTTAGTTTTTGTTTCAGAAGGTTAAAAGCTGCTTCTTGTTCTTGAGACCATTGGAACGTGATATCCTTTTTTAGTAAGGATGTAAGAGGTTTGGTTATATGGGAAAAGTTTTCAACGAAACGACGATAGTAACCTACTAATCCGAGAAAAGATTTTACGTCTTTAGGATTCATCGGAGTAGGGAATTTAGAAATGGCTTTTACCTTATCGGGATTAGGTGAAACGCCTTTGTCGGTGATGACATGCCCTAGATATGCGACTTCACGTCTCAGGAACTCGCATTTATCGGGTTGTAATTTAAGATTTGCTTCTCTGAATTTAGAAAAAATAAGTTCGAGTTTGGTTAAATGAGATTCGAGGTCGTGAGAGTAACATATGCAGTCATCTAAGTAAATATAGCAATGTATACCTTGCAGTCCCGTGAGGACGGTGTTCATGAGCCGTTGGAACGTGGAGGGAGCGTTTTTCAAGCCAAATGGCATTCTCATGAACTCAAAGTGACCGGAAATACTGTTGGTTGTGACACTGAATCCCGTTTTTTCTGTATCTTTGGGATCAAGACAAATTTGGTGAAAACCAGAAGCTAAATCAAGCGTACTAAAATATTTAGAATGACCAAGTTGGTCTAAGATGTCAGTTATAAGCGGCAAGGGATAAATTTCTGAAACGGTGACGTCATTCAGACGTCGAAAATCAATCACTATTCTCCATTTTTGTTTGCCGGAAGCATCGAGTTTTTTGGGGACCACCCAGACGGGTGCATTCCAAGGAGAGTTTGAAGGGCGAATTGTTTTGGTCGAGCATTTTCTTTACTTGTTGTTCGACTTCGTTTTTATGAATTTCTGGGAAGCGATACGACTTAACATGAATAGGAGCTGCGTTTCCAGTGTTGATGGAATGTCGAATTGCGTTTGTGTGAGATAAGTATTCGCCATCAAGATGGAATATATCGGTATATTTTGAAATGCAGTTTATTAACGATTTTTTTTCTTGAGAATTTAGATGAGAGCATCGGATTTGTTCGAGGACTTTGTCACAACGGTTGATTTTTGGTGATTCGATTTGATGTATGAGAGTTTGTTGCGTATCACAATTTGACGATGAAATTTCGTATGGAGTCAAATGAATTTTATAATTATCGACTTCAACTTCCGATTCGGTTGAATTTAAAACGGAGACGTTGACTCTATTGTTAGATTTTAATGTTGTTATGCAATTGGCTATGTATACACCTTCGGATATGGTTTGATCTAAAACTAAAGCTTCCTTCTGATTGGAAAATTCGGGAAGGTTGTCGACTTGGCACTCAATGATCATTTCTGATCTGGGTGGTATGACGAACAGAGGTTTGCTAAAACAAATCGGTATTACTTGACCTTCTAAAATAAGGGAGCTAGTAGTATATTGGATATCAATATTAAAATGTTTAATGAGGTCGTTGCCTATTATGCCATCGTAAGAGAGACTTATTTTATCTGAGATTGTATGAAATTTAAACCCGAAATTAATTTTAGTTTTTGGAGAGGTTTGATGTTCAAGATTGAGATAAGTTGATCCGAGAGACTTGCATGTGGAGTCGTTGTCGCTTAAACCCTTTAATGTAATAATATCGGTTCCTAAATCTGGTTTTGTAAGGCTCGAAAGTTTGACAATGCTGATGCTGGAGCCCGTATCGATTAAGAAACATAGGGGTTTGGAATTTAAGTGAGTTTTTAAATAGACGTGAGGAAGTGAAATTTTAGTGTTAATATTGTCTATAGTATAGATTCCTTCACGTGAATTATCGTTGTGTGAATCAGAGACATAAGACTTATCTTTAAATTTAAGAGTCTCTGAATTTTCATTGCTCTGTGTCGAGGAAAACTTAAGGACACGTGCTTTAATTTTTAATTCGTTAGAATTCGGTTGAGATGAAGGTGCATAAAAATCCTGTGCAAGCGGAACTTCACTACAGGGGCGACCTTGAATTTGTAGCTTAACCGAATTTTGTCCCATTTTTGATGATTGTGCTTGGGGAAATTTAAGAGCACGTTCATCAAAAGATCGGGGAGTTTTCGTGTCGTTTGAACCGTTAATACGTTTCGGCAGACACGGTACCGAAACATTTATTAGTTTAAATCGTCATTAGGTACGGTAGAATCTACAAGATGCATAGTAGCACGGTTATGCGTTGCACTTGAATACGATCCGAGCGTGTCGGATTTCAGCGCAACGGGCGGGTCAGTGCGCTTATCGCTATTTTTATATTTTAATTTGCGACACTCGTCGATGGAATGACCGCGATGTTTACAATAAGCACAACTTTTATTTGGATCGAATGTGGAAACGGGTCGATTAGGTTGAGTATCCGAATTTATGTGATGAAACTTATTAATCGTTTTTTGTTTATTCCTGTAGCATTCTAATGACGTATGACCTGTTCTTTGACAAGTAGAACATTGTTTAATAGAATGTTGTTTAATTTTTGTTAAATTATATAATTTTTCTTCTTCAATTGCGTATGATATCGCGTCAGATAATGTTTTAGGATTTTTGCAACGTACAATGTGAGAAAAGTTGGTATTCATTCCTAGTAAAAATGTATTTAGAGCTAAATCTTCCATAGCAGCTAATCTGCCGGGGAGTTCTTCTTCGATATCGCAGCTGTAATGGATGTCGGACTGAATTCGAATGAGGCACGACTCTATTCTAAGAGAATATTGTGTCACATCCTCGGAAGGCAATTGTTTACAATTTTGTAAATCGAACAAAAGGTGGGTTGAATGTTTTTTCTCCCCAAATGTGGATTTAAGAAAGGATTTTATTTCCTTCCAACTATTAAATTTCTTTAGACAACAAGCTAGTTGCGCTTTGCCTTCGAGTTGTGATAAAATAAATTTACATAAGACGTTCTGTTGATCTGTATTTGCTAGTGTGATTGCATTTTCACAATTTGTTAAAAACGCGGGCAATGATTCTCGGTCACCTTTGTAGGGTTTGACAAACTTCAGTAACACAGAAAGTGAAATTTTTTCGGTCATTTTGATTTTACTTAGTGGTTGGTCTGATTCAGAACCAGACTCTTCATCAACGTTTTGTTTTACTTGTTTGTAAGGCATTTACTTGAAATTGCAGTACAGATCCTCAGAATAACAATTACAACAAAGAAATAAGTAAAAATATAGTTATTATTATTAATATGTGAATCGCAAAATAATATAAGAGTTATAGATCACTTTCACTGAATTTCACTTGAACTTTGGTATTATTCGAATTTGAATGACAAAAATATAACTCACAGTATAATGACGACACACGTGGAAAGTTTGTAGAACATCTTCTGATGATGTTGCAGTTAAATAAACACGTCGTTTCGCAGCGTGCTTATCGCGGGTAGCAACGGTGATGTCACGTAGACGGCTGTACTCGGGACTCGTCGAGTGTGGGAAATTAGCCACGTGGTGTTGTTGGTGGCGAGTCAATCTATATGGTGATGCAGCTTACCCTCAGGAGTCCAGACAAACTGTCGACCAGGTTTTGATGGTGCGGGCTCAGGCTTATGCCTAAGGCTGATCGTCGACCAGGAGATAGATGGTGCGGGCTCAGGCTTATGCCTAAGGCTGATCGTCGACCGGAACTACTCCTTATTCTTCTTAAAGGCCAGGCCAAACGTTAATCGAGAGCGTAGCGCGGCGCGTAACACTTCGATTTTTTCGTTTTATAGATATCCAGGAATATCGGTAATTATCCCTGAATATCCCACTTCTGACACCAATTTGTTAGGATGGCTCTGGGTAGGCCCTTTTTAAAAAAAGAATTTTATTTACCTGAAACTTTTAATATTAAAGTTTACAAAAGTTTGCACGAGTGCTTCGAACAGTTGTCACAGATTGACTGGCGGCTCGCATACGAGCGTCGCCTTATATAAAATATGAGATTACATATGTCAGCATTTACTGCTTAATAAAATGGGATATAACAATACCTATCTTTATCTTACTAATTTAATACATGTACCAAAATAAAATTATTAAATAGTGTACTCCATCACTCAATTTTATTTGATATTGTTAAATACCTACCACTGAATAAATGGAAAGTTACAACATCTCGTTTCATTACTAAATCTCATAAGAAATAAGAACTTAGATATTTTACCTTGATTTATTACCATTTGGTGTCTCCCATGTATAAACATACCTATTGTTTTACTATTTATATCCCTACAGAGTAGCGGATCCTAACAGGAGTGAGTCACTAACGACTCGACTCAGATGATGTTCACTCATGACTTAAATATGTGCATCACTAATTCATAGAGAATTGATCAATGACATGAAACTTCAAGTGAAATGATTGATTTTGCTTGAATTATTGAAAATAAACTGAGTGTCTAGGTACATGGTGTCTACATAAAATTAATGTTATTTTGATTAAAGTTATTGTGTACTGTGATTTAAAAGTATGTAAATTGCGTTTAATGTGTAATACCGACTGTGTCTTCAAGTGAAGAACGGTGTCTTCAAGTGGACGTACGTACGTACACCTACGAGTGATTTAATTGTTGTAAAACTAGAATTAAACATTTGTTGGAATTAGTCGAGACGAAAAACTGTCTTTGTGTTTTATGACAACGATCGAACGTAACGTCACGTCACGTTATTATAGCAGTTATACAGATAAACCGTAAAATAATGCTTATTATGTGGTTATTGCCTATGTAGTAGGTACATAGAAAATGACCTGAATTTTGTAAGCCTCTCACATGCTCACATGTTAATATTAACTAAGTTGATTAGTTATAGTCTGAAGTGGCATATAAAGTTGCTTACCACTTAACAAAACATATAAGGTTGCTTACCGCTTAGCAAAATCACTAGTCTGAATAGAATATGACTCAAATAGATATTATTTAGTGAAATGAATGTGATAAGTATGTATGTATGCATAAAAGCAATGTACAGCTACCAATTCTGACCTGAGATATATTGTCCAAATATATTTGTCAGACAGTGACCTATATATGATAATATGAAAGTTGAAATGAAAGTTATTTAAAACAAATTCGGTTTGTAGATTAATAATAGTATGATATAGTACCAGAGAGATAGATAACTATGTTATCCGTTACCTTTCTGTTTGAATACAATTATGATGAATGTTTCATTGTTTGTTGGTGGCTAACTCGGATGGATGTTTATCCTGAAGTGCGATGGAGTGTAAAGTGATCTGTTATGAAAAGTAAATATATAATGTTTTATATAAATCAATGAATAGTAAAGAAAAGATGAGAAAGTACCTATTAAGGTACATAATTAAATTTTGTTAGCATCGTTGAAGACCACATAATTGTTGCCTTTTCAGTGAAAAATGGAAGCTGTAATTAAGACGAAAGTGGTCACCATCCATGAAACAGTCAAATACCAGATACCAGAATAGACAAATACCAGAGAATATAGAAGAGGCTAACAATAAATTAGAAATGTTAAAGCTACTCAATGAACGCCTCTCGCTGGAAATGAACAATTACTATAAATATGCTGAGTCACTTTCACTCGATGAAGTGGCAAAATATGTAAAGACTCAAATGGAGGGAGATGAAGTAATCGCAGAACTTACAGTAAAATTAAAAAAATTATCAAAACATGAGAAGGAAACATTTCAAGGCAGATTACCTAAGATGGAATTGACTAAATTCAATGGAGATATTCTGATGTGGAGAATCTTTTGGGATCATTTTTCCCTCGAATATGATAGTAAAAGTATCAACGAAGTTGATAAGTTACTGTACCTGCAATCAGTTCTGGAAGGGAATGCCAAGAAGGCAATCGAAGGTTTAGAAACAACCAATAAAAATTATAGTATTGCTGTCGCTACCCTTAAGGAACGGTTCGGTAAACCTAATACTATAATTTGATGCACACTACAATGCCCTATATAAGATACAACAAGATGATAAATCCATCTTAAGTTGTAGACGCGTGCTAAACGATATCGAACGACACCTTCGGGTATTGAACGGTTTGGGTGAAGATACCAACCATAACCATTTACGATTTCTATTAATTCAAAAATTTCCAGAAAACATCATATATGAATTAAAGTTGAAATTAAAACATGAAACAATTGAAGAAATTAGAACATGTCTAGAGGAAATTATATCGGCAAAGGAAGATTCGAATAGAATGACTGATGCCGGAATGCGAAATGATAGTTATTCGGTAGAGTTGTTACACAGAGAAAAGGCACCAACACAAAGGGCAAAAGGAAAATTCAAAGAAATATGTACGAAGGAAAAAGAATAGTAATAAACACTTGTAAAACTAGTGATAGTAGAAGACATAATTTATCCAACACTAACGACAGTAGGAAATGTAAACTTACTGAAGGATTCGATGGAAGGCAAAAAGAAAAGCCAGAAAAAAGACCCAAATTCAGCTGCATATTCTGTAAAGATCCACACTATAATGATGAATGCAAGACCGTCAAAGGTATGAGAGAAAGAAAATTAAAATTGAGAAATCGCTGATTTCATTGCTTTGCCATGGGACACAAAATGAGCCAGTGCCGATTGAAAAGGAAATGTGCACATTGTGGATCATATAGAGAACACAACCGAGCTTTATGTCCAAAACTGCCAGTAAATACTAAAATGGAATCTACTACTACATTTTACAATAATACTAAAAGCTTCATAGCATTACAGACGGCTGTCGTATGGGTAAATGGCGTAAATAGGACGAAATCAATAAAATGCCGATTATTACTTGACTCTGGAAGTCAAAGAAGCTATGTAACCAAAAAGGTAGCCAAAGAGCTAAACTAACCTATCGAGGAAGAAAATAGGCTCATGGTATTTACTTTCGGTTCACAGTCTCCACATGAAGTTGTTAGTCCATTAGTTAAAATCAATATCAAGTCTCGTACCAACTCAAATAAAGTTGTGTATATGAATGTTGTGCCATTCATATCACAGAATATCCCATATACAAGCGAGGAAGTCAAAAACTGGGCAAAGAATAAAATCTTAGCCGATGATGGTTCCCTGTCAGACCAGATAGATATGTTGATTGGGAATGACTATTACTATTCCATTATGTCTAACCATAAGATTAAAATCCGCGAAGATTTGTTCCTAGTAGAATCTATCCTGGGTTGGATACTTTCAGGAAAGATCACCCCAGAAAATACAGATCAGTTATATGCTCTTACATATTTTCAATCCTCATGTGAAGATGTCAAACTCAATGCACCTGATCGTCCATTAGAAAACGTCAATTTAAAATCCTTCTGGGATCTTGAATCTATAAGGATTACCGACGACCCTAAAGTTACAAGAGATGAAGAAGCGATCATGAACTTTAATGAAACTACTAAATATATTGATAAAAGATACTATGGCACCTGGCCATGGAATCAATATCCACCGAATGTACCAGATAATTATGGACTTACAATCGGCCGATTAGTAAATTTAGTTAAAAGATTAGATTCTCTCTTTAAAAGATTGTTAAAAGATCATTTTATAGAACTGTACGATCAGACATTAAAAGAATAGATGAAAAAGGGTATTATAGAAATAACACCAGAGCATCAGAAATCGGTCAGAGATTATCCGATACACTACTTACTTCATCATGGCGTGTTCCAGCCTGGTAAACCGATGAGGATAGTTTATGATGCATCGGCAAAAATAAAGGATAATAAAAGCCTATACGATATTGTGGACTGCTTATGCTGGAAGATCTGACTGGATTGTTAATAAAATTTAAAATGCATAAGATAGGGATTGTAGCAGACGTAGAAAAGGCTTTTCTCCAAATAGAAACCCATTTTATGTTAATAAAAGAACATAAAAAATAATAGATCACAATTTTAATTATTTAAAATATAAATTTTGATGCAGAGCAATTTGACTTTGTCATGATAATGACAGAATATATTTAAAATATAAAAAAAAAATATAATATCAACAAAAAGGTTGAATAACAGATTTAACTAAATTAGTTTTGTATGTTTGTTTCGTACATATTGATTACAAGAATGCGACAGAGATGTAACCAGGTTCCTATGGCTAAAGGATTTAAATCAACCAACCTCTTTGAATAATTTAGTACATCTAAGATTTTGTAGAGTACCATTTGGAGTGATTACCAGTCCTTTTCTTCTGAATGCTACAGTCAGAAATCATCTTATGAAATCCGATCAGGGGAAGCTAAAGGCAATCGCTGACGATATATATGTAGATAATCTTGAAACGGGAGCATCCACATATAAGAAGGACATTTCTATATACATGTCATTGAAGAATCCCTGTAAAGACTTATCAATGAACCTAAGAAAATGGAATTCTAATTCTAAGGAATTCATGAAAGCAATACCTTTAGAAGACAAGGGAAAGAAAATTTTAAAAAAATCCTCAATTAGAACTACTAGGTGTTTTGATAAGAAGTCGCCTTATAAAATATGTTTTGAAATTTATTCAGCTACCAATACAGGATCAATTCATATGGACAGATAGTCAAATAGTACTTAACTGGTATCATACAGACAAATTACTACAGCCATTTGTTGCTAGAAGAATAAACGAAATAAAACAGAACAAAAATCTGAAACTTCGGTATGTCCCATCTGAATTGAATTCTGCTGATGTAGCTACGAGACCAAATTTCTGTAATGAATCTATACGAACATGGGTAGAAAGACCAAAATTCATAGTAAAAAACTCTATAGCATGGCCCACTCCAATAAATTCTTTTTCTTTCTTGAGTGGGGAGGATCAGCCCATCCCACAGGCTGAAGACAAAGAAATGACCGAACCAGAAAAAGAGAAAGAAGAAGTTGATCTGGAGCGCCACGAGATAAACGAGATAAAAGAACTACAAGCAAAATATTTCCCAGAAGAAATAAAAGGAGTGGAAACGCACCTTAGTAGAAACTTAGGTTTATTTCTGGATGATAACAAGGTCCTGAGATGTGGAGGACGCATGAAAAATACAAATTGGTCTTTTGACAAAAAGTATCCAATACTAATACCAAAGAACCTCAGTCCAACGCCAAGGCTAGAGAACCATTAGAAATTGTTATCGAACAACCACCACATCAAAATTTAGTTAGACAAATGGCAGACTCAGTAGATCCTCGACCAAAGCGAGGTGCAGCTATAGAGGCTCGGAAGAAGATTACCGAGTGGACTCGATTGTTACATAATTCACTCATATAAGTCACTTTCCTTTGGAGTTGGGAGTGTCACGAAGTTTCGTGATTATTTGTAAATATGGGAATTTTGAATATTTATTAATAGCAACATTGCAAATTTGGTTGAAAATCATGATTTGGTTAGCAACACTTTTTTCTCCGGATGACAGCAGGGCCGATATCACGAGGTTAGTCTGCTGCCTACAATTTTATGGCCTATTAATAATTAATTACCTTTATTTGGTAGTCATAAGCACGATTGATTATCGAGCACCTAATTGTGAGTATATGATTAGTTTTTAGTGGTAACGAAACTATAAGATACGATATCCTGCTGAGCACGTGGTGCCAGCTGACGTTTACTATGATATTTGCCGGTAATATATTGACGATATCCACAATATTAATGCGTAATACAGATTTGAATAATGTTATAGATTTAGCGAGATTTGTGTGTATGATGACGTCGGCATAGAAGCTGACTCGCATCATAACCTAAGAGATTGAAAGACACCTCGAGCACTTCTCAATGGGTTGAGAAGGTATGAGCTCTTCATAGTGGTTAAAGAGTCTACACTCTGACGTTGGCATAGAAGCTGACTCGTGTCATAACCTAAGAGAGTGAGAGATATTACAAGAGCACTTCTCAATGAATGGTTGAGAAGGTATGAGCTCTTCATAGTGGTTAAAGAGTCCACACTCTGACGTCGGCATAGAAGCTGACTCGTGTCATAACCTAAGAGAGTGAGAGATATTACAAGATCACTTCTCAATGAATGATTGAGAAGGTATGAGCTCTTCATAGTGGTTAAAGGATCCATAGATAGAGAGATATGTATACGTGTATGTGTGTGTAGATAGACACTAGAGTTTATCCTAAATAGAGGTACACAGAGATACTGATAAGCGAAGCAGATGTGAGAGAGTTTTATATACCTAGTATGATACTATCTATAGTCTATTATAATCTATTGATGTGCTTTTACGCTGTGTACTATGTTGTTTGTGATCACATTCTAACTAACTATAAATTGTCAATGCGGGGTCGGTGCTGGACCTTTGGGCCCGGGCCACCATTGCGTTAGGCAATGGTGTGCCCGGGCTTTATTAAATTTTTAGGTGTTCCTGAGACGGGAGAGATGAGAGCGAACTAATCAAAGCTGCCTACACTGACAACGGAGATGATGCTTATGGTGTACATATGTGTTCATGCTGGATGTCGGATGTCGATTAAAGGAGCTCCTCGGAAGACAATTCAAGTGGTCGATGCTACTGTATATGGTGTAGATTCTTAATGACCAATATGCGATAACTTGATTAAATAAATCAATTATCAATTTGTATTAATTCAAGTATCGTTGACCCTTGATCAGTTCAAATATAATCATATCGCGATCTTAGAAGTTACACCTCACAATACATGATGATATAACAAATATAGACTTCGCGACAACAATACTATCTGTTTCTCCTCTTACAGCACGATTCAACGCGGCCTCATCGTCCAATAGCAACAAATGATTATACACTTCTCTCCATCGGTTGTATCCTAGAACTCTATGCGACTGAAGAATTTCGGCACACATGGCTACAGCTGTGAATACGGGATATTGATGAGTAGCATCTGTCGACGCTTTAAATCTCTACAGTGAAATGACCATCAATTTGCTGAAGAAATACGATATCACGGTAAATACATTAGGTTCCACTACCTCAACAAGTTGATGATTGGGAACATTGTTGTTCATGTGACGTTGTGAAAACGACAAATAATGATGTGACAGTTGTACGAATTTGGATCATTTTTATATCGGCAGTATTCTTCTCTTATTTAAATATACGGATTTTCGTTCAAAGTAATCATCCTGGTTTACTCTGTTGTGCAATATTTTCTAGTACAATAAATAATAGTGGACACCATTTTACATACATAAAGACGTTCGCATCGTAGCCATTGCTAAGAACAACTAATTTATGTTTATGATTTTATGTTTATGTTTGCGAAGAACAACTATGTTCACGTTTCTATTGTAACTTATATCACATTATATACCTATACTGCTCGTAACTATGTTATCTCGTGTTAAAGGTCTCGTCATGCGTTTATATCGATGTAAAGGCCGCACGATGCGCATCACAACGCTTAGTGTTATTATATTACACATTATGCCATGTGATGTGCGACTTCTAGTCATATCGGTTCTTGGATACAAACTGCAGTGAGATGATCGACAGGGAAGACATTCACATCAAAAAGTTGAACGTGAGAAACACGTGACCAATCGAAAAAGGCCAAAATTAACTCTTCAAATGCTCGTATTATTTAGCAAAAGATTATTACATTTTCGTTTTTAGAAATATATAAACAACTACGTTGAGAGATTTTGAAATGGTTACAATGCAATTATAACGACAGTTACATGTTGACAAGTATCGAACATAAAAAAATAATCAGAAAACGACGAAAAATATAACGTGAAAACAGTCGTATAAATCTTGAACAGTAACAATCAATACAATGGTATTTCTTCGGTGAAAAAAAAACTTTACACTCGTTAGTGCATCCGGTAAGTTACGATCGCGCGTGTTGCTTTTTGCGTCAACTCAAAGCGTTCTACATCGGCACTAAAGGGGAGTCAATCAGTCGTTGAACGGAACGAACGACGCTGAGGAAGAATATCCTGTCGTAGGTTTTGGAGGGGAATAAGAGGGGAAAGGGGCAAGGGTAGAGCGCGCAGGCATCCATGAATGGCCCTAACGAACACGCTGACCTTGGCAGGACTGCGGCCCTTCCAACATGGCTACAATTCGACGTGCAACGAATTAAATTGTTTGTTTCAATTTTATTCAATGATTGGTTATATTTTTTAGAAACAAATCAAGAGTACATTGTTTAATTTAAAATAACAGTAATTCGTAAGTCGAAGTATAGTAAAGTGAACAACACATATTAATTTATATTACAAATCTGTAACGAAATGATTTCTGCATATAGAAAATATTGTTGGAAAATTCATTGTAATCCACTCAAATTACACATATTGTTATTCTGTTTCAACGTTTATAACTCCAGAACCAATTATGATTAAACATTACTTTTCAAAAAAATAATATGAACATAGATTAAAAACTAAATACTAAAATCGTAATAACTCAAAAATCAAAAAGAAAAACAATCATAATAATCCTGCCGCTTCAATTCCCCCTTCAACACCATCCAATCAAAACTCAAGTAGATGGTACGTCCTTACAGCTTCATAGCTATGCGGGTGTAGGTATGCACCAAACACCCTATTCACGCTCCTTTGATTGAGGGACATTGAAACAGTGACGTGTTGTGCACCATTGAAGTAACTACGCTACGCGCCGCAGGAAACGGAAAGAGAACGCGAACACAACAGCCATGTGAAGGACGTTCATTGATGAAATGAATTTGTGATTTACTATGAATTATACACAAGCCCTAATAATACAGACTATAATTTTGTGATGATACTAACTGTCAGGTTTAACGCAGCCTCCAAATGAATTCGAAGTAAAGCAATAGATAAATCATAAATCATCAATTCCATACAAAATAAAACAACTCGACGTTACATTATTTCCCAACACTGGAAATAATGAAGTGCAGGCAATAAGGCAGGAAACTACTACCTATTATGCGCAGTACTATGTACAGTACATATTAAATGTTGCTATTGTATAGAAGATCCATACCTCCATTGAGTTTTCCATCTACGATTTATTTCGGTCTTGACCCAAATACGTGCTTCAAACTGTAATGCGATGAAACAAGGATCAAAAGATTTGACCTTGGCAACAGAAGCACAGAAATGGTAACCCATTTACAAGGTACGTGATCGTTCATGCCACGACAGGATTATTACGTTACTACATCAATAATCGACCACTTAGATACGCATCTGGTGCAGATTATTTGCACAGCTATAGAACACTTTTTGTCATAGGTTTTTTAAATAGATATTACTAGTCAAGAGATACTGGCTGTCTCTATTTTTTTTCAATGTCATATAGCAGTCCTAAGACTGGAACGCGAATCTTAGAGCCAGATAGAAAAAAGCTCAAGGGCACTCAACGAACTATGGCTCTGCACAGTTACGCTTAGAGTTTCTCTATGAGATAAAACTCGGTATGAAGAAATCCGTAGGAAAACTAACCGACAGAGCAGATGGCATAAAAAATTGAAGTGGCACTGGGCTAGCTCTCAAAATCGAAAACCGCTGAGGAAGAGACATTTTCAAGTGGAAACCATGTACCAGAAAACAAAGGTGAGAAGACGGCCTCTATAGGGGCAACTGTGAAATACTGTCGTATACTGAAACCTCAGCATCGGATAGAGTGAAGTTCATGACAAACTTGCGTTCAGTAATGGACGATGAAACACTATTATGGTAAATAACATTAATTTACAATGTTGCATTATTATCTTGGTATAATAAAAATTAACTAAAAATACCGGATTAATGACAATAGTACTAGGTTAAATTGTTTAGCGGGCTGTAGGCAAAGAGACGGACAGCCGGTCAATCGGACAATCATCACGTAGGTTCCAAGCAGTGTTGCCAACTCTCAAAAATATTTATCCCTAAATTTGGGTCAAAAACCCCTAAAATCGCCTTAATTATTGAGTTGTGGCCCTAAAAAATAAATACATATAAATTCGTAATGATTTAGAATTGAATTGTTTGTCTTGATCATTTATAAATAACAAAAATGTAATGAAATCTATTTACCTTTTAGATGTGGATCTGTTTCCCAAATCTTCGTGTACTTCTGACTGTACGTTTTTTTATATTTATTTTCCTTAGGCATCATTAACACATTTCTTGTCGACACACAATACAAACCAAAATCGAAATAACAATCGTCGTAAGAATATTCTTATCATAACCTATTTTTTTGGCGGTATCCTATATGACATATGACATAAGCTAATGTCAAACATACGTTCAAGTTTCAAGTTCAAGTCACAGTCCCAACAATAACCAGCATATGCACAGACAATAAATAAAATGGCCGCCAGTGGCGCCAGTATTGCCGCAAGTCACCACAGAGTGGTTGTAGAATTACGTACTAGATGTCGTTATAAGTCGCTAAGTCAAGAAATAAATATTAACATAATATTATCAATTTAAAAATATTAAAGAGTCAAAAAATCCCTGAAAATACCCCTAAAAATTTTAGAGCCCTAAAAAAATCCCATCTCACTTATTTACGCCCTAGATCTGGGGGGAAAACCCCTAAGTTGGCAACACTGGTTCCAAGTCGTCCGTTCTCAGGCAGCGCGCGGAACGCACGGAAGACACGGCTCCTAGGCTACGAGCCCGGATGTTAACCCAGCGATGAGATCACAAAGCAAACAATCAATTTGTTTCGTTCCACGATCTGCACACGCTGTTTACTAAATGAATTAACTCACAATTTAACGACGGAGCGATTAATATTTCAAAATTTAACAAACGAAGGAAGAAAACTGGTTTTGCGACAGAATCAGATGATAAGAAACGGAACTGCAACGAAACAATACCTCATTATATTCCGTGAGCGGTACTAATGTCCACTCGTACCTGAAGCGAGGAAGTCAATATCTATTAGTGAGGCACAATAGGCGAGCGGCATCCGAAGCTCGTTACTGGCGGCGTTTCCGTTCGCGGTTTGCAACTACCACCGAACGGCCTGTTATAATGCCTTCGCGGAAATATACCTTCGATGCAAAACAACGTACATTTCGTTTGTAGGTACAGTAATTGAGTTAGGTGCGAACACGAACGGCCTTGATCAAATAAAGCTGTTTACGGACGATCCCGGTTATTGCGCTGTCGAGAGCGTGTTATAGAAATATATTAAAATCTATCATGATAATATGCGTAAAGCGGTCGAATATATAGTAATGAATACAAATCGAACTACAGACGAAAGTAGTCTGTAGTTCGATTTGTATTCATTAGTAGTTCTACAAACTACTAATTACTAATCTATCAATGTTTTTTTTTTTCAAGTAGACTTGTGTAAGTACTTTTGAATCAATATTTACGCTTACTAATTTACAACGAAATCACTTATCTCATTATCTTTTTTGTAACTTTTCAAGTAGATACCTTTGTAAAATATCCCTCAATTTCGTCGTAGGTAAATATCGCAAGGCACTTAAAGCCGTTCACTGATGATCACTCCATTTAGATGACAATCCAAATGGCGTGATAAGAACGGTGATAATATCTCACCTAAATGGCTCATCAACCACGCGTAAAGCATTTCTGCCCGCGAATGCGTTGGGATATCTAGACTACGCCATTTAATTTTGGTTTGTCGTCCAAATCGAGTGATCGTCATTGACCAGCCTAATATATTACGCCCTCTTTCTTTTTTAAACGAATTCTGTGTCAAAAAAATGCTATGCCTCGACTTTGTGTCCGTTCAAATACCATCGTACTGGTTTTTCGTTAAACCAGTTTTATTTGCGTTCCTCCATAATGCTCACTACAGTCCTTGTTATACGACATGCCAGACCAATTATGTGATTAAAATACCTACTTATCTATCTTTCAACGATAACAAACTAAGTCGAAAATGTTTCATTATTAGATGAATTTTTGCCCTTCGCTATTGAATATTATGTACATAGTAAACAAACAACACACCTCGGTGTAAAACGTTGTACTTGTTGTACATGACGGTTAGATAAACCTGGGTTCATAAACTAGTGTAAGATGGCCGTCAGGCAGGCTCGATGTACGAGTAAATGTTAGCTGAGTAAATGTTTGCAGCAAGCCTCTACTATAGACAAGTCAGGATAGGAAGCCTTTACACGAATACCAATAAGTTTTTGCAACACTTTGAACTCAGCATCGTATTTTATTCAGAATGACGTTAGTGTCAATTTTTTTCCCAACGTAAATAAAAGCTTTATCGGTGGGACAACGACCTATAGGAACGTTAGCTCTAAAAGCTTTGGATGGTACGGTCGGGAATAGGTAGGTATACATTCTTTAGTGGATTAAATAAAAGACTCTTGTATAATTGAATGTCGAATGAGACCAGATATATTACGCCAGTGGTCAACGATTTAATGAATCTATTTTTACCAGAGCGGGAATATATTGAACTGCGGAAAGCGCATAATGACTTCCGTTCGTCAATGGCGAAATACTGCGAGAATAAATCTGTAAAAGTCGTTGAAAATGTAATGAAAACCGGCTTCTGTCAGTATAAAATCGTTAATTCTCCCATATATTGTAAGAATATATGAAGAAATCTGAACTTCGACGCCGTCAATAGTACATTGTGATGCAAGTAGGGTAAGCTGCATATTATAGTTGAGGTGTAGACACGAGGGGAAGCCGAGTGCTTATAATGAACCGATGACTATAATAGCCAGCTTATTGAGTACGAGCATCATACGAAGTTTTTCAATACCTTTGCGAATAAAATTAGGTAGAAACTTAAAATGTAACAATGGCGGGAGCTAAGAGCACGACCGGGTCGCTTTTCGCGATTTACGCATGTGTTACAAACAGAATGCTTGTTTGTGATTAGTGTAAAGTAAAAAGGCCTAGTACTGTAAAATACAACATTACGGTACAAGTTTCGATGTCATAAAGGCCGTATTAATAGCAAACATATTGAAAAAAACTTTATTTCATCAGTTTACAGTGTCCAATTTAAAGAAGATGCATAAAATATCAAAGTGTATTTCTATTTGCGGCAAGAAACATAAATAGCAGAAGAACTATAATAGTTCCGAATTAGGGTGTCAAGTAAACCAAGTAAATATAAAAAAAAGAAAACTATGGATGGATAATTGTAAATCGCTATCTATAATTGTAATTTCGCATCTCAAATATAATCAACAGCTTACTGCTGCGCGTGCGCTACAGGAAAGGCTACGTGTCTAGGTATAAAAATATCTATACATGAACATATTATAAAGAATATATAAGTATGTATATGGGTCGTTTACTACCCATAACACAAGCAAATAGTTGCTTACTTTGCGATTAGATGGCGCTGTGTGAGATATCTCAAGTATAGGTATTATGGAAACGCATATCGGACGTCAATAAATAAACCGCATACTAATAAGGACGAAACGCAGAGCTTCAGCTTGTTTTTAAAGAGACATGATTTCTATGGAGACGGTCATAAAACCAATTTATTAACAAATAATTATACAGCTATAATATATCCCAAAATGAACCATTTTACCTTGTAAACGAGAATTGAACTTCGTAAAAAAAATAAGTAATGTACAGTCAGTTAACGTATCGCAAGGGGAGATGTGAAAATAACCATAAAGAGCGGTTGAGTGCTAATGCTGCGGTTTCTCAGTTTACGATGGTGAGATTTCTCGGATAAGAAGGATATTAAATTGCAAAATACGACGTTCAAGAAGCATTGCCGACAGCATCGCCAATTACTCAAATAGAACTGATTGTGTTATGAGGTTCGATAATAAAACGCTACGCGGTGATTCAATATTCAGTACGAAAATGATGTTCGATCTAAAAAGGATGAGAAGTATCTGGCCTTTCCACCTCTGTTATCACTGTTCAACAAATCAATAATACTAGCACATATAGTACACAAACTTTAACTGACCGGCCGACCGAGACCCTAACCGCAGGACCCAAGACTGCGGATTCGATTTCCGCCCGGGACAAATTTGTGTGCATGAACATTTCTATTCGTTTCCGTGTCTGAGTGTAAAATATCGATATAATAATAATAATAATAATAATAATAACACATACAATCACAACAACGTCTAGGTCCCAAACTAAGCATTAGCTTGTATTTTGGGTACCAAGCGAAGACACCACGTACATATAACAACCAAGACCCGGTGCCAGTATTAATATTCATCATATAAATACTGACCCGACCTGGGATTCGAACCCGGGACCTCCAGCTTCGTGGGCAGGGTCGCTGCCTACTAGGCTAAGCGGTCGTCAATGTATATACTATGAAATATACTTAGCTAAATATGTATACCAGCAGTCTAGTACCCTAATACGAGCTCTTTAGTTTGGAAATAGATGGCACTGCGTATAGGATGGCCCATTTATTATTATTATTATATTTCAAGTATAATGAATAAACTGGATTTTGTTTATCATCACCCGAATTTTAAAACGCTCGTCTAAAACCAGCGTTTAATCACATTGCTATTCAACTGTTAAATATGTAAAAACGTCCAAATCAAAGTATTCGAAAGTCGATTACCGTCATTTCGGTGGTGTAATTACCTGGCAAACCCATTTTAGTTAAATTATATTTTGTTTTTATTTCATTACGACATTTAGGTTTCAATGACACAGACAAAACATATTTTAACTAAACTCGGTGTGAATAAACGTTTCTGAATTGAATAGTAAAAAGTTTAAGCAAAGCTACACAAAACAGACAAAAGAGGATGACGTCATTATATGTCTCTTGAAAATGCGAAATTATGATGGCCTCGGACCTGCACTGCACTCATTAAAACTGTCTTTTCCTCCTTTTTGTGTTGCTTTGCTATAGCTTATTCAATAGATTTAAGAAATGAAAAGGTAAAATCATTTTGGTTTACATTTTCTTTACTTTTAAAACCACTGTAAACTTCAAAGGAACTACAAACTTTCATTTCAGTAAATTTCGAAATAGGGCTACAGGATGACTTATCAAGTGAGCACTGTTATATACTGATAGGAAATACAAGTATGTATGGCTGTAATAAAGTATGCGCACAATTTAAATTGGACATAGGAAATGACTAAAATTTTATAATTAAGAAAAATTATTCGATATTTTTTTTCATATACTGAAAAATATTTGATAATACAAGAATATTTTTTTTTGTAAATTCACGTAGAAAGATCGATAAAAAAATATTAAGAAAATGGTCGTTCAAAAAGAATGAAACAAAAATTTAAGACATTAATTAATTATGCGTGGTCCGTAGCCTGCATACTAAGAGGCACTTCAATTATCATCGCAGCCATGAAAAATAATGAAAAAGCCGTTTTCAGTTAACATATCTACAGTAGCGCCCCTACTACAGCGCCCTCTGGTAGGCTATAACCGAAACACATGTTTATGTTTCTAGTCTGAAGATATACTTAACTAGGTACTTAATACGAAACAGACATCAAAATAGTGTCCTATAGCCATTTTAGACAGAGACATCTACTGCGCCCTCTGGTAGCATAAAACCGTAAGACATCTCTATAAATTGGATTTGAGTTATATTTATCTAATACAAAAACTTGATAAAAATCGATCCCGCCGTTTTAGAAAATACATAAACAGCACCCTCATCTGGCGGCTACAACTGTAAAACAGAATAAAGAATCTGCTTTGAAGTGATACACCTATACAATACAAAAAAAAAAACCATCAATATCTTACATAGCTGTTTTAGAGAAAGACATTGCAGCGCTCTTTAATGGCCACTGTTCTAAACCGGTGTAGGCTGTGTATATGAAATGAAAAACCGAATCGCGATCGGTCCAGTAGTTATCAAGGAAAATAGTCACAGATATATACAACCTCTTACCCTAAACCCATTACCGTCTCTGTCCTGTCATCGTTGGAAAACACTTACAGCTTACTCATATGAACACTCACCAAAACATCGGTGCTAACCAAATTAGTTTTACTCTTGCATTCAATCCATTTAAAGACCGACTTTTTAAGACCAGAACCGTTACATAAGAATATTTCTTAACCGTTATTTCTTAATCGGTAAAACATAGGTTAAGAGAAATATCAAAGTAAAACAATGACGCTGGAGTCATGGGAAGTTCACATGGAAACGGAGATGCAGTCGTATAAAAGGTGCGCCCTTTCAGTTACACGTTATAATATCAAGTGCAGATACCCGTGAGAGTCGGTCACGTTCAGCGGGCATGAAGGATGATTTATGCATGCGTATGCAACGAAGCGAACACTATGTATATATCTTTCGTTCATTATATGATGTATGGATATACCCTATCAATAAAATGTGTTTAAATACTTATGTGTGTGACTCAACAGATCACTCGCTACGCCATACTAACCATGTACAAACCGTCTCTAGGTGCGTGAATTGTAACCGAACTGTTAGGTGATATTTTTGTCTACGTTTTTTGACGCCGAATCACTATCCAGACATATAATCGAAGGACTCTCTGTCCAGACATTATATATTTTAATATGGGATCCTCGACAATACGAACTGAAAATTCTAATATAATAATATATATAAGGCTGGACTATATATTTTTAGAGGTAAAATCTAAACTAGCCTATTTGTCGTGACCTTTGCCTAAACGACCACGCAACAAAAAAAAACCTCAGAAACACCACAAACTAGAGCCGCAACAAAAACAGTGCAATCGCTAAATAATAATTGAAGCAGATTTTATGCGAGGAAAAAAAAAACTCGTCTCACGTCCGCGTATGCAAAACATAAACATTCTACTGAATGAGATACTGTGCCTACTTTTTGTAGTTTCCGTTAAAATGGTAGCATAAAAGTGTTATAATGAATACATATTTTGAATGGCTATATACTAGCTTTTATTTCAAACTCATACTGTTCTTCCCCTCACTTTTTTGATTCGTATACGCCATATTTAAATATTATATACTCTATACCACTTCCATAATGAAGACTAATGTAACGACACCTCATATGACAAACATAACCCTCCTTCTGGCGCAGTCGGTTAAAAAACACACTTTCGGTGCAATATAAGACTTGTCGTTTGATGTCGCTGCATGACAGGATGCAAGGGGGGAGCCCTACACGATATCCCTTTTACGCGGACCAATTAACGGACCCTAACGGACCGGATGTATGTGCACACAGACACATTAGCACCTCCATCCCACTAATCCTTTTATGGCCGCACAAGAAAAACAAAGTTTCGGCATCGAACGTTCCCTAGTATCGCTAAATGGCAATATTGGACTGATGGAGACGAGTTAAAATACCCAAGATAATTGGCAATCATCTGTTTTTTATACCAGAGAGACCTTGGACCCCATAATAAGACAATCTAAACCTAATATTTGTTATATAAAGCGTATGAACATTAAAATTCAATTATATTCATTTGATTAATAATAATATATAATAACGCATACACAACAACAACGTCTAGGCCCCAAACTAAGCATTAGCTTGCGTTTTGGGTACCAAGCGAAGACACCACATACATATAACAACCAAGACCCGGTACCGGTATCGATATTCATCATATAAATACTGACCAGACCTGGGATTCGAACCCGGGACCTCCAGCTTCGTAGGTAGGGTCGCTACCAACTAGGCTAAGCGGTCGTCGATTAAATTGAAGTATTTTTATTTTTTACGTATTTTTAATTGTGAATAAACATGTTAAGGTTGTTCAGATCTATAATAGTCTTTGCCTATTGATAAATACACGTGCATAAGATGTCATTCCGATATACCATTCTGGTTTATTCGTCAATAGTTTATTGTTTATTGTAGTTTTATTCTGTGGCATGCATCAATGGTTTATTGTACTTTTATTTTCTCGTAATTCAGCTACTGTAAATATTTAACAATTTTAATAATTTAATAATAAATATTTAATAATTTTATTTGTACTATATTTGACGAACATATAATACTACTAGCAAGGGCTCGCGTGAACTTCTTTAAATTTAGATAAATCCGTTTAGCAATTTTTTTGCATGAATAATATCTAGCCACCTCATATAAACTGTGTATTTTCCGGGATGAAATGTATCCTGTGTGTTATTCTAAACCTTAAATCTAAGTCCTTCGTACTTAATTTCAGTAGTTTTATGAAGAATTTTCCCACGGGAACCGTGCCCTTTTACGGGAAAAAAATAACCAATTGTTATTCTGATGTATAAGCTATATATAACTGTAAATTTTCATGCAAATCCGTTCATCCGTTTTTGAGTGATTGAGCAACAAACATACAAACTTTCACATTTATATTAAGTAGGATAGTGCCGAAACTTCCACCAATATAGTTATAAATGGAACAAATTCGTCCTCATGTAATAATTAACTAGGTGCGTGGGCGCAGAGGTCATTCATACGAAGTAATCATTCATATTCAGAGATCATAGGTGTAGTGTAGGTACGGTTTATCATGTCACTAGCAATTATGTTTAACGACGTCTGTGCAACAAAAACATCTAAAGTGAAATTAGAGTGGAAACATTACATCACCACTATAATATATTACAAAGAAACGTAAGAGGAGTGTGTATTGGCAAATTTCCATACAAACGGCGTTAATTGCACCCAATTAAACCTTAACCGATTGGCGAAAAAATCAGCAAAAACTAGGCTTAAACATTTATAAATATTTTGATACATCATTAGAAAAAAAAAACTTTAATGTTATTTAGTTATTTTTCAATTTTTTTTTTTTTTTAATTTATCACATGTGAAAATGCAATTAGTTTCATTTTGGGCATGTTGTGAAAAATGGAACAATTTCGTAAAAAAACTTCACGCATTTAAGTTTTTGTTCTTACGGTGTGCCAAAATATTAAAAAATTAAAAACGTACAAACCTAGTTTTTGTTGATCTGAATAGGTGCCATACATTTTTTTTGCGGCAATCAGTTTAGGTGCAACCGTTAACGCCGTTTGTATGGAAATTTGTTACTACACACTCCTCTTACAGCGCGGCACCTTTTCGAAAAATACATTTTTATTTATAATGAATACCATAGATTTAAAAGGATTACTCTAGGAGCAAGAAATAAAAAGGGATTTCGTAATCTACACAGGATTATGATAAAAATCGGGTAATTTAATGAAATAAAAAAAAACTTTGCATGTTTATATAAGTAACATAAACATTCAGTTCCTTTCTATACTAGGGTTCAACGCATTTAAAGTTATTTAGAAATTTGATTGTGCGTCAAAAGAAAAGAGCCAAATAACTTCCACGTGAACAAGGCCGAAGGCGGGCGTAACTAGTGGTATTATAATGATGCCATCTAAATTCAAGATGTTATTATCACTTTAAGAACGACCAAATATCGAGATCCTAATGGACGGAAATAGGTAATTTATCGCAGACAATATTTATATTCGAAGAGGCCAATAAAATCCTTATGGGCTTCACAATCATGCACGATACTACGAGCAACTATGTAACGTCCATTTTTACGATCGTCGACAATAGATTATTATATTTGAGGACACTAAAAAACCGACGTAACACCGGTCCGTGGAGCGAGTACAACACAAATTTCGGTATATAAGTAGGTAGGTACTTACTTAGCGATTTCCTCCGATAAAATAAGTAAAAGGAGTGTGTAATTTCATATTCGTAACGATTTATTTTCTCATTGCAACTTTATGCGCCATTATTCGAGCGATCCGAATAAATACAACGAATGAATCTCACCGCACTATTGCTTGCACAGAGAAAGAAAGGAACCGGAAGTGTAGTCCGTGCCGCCATTGCGGGGGGAACGTGAACTACTTCCGTTTTCGCCTGTGCCGGTTTCACCCCCTGCTCGAAACGATTCCGGAAGGGACAATTATTAATACACGTTTTAAAAGTCACCGTCTGTCACACTTCCGACTGCTTCCGCTCCTTTATTTCTTTTAACGGTTTTCAACTCGGTCCGACTTCTGCACGTGGTACGTTTTTGTTGAGACCCAGCGCGGTTTACGTAAAACACGAATACAGCTTTTGTAGAACGATTTCTATAGCGACGGCTTCAATGGCATTCTAATAATTTTAATTGAAATGCAGTTTAAAGAATGTTGTTTTCGTCAAATTATTACAATGCAATCGTTTCGACACAAGAAAAACTCTACCTTATATAAGAATGTTAAATATACATTGAGAGGCGTAAGGAATGTATTTGGAGTTTTCATTTCTTTATAGAACAAACTACGTCAAGCGGAAGGAAAAGTGTTAACGCCCGCGAGCGAACCGGGTCTGCGCGTGGATTTATTATTTCCTTTAGATTGTTCTCGAATAAAGATATTGGTGCCGACCAATCAAATACCTGCCTACATTTTATTTTGTGAAGCCAAACACTATACTAGGTAGTGATGTAAAGATTCAATATTTATTTGCCTAAAATTTTTCCTGCGCAATGTTGGATGGAGTCGATATGAAAGCTCGTGGGAACCGTCATGGCTTGAATGACGAAAAAGATTGCCTGCAACTTTTACTAACAATAGCTTTTAACGATGTGTCGAAAGTGGCTTGAAGAACAATCAGAAGTAAAAATCCACACCATTTAGAAGCCATTGCGTTTTCGTGTGTTAGATTAAACAATAAGGCTTTCTTTTATATGCTACTGTACTGTGTCTTGTGAAATCTTGAACCAAAGAGATTATATATATTAAAAGAAACAGATGTCATACTAGTGCGTAAAAAGTGAGGACGTGAAATTACACCTGCCTGTCGCCTGTTAGCCTTTCCTTCTAATAAGTATGTTGACTAAGCATAATTCATTATACAAAACCATCCCTTTCTTTATCATATGTTAAGTATTATGTGTCCCACTCAGTTTTACATTCTATGTAGGTATAGTTCCAATTGTCACGAAGTTTCGTGATTATTTGTAAATATGGGAATTTTGAATATTTATTAATAGCAACATTGCAAATTTGGTTGAAAATCATGATTTGGTTAGCAACACTTTTTTCTCCGGATGACAGCAGGACCGACATCACGAGGTTAGTCTGCTGCCTAGAATTTATGGCCTATTAATAATTAATTACCTTTATTTGGTAGTGATAAGCACGATTGATTATCGAGCACCTAATTGTAAGTATATGATTGGTTTTTAGAGGTAACGAAACTATAAGATACGATATCCTGCTGAGCACGTGGTGCCAGCTGACGTTTACTATGATATTTGCCGGTAATATATTGACGATATCCACAATATTAATGCGTAATACAGATGTGAATAACGTTATAGATTTAGCGAGATTTGTGTGTATGATGACGTCGGCATAGAAGCTGACTCGCGTCATAACCTAAGAGATTGAAAGACACCTCGAGCACTTCTCAATGAATGGTTGAGAAGGTATGAGCTCTTCATAGTGGTTAAAGAGTCCATACACTGAAGTCGGCATAGAAGCTGACTCGTGTTATCACCTAAGAGAGAGATATTACAAGAGCACTTCTCAATGAATGGTTGAGAAGGTATGAGCTCTTCAGAGTGGTTAAAGGATCCATAGATAGAGAGATATGTATATGTGTATGTGTGTGTAGATAGACACTAGACTTTATCCTAAATAGAGGTACACAGAGATACTGATAAGCGAAGCAGATGTGAGAGAGTTTTATATACCTAGTATGATACTATCTATAGTCTATTATAATCTATTGATGTGCTTTTACGCTGTGTACTATGTTGTTTGTGATCACATTCTAACTAACTATAAATTGTCAATGCGGGGTCGGTGCTGGACCTTTGGGCCCGGGCCACCATTGCGTTAGGCAATGGTGTGCCCGGGCTTTATTAATTTTTTAGGTGTTCCTGAGACGGGAGAGATGAGAGCGAACTAATCAAAGCTGCCTACACTGACAACGGAGATGATGCTTATAGTGTACATATGTGCTCATGCTGGATGTCGCTTAAAGGAGCTCCTCGGAAGACAATTCAAGTGGTCGATGCTACTGTATATGGTGTAGATTCTTAATGACCAATATGAGATAACTTGATTAAATAAATCAATTATCAATTTGTATTAATTCAAGTATCGTTGACCCTTGATCAGTTCAAATATAATCTTATCGCGATCTTAGAAGTTACACCTCACAATACATGATGATATAACAAGATAGACTTCGCGACACCAATCCAGCTTTATGGCGGATCCGAACATAGGCACAAGTCGCGTCGCAGTAACCACTTTTAGGTGTAGCGGGACGCAGTGGAGCGAGTGGTATATGACTGTACCTGCGCAAGCACGCTTAAAGCGTTGTATTCCGATCCGCCATAAAGTTTGAGGCGAACTATACACGCTTACGATGTACGTATGTCATTACGAATCAATTTTCGAACGTCATGCAATATGAAGATGCGCCATCTTTGTTAAAACATTGAACACAATAAAAAACTAGCGCGTAGATCAAAGTGCATTTTGTTTTATTGAACGTGATTATTAATTTTGAATTATTACGTAAATAACCTTTACAATCACAATAGTATAATCTTCTCAAAATTGGATATCACGTTTCTTTTCTTAATTTTGACTATATCTATATATAGTTGATTTTGATTAGATACATATTAAATAGGGATACAGACAAACAAATCAATTCAAGGTGAGAACTAATTTTTTAAACGAAATTCATTAATCACGTGAAACAAACTCGACGAAAATAAACGTTGAAATAACTGAAGCACTGGCAACGTGGTGGCTTAGAGGAAATGCAGGCGTGTGTGGTGAGCGGTTCGTCGATTTAATTTCCGCTGGATGGCTCGCCAACGCCCTTGTTGATGAATTACTATTTCAAATAGTATAAAATGAGCAATTTTAGTTATAAGTTTTCTCAATGGAAATTTAATAAGGCCGCCACACCCCAGACGTTTAAATAACACTCAAGTAGTTAACCCTTACTTTAATGTAAAAAAAAAAAAAAATTCTCAGTAGGTAACTGTACGTCGTCAATTGGATTCAAATATTTTTTAATTGGAATGCCTCAGTTTGAAGTTCCACAAACACCGGCTAAGTGCGAGTCGGTTTCGCACACTAAGGGTTCCGTGCCAACGTGTAATATTAAAAAAAAAAAAAAGTTTCTTGTATGGGGACCTCCTTTAATTTTTAACATTATTTTATTTTTATTATTTGTTATTATAGCAGCCATAGTAATACATACTTCGTGAAAATTTCAAATGTCTACCTATTACGGTTCATAAGATACAGCCCTGTGAAGACGGACGGACAGCGGAACCTTAGTAATAGGGCTCCCGTTGGTACCCTTTTGACACTGAACCCTAAAAATACCGTATTAATAATCAGTAGTGATGCACGTAATGCAGCGTAATTTGGCAGTTTTAATCGAAATTGTGTCATTGACGAAATTCGATAACAGCTGCTGCCACACCACGCTATATTTCGTACACACCGAATGTGAAACGAATTTCGATGCATATATTAAAAAGTATCTAATTTTTATGTTCCGACAGAGTAAAACCTGGATTCTGATTATGAGACAAAATTGTTACTGACCGTTTCGCTTCTTCAGCGCATTCGTGCTAATATTTCCATTATATATTATAATGATATTAAATCGATTGTTGTAATAATTCAAAAAGCCGCTTGTCCGGTTCAAAGTCGTCAGGCCACTTCATTCAATAAAAATGCAATCCATCAACGCTGTGACCCCACACAACGGATATTAAATCGACACGCTCGCTAGCCGCTCTAGTCTATGGAACCCTTTAAGTTATTGGGCCTAAGATTTCCTTTCCGGCATTGTGCTGTATATTGAATATTATTTACGAGCCGTTTCTTTACATTATGAAATAACTTGTTTCTGTTTGAAAAGCGAAAACGCGAAGACGATATTATTTCCCGATATAATCCAGTTCGCAGTTTCAAAGTAATGATTACATGTTCTCGAACATGTATGGACGCCCTTACTTTTATAAAAATGAAATTTTCTTTTTCCAAAAATTAACCTATTAGTCTAGAAATGTTTAATCGTTTCTAATTAGTGATATTTACGACAAAAATTTTTTTTAGGAGCAGCAGGTACAAGCAAAATAATGTTTTACATGTATTATAAGGGGTCCTATCACTTACACATTAATCACGTGAGGCTCCAAAGTGGGGAGGGGGTTCGACAAAAATCACGAAATATCACAAGGAGGGAGGGGGGTGTAGTGAAATATCACGTATATTTAATTTGTCGTCGCACGCGTGATTTCTGAACAATCGAAAAGCGGCATGTGAGCTCAAGTCATGTACCAGTACAATTATATGCTTTTCACAAGATTACATGTTTTCTTCATTATTTTTATGCTAGTCAAAAACAACCTGCAACTTTAATATCTGTTTAGACGTTTTTATCACGGTCCTTAATTTTCCACAGTTAAATCAGATTATACTTACCTATATTTAAAGATAATATTCTGAAATTTATATGGTACTTTATCCTAAAAAAAAATACACATGATTTTGGGTACGGGAGAGTAAGTAGAGGAGGTAACCTCAAAACGTATCACCAGGGAACAGGAGACGGGGCTTAAAAATGGTCAAAAAAACATCACGTGATTAATGGACGATCCCTAATGTATGTCATATATATACGTTGGGAAGTGAACAAGATTTCTAAACGTTCGAAAATATCGCGAAAACAGAAAACATAAACGCAATCGGCTTTGTTGTTAAAAAAAAGGCTCTTCACTATTTTAAATGTAAAAAGATTAATCGGTGTCAACATAACTTAGATCGATACCGAAACGCAAACAATGGGGCATCATCAATTCAAAAGCGACATGACAACACTATTTTGGAGGCATTGTGAAAAAGTCAACCGCGCGAATCCGCTCAGGTAAAACTCTGTTAACGTCATTTCAATACTATCTATTATGAGAATGGCGCTTAAAATAACAAGTCAATATAGTATTATCTTTACAAAGAAATATTCGTCTAGCATACGCTTATTTGAGAATATAATATTATGTGATCGAAATATAGAGTGAATATATTGCATTAATTTAGTGGAAGCCATTTGAAAATTATGCAGGCGTGAAAATTAAACCATAGTTTCATTTTAGAATTTTATTGAAATGCCATATTAAATAAATCAGAAAAATATTGGTTTCTTTCTTATAATTTAGATGTTTTTGAAAAGCCCACTCTAGCAAGTTATGAACTCTACATTACCTAGCTATGAATAAATATTATTATGTTGTATGGTCGTGTAAACTCGTGTAGGTCACATCACTCGACCACTGTGACCACTAGTAATGTAATCCACACCTATTGCAGTAATAGATTATTATATAATGTTTTCCCTATTCCTACGACAATTTATCTAGTAATATGAGCTACTACTAAATTACTAAAATTCGTGACAATGTTATAAATACAGATTTACTTAAAGCAAAATTAAAACATTTGATAAAATAGTCTTTGTAACTTTTACTGATACTTACATTATCTGCACTGGAGCTGCATTGTGGATTAAGCACCAAGCACCCTCATCCCGAGGGGAGGCCTAAGCCCCAGCGATGGGGCATAATAGACTGATAGGTATATGGTAATGTTTACGGCGTACCGGAAGAACTATCTTTTCTATTTTTGTAAAGTGTAATTTTGTTCCATTTTGCTATCTAGTTGTAGCGCGATCAGCAAATTTTATTACTGCTCAACTATATATTAATAAAATGAACGTGGGGTCACCACCTACCAGTACGTAGACATACGTGGGCACCGGTCACCCACCTACATGTGTCCTAATTCCTAACCAGCCCACTAGATTTTTGTCACGCATTAGATTCACATATTAATGTCATGATGAGTACGATATTTAAGGACAAGGACAAAATTATTAATTACTGACCGTAAGCGTCGGTTACGAAGGCTTCGATCCTCGGCGTGGTTTCCCTTCCACGTCCTGCGGGAAAACTGCGCGCCGACGATGTGCCGATGCGTACGTGATGAAAATGTCCAACACTCAAAATACTCAGACGGATGAGAAACTAACAAGGTTGACACGTAATTCCGAAACGTCAAAACAGTCGAATTTTAACGTAGTCGCAACGTGTTGATGCGGTGTCGCTCGCCGGCGCGACTGAGCGTAGAAGTGGGCGTTTCAAAACGTACATAGTTCTTGAAACTATGTATCACACCAATAACCTAAAACTACGTATTGGTTTGTACTGAAACTGTTTATTGGACGAAACCGGTATCATGTGTCCAAACAACAACGAAAACAGAAATACCGATACCGACCAATACCGATAATAACCACAATACCCGATACCGCCTTTACCGACAATACCGACGGATACCGACTGAGAGCCGATACCTGCAATACCGAAAATACCGACATTTCGGACAAAGGGCCGAACCGATGTGCCAATACCGAGCAATATAAACTATTTACTGCTGAACTGTTATAGCATTTTAAACCGTAATTTCAACACCACAAGTTCTAATTTTAGTTTTAAATCATAGAAAGTTTTAATTTTTTTTCGTGTGTATTTATGGGCTCCAGATGATTTGAACAGTAAAATAGAAGGCGCTGCGCCGAGCGCCGAGAGCAAACCTTTTTAGTACAAGAGAAGACAGTGATAAGTATATGTGAGATTTAAGTTTAGTAATAATTTTTCTAAATAGATGAATAATGAGCAAATAAATAACTACAGGTATGACAGTACGGTTGGGAAAATTTTTTTTAATAAAAAAACCAGGATAAAATAATAAAAAATTTTAGAGAATCTTTTTGGAAGTTTTTTGTAGGGATTTTGTAGGGTTTTTTGATCTACAGGAAATATATAAAAAATTTGGCACTTCCACTCCTGTTTGCCTAACATACCTGCTAGACCTAAATGTAATGTCATTCGTTAAATTATCTATAGCGAAAATACTTTTTAAAATAACACGAGTGGGGGACGAATAAAAGATATAAAATTTCCTACAAATTGTTGTCCTGTTTATTTTAGGGATAATTGGTGAAAATTATTGTTTAACGAGGAATAGGGATGCAAAATGTGATTATTTATTTTATACAAATCAATTTATAAAATATTAAAAAGTATCCTTCAAAGTTTTACAGATTTTTACTTGTATTTTCAATAATTTTCTAAATTTGAAAAATCTACCAAGATAGGGACTGCCAGACCAATGATTCCTTATTTGTTTAGTATTTACTTCCTAAAAAAGATAATTCTGTACTTAAAACACAACTTTAATCTAATTGACCACATTTTTTAAGGTGTCGTCTCTTGTACTATTAGGCAAACACGAAGAAAGGTAAAAAAAATATACTTGAGACTTGGCAAAAAAAAAACCACAGAAACCATTTTTAGATAAAAGAATCAATATAATGTAATTATAATAAGCTTGTCAAACGTTAGTGTTCCGCATATGTAGTGAATTCGCTCGGGTACCTTACTATGATTAGGTAGGTATACCTATATAAAGATAAATTCGTTTTTTAAATTAGTACTTCTTTTGATTCTGCCTGTGTTTACATTGACTGATTTTAACGAAAAACGGTTATTGCTTAACCACATAGGCAATAAGAAATTTAGACTCTCAGTTAATGAACAACCAACAAAGAACTTTCGGCGCGTAAGTAGGTAGGTAGGTACCTACCTGTGTATGCACCGACGTTTGAGTGGAACTCCAATAGCGTACTGGCAGTTAGGTAGACTTACTAGGTACGGTATGAGTGTGTTCAAGTTAATGCGTAGGTAGGTACATAGCAAGCTGAAATAATAGGGGTTGTTACATAGTGCTACATACACATATATTACATGTATATAATAAGTGTAGTGATAACGTGCTTCCCTAATATTCGGACCTTAGACCTAAGTAATTATTGTAACTACTAACATTAGATTAAGTTGTCGTCTTTTCCCATTCATTATCATTAACAAATAGAATATAAACCGTCCTGTTTCCTGTCCATTCAGTATTCGATATTCATTGCTAGATCTAAGACATAACTCTGTTACTGTAAAAATATTATTAAAATCATTTATTAAATAAAAATTATTTTTTTAAATTACATACGAGCTTCGCCACGTAACAGGGTGCATCGGTAGTCAGATATATCTTCGCAAATTTTTTTGCAGGTAATGATGAGCCCTATAAATAAATTACATTATTTTATGTGTCATCAATAATTTTCGCAGCACACTCCAAATAATGACTTTTATGGGCAAATTTTTGATACCTTGGATTACATTATTGTAAATCAAATATTTTCTTTTTATATTAGTTCAGAAAAAGTAATTTTTGTTATATAAAAAAAGTAAATTGATAAGATCAAAACAACGTGACTGCGCAAAAAGCGAACTTAAAAAACACCGACTTATACGTAGGTACCTACACGTAAAAAAAGATGGAAACAAGATGTCCTACTTTTCTCTTTGCTCACTTTCAGATTTTTTTAAAATTGTTTTATTTTCTTTTTTTTATTGACCTCGTTACTACGCCCGGTACCTACCAATATTGCATCATGTTATATCCAGAGTCCATATTGTAACGGAAATAGAAATACCCACATTACCGAAACCAATACCGAGAATACCGACAATATGGATGGATCGAAGGCCGAACCGAAATTTACCAATACCACCTAATACCGTCCAATACCTATTTACAGCTGAACTGTAAGGAAACCTTTCCACATTATTTCAAACCTTAAATACAACTCATTAAGGTCTGATTTTCATTTTAAATCAAATAAAGCTTTATTTTATTGGTATTTGTCAAGGAAACCTTTCCACATTATTTTAAACCTTAAATACAACTCATTAAGGTCTGATTTTCATTTTAAATTAAATAAAACTTTATTTTATTGGTATTTGTCAAGGAAACCTTTCCACATTATTTTAAACCTTAAATACAACTCATTAAGGTCTGATTTTCATTTTAAATCAAATAAAGCTTTATTTTACTGGTATTTGTCAAGAAACCCTTTCCACATTATTTTAAACCTTAAATACAACTCATTAAGGTCTGATTTTCATTTTAAATTTAAATAAAGCTTTATTTTGTTGGTATTTGTCAATGAACTCCAGATGGCTGTAATAATAAAAAAGAAAGCGGCAAGTGCAATCCCTTTTAGTACGAGCGGCGACTGCAAAAAAATATAGTTATCATATTAGGAAAATATACAAACACTAGTTTGACAGTTTAACCTTTAGGCTTTATTGATTAAAAAAAACGTTTATTAAAAAAAAAAAACAAAATATAGTAATGGCGGAAAGTACAGAACAAACAAAATATTGTTGTAAGGCTTGAGCTATAAAAAATAAATAGTTTGGTTTGGTCTCCCCCATTCCTGTTTTGAATGTCTGCTGGATCACCCTTAACATTGACTAATTTCCAATAATATTAAAAATAAAAATATTATATAAGATTATTATTATATATTACAGAGAAATGTCGTTCATTTT